>JAUMHM010000031.1:59501608-59517761 GCA_032362435.1 Melikaiella ostensackeni
AATATAAATTCCACCCCCCACAAAAAAAAAAACATGGAATTTCCACTAAAAGAGATGAATTTTCAAAGCAGACAGACGAATTTTCAACAATATATTTGAATTCTTAAGCAGAAAAGATTTCTCAGTCAAAAAAAAAAAAGTTTCACCAAATTGTTGAATTTCCAAGCCAAAAGACCAATTTTCTACAAAATATTTCAGTTTTTAGCCACAGAGATAAATTTTAAAGACAAAGTAATACTTTTTTAACAAAACACATGAATTTCAAACCAAATAGTTGATATTTCAACCAAAATGGATTTTAAATAAAAAATAATTAAATACAACCAAAAAGGACGAATTTTCAACAAAATATTTGAATCCTCAACCAAAATAGATTAATTATTAATCAAACAGTTGAAATTTCAACCGAAAAAGATGAAATTTCTAACAAAAGAGATGAATTTGCAAACCAAAAAAACGAATTTTCTACAAGACAGTTGAATTTTCAACCAATTAGTTCAATTCTTCTTCAGAATAGTTGAATTTTTAACAAAATATTTATGCCTTCAACCAAAACAGAATAATTATCAACAAAACAGTTGCAATTTAAACCAAAAAATGGTGAAATTTCTGCCAAAAGAGATGAATTTTCAGTTTAAAAAGACAACTTTTAAACAAAAGAGTTCAATTTTCAACAAAAAATAATTTTTGAGGCAAAGAAAAATAAATCAGCCAAATTATTGAATTTGCAAACTAAAAGAAAAACATGCTGAAAATTCATATTTTCAGGTTGAAAGTTCAACTGTTTTGAATTGTCAATTCAAAAATATGAATTTTCTACAAAACAGTCGAATTTTCAACTAAATAGTTGAATTCTCTATCAAAATAGTTGAATTTTTAACAAAATATTTGTATCCTCAACCGAAACAGAATTATTATCAACCACCCAGTTGCAATTTTAACCAAAAAAGATGAAATTTCTACCAAAAGAGATGAATTTTCAATCCAAAAAGACGATTTTCAAACAAAAGAGTTTAATTTCCAACCAAAAATGATTTTTCAGTCAAAGAAAAAAAAATTCAACCAAATTATTGAATTTGCAAACTAAAAAAAAACAATTGAATTTTCAACAAAAAAAAGATTTTTCAATGAAGGAGAAAAAATGTTAACCAATTTATTGAATTTTCAACAAAATGAATAAATTTTCAACGAAATAATAAGATTTTTAGCTAAAACGGACGAATTCTCAACCAAAAATATAATAGTAGACTACAATAGTAACTAATAGTGGACTTAAAAAAGCTGTGAAGCCTGCGATAAATAAATGGGAATTTTGATAATTTATGGACTGAAGAATAATAGTTTATATCAACATTGAAGTTTGTTTTTAATACTCCTAAAATATGAGCTTAGAAAACTGGTAATGTTGCTTGGAAAAAAAAGTTAATTTTCCACTGTCCGCTTTTTCATTTCGGACTACACACTTTAAAATCCTGCACTCTGTATTACCAAACAAATAAAGTTATCATTCGAGTCATTCAGTGATTCAGTTTTCGAAACTCCATGCGACCTTTTTTTGTAATTTTATGCGACTTTTTTAAGCCTCCTAGTCGATCCGAGCCCTGCGCTCATAGATACTCATGTATAAAATTACACACACACACACAAAGTATTTTGTGTATTTGTGCATATATTAATTCTAGGCATCTATAAAATATATTATACAGTATTATATACAGTATTATACACATATACACATTACACGCTCCTTCATGGGACTCACGGTCTAGCGAGTTTTACTCGGTCGCTGACCTTTCTCTCTCTCCTTGCCTCTTTTTCTCTCTCTTGCCCCCCCTTCTCTCTCTCGCTCTTTCTTTCTCGTGGCCATTTAACCCGCTCCTTCGATCATTTGCGTGAAACTTTTCTCCTTCCTCTCTTACACCTACCTTGCGGTCATGCAGCATCCCGATTTAGGGACCAGCGAAAATTTTGAAAAAAAATCGGTATTGAGGAGGAGCCAAAAAGTATGTTATGACTATGTCATGGGTATGACGTGTAAAACATATAAGGCCAGCTTCGACGCACAGTGCGCCTCAAGCATCAATATAGATTCAATTAAAATGGAACCAAAATCTGTTTGGATAGGTTTTGCGATGACTATTCACGGTAAGTAGTTTAGGAAACTATGAATAGTGACCTAAAAACCTATCCAAACAGTTTTTGAATTCATTGAAACGAAAAAAGTTATTATTATTTTTTCAGGTGGTTCTAAAAACTGTTTGGATAGGTTTTTAGATGACTATTCACGGTAAGCAGTTTAGGAAACTATGAATAGTGACCTAAAAACCTATCCAAACAGTTTTTGGATCCATTGAAACGAAAAAAGATTATTATTACTTTTTTGAGTGGTTCTAAAAACTGTTTGGATAGGTTTTTAGATGACTATTTATAGTTTCCAAAACTACTTACCTTGAAATCGTAGCTGAGTTTTCCTTGAGATATCTCAAAATTACGAGATATATCGAGACAAAAATCAGCTACGGTTTCACGGTAAGTAGTTTTGGAAACTATGAATAGTCACCTACATAGCTATCCAAGCAGTTTTTAGATCCAGTAAAAAAAACATTTCTTATTTTATTTATTTTTTAAATGGATCTCCAAACTGTTTGAATAGGGTTTGAGGTGATTGTTCATAGTTTTCAAAACTACTTACCGTGAAATAGTAGCAAACAGTTTTTGGATCCACTTAGACAAAAATTTTTTTGAAAAACTAAAAGCTGTTTGGGTAGGTTTTCAGGTGACTATTCATAGTTTCCGAAATTACTTACCGTGAAATCGTAGCAAATAGTTTTTAGATCTATTCAAACAAAAAAATTTATTTTATTAATTTTTTTTTAATGAATCTAAAAACTGTTTGGATAGGTTTTTCGGTGTCTATTCATAGTTTCCAAAACTGCTTACCGTGAAATCGTAGCAAACAGTTTTTAGATCCATTCAAGCAAAAAACAAAAATTTTAATTGATTATTTTTTCAATAAATCTAAGAACTGTTTGGATAGGTTTTTAGGTGACTATTGAAAGTTTTCGAAACTACTTACATTGAAATTGTAGCAAATAGTTTTTGGATCTAATTAAACAAAACAAAAAAAATGTATTTTATTATTTTTTCAAATAAATCTAAAAACTGTTTGGATAGGTTTTTAGGTGACTATTTATAGTTTCCGAAACTATGTACTTACCGTGAAATCGTAGCAAACAGTTTTTGGATCCATTTAAACAGAATTTTTTTTTTAATGAATCTAAAAACTGTTTGGATAGGTTTTTAGGTGACTATTTATAGTTTCCGAAACTACTTACAGTGAAGTCGTAGCAAACAGTTTTTCGTTCCAATTAAACAAAACAACAACAAAAATATTTTATTATTTTTTCGTTATAAATCTAAAAACTGTTTGGATAGGTTTTTGGGTGACTATTCATAGTTTCCAAAACTTCTTACCGTGAAATCGTAGCAAAGAGTTTTTGGACCCATTTTAATGAAACCTATCGATGCTTGAGGAGCACTGTGCATGTGAGTGCGTGAGTCCATGAACTCACGTATTTTCGCGTGACTTGATGATTGCAAATGCATTGGTGAACTGACCGTAAGGCCTCGGAGTCGTTTCCGAGAACATCCAACGGATTCCTCCCTAATTACTCGGTGTGGAATTCCTCCGGGATTGAGCCGCTGCGGTTGAGCCTCGCCAAGGACAATCGCCGGGAAAATGTTTGAAATGAGCGACGAAATTTACACGAACTCGTTCATCAGAAGGTCGAACGAACCGCGTGACCGCTTAATCTTCACTGGTAAAAAGACTCTGTCGTACCGCCAAAGGAGGAGTTTGGAAATATTAAGAACACTTTTATTGGGTGATATTTTAGCAAGGAGCAAGGCAAGATATGTTGTCGTTTTTTTCACGTAATAAGACCATTTATAGGTGGTTGTTACATTTCTTGAGGAGATAAGTACGTACTCGAGTTGTCTCTTTAACTAGAGGGTACAGGATAAATGGGTGGTGGGGTGGCTGTAAGGACTTTAGCGTTGAACTGTTTTCAGAAAACCAAGAATTGAGCTCGAGTCCCCTTGTGATTAAAGAGTTTTTTTACACAGTAAATGCCAGTTGATCAATTTGATCCCGTAATTGGATCAGAATGATATATAGCGCTTTTATACAGATTTTTTATTTTTTATTTGGTCAGCAAATTGCGCATCACGATGATCCGATTCTTAAGATCAATTGCCTATCATGAATTTTCATGAGTTTTCTAGTGTCAGTTGTTATGCCACAATCAAGTCATGACCGTACACAGTAAAAAAAATGTTCAAAATGATACGGAATACAATATCATTTTGATATGCAACAAAAATGATACCGAAATCAAAAGCATTTTGATCGGCCAAGATGGCCAAGATGGCCGACGTTCTTGGAGTAATTTAGGTTATTTGCGAGCTTTTCATGATTGCTGATCGTGCAGTGTACTTTAAAAGTTGAAAAATAACAAAACTTGAGAACAATATATTTTCTGTTAAGTATAGTTGTCACTTGCGCGCGGTTAAACAAAATATTTAAGTTATGACATTCGCGCGGAAAACTGGCGGCTATCTTGTTTAGCCCGACACATAACCCTGAAAGTAGATCAAAATGATCCGATTCATTAAGTTTCGACGAGTACTTGAACTACGTAAATCTAAAGAAAAACTTTTTGAAGGTAAAAAAACGAATCACATGCAATTCTGCGATTTTTGGCCTTAAGCACACAATGACTCTAATTTTTTAACTTCATTCAGAGGAATCTGATCAACAGATGTGTATTGTATCGACACTCATGATAAAGAAAATTCTTCAAAACAAATTTCGTGTGAAACGAAAAATTGAAAAACAAATTAAAAAAATTTTTTTTCATCATGAGTGTGATACAACAGATATCTGTTGATCAGGTCTCCTCTGTATGAAATTAAAAAATTAGAGTCATCATATGCCTGAGGCCAAAAACCGCAGAAATGCATGTAATAAATATCATGGCATAAAATAGAAGAATTTGTAAAAAAATAATTTCTATAGTCATAGAGAATATATGAAAAATAGAATTTTTTTCCCACCCTGTAACTCAAAATTCTCTAAAGCATTCCTTGTTGGTCCTAGAAAGTTGTAAATCTTCCACAAGTATAGAAACACTTTTAGGAAGAAAAAAAAAATTCCACAATTGAATATTCGTTTTTCTTTTTGGTTGAAAATTAAGTTTTTTACCTGAAAATTTAACCATTCAAGTTGAAGATTCATCATTTTAGTTGAAAATTCATATATTTTCTAAAATTTTATTATTTGGTCGGAAATTTAATTATTTTATTGAAAATTCAACAATTATGTTAGAAAGTCATTCTTCTTTGGTAAAAAATTCAACTGTTTTGTAGAAAATTCGCCTTTTTGGCTTGAAAATCCAACAATTTGGTTGAAGTTTTTCTCCTCTCTTTACTTGGAACATCATTTTTGGTTGAAAATTCAACTCTTTTGGTAGAAATTGAATCTTTTTTAGTTAAAAATGCAACTGTTTGGTTGAAACTCAATCTGTTTTGGTTTGAGAATTCAACTTCTTTTTTTTTGTTGAAAATTCATCTACTTGATTGAAAGTTGAACTACTTTGTTCCAAATTCGTTTTTTTTTTGTATAAAATTAATTTTTGAATTGAAAATTTAACTATTCCATTTTTGCTTGAGAATTCATGTATTTTGTTGAAAATTCGTCTTTTTTCGATTTTCCACTTGAATGCGAACTGAAAGAACATAATAAGAAAATCTAACTATTTTTGGTTGAAAGTTTATTCTTTAATTCTTTTTTGATAAAAAGTCCACAATTATATTTTTCGTTAAAAATTCGTCAATTTTGGTTAAAAATTTTATTATTCGATTGAAAATGTAATTATTTTGTTGAAATATCATCCTTTTTGATTAAACATTAATCTGTTTTAGTTGAAAATTGGACTATTTGGTTGACAATTCATGTATTTTGTTGAAAAATTTTTTTTTTTTTTTTTCTAAATTAATCTTCTTGGTTTAAATTCATCTCTTTGCTTGAAAATTTAACTGTTTTTTTTATATTTGTTTTTTTTGGGTAAAAAATTAATTTTTTTTAAATTAAGAATTTAACTATTCCAGTTAAAGATTTATCATTTTAGTTAAAAATTCATCTCTTTGATTGAAAATTTGATATTCTGTTAGAAAATCATTTTTTTCGGTTGAAAACAATTTTTTTAACTGAAAATTCAACTATTACATTTTTTGTTAAAAATATATCTTTTCTAGCTGAAAATTAAATCAATTAGTTGAAAACTCATGTATTTTGTTGTAAGTTCGCTTTTTTCGGTAAAAAGTTATTCTTCTTATTTAAAAATTAATCTTTTTGGGTAAAAATTCGTCCGTTTTGGTTAAGGATTCAACTATTTTTTCGAAAATTCGTCTTTTTTGGTTGAATCATCTCTTTAAATGAAAATTTAACTATTTCACAGAAAAATTATTATTTTTTTGGTTGAAAATCTATTTTTTCAACTAAAAATTTAACTACTCCATTTTTTGTTGAAAATATATCTTTTTTCAGTTGAATATTCAACTATCTGGTTGAAAATTCTTACACAACTTCATGCATGTCTATCGAGAGGCAGTTTTAATACTTTTCATTGAAAGTCATAGGTAGATTAATTTTCTACAAAAAAAAAGGGATTTTCAACCAAATATGTAAGTTTTCAACCAAATAGTTGATATTTCAACCAAAAAGATTAATTTTTAAATCAAAAAGGCGAATTTTCAACAAAGAGTTGAATTTTCAACCAAGAAAGATTTGTCAGTCAATAAATAAAAAAAATTAAACGAAATTGTTGAATTTCCAAGTAAAAAAAAGAATTTTGTACAAAACAGTTATACTTTCAATCCGCAAATATGAATTTTCGACAAAAAGTTCATTTTCAACAACATAGGTGAAGTTTCTACCAAAATAGTTGAATTTTCTACCCAAAAAGACGAATTTTCAACAAAATAGTAGACTTTTCAACAAAAAAGAAGTAACTTTCCATTAAAAATATATAATTGGATTTTCAGACAAAAAGATGAATTTGAATTAAGTTTGTGTATCAAAAAAGACGAATTTTCAACAAAATTAAAAAAATTAAAAAGTAAAAAAGTAAAAAGTAAAAGTAAAAATTAATTTTGGAGCCGCAAAAGTGGATCATCTTGATCTGAAGTTGATAAGCAGAATAATATGGTATGCAACGGTTTGATATCTCGGGATTTACTGTGTATTAAATGGATTTATAGATTGGTAGTCTCACAGTATAAAAGGAATACTTGAAATTATTACAGCTTATAATTTTTTTGACCTTAAATTTAAAGTGAACGGAAATTAGGCAAAAAGTTATTTGGATTGAAGTAAAGTTTGAATTTAAAATCAAATTATAAAGAGTGGTTTCTTCAGCTTCTTTCAGATAAAATTGTTGGTCATTTTAAACGCTTACAGCATTTTGTTTAGTATGTTTATCCTGTCAGTTGGCTAAAAATAGCCACCCCCTTCCACCAATATTTCATATCTGATAAGATGCAATGTAGAGAAGCAAATATGTGCATAAGAATGACGTAATTCATAAACTTTTGATACATGCGATATAAGGCATCATCGAGGTTCATTCATTTACTGATTATATCAAAAAACCGTCTTTCACGCTTGTGAAATCCTAATAGAGTACAAAACAATCTCGTTACAATTTCGATGCATACATAGATCTAACTTTAGACCTGATTTGATCCATCCAAGCATTAATTAAATCCAAGTTTAAAAAAATCTTTGGATCTTTTTTTTTCAAGAGTCTCTGCCAAAATAACGAATAGCATTGCGGATTCTCGAAACTTATTGTGAATTCCGCCAAGTTTCCAAGAAGGCAAAGTACTCTACGGAATTTAGGAAATAAATTTGTTGTTGAACAGAAGCTGGGTACAACGTCGTAAATGCTACGGTTCAACGCAAAATGGAATTCCGACAGGCTTTGATTATGTCTTGGATTTACGTAACTCGACACTCCATGAAAGTTTCATTTTTGTTGTACCGGTAAGTGCAATTTGAAAACGCATATTCGTTCAATTCCGAACTGCTCTTACAATGCAGTTGCAGTCGTATAAGACTCTGTAAACATGAGCAATAATGTAAACGAGTCTTGATCCAGAGTCTACACGTAATGTATACTCTTAACCGCCAATGTTTTTTAACAACAAAGGTGTTACGTTCGACTCGGTTAGACACAGTTAATTTTTTACGACGTGTTATTTTTTTTTGGGCGTGACTCAACTGTAATCAATGCTACATGTCGCGTTGAACATTATGTACTTCTTATTGGTTTACATTTTCCAAATTTGCATATTGTTTTGAAATATTATGGAAAAAAATATGTAATTAATTAAAAATTTTATCAATTTAATAAGGGAACGTCCATTAATTACGTAAGGATGATTATTGAAATTTTAGGCCCTCTCTCCCCTATCGTAAGAATTCGTATGATTTTCGTGACTGCCCCTCTCCCCCTTTACGTAAGATTTTATAATTTTACTCAATATATCAACCATATATCAATTATTTTCACTATAAACGAGAATTTAAAAAATATCAAAGGATTGCAAAAGACTTGAAAGGACTTCAAGGTATTTCAAAGAATTACAAAATGTTTAAACAATTTAACAAGATTTCCAAACGTTTTTTTAAGGAATTTTGTGAGATTTCAAGGGATTACAAAAGTTTTAGGGTATTTCAAACGATTCCAAAGCATTACAAAAGGTTTTGCTGATCTTAAGTGATTTAAAAATTTTCAAAGATTTGAAGAAAGTACCTAGTACAATCTCAAAAGAATCTTAATTTTTCATGAGATTTTACGAGATTTTCAAGGACTTCGAGTAGTTTAATTAGATTTCAACAGATTTTGCGGGATTTCAAGAAATACCGAAGGATTTCGACATGCTTTTAGGGATTTTGAGGGATTTTAAGGAATTAAGAACGATTTCCGCGGATTACAAATGATTTTCAGGGATTTTGAAATATTTCGAAAGAAGTCACGCGATTTCAAAGAATTTTGAAGGATTTGCAAAGATTTAAAAGGATTTTGAGGAACTTGAACGGATTTCAAGCGATTTAAAGCAATTTCGGCGATTTCACGGAATTTCAAAGGATTTTAAGAGATTTAAAAAGATTCCAAAGTATATTTACACGGATTTTAGAAGATTTCGTAACATTTCAAAAGATTTTACTGAATTTCAAAGGATTTCTGAGTATTAAAAAGGATTCAAAGAGATTTTGAGGAATTTTAATGACTTTTAAAAGATTTCAGTGTATTTTAAAATATTTTAAGGGCTTTTAGGTGATTCGGAAAGATTCCCACGGATTTTAAAGATTTCAATGAAGTCTAAAGGGATTTTAAAGATTTAAGGGATCTCGTAATATTTCGAAATATTTCACGGGATTTCAAAAGATTTGCAAAAATTTAAAAAGGTTTGAAGGGATTTAAACGGGTTTAAAGAGATTTAAAGCAACTTCGGTGATTTTACGTAATTTCAAAGGAGTTTAAGAGATTTCAAAAGATTCCAAATTATATCTACATGGATTTTAGAGGATTTCGTAATATTTCAAAAGATTTTACTGAATTTCAAAGGATTTCCGGATATTATAAAGTATTGAAAGGGATTTCGAGGAATTTTAATGGCTTTTAAAAGTTTTTGATGAATTTTGAAGGGATTTCAAAGATTTTAAAGGATCGCGTAGTATTTTGAAATATTTTACGGGATTTCAAAAGATTGCAAAATTTTAAAGATTCGACGGGATTTGAACGGATTTTAAGAGATTTAAAGCGATTTCGATTATTTCACGGAATTTCAAAGGATTTTGAAGGATTTCGTAAGATTTGAAGGGAATAGAAGGTTTTTTTTATAAGATTTCAAAAGATTTGCAAAGACTTAAAAGGGTGTTAAGGGATTTAAGCAGGTTTTAAGAGATTTGCAGCGGCTTCGATGATTTTACGAAATTTCAAAGGATTTCCGGATATCACAAAGTATTGAAAGGGATTTCGAGGAATTTTAATGGCTTTTAAAAGATTTTGATGAATTTTAAAGGGATTTCAAAGATTTTAAAGGATCTCTTAGTATTTCGAAATATTTTACGGGATTTCAAAAGATTGCAAAATTTTAAAAAGGTTCGACGGGATTTGAACGGATTTTAAGAGATTTAAAGCGATTTCGATTATTTAACGGAATTTCAAAGGATTTAAAAGGATTTCGTAAGATTTGAAGGGAATAGAAGGAATTTTATAAGATTTCAAAAGATTTGCAAAGACTTGAAAGGGTGTTAAGGGATTTAAGCAGGTTCCAAGAGATTTGAAGCGGCTTCGATGATTTTACGGAATTTGAAAGGATTTTAAGATATTTTAAAAGATTCCAAAGTATATCCATGGATTTTAGAGGATTTTGTAAGATTTCGAACGATTTAACAGACTTTCAAAGGATTTCCGAGTATAATATGTGTATTATTGTATGTATTAAAAAATATTTTAAGGGATTTCAAGAGTTTCGGAAAGATTCCCACGGTTTTTAAAATATTTCAATGAATTTAATGGGATTTCAAAGATTTTAGGGGATCTCGTAATGTTTCGAAATGTTTGTTCTTCGCATAGATGTTTTCGCATAGATTTAAAAGGATTTCAAGGGATTTAAACGACTTTT
Organism: Melikaiella ostensackeni; assembly: GCA_032362435.1. Lineage (NCBI taxonomy): Eukaryota > Metazoa > Arthropoda > Insecta > Hymenoptera > Cynipidae > Melikaiella > Melikaiella ostensackeni. Next base: position 59,512,364 of record JAUMHM010000031.1, read on the forward strand.
GAGAGATTTAAACGTATTTTGAGAGATTTAAAGTGGTTTCGATGATTTCACGGAATTTCAAAGGATTTTAAGAGATTTCAAAAGATTCCAAAGTACATTCACGGATTTAGCGGATTTCGTAAGATTTCAAAAGATTTAACGAAATTTCAAAGAATTTTCGAATATTATAAAGGATTTAAAGGGATTTCGAGGAATTTTAATGGCTTTTAAAAGACTTGAATGTATTTTTAATTATTTTAAGGGATTTCAAGATATTATGAAGATATGCATGGAATTCAAAGAACTTCAAGGAATTTTTACATGATTCAAACAGTTTTAAGGGATTTACAAAATTTTCAAAAGATTGTATGGGATTTTAAAGGGTTACACGAGACTTCATGAAAGGTTTACATCAGATTTCAAGAATGGTTAACTCTTCGACTCTATATTTATTGGAGGTATGTAATATGAAATATTACACAATAAAGAAGAAATGAAACAAATAATGATATGACGTGTATATTGTATAAACAGCGAGATAAAAAGTAATTTTAACAGCCAAAACTGGTTTCAATTAGCATATTTTTAAAAAATAATTAGAAGGAGGAAACTTACTTAAGAAATGCTTTTAACCTTGAAATTAATTTAAAGCGTGCCTCTTTTTGGAAAGTTATGAAAGGATTGGATTATTTTTTGAAATAGAAAAGGCGAGTAGTAAAGTGCTTTTGCGATTCCGGATGAAAATGAAATGATTTTCTATAGCAGGAAAAGTAAAAGAAGTAGGGGGTATATAGGATCATTCGTCATGTTGATGACATTTAATTCATTTGGAAGAAAAGCCGGAAGCCGAAGGGTGGACCACTCCGATATTCCTTATACACTTACGAAATATTCCAATATATTCCGTCAATATTCCCGTGTATTCCCAGATATTCTTCATATTCCAGATATTCCTAAGTATTCCAAAGTATTCCCAAATATTTCGAAGTATTTCCAAATATTCTCACATCTTTTAAGTTATTTCTCAGGGATTCCGAATTTCCGACGAATTAAACACGATTCTATGTCTGAGCAGCAGTACACAAATATTAGACTCAAATTGTTAAGAAAGCATGAAACATGGTATATGTCTTCTTTGGCACCTAAAAAAACTTGAGGATCGGATGCCCAATAATTTTGAAAAATTTTTTTAAAGCCTTACAACCCTCAAAAATTTACAAAATACCGGCCGTTTTTCTGAAAATTAGAAACTTTTTTTTTAATGTGCGTTACACGAGAGTTGTATTTCTTTGTGACTCCTTAAGTACGTGTAAGTCAATGCTTATGAACCTCCAGTGGAAAAATGTTAGTGACATTAATTTTCTTTATTGGTAACAATTTTTAAAAATTATTTTTTTGGAAATTTTCAAAAATTGCATTTTTTAGTTAACGCTCGAACTAAGTGTGATAGGTTCTTTTCATGTGAACTTGACCAGGTAGGAATGTAAGTGATTTTTATTTTCTTTAAAATCCAAAATTTGGGTCTTAATTTTCAATTTGAAAATATTAAAATTTGTATTTTGATATATGAACTTAAAATTGAACAAATTTGCAGCAGAATGAAAATTTACAAAAAAACAATGGTTTTAAAAAACAAAGAAAATTAATGTCACTAACGTCTTACCACCTGAGATTTATAAGCAAGTAACTGCTTACACGTGCTTTAGGAGTGAGAAAGCAAAACATTTATGTTGGCAAAAATTCTCATTTTTAGACGTACCCAAAAAACGGTTCAAAATATCAAAAAAATGGCTTGAGAAATTCTTTGTAAAATTTTTCAAGGAGAGTAACTTTCCCTTTGGAGTTTTTCCGGTTTATATAGCATATTTTTCAGAAAAAACCTAAATTTTTATTTTCATATAAATGGCCATTTGGTTAATTTTTAAGTTTTTTAAACCTTGCGGATTTAGAAGACTTGAGAAACCTCTCATAAGACTCAAACAGGAAAAATTTATTATTTTTATTAATTTGAAAAATACCAGATTTTCACACAAAAGTGTACTGGTTTTTGTTCGAAACAAAGTACTTTATATTTTTTGGCACCCGATCCTTAAACCTTTTTTTTAAGTCCCAAAGAACACATATACCAAGTATCATGCCTTCTTAATAATTTAAGCCTAATTTGGACAATTTCCGTTGTACCGATGCTATTTATTTTCTTAATGAAATCCGCAGACTGATTCTTTTCTAAGTATTCCTTATATTCACAGATATTCCCAAATATTCCAATATATTTTCAAGTATTCTGAAGTATTTTTTGAGAATATATTCTTCGTACACGCAAAATGAGAGTGGTCCACCCCTTGCCGGAAGCCTTGCAAGCAGAAACATACGACTTGTTTGTATCCACTTGTGATTTACGTAGGTCGTATTACGAGACACCTTCCAGTCAGTCAAATACGTGACTCATGATAATTTATACCTATTGAAAAATAAGCCCAGCCGAGACTTTTCACGGCCAAGGCGATGCACAGTGAGAGAATTGTCGAAATTCTGGCAAAAAATACGATTTTGGCATTTTTTTTATTTTCAAAAATGAAAAATTCTGTCAGCCTCTTCCACGCGCTTATTTTCCAATATTTTTCAGTGTTTTTAAATATTCTTTACGGAAACTTTCTGAAATTTATGGAAATTTACGGAAACTTTCGAAAATTTATGAAAACTGTTAGAAAAGTTGTGGAAACTTTTGGAAATTTGTGGAGAGTTTCGAAAGTTTGTGGAGGCTTCTTGGAAATTTATGGAAACTTTTCGGTTGTATAGAAAGTCTTGGAAATTTGTGAGTTTTTTAAAAATGAAAATTTAGGGAATTTTCTAAGCTTGTTAAGTTTCTATTCAATGTTGAGATTTCTTATCGCATGTTTTGAGCAATGAATGGTCTTTTTCCATCTTAGAGACCAAACTGCAGCAGACTGGTGCCCTCCTCAGTGTATAATACAAACCGATCATCACTCGTAACGACGCTAACCATTTACCTAATAGTATAAAGTATTCAAGATCAATGAACTTTAGAGTTTTATAAAAAACGTATTTTTTTGTACAATATTTATGTTTAATCTTTGATTAATTTCAAAGCGCTCCCAAACAACGGGGAAAGGCATAAATACATATCTTTTTATGTACATGCTTGTGTTCATATTTCCATCTAGAATTTTTCCGAAAAACTGAAGAAACACTTACTTTTTAGTACGCCAAATGGTACTTTAATGTCAAGTTGATTCTGAAGCTAAAATAAGTAAAAAATGAAAATTTTTAACACTTTTTTTTAAAATGTAATACACATTTCGACAGAATGGCACTATAATAGGTATATCCCTCAGGGTATCTGCTGAAAATTTATCTTGTTTTTGGCTGCCGAAATTTGCCGAAGTGGTTGCTGTGCACTTTATCAAAAATGAATATCTTTCTAAGATATAAAATTGGAGTTATGAAGAATTTCGATTTAAATCGTTCCTCTACGTTCTAATTGATAAATTTTCTGCTAGGTAGAGTGTGAAGTGCTTTTTTGGTTTCATACTTTTACTTATGTTGAAAAAGAAATTGAAATTTAACAAAATTTAAAATTTTGTGCTCTCCCCTGGGACACCAGAAATATCCGCCCCAGACTTTTAATAATGAGAATAAATTCTAAAATATTTCTATTGCATACTCTCCATTTTTATTAAAATCAGTTCGCTTCTCTGGCTTTTATTGATTTTTTACCTCAAATGGAATTTTCTCCCGGCTGATCCCTTTGAATTAAATATTGCCTTACAAATACATCTTTTATCAATAATACAACTGATACCAGTTATTTTAATTTCATAATTCTACTTAAAGTGAAAAAAGTAATAAAAATTAATTTTTTAAAAAGTTTTGTGCCCCCGTAGGGCCCCAAAAATGTCCGCCCTGACTTCTTAAAATGAAATTCAAATTTTCAATACTATTTCCAGTATGTACCCTCAAATTTCTATCAAACCCCGTCGGCTGGTGCAGTTTTTATAGATTTTTGACCGCAAAATGGGATTTTCTCCCACTGCGATGTCAAGATTTGAATTTGCGGTTTTGACACAGTAACCAAGAATTTATCGTTAGGCCCGCGCATTGGAAGCTACCTGGGATATCACCTGTAATTTTTCTTCTTGCGTTGCTAGGGTAAATGTGCCAATTACTGCGGTATCAAGCGCTAGTCTCACTTTATTTGACTATCGCACTCAACTCTCCGTTCAACTCCAGCCTCGGGTATGGCCTGCGATGGCCGTGAGTTTCTTCTAAGAATTTCTACGATGTAAACAGTCATAGCCGAATGAACCATTTCCAGTAGGAATACATAATATTAATTAACTGTATTTTGTACAAATGTAGAGCTTTGTTATCATAAAGGATGGACCTTTTTTAATAATGAAGACTAATTAATGAAAAGAGAATTTTCCACGGGTATTTAAAAATAAATGCGAAATATGCATGCGAGTGTTCGAACTGCCCGCTTTGTGGCTACGAAACTGCAGAACTCTGCTGAGCTCACGCGCCTCTCTCTCGGATCCTCGGACCCCCTCATCGACGAAAGCAAGCCGGCGAAAATTCTAAGGAGGTGGTATATGGAGGCGAATTAAATCGAGAGTTGAGTGTATTTTTAATGTATAATGAAACAACAATATATTTTTGTTTCACTCTAAAGTAGGTCGTATTTTGTACATAAAAAACATACCAAAACGTAAAGCAATATACAAAAATATTTAACATTTGGATAAAAAGTATGTTTGTACATAGTACTGCGGATGAGCAAAAACTGTGTACCTATAACCGCGTCCCTATAACTGCGGTTTTTAGTTTTATGTATACGAACGTATTAAAAGGAAGAAGATGAATCAAGTGGCGTTTTATCATTAACAATAATCTTATTATTTAAAAAAATGATGATATAATGGAAAATTTACTTTATGTTTAATCTTTATCTTAAAATAAAATAACAGAGATGTGTACCTATTACTGCGTCCCTGTGGCTGCGGATTTTAGTTTCATGTATACGAACGTATTAAAAGGAAAAAGATGATTCAAGTGGGGTTTTCTCAATCACAATAATCTTATTATTTAAAAAAATGATGATATAATAGACAATTCACTTTATGTTTAATCTTTATCTTAAAATAGAATAACAGATATGTGTACCTTAGGGTGGCCCTTATTTTTGACTTTTAGAATTTCTTTACTCTCAACCACGAGTTTTGTTCGAATGCCTAAAAAAATGATCTCCAAATTTCAGCCAAATGCCATGAAATCTTGCAAATTATTCCGTCTTGCAATACGTTGTTCAGAATTCAATCATAAAGGAGACTGGAAGACTGAATTGAACAATAAAAATGTAGAGGGTGCATGGATAATACTACGGGATAGCATTTTCAAG
>JAUMHM010000031.1:59517861-59533803 GCA_032362435.1 Melikaiella ostensackeni
GGGTCCCCAAGGAATACCTCATAAACGCCAAACACGAATTTGATCTAATATTGAGGTTTATTAACGCTTTTTGAAAAATTTTTTATTCAATAAATCATCACGGGTCGGTAGTCTGACAATAACCAGTAATTTTTCAAGCAATTTTAAATTGTTTAAACAATTTTTATTTGTTCAAATATCTGATTTATTCATATGAGTCGAGAGTGTAATGGATTTTCTAGACAAATGTCAATTTTTGTGAGCAGTAATTTGTTTCTAATACTACTCTTAATTGTTTGAAGGAACTTGAGTTGTTTAAACAAACTTAAATTGCTTAAACAATTTCATATTTTCTAAATACTCAATTTTCATTCTTCTGCAGATGTGAATATTTGAAGGTACTAATTTGTTTCTGAACAATACTCTAGAATGTTCAAACAATTTGAAATTGTTTAAATAAATTAAGTTTCTTCAAACAATTAAGAGTAGTATTAAAAACAAATAAGTACTCACAAAAATTGAAATTTGCCTATAAAATCCATTACATTCTCGACTCATATGAATAAATCATATGTTTTAACAAATAAAAATTGCTCAAACAATTTAAATTTGTTTAAACATTCTAGAGTATTAATCAGAAACAAATTAGTACCTACAAATTTTCACATCTGCAGAAAAATAGCGAAAATTAAATATTTAGACCATATGAAATTGTTTAAACAATTTAAGTTTATTTGATCAATTGAGTGTAGTATTAAAAACAAACCAGTATTCACAAAAATTTACATTTGGCTAGAAAATCCATTACATTTTTGACTCATATGAATAACTCAGATGTTTAAACAAATAAAAATTGTTTCAACAATTTGAAATTTCCTAAAAAATTATTGGTTATTGTCAGATTACCGACTCGTGATGATTTATTGAAAAAAAAATTTCAAAAAGCGTTAATAAACCTTAATATTAGATCAAATTCGTGTTTGGTGTTTATGAGGTATTCCTTGGGGACCCATGAGAGTACCATAAAAAAACCGCGTTAATTGGGACACTTATCCTATGACTCTTTCAGGGCTCGGATCATGCGACTCGTTCGACTTTTTTCGACTTTAATATTTTTAAAATTAAATTTTGATTACATTAAAACTTATAAAATTCAAATTTTAAACTTGAAAATATTGTACATTTTCAATTGAGAACATTAAAAATTGAATAATTTCTCATTGAAGCTTTATAATTAGACAATTTCTAATCAATAACGTTTGTAATTGAACAGTTTCTAATTGCGTGAATCCGTATCCGAAGTTTTAATTTTTTCAAATTGCAAGTTGGACATATTCAAGTCGAAACTGTTCGAAATCTATTCATTTCAACTTCAATTATTAAAAAATGAATAAATTCATATTTGAGTTATACAATCTCAAATTTAAATCCTCATGTCTTGAATAATTCTAAGTTTAAATTGTTCAAAATAAATGTTCCTGAAGTTCAAAATTAATGTAAATTATGAACCTCTCTCATTTGAAAATAGTCCACTAATTCTACTATCTTCTCAAATTTCTCACTAATGCAACTATGTTTTCACTTTGTCTTTAAACATATTTTCAAACTTATTTGCTGATTGGCTAAAATAACATATCCGCCCTCTCAAAAATCCCAATTTCGAAATATTTAAAAACATTTCAAGGGATTTCAAAAATTTCCAGAACATTTCTAAAGATTTCAAAAATTTTGAAAGAATTTTATAGGGTTCAAAAGCTTCTAGAGTACCATATTTTAAAAGATTCTAAGGAATTTCAGAAAATTTGAAAGATTTCAAGGGATTTTAAAAATTTGTACGAAGATTCATTTGATTTCAGAGGATTTCAAAGTTTAAAAAATTTTTGTAGACATTTTAATACATATTACAAGATAATTTACGGAATTTTAAAGTATTTCAAGAGATTTGTATGGATTTTACCAGGTAAGCGATGTTATAAGAACTCCAAGGACTCTAAAGATTAAAAAAATGTTAATAGATTTCAAAAGATTTGAAATTATTTAGGGTATTTCACAAGATTGCAATAAATTTCAAGATATTCAAAAAATTTCAAGGTACGAGTACATACATATTTTAAAACGGTTTGTCAAAGAATTTCAAGGGATTTTAGGGAGTAAATGAAATGGAATGAAATTTTAAAGGACTTCTAGGGATATCAAGGGATTTCTACGATTTTCAAGGGATTTCATGGTGTCTCAGAGGATTTTAAATATTTACACATTTTTAAAGGAATTTAAAAAGATATTAAAGATTTCAATATGTTGTACGGAATTTCAAAACATTTCTAAGGATTGTATAATATTTAAAGGAATTTAAAGATTTCAAAGGATTTCAAAGAATATAGTGCATTTCAAAAGATTCAGAGAAATTTCATGAGATTCCGAAGAATTTTGTAGGATTATAGAAAAGGACCCCGCAAAAAATGTATGGAAACTGCCTTGAGGTGAAATTTTCCCATTACGACTTTTGATATTAAAAGATTTCATAAAAAAGTTTAAGAAATTAATTTCAGAATAAATCAAAATTTAAATTTCTCTATGACTTCCAACATTTAAATTCAACTACAAAATTCTCGGAAATTAAGAAAAAGGAAGAATGTAACGATCAAATTTGGACAACACACCCTTAAAAGTCTCCATTCAAATTAATAAAATCAAAATAAAAAGAGAGGAAAGAAAAAGAAAACAGCCTCCAAATCCCCTTCCTTATTTTTTTCTCTCGTCTTTTGTGAATTTTTTGTGAATGTTTTTTGATTGTGATTTAAAAAAAAGTAAAAAAAGACAAGGTAAAAAAAGGAGGAAGGAGATTCGGAGGCTGCTTTCTTTTTCTTCCTTCTCCTTTTTTTCCATTTGAGTGGAGACATTCAAGAGTGTGACGTCCAAATTTGATCGTGAGATTCTTGTTTTTTTTTTTTAATTTATAAGAATTTTTTAGTTGGATTATATAAGATTATACATTTTTTTTATAGATTTAAGAAGATTTAAAAAAAGTGGAGAGTTTCCCAGGAATTTCAGAGGACTTCAACAGAATTTAAGGGGTTTTAATAGATTTCAGTAGATTTCAACAGATATCAAGGTATTTCAAAGCTTTTAGGGTATTTTAAAACATTTCAAGGAATTTCAGAAAATTCAAATATTTCAAGGGATTTCAAGAGGCTTTATTCCATTTCATGAGATTTCAGATAATTTCAAAGATTTCATCATTTTTGTAGGAATTTTGAAAGATATTAAATATTTGAAGATGTTTTACGGGATTGTGCGTGGTTTGTTGAGGGATTACTGGGCATTTAACCAAATTTAAAAGATTTGATCAATTTCAAGGGATTTCAGAGGATTCTTAAGAGTTTAGGGTATTGTAAAAGATTCCAAGGAATTTAACGAGATTTCAAAGTTTTTAAGGGTTTTCAAAGAATTTCGTAGGATTTTGGACAATTTCAAAGGATTTTAAAAAGATATCTAGGATATCAATGATATTTAAAAGGCTCCAAGGGATTTGAAAGATTTCAAGGGATTCAAAAAGATTGGTGAGTTTTCCAGGAATTTGTAGACGATCTGAACAAATTTTAAGGTTTCTTAAAGGATTTCAAGCGATTCCAAAGCTTTTAGGGTATGTTGAAAGATTCGAAAGGATTTCACGCAATTTCATCCGAGATGTATATTCTATATCAGATTTCAAAGATAGCTGACTCCTCGATTTATTATTTTAAAAATTCCGTGACTGTTTCACTACTTTTATGCTACCATTGAAACTATTTTGAATTTTTGAAATGAGTCCAATGCCTGATATTCGAAAATCAATAAAAATTATAAACTCTGCATTCCTAAACAAATAAAGTTATTATTTCAGTCATTCAGTCTGATGCTGTTCTTTTTTCATTATCTTTAAAATTTTCATGCGACTTTTTTATTTTATTTTATGTGACTAATGCGACTCTTTTCAAGCCTTCTAGTCGATCCGAGCCCTGCTCTCCTGCTCTTTAATATCTTATTTTCTTCTATTGGAATAGACCATTTTAGGGGGAAAAATACTTGACTTGACTACTTTTAAATTCTTTTTTAGCTTTTGATCAAACTATTAAATCTCAGAAACAGAAGATTGGAGAAATCAAATACAAGTGACTCAAGTAAAAAACCTGATGGCAAATTGTTCAATAATTCAAACAAATTTCCATTGAATATCCGTGTGAAAATTGCTTGTTTGCGCGCGCTATTTCTACTCTTTGGAAAGTACCTTGTTTCAATATTGATTTCTCTTCTGATCTTGGACTTTTCCCTTGTTGACTTTTACAGTTTATGTATATAATCGTACACCCTACGCTAAGCGTAAAAACCATACTTACTTTAAACACATTGCAACTTTTTACCAGATATTTAATCATCTCGAACACCAGGATTTATGACGAGATTCTGCACAAGTGGCATACAATGTTTTTCACTTGTACCACAAACAGGCACATAACTTTTGCATAAGGCTGTAACATTACATGAAAAAGCTGCTTGCGGTGCTTAACTATTGCCTGATTTTTCCCTTCTTGACCTTTCCGTGAAATATGGATTCGTATATTTTTCTAAAAACGAAGATACTTTCAACATTCCTTGAATTGTGTAGAATGCTTGTCGTTTTAGACTAAAAAAACTTTTGCTCCTTCAGATTCAAATTAAAAAAAAAATTGAATCCTTTTTAATTCCTTCTGTTAAGTATAAATGATCAACATTGTAATCCAAAACAATCCGTTTTAACCGAGTGGTTGACAACTCATGAAGCTAAGTGTACACTTGTAATGAAATCTCCTGAAGTCTCCTTAAATATCTGAAGTCACATGAAGTCACTTGGAGTCTCTTGAATTCTCCTGAAATCAGTGAATTCTTCAAAAATTTCTGAAGTCACTTAAGGTCACTTAAAGTAACTGTGATTCTTTTTAATACGCCAGAATTCTCTTGAAGTCACTTGAATATCCTTGAAATCTCCTGAAGTCAGTCCAGCACTGAAAAGTTTCATTTTTGTCCCTTATAATCTTTGTGAAATTTGAAAAAGATCGATCAGTATCCTAAGGTTCCGCGAAGCAATATGAATTTAAAAAATTCGTAATTCTCAGATTTTTGCAAAAATCGCTAATATTATTTTTTGTCGCATATTACTTATTTCTGCTACATAATATGCCCAATTTTCAAAAATCTTGTAAGAATTCAACATTTTCAGTTTTTCTAGGAAAAAATCTCATTTTTATAAACCTCAAAAAACTAAAATAATTTTTAAAAACTTTGAAACTATTGTAAAAGTTTTTGAGCATATTACATGGAAACTTTCTCGTGCTCAAAATTTACCTTAAAAATGGAGGTTTCAATAATTAAAATGGCCAGACTCTGAATTAAATAAAGATTTAAAAATTCGTGAATTTCAGAGTCTTGCAAAAATCGCTAGTATTATTTTTTTCAAAATCTACACAATATGCCCAATTTTTGTAAATCTGGTACAATTTCAATATTTTCAGTTTTAAATCTCATTTTTATCAAGCTTAAATAACTTAAATAATTTCGAAGAGCTTTGCAAACTATCCTAAATTTTTCAGCATGTAGACACGTTATCACATTCAAAATTTACCGAAAAAAATTAGAAAATTTTAGCCATTAAAGTGGCCAAACCCTGAATTAATTGCTGGAATCTTCGCAAATTTTCTTTTAGGTAAAGTTTGAGTGCGAGAAAGATTCTACAGACTCAAAAAATTTTGAAGATATTTTGCAAACCTTTTAAAAATTAGTTGAGTCATTTGAAGTCTACAAAAGTTAGATTTTGTCCTTTAAAAACTAAAAATATTTCAACTGTTTGGTATAAAATTAATATGTTTCGGTTGAGGATTCAACTATTCTGTTGGAAATTCCTCTTTTTGGCTGAAATGAACTGTTTTTGATTGAAAATTAACATCGTTTTAGTTGGAATATCAACTATAACATTTTATTTCTTTCATTTCTTCGGTTGAAAATTTAACTATTTTGTTGAAAATTCATTTTTTTTTTTGTTGAAAATTCATATTTTTTAGTAGAAAATTCTACTACTTAAATGAATATTCGTGTATTTTGTTAGAAACTCGCCTTTTTTGGTACAAATATAATCTTCTTGGTTGAAAATTAATCTGTTTTAGTTATGGATTCAACTATTTTGTTGAAAATTTGCCCCTTTTTCTTGGTGCAGTTCAACTGTTTTAGATTTAAAATTAAAATCCTTTTTGGTTGAAATATCGACTATTACATTTTTCGTGGAGAATTCATCCTTTTTGGTTGAAAACTCAATTACTTCGATGAAAGTGGAACTGCATTGTTGAAATAAATTTTTTTGGTTGAAGATTCATCACTTAAATTGAAAATTCATTTTTTTGTTGTTAAAAATTTATCTATTTTGTCGAAAATTCGTCTTTTTGGTAGAAAATTAATCCTTTGATTGAAAGTTGATCTTATCTAGTTGACAATTCATGTATTTTGTTGGAGTTTCGTCCTTTTTGGTAGAAATTTATTCTTCTTCGTTGAAAATTCATAATATTCGGTTAAAAATGCAACTGCTTCGTTGAGTATTATTTGATTTTAGTTAAAGGTTCAACTAATTTGTTGAAAATTTATCACTTTTGCTTGAATTCAACTTTTTATGATTTAAAATTAAAATCTTTTTTGATTGAAATATCGATCATCACATTTTTCGTTCAGAATTCATCTCTTTTGGTTGAAAATACAATTTCTTGGTTAAAAGTGGAAATACTTTGTTATAAAGTCATTTTTTTGTTGGAGATTAGTCATTCTAATTGAAAATTCATTTCCTTGGTAGAAAATTTATGTATTTTCTTGAAAATTCGTCTTTTTGGTACGAAATGCAATCATTTGGTTGAAAATTTATGTATTTTTTAAAATTTTGTAATTTTGGTCTAAAAGTAATCTTTTTGATCAAAAATGCAACTGTTTTCGGAAAATTATTTAGTTTTAGTTGAGGATTTATCTATTTTGTCGAAAATTCGTCTTTTTGGTGAAAAATTAATCTTTTTTGGGTAAAAATTCATAAATTTTGTTGAAAATTCAGCTTTTGCAGCTGAAATTTTAATAATTTGGTTTAAAATTTAATTATTTTATTAAAAAATCGATCTTTTTTATTAAAAATAATTCTGTTTTAGTAGAAGATTTTTGCTGAAAATTCGTCTTTCTTGGTTGCTTTAATTATTTTCGATTTAAAATTAAAATTTTCTCTAGTTGAAATATCAACTATTATTTTTTTTCGTTGAGAATTTATCTTTTGGCTTAAAAGTTCAACATTTTGCAAGAATTTTTTTTTCTTTATTGACTGAAAAATCATTCTTCTTTGAAGATTCATCATTTAATTTGAAAATTCATTTTTTTTTCGTTGAAAATTAATTTGTAACTGAAAGTTTAACTTTTCCATTTTTGGTTTAAAATTAATTTTTTTAGTTGAAAATTCAACTATTAGGTTGAAAATTTATGTATTTTATTGATAATTCATCTTTTTTGGTAGAAAATTAATTTTCTTGGTTAAAAATGAATGTATTTGGTCGTAAATTCCTCTTTTTTGGTAGAAAATTAATGTTCTTGGTTGAACATTCATATTTTCGGGTTGAAAATACAACTGTTTTGTAGAAAATTCGTCTTTGCGTCTGGAAAATTCAACATTTTGGATGATTTTTTTTCTTTATTAACTGAAAAAATTTTCTGGGTTGAAAATTCGTGTTTTTTGGTAGAAAATTCATCTATTTGGATAAAAATTGATCTATTTTGTTGAAAATGCAGTACTTTTACTTGCAATTTTAGAGATTTAAAGCGTTTCAAGTTAATTCAAGTTAAAAATTTCTTCTGTTCGCAAACAAAAACAGCGCAACTGTCGGTTACTATGATCGTGAAGTTGAGCTAGTAGATTTTTTGATTCATTAGATTGGATCATTTTGATATCAAATGGAAGATTGAATTGAGCTGCAGCACTTTTGATATCTCATATGGAAAAAACGACATTGTTCTGAATTCAGAGTGTTGTAAATTTGACTATAATTTAAAATAATTTAAATTCATTTCCGTGCTTCTTGCTGAGGTGCTCATTGGATTTATGTACCAATTAACGTATTACTGAAACAGAACTAAAGTGCCAAAAAGCTGATTTCTCTCATACCCGATAATATCTTTCAAGAAAAAATTGGACATTTCCAATCTACTTGTGTGAAAACGCCCCAAGTTACTTTCACCTCGAAATCCATGAGAATTGATTCAAGTCATGTTACAATACCTAGACACGTGTTTGGGGACTTGGCAAGCACGTTTTCTGTGTAAATTCACACGTGTCTTTTTCCTAAGACATAACACAATAGTCTGGAGAAAGCTCTGGAGCGATGCGTCCTCGTTCTATTAGTCAAGTGCAAATTTCTTTCGTCTCTTTACAAATTATTCAGTGATGGTGGACAGTTAAGGCTTGAGGCCTTGAGGGGATTTTCCTCTTGCAGCAACCACAGTATTATCTGGTACTATATGTGCATAATTGCATATTGTACTGATTTATTTGTATATTGTATACAGATTACTGTAAAATTTACGCACGTCATGCGACAGATGTGTAAACAGCACACACGCGCCTTTCTCGACGAAACGGTCATAAAATAACACGTTCTTGAGTATCGCGCCAAACAAACGGATTTCACCTGACCAGGTAGTCCTAGCGAAGGTATACATGCGAGACCTTGCACTCTGCAACCATTCACAGTTGTGACGTCGCACGTGCTGCACACACGTACGAATCTCGACTCGTCATCTTTTGGTTGTAAAATCGACCTTCCTCCTGATATATCTTTGAATTATGTGTTACAAGCCATAAAATCGTTAGGGAAACTGCTGAAATCCATCCCATAGTGTTATATGTCTATAGACATTATGGGAGGACCAGGAGCAAGGATTTATTGCGTGTACTTAAGGAAGTATGGTCCCTTTAAGCCAAAAAGCCGATAGGAATGTTTAATTTTCGTGGGAAAAGGTTCAATTTCCTAATGGGAAACTTTTCACTGGGCCTTGCTTGGCCCAACCTTGCGGTTAATGTGGAAATTAAGACTGATTTAATTAAATTAAATGTTGTTTAGTTTCAAACCATTCAAAGAAGTATTTAAGAAGTATGCATTTATGATACCAATCGACAATTTATCAACAAAAATTCCTCAGAGTGTATTTCTTAGAATCAATATCCGTATAGGTAGCTATTGTCATTCGCATACCTCCCGATCCACATTTCGAGCGCTGCCGAGAATGCGCGGTCACTTGCACACGATGCCATAGGAAACCCGTTACATCGTCGAGAATATCTACCTATGGGGCATTCCATGTCGAATCGACAAGTGCTTCCTCTACAGTCACTCACATTTCTTTGCACCTCTTTGTAGAGAAAAAATACATCCACAGGAAATCAGCAATTGAAAAATTGCACCATTATACGAAAATCAATGACAATTTGAATTGCATTTTTTATCTACCTTTATCATATCATTTTAAATATCTAAACAATTTTTTATTTTACAAATACTTACTGGTTCATTAAGATGTAGTTTATCTTATCAAAAAAATTAATCATTGCTAATGAGTCACTGCTGTTTTGATTCAGAGCATGCGGACACATTTTTTTTCTGTGTGAACAGGGCTGCCACACAGTCACCTTTAGTCACTTTTTTCAAATCACTTTTCACTTTTTTAAAAATAAAGTTACTATAGTCACTTTTTAAAATGAAAAGATCACTTTAGTCACTTATGGTTCAATACATTTAAACAGAGAACCCTTGGGTTACCCACTATTGAATTCAGGTATGTACTTGATTTCCCTTGAAATCCACGGAATTCAATGGATTTTTTTTTGGATTTTAACAATTTTGATCCATTTTCTTGAATTATTTTAAATTCACGCTGAATCCTTTTACATTCATCTTGAATTCATATGGATGCCATCGAATTCTATAGAATTCTTCGAAATTCAACCTGAATTCTTATTAATTTATCCTGAATTCTTTTTTATTCTTTTGCATGATTTAGAATTCTCTGAATTTGTTCGAATCCACTTGAATTTTTCTAAATTCACTCAATTCTACTTCATTCAATGATTTTGTAGAATATGTTTGAATTCTTTTCAATTAAATGGAAATTTTTTGTCTCTCAAAATTTTATCCAATTCACTCAAATTCTTATGAATTTCATCAAAGTCTCTTGAATTCCCTTAAATTCTTCTAAATTCTTCTAATTTACTGAAATCAATTGAATATTATGGATTTTTTTCTTCAGCTCATTTGAATCCATTTAAAACTCACCCTGAATTCTTATTAATTTATCCTGATTTCTTTTAAATGCACTTGAATTCTTCTAAATTCACTTAAATTCTTCTGAAATCAATGAAATTTTTTTTTCTTGATTTTTTTTCAGTTTATTTCAATCCATTTGGAATTTAACCTGAATTCTTATTAATTTATCCTGAATTATTTTTCATGCTTTTGAATGATTTAGAGTTCTCTGAATTTGTTTGAATTCACTTAAATTCTTCTAAATTCACTTAATTCTACTTAATTTACTGATTTTTTAGAATATGTTTGAATTGTTTTCAATCCAATGGAAATTTTTTGGCCCTTAAAATTTTGTTCAATTCACTCAAATTCTTATGAATTTCATCAAAGTCTTATGAATTTCATCAAAGTCTCTTGAATTACCTAAAATTCTTCTAAATTCACTCAAATTCTTCTGAAATAAATGAAATATTTTTGATTTTTTTCAATTCATTTCAGTCCATTTGGAATTCGACCTTAATTCTTATTAATTTGTCCTGAATTCTCTTTAATTCTTTTAAATTTGTTCGAATTCACTTGAATTCTTCTAAATTCACTCAACTCTTCTTAATTCAATGATTTTGTAGAATACGTTTGAATTGTTTTTAATCTAATGGAAATTTTTTAACCCTTAAAATTTTGTTCAATTCACTCAAATTCTTAAGAATTTCATCAAAGTATCTTGAATTCCCTTTAATTCTTCTAAATTACTCCAATTTACTGAAATCAATTGAATACTATGGATTTTTTCCTTCAACTCATTTGAATTCATTTAGAACTCATCGTGAATTCTTTTGAATGCACTTGAATTCTTCTAAATTCACTTGAATTCTTCTAAATTCACTTAAATTTTTCTGAAATCAATGAAATATTTTAGATTTTTTGATTTTTTTTCAATTTATTTCAATCATTTAGAATTCAACCTGAATTTTTATTAATTCATCCTGAATTCTTTTTAATTCTTTAGAATTCTTTTGAATTAGTTTGAATTTACTTGAATTCTTCTGAATTCATTCAGTTCTTCTGAATTCACTCAATTCTACTTAATTTAATGATTTTTTAGAATATGTTTGAATTGTTTTCAATTCAATGGAAATTTTTTAACTCTTAAAATTTTATTCAATTCACTCAAATTCTTATTAAGTTCATCAAAGTCTCTTGAATTCCCTAAAATTCTTCTAAATTACTCGATTTACTGAAATCAATTGAATATTATGGATTTTTTTCTTCAACTCATTTGAATTCATTTAGAAGTCAACCTGAATTCTTATTAATTTATCCTGAATTCTTTCGAATGCACTTGAATTCTTCTAAATTCACTCAATTCTACTCAATTCAATGGAATTTTTTAGTTAAAAAAATTTTTTATTCACTCTTAAGTCTTTTAAACTAACCTTAAATTTTTAGGCATTTGTTAAATTCTTTTTTAATTACTTTGAATTTTTCTAGATTCACTCCAAATTTAAGGAATTCAATGAGTTTTTAAAATATTTTTGAATCATTTTTAATTCATTTGTATTTTTATCAATTTCATTGAATTCTTCTCATTTCCCTTAAATTCCTCTAATTTCACTCGAATTTTATTTTATTCATTAGTTTTGTTTTGTTTTTGAATTTTTTTCAATTCGCTCAACTTTTTATGAATTTTATCAGCCTATTGAATTCTCTTTAATTCTTATAAAGTCACTCCAATTTTACTAAAAGCAGTGAAATATTATGAATTGGTATTCAATTCATTTGAATTCATTCAGAACTCAACCTGAATTCTTATTAATTTATCCTTTTGAATCTTTTGAATTCACTTGAATTCTTCTAAATTTGTTTAAATTCTTCTAAATTCACTCAATTCTACTCAAATCAATGGACTTTTTAGTTTTTTAAATAGTTTTTTTTAAATTCACCCTTAAGTCTTTTAATCCAACCTTGAATTCTTAGGCCTTTCATAAAATTCTGTTTTAATTCGTTGAATTTTTCTAAATCCACTCCAATTTTAATGAATTCAATGAACTTTTTAAATATTTCTGAATCGTTTTCAATTCACTTGAATTTTTATCATTTTTAAACATTTCTCTCATTTCCTTTAAATTCCTCTAAATTTACTTGAATTCTATTTTATTTATCAGTTTTGTTTTATTTTTAGATTCTTTTCAATTCGCTCAAATTCTTATGAATTTTATCAGTCTTTTGAATTCCCTTCAATTCTTCTAAATTCACTCCAATTTTGCTGAAATCAGTGGAATATTTGGGATTAAAATTTTTGTTTAATTCATTTGAATTCATTTAGAACTCAACTTGAATTTTTATTAATTTATTCTGTATTTTTTTAAATTCTTTTGAATTCTCTGGAACCCCTTTTGATTTTTTTAAAAATTCAACATGAATTCTTTTGAATTTACTTGAATTCTTCAAATTCACTCAATTCTACTCAATTCATCAATTTCATCGAATTCTTCTAATTCCCCTTAAATTCCTTCAAATTCACCCGAATTTTGTTTTATTCATTAGTTTTGTTTATTTTTTTGATTTTTTTTCAATTTACCTAAATTCTGTTGAATTCCTTTGAATTTTTTAAAATTCACTCTCAATTTTACTGGAATCAATGAAATATTTTCGATTTTTTTGATTTTTCAATTCATTTGAATTGACTTTAAATTCTTTTGAATTTAATTATAAATTTATCCTAAATTCGTTAAAATTTACCTGTAATTCTTATAAATTTCATCGAATTATTTTTAATTCAAAAGAACATTTAATCACATTATTAATGCAAATTAGTAACTTTAATTAAATTTTAGTCACTTTCGGTCACTTTTTTGTTTTAAGTTTGTCACTTTTTCCAAGTAAATTAGGCTGTGGCACACAGAAGAAAATAAAATTTCATTTTGAACCTAAAATGGGCGTCAAAATGTTCCGACGCAAAACTGAACGACAATTCGTTCACAGTGAGCAATACGAACATTGAAAGCAATTCAATTTTTTTCAGTCTTGACATTGCTCATGACAGAGAACCTAGCTGAAGTTCAAAATAAGTTTATGAGAAAATTATCTGAAACAAAATTGAATTCCTAGTTTTTTCTGTGCAGTCCTTTGTATGAAGAAATAAATTAAATAAAAAGTTAATATAGAAATTGTGAGCTATATCTTCATATGAAAATGACCCTACGCATCCTTCTATTGATGAAAGATAAAGCAGAATCACGTTCGTTGACACCTTCAACTATACAGCAGCCACGGTTCAGTGACTTACTGTACTATGCCGATCTAGTGAATGTTTAACGTAGGTGTTGCATTCCTTGCTAAGTGCATTGGAAATACTATTCCCATTCCTTCAACTTTATACACAGTCTCGCGCAGACTATTAAAAGCAACAAGATTAATTTGCGTTAAACTATAGCCGTATCCTTATATAAATACGTACATTGACCCGCTCATACTTCAATTTACTTGACCGTAAATACACCTTTAGTAATCCACTCCATAAGATAATTACGTGATGTATAAAAAGATCCTGATCATAAATTGGAAATTTAATATCCCTTTCTCTAGAAAACCTTAATAAAAATGGCAGTTAATCCCTGTTGGTATTTAAATTAAGTCTTCACTGATTTTATATATTGAATCAAAGTTACATAAATTAGAAGTTGAAGAGTTGTAGTCGAAAGAATCCAAAACTTAATCTAGATTTATTGTAATAAAATGTAGACATCTATATAGAAAATGGCTTTTTCGATACGGTTTGAATTAACAAATCTCAAAGCCCTTCCCTTTCCTTTCAAGTGACCTAACAGTACTGTACTCTTATTCTACAATTCAGCTTGCAGCTCATTCATTATTCATGGGCCGCTCAAACTCGTACATACGAGAAAGCATGCAGTTTGACGAGGTGAAAATTCGAAGGTCAATCATTCGAGAGATAACGGATTAATGCTTCTTTAAAGTCATCTTAATTAGCCTCGACACAATTGCCATGCACGCAAATACAAGCGAGTGTAGATTTCATGATTAGCGTTGTGAGATTTGTTTACATTTATCTGCGATTTAACGGTTAACTGTTGTTTCCTGTTTGTGACACAGAGTTACCTTTCATTTGATAATCCATATATTTTTCAATTAATAAACAATGTGGCTATTAGACAGTGTGGTTATTAGAAATGACCGTAAATTTTTCGTGACCGGAAAAACAGGGAATTTTTAGTTTGGGTAGAAAAACTTAAACAGTCACTTTAAATGTAATTGATTGTATCATGTGGAAGATTAGGTGGTTGAACAAATTTGTTTTGAAATTCTTTAAAATACACGATTCTAATGGCAGGCCTCAGACTCACCACGCTATTGACACTATTTGACACTTTTTTTTAGCAATGACACTATTTTGCTACTATTTTGAAGGAAATGACACTAAAGACACTATTTTCTCACAGATTTAAAAGAGAAGAGTTTGAATTGTTTGATAGAAAATGCTAAGAAAGAGTTAGAGGAAGCTTTAAGTCGAAAGGATTCTATAGGTGCTCATGTGGCAAATGAAATGCTTGCCGCTGCTGGAGAATTAAAAAAGGAACAACAGCTCAAGGATATAGACATCCATAATTCACCTAAGGAAATTGAATCGAAGAGGAGATAAGTTGTTGGTGACCTGATCCGTAGGGTAATCCCAAAATCTTCGAATGTTGCTAAACCTGAATCTTCTGTCGGAAAAAAGTCGAGAAAAAGGAAAGGAAAATTGGCCAATGACGACCTACCAAATAAACTCAAGAAAAACTACTCTGATGTCACAAAAACAACAAGGACAGACAAGGAGTAAACAACTAGGATGAACAAGGATTAAACCACAAGGATGAACAAGGAATAAACAACAAGTATAGAGAAGTAATAAAAAACAAGGATGAACACGGAATAAACAACAAGGATGAACATGGAACATACAACAAGGATGGAGAAGGAATAAAAACAAGGATGAAAAAATAACAAAACACATGGATGAACAAGGAATAAACAACAAGGATGAACAAGGATTGAACCACAAGGAACAAACAACAAGGATGCATAAGGAACAAACAACAATAATGGTGAAGGAATAAACAATAAGGATGAACGAGGAACAAACAACAAGGATGGACAAGGAATAAACAACAAAGATGAAGAAGGTATAAACAACAAGGAGGGACAAGGAACAAATGACAAGGATTAACAAGGAAAACACAACAAGGATGGATAAGGAATAAAAAACAAGGATGAACAAACAACATGGAAGAACAAACAATAAGGATGAACAAGGAACAAGCAACAAGGATGAACAAGGAATAAACAACAAGGATGGTGAAGGAATAAACAACAAGGATGACGAAGGAACAAACAACAAGGATGAACGAGGAATAAACAACAAGGATGGACAAAGAATGAACAACAAGGATGAACAAGGAACAAACAACAAGGATGAACAAGGAACATACAACAAGTATGGAGAAGGAATAAACTACAAGGATGGACAAGCAATAAACAACAAGGATGAAGAAGGAATAAACAATAAGGATAAACAAGGAACAAACAACAAGGATGGAAAAGGAATAAACAACAAAGATGAACAAGGACTAAACAACAA
>JAUMHM010000031.1:59534073-59556594 GCA_032362435.1 Melikaiella ostensackeni
AGGAATAAACAACAAGGATGAACAAGGAATAAACAACAAGGATGAACAAGGAATAAACAACAAGGATGAACAAGGAACGAACGACAAGGATGAACAAGGAACAAGAACAAGGATGAACAAAGAACAAACAACATTGTTCATGTTCACATCACACATCCTTCTATTCTTTATTTGCATTCATATATAAGTTTAATACTTCACAAATTTTATGACACTATTTTTTCAAAGTTTTGACACTATGGACACTATTTTTTTTATCTCTGAAGTGAGTCCGAGGCCTGTAATGGGATATTTTACTGGCGAATTTTATTAATAAATTATGGAAGACTTTTTTTAAGCAAATATTGAATCCTTGAGGCGTAAAGTATAATATGAATTTCTATGTTTTATTAGTTATTTTTGATGAATAAGTCAGTGTTTCTAAGATTGTGTAATAGGTCGTTATGCTTGAAAATTTAATATTATTTATCGCTCATACGACGAGAATAAACCGAGTTTAATTGTGTGAATGTATGAGTATTGACGGAATTATTCAACGTTCACGTCATATTTTTTCTTAGTTGTTTATTACATCTGGTATGACAAAAGCTATAGCATTAACCAGAATTAATTAAATTTTCTAGTTTAAACAAGTATTTTATCATTTATATGCTTCGTATTCAAACGCAGAATTTCTGAGAAGCTGTTGGACATTAATAATTGACCTGGACTCTTGGATTAATAGGTTAAATTGAATTATATTTGTAATCTTAACATCGTCCAAAGTTAGGAAGAAGTTTAGTATTCTATTATCGAACCTAGTATATTCCAATTTTAAACTGTGGAAATTATGCTTTGCACAGTTTTGATTTTAAAATTCAATTTATTCAAATAAAACTCATTAGCAAGTTGTAAAACTTTAACATATTTTTGATGTAAAATAATGATGAACCATCATATGAGGAATTGTTTTTTAAGTACCCACTGAATAAATTTCCTGATATGAAATCAGATTTGTAAATGAACATGCCTTTGGTATTTGAAAAGATAAAGATTTTCTTCGAATGAGTATACAGTAGAATAATTACTTTCGAGAATTGATAGTCCATTTACGGTTGGCGTAGTAGTAAATCCGGTATAGACGTCACGTACGCTATCGATTCGTGCACTTTTTTCCGGTATCATCATCATGATCGTTCTCAACATTACCTTCTAACGGGTATCATCTTTTTCTTTGTTTTGGATACATATATATAGCAAAGTCGTGAGTCGTGAATCGCACGGCAAAAGCCATAATTTCCATTTCCCATCGTCCTTGATAGACCCGCAAGTGATCGGACGACATTCCAGCCAAGCCGATTAACTATAACGCGAGACTGTTGCTTCAGCGCGTTACAAGTTGCGAGTTTACCGCAATTTAACCCAGTGGCAGTATAGCCTGCCTGTCTTAACACATCGCTTAGCTGAAAGGCTTCATCTCGATATGTACATACCTAGTGCCTTAAGGAGGAACATGCAATTAGTAAAATCCAAGATTTTTTAATGCCCTGGAAATATGTTAAACTTGTATTAATTCCGCGTCATTTTGTAAAATATAAGATTTTTTTACCACATTTTGTGTAAAATATAAGCTTTTAAATAAATATTGTGTCTTATAAACCTAACCTAGCAGAATCATACAAGTCGGAGATTTCTACTCGAAAATCCAAGATATTTAATCAGAATACTTATAAAAGTGTAGAAGGGTCTTTCTAAAGGTTATAAAAATCAACAAACTGAAAACTCACCACCGATTAGTATATAATAATCAATTTTGAAGTGGTCTAAATAAACATGTTGTCGAAAATTGACGTGCAATTTGGCAACGTTGCGTGAGGACGCCAATTTGGTAACGTTGGGTAAGGACGCCAATTTGGCGGGAAACAAACTCATTGAACATTTTGAATGGTGACAGAGGTACCAACATGATAACACACTAAAAGTGAAGTCAAATTGCTTCCATCTCCGTTCAGTTGCCAAAGCTAACAATGATTTCGTCGTGTCAATGAAAACTTCAATGACCATATTTAATTGCATTTATAAAAGTCAAAAACTATTGTGGAAATGTTTTAGTGCATAATTATGACTTTCTGGTGGTGAAAAAGTATTTCTTGATCATTCGTATTCAAATAAGTATAGGTTATGTCTGGAAAATTTGCTGTTGGTACAATGAGAAATGTGATGTTTTTTAGAAATTTAACATAAATTTGCAATCAGAAGCGCAATATATGTAGTATTATGGGATTCTCACGAAGTAAGTAATCTTCACAACTCTTTTTTGTATTTTATAAGAACGCCTTTACAACTTTTTTTCCAGATATTATTATGTTGTAGAAGTTGTGCATGTTCCTCCTTAAGGCACATTAACCTCCGGAATATCAAACCGTTGCATATCATTATGATTATCAACTTCAAATCAAAATGATTCACTTTTGCGGATCCAAAATTAATGTTCACACAACTTCATGCATATCTGTCGAGTGACAGTTGTTATACATATTATTGAAAGTCTTAGGTTAGTCATTACCGTCGAATTAGTTTAACTTTCAACCAATTAGTTCAATTTTCAACCAAAAAGATGAATTTTTAACCAAGAAGATTAATTTTCTACCAAAAAAGTAGAATTTTCAACTAAAAAAGATAAATTTTCATGCAAAATTGGAATAGTTAAATTTTCAGTTTAAAAATTAATTTTCAGCAAAAAGAGAAACGAATTTTCAACAAAGTAGTTCAATTTTCAACCATTGAGGTGAATTTTTAACCAAAAAAGATACATTGTCAACCAAAAATGAAATAACTAAATTTTTTCGTTGAAAAACATTAATTTTCACGAAAAAAAACTACAACAAAATAGTTAATTTTAAATTAAAGTGAAACGAATTTTCAACGTAATACATGATTTTTCAACCAAATAGTTGAATTTTCAACTCATAAAGATGCATTTTTAACTAAAAATAAAACAGTTAAATTTTCAATTTAAAAAATGAATTTTCAATAAAAAAAGATGAAATTTTACCAAAAATGATTAATTTTTGAACGAGAAGAATAATTTTTTACCAAAAAAGACGAACTTTCAACCAAATAATTTAATTTTCAACTAAAAAAGATATATTTTCAACAAAAAGTGGAATAGTTCAATTTTCAGTTGAAAAAATTAATTTTCAGTATGTTTCATGAGTGTAGTTTGCGTTTAAGTGAAAACACAAGAAAAAGGCAAATTTCGACAAAAAGAAAAACGAATTTTCAACAAAGTAGTTCAATTTTCAACCAATAAGATGAATTTTCAACTAAAATAATAAATCTTCAACCAAAAAAATCAATTTTTAACAAAGTAGTTCAGCTTTCAACCAAGTAGTTGAATTTTTAACCAAAAATTGAGTAGTTACATTTTCAGTAAAAAAAATTAATTTTGAACAAAAAAAACGAGTTTTCGACGAAAAAAATCGGATTCTCAACGAGAAATGTAATAGTGGATATTTCAAAAAAAAAATATTGCAATTATAAATAAAAAACAATTTAATTCAACCAAAAAAGTCGAACTTTGGACAAAATAGTTGAATCCTCAACCAAAACAGATTAATTTTTAACCGAAAAGGATGTCTTTTTAACAAAATAATTAATTTGTTAACAAAATAATAGTATAAATAAATAAAAAATGTAAAAATAAAGAGATGAATTTTTAACTGAAATGATGAATCTTTAACTAAAAAAAATAAATTTTTAACAAAGTAGTTCTAATTTCAACTAAGTTGTTAAATTCTCAAACAAAAAAGATGAATTCTTTAACGAAAAATATAATAGTTGTTATTTCAGCCAAAACAGACCTTAAATTTAATTTTAAAACAGTTGAATGATTCAGAAAAGACGAATTTTCAAAATAGTTGAATTTTCAACTAAAACAGATTAATTTTCAACCAAACAGTTGCATTTTTAACCAAAAATATGAAATTCCTACCAAATAGTTGACTTTTCAACCAAGAAAGATTTTCCGGTCAATAGAAATAACAAATTTTAACCAAATTGTTAATTTTTCAAAGCAAAAAGACGAATTTTCTACAAAACTGATGAATCTTCAACAGGAATGTTTAAATTTTCAGTTGGAAAAAGTAATTTTCCACCGAAAAAAGAAACAAATAATCTACTGTGGAAATTAAGCTATTTTTTTCTAAAAGTGTTTCTATACTTTTAGAAGATTTACATACAACTTCTTAGGACCCAAAAGTAATTTTTAGAAAATTTTGAATTTCAGGGTGGGCAAAAAATTCCAATTTTCCTATATTGGGCTATAAATTTCTATGGCTCTGATAATTAATGCCTTGATAATTATTCTTTTACCTTCAAAAAGTGTTTCTTCAAATTAACGTAGTTTAAGTATTCGTCGAAGCTTAGGGGTGATGGAACCAAGCTTTAAGCTAGAAATGGAATTGCCAGATTTAACTCCAAAAATACTAGAATTTGATCTTTGTTAGATACTCATGGTCTATTCCTGTTTTGAATCAAATCTGTATTCGGAGTGGAAAATTCGCTAATTTCAATATTTTCTGTGTAAAACATTTTTTTGGATTCTAGCTTGAGCATTCGAGAAAATCGTTTTACACAAAAAATATTGAAACTAGCTAATTTTTCACTCCGAATACAGACTTGATTCGAAACAGGAGTAGGCCCTAAGTATCTTACAAAGATGAAATTCTTGTATTTATGGAGTAAAATGCAGCATTTCAATTTTGAGGTTAGTGCCTGGTTCCAACGCCCTTAATGATTATTCGTTAAAAAAATATATAGGAAATTTCTTCGAACGCTCAGGTTTCAGTGTGCATGTAGACTTCACTGTATTTTAGACTCTAGATCTATTTTTTCCAACCCCAGACTGCTACACTTTGAAAATAATTTCGGGAATGTTCCCAACAATTTTGTAGGCAAAATTCTCTATTTTAGATAGGAAAATTTACTTTCCCATAAAATTTGAAATTTTTCTATTATTTAGGAAAAATGATCGTTTTTAATGGTAATATTTCCATTATACATGGTAATTTTTCCACTTTTTAAGTAATTTTACCAGTATAAAGTGGGAAATAACCGGAATATTTTAGTAGTTCAAGATGAATACCGCTAGCTGTGCAGTGTGTATTATTTCACAATAGAAATTTTGTTCGTATGGTTATAAGTGAGTCACAAATTTTCACCTTGGTTATAATGAAAAGATGTGATGAATATCTATATTACTGATCATCATCTAATACTATTCTCAGATAATATTATAATATTAAATTGTAATTATTATTACATTAAATTTTTAAACAAATGGTACATTTAAATTTTAAAAATTATGATTCAAGTTATTTTCGGGAAAATTCCCAAAATACCTTGCAAATTTACCGAACTTGGTAGGAAATTTTCTCGACACTATTTCTGAGAAAATTACCAAAATTATTGTCTATATTGCGTCCTGAACTTTTTCGGGAATTTTCCGAAAAAATGTTCACAGTTTAGAGTCTAGAATCCTTTGATCCAGGAGGCTTGATGCACACGCGACTCGAGTGGAACTTGATTGCATCCGCAATTAAAACGTATATTTTATATGCACATTAAGTGGAAACCAGGACTGTCAGTTTAGAGTGCTCAACTAACCAGATTTATCTCTAACTCAAATTAGGTACTCGATTAGATAATCATACACTTGCTTTGGTTCAGTCTGGATGATGCTATTATAATTGAGAGAAAATGTATCAGTCACCAACCTAGTTCAACGTATTATCAGACTGTTTTTCATTATTGGAACATGTTATTAAATATAATAACCCTATGCGTAAATCTCACTGCGTGGGATTTATTTATCGCCAGAGAAGGATCTAACCAAGAAAAATCAATATGGGAAGTCAGAGAGTTTTTGTAGAAATCAGGGCTGCTACACAGAGAAAAAAATCTGAGCATAAGAACAAGTTAAGTTCTTCCTATCAGGGACGGAGTGAAACGTGCAAAATTAGTTCGAGGTTCGTGCAATATTCGCTTCAACTTACATTCTTTTAGAGCGGTAGATGAAATACTATCAAAGCATAAACCATATGGCAGTACTGCTCGAGCGTATTGTTTGAAAGCAGTATCGCCGTGCGCGAAAACCTGTTATTTCACCCTGCTACGATTGCAAGAGAGCCCATACTATTTCGGTATGGGTTCCTTGCAACGGTAATCTTAGGCCACGCCTACTTGCGACTTGCTGCCTCGAAAGTGCTGAGTCCGCGGACGCATGCGCGATGAGCCTGAGGCCTCCGTTGCAACGAACCCATACCGAAATAGTATGGGGTCTCTTGCAATCGTTGCAGGGTAAAGTGATAGCTTTTTTCGCACGGTGATATTGTTTTTAAAGCATCAAACGTTTTGTTTTCCCAGTATAAGACATACCATGCTTAAGATTAATGAATTCTGGCTAGGATAGCAAGAAAAAAACCTGATACAAACGCATGAAAAGTGTTCACGCATTATACTTCGATTTTTTTTCTCCGTGCACACAGTCACTTAAGTCGTTTTTAGTCACTTTTTTCTCAAATCACTTTTTGATCACTTTTTTAAGATAAAGTCACTATAGTCACTTTTTGAAGTGAAAACATCACTTGAGTCACTTTTCTTTCGATAAATTAAAACAGAGAGCCCAATGAATAACTACTATTGAATTTAGGTCTATACCTATTTCTGAATTTTCTTGCATTCTTTTGAATGCCTTTGAATTCTCTTGAATTTTTAAATTCAACCTGAATTTTTTAATTCACCCTGAATTACTTTGAATTCATCTTGAATTCGTTTGAATTTCATCGAATTCCCTTTTGGATTTGTTGATTTTTTTCAATTCATTTGAATTCATTTGGAATTCACCCTAAATTCTTGACAATTTATCCTGAATTATTTTTAATTCTTTGGAATTCTGTTGAATTTTTTTGAATTCATCCTGGATTCTTTTGAATATACTTAAATTATTTTTAATTCGCTCAGTTTGACTTAATGAAATTTATTTATTTCTTTACATTTTTAATTCACCATGGAGTCTTTTAAACTCACCTCGAATTCTTAAGTATTTTATCAAATTCTTTTGAATTTCCTTGAACTTTTCTAAATTCACTCCAAACTAAAGAAATTCAATAAATTTTTTTAATGTTGAATTAGCTTCAATTATTATATATTTCACCCTGAAGGTTTTTAAATTAATCTTAAATTCGTATGAATATCTTTTTATTCTTTTCAAATTCATTTGGAATTCACCCTGAATTTTTATTGATTTATCCTGAATTTTTTAAGTTGTTTTAAATTCTTTTTTTTTAATTCTCTGTGCATTCTTTTTAATTCACTTGAATTCTGCTAAAGTCGCTCAATTCTAGTTAATTAAGTTGGTTTCTTTTTATTTA
The DNA here is from genome assembly GCA_032362435.1 of Melikaiella ostensackeni. Classification (NCBI taxonomy): domain Eukaryota; kingdom Metazoa; phylum Arthropoda; class Insecta; order Hymenoptera; family Cynipidae; genus Melikaiella; species Melikaiella ostensackeni. The sequence continues at coordinate 59,541,486 of JAUMHM010000031.1, forward strand.
GTTCTTTCGAATTCACCATGGAGTCTTTTAAACTCACCTTGAATTCGTAGGCATTTTATCGATTTCTTTTGAATTCCCTTACATTGTTCTAAATTCACTTCAAATTTGAAAAAAAAACAATTAATTTTTTAAAATATTTTTGAATTTTTTTCAGTTCACTTGAATTTTTTCAACCTTCACCTTGAATTTTTATGAATTTCATCGAATTCTTTTCATTTTCCTTAAATTCCTCTAAATTAGCTGAATCTATTACTCCCATTTATCTGATTTCAATGGATTTTCTTGGAGTTTAACGAATTTGTTCCATTCACTTGAATTATTATATATTCACCCTGAAAGCTTTGAAATTAATCCTGAATTCGTATGAATATAATCATTAATTAATTAATTGTACTTGATTAAATTGATTTTTTTTTAGTTATTTGAATTCACCATTGAGTCTTTTAAACTCATCTTGAATTCTTAGGAATTTTATCCATTTTTTTTTAATTCCCTTGAATTCTTTTAAATTCACTCCAAATTTAAAGAATGCAATAATTTTTTTAAATATTTTCAAATTGTTTTCAGTCACTTGAATTTTTTGAAACTTCAACTTGAATCTTCATGAATTTCATCAAATTCTTCTCATTTCCCTTAAATTCCTCTGAATTCACTAGTTTTATTTAATTCATTTTTTTTTAATAGTTTTTTTTTCAATTCACATAAATTCTGTCGAATTTGCCCTGAATTCTGTTCACTCCCATTTTACTCAGTTAAATGGGACTTACTTGATGTTTAAAATTTTGTTCATTCCACTCAAATTCTTATGACTTTTATCAAAGTCTCTTGAATCCCTCGGATTCTTCTAAATTCATTCAAATTTTACTGAAATCAATGAAATATTTTGGGTAATTTTTTTTTTGCATTTTTTAAAAATTCTTTTGAATTTACCCTGAATTCTTTTATTGAATTTAACCTGAATCGTTTTGAATTCACTCTGAATTCCTGCGATTTTATCCTGAATTCTTAAAAATTCACCTGGAATTCTTATAAATGTTATCGAATTCTTTTGCATTCTTTTGAATTCAAAAGAGCATTAGTCATATTATCAATACACAATCAATTTCAGTTACTTTTTGTGTTAGAAAATATCACTTTTAGTCACTTTTTTGGTTTGAATAGGTCACTTTTTTTACTTTTTAATGTAAATTAAACTGTGGAAGCCCTGGTAAAATTAGACTGGAAAGATTATTGGCTGGATATCGTTTGACATCATTTCGAAATTAATGAATTTTAAAGTTAAAGGCCCCTTTTGGACATTTTGTTGTCGCCAGGTAGAATTAGAAAAAAATACTAAATCCTGAAAATGACTCTGTTTGAAAGAGACAATGACTCATTATGAAAACGTCATTAAAAAAGTACTCTCGTAAATGTGTTTTCAATTAACTTTTTATCGCGTCGGGTTTCCTGTCTGAAATAATCTTACAGAATCACTAAATTGACAAATGTGATTCCACTCGCTATACAGGGGCACTCTGATCTGAGTATAGCTAATGAGAATGCCATCTTGTTTTGCTTCCAGGTTCGCTTAGAAAGTATTGGAGCGGAGGATATCGTGGACCGAAATCCGCGTTTAATCTTGGGTCTAATCTGGACGATAATTTTGAGGTTTCAAATTCAGGAAATTGAAATTGATGTCGATGAAGAAAATGAAAGTAGTGAAAAAAAGTCGGCCAAAGACGCCCTTCTTCTCTGGTGTCAGAGGAAAACTAATGGGTATCCAGGAGTCAATATTCAAGACTTTAGTGGTAAGTGAATTTTTCAACAAAATATCATCGCATCAATTCTTTAAAAATTCAAATTAAAATATTAAATTAAAATGTCTATTATCTAGGATCCTGGAGGAGCGGACTTGGTTTCAACGCCCTTATCCACGCCCACAGACCAGACCTCATCAACTGGTCAGAGCTTCAGCAAACCAAACACATTGACAATCTCAACTATGCCTTTGACGTGGCCAATTCAGAGCTGGGGATTCCACGTTTACTCGACGCGGAAGACGTGGACACGGCAAGGCCTGATGAAAAATCAGTCATCACCTACGTGGCTTCTTACTATCACACCTTTGCCAAGTTGAAGAACGAAATAAAGAGCGGCAAAAGAATCGCAAATATCGTCGGCCAAATGATGGATGCTGACAAAATGAAAGTGCACTACGAGAAACTCACATCAGATCTCTTGGAGTGGATCAAGCTAAAAATCAAAGTCCTGGAAAATAGGGACTTTCCAAATTCCCTCGAAGGAATACAGCGCGAGCTTTTAGCTTTCAAGCAATACCGAACAGTCGAAAAGCCTCCAAAGTACAAGGAGCGATCAGAAATAGAAGCGCTATATTTCCACATAAATACCCAATTAAAGTCGCTAAATCAGCCGGCTTTCATACCCCAAGAAGGTCAGTTGGTGAATGATATCGAGAGGAATTGGGTTGAACTAGAGCGATCCGAACACCGAAGGGAAGTCGCTTTGCGAACGGAACTTTTGCGGCACGAGAGACTGGAACAACTAAATTACAAATTCGAGAGGAAGAGTGTCCTTCGAGAAGGTTATCTCAAGGAAATGATTCAGGTGTTGTCAGATCCAAGGTACGGTAGCAATCTCGCACAGGTCGATGCGACAGTCAAGAAACACGAGGCCATTAGCGCAGATATTTTAGCGAGGGAGGAACGGTTTCACGATTTAACAAACATGGCTGATGAACTAGTCAGAGAAAACTACCACGGTTTGGAAAGAGTTCGAGTCAGGGAGCAGGAAGTTTTGCAGAGGTGGAAGGAACTTTTGGCGTTGCTTGATCATCATAAGGCCAACCTTGCAGCTCTCTGTGCGCTCATGAGTCTCATGAGGGAAATAGACACGACTTTAGCCACAATCCTGGAGCTACAGCTCAACTTTCAGAGCATGGATGTTGGACCTCATCTTCTGGGAGTGGAAGATTTGCTTCAGAAACACAGTCTTCAAGAGTTGCAAGTAACGGCCCTTGGGGAAAGTCAGAGGCGACTTGGAAGGCAAGCAGCTCAGTATCTAAACGAACCTTTGAGCAAAGAAGCGCCGATGTTGCAGGAGAAATTGCAACATCTAAATCAAGCTTACCAAGAACTCACAGAGAATAGCAAAGAACGCAAGGCTCGTCTTGAAGATGCTAGAAATTTTTTCCATTTCCTACAGGATCACGAAGACGAAGAGTCCTGGTTAGTTGAGAAGCAGCGGATCTGCAAGGCTGGAATATCTGCAAAAGATCTTCGCGCGGTGATTTCCCTCCAGCAAAAGCATAAAGCGTTACAGGATGAGATGAAGGTTCGAAGGCCAAAGTCGGAACAACTCTGTGACGCTGGAAGAAAACTAATATCCGATAATCATCCTTCGGCGATGGAAATTCAAAATAGAATCGATTCGTTACAAGAACACTGCAAGGTTTTGGAGGAGTTGGCTGCACTGAGGAAGAAGCAGCTAGACGAGGCAGCAGAGGCTTTCCAATTTTATGCGGACGCAAACGAAGCAGACTCGTGGATGAACGAGAAAATGACCTTGGTTGCTTCAGAAGATTACGGGGTGGACGAACCGAGTGCCCAGGCGCTTTTGCAGAGGCATAAAGATCTCCAGGGAGAACTTAATGCTTATAAAGGCGACGTTCAGTCTTTAAATACACAAGCTGACAAACTTGTCAAAGCCGGCATCTCCACCCTCGAATTATCTGCTGATCCGGAACCTGTTGCAGAGTTGGAACAGGAAGAATGGAGCAAGGAAATCCGACTAGTTCCTCAGGATGAGTGGGTGGACGAAATTGTAGAGCGTTTAGAACCCAAGACTATCCTTGAAGACAGACTCGTTCCCCAAGTAAAGAGTCTCTATCCATTTAGTGGACAAGGGATGCAGATGCTTAAGGGCGAAGTTATGTTCCTGTTGAACAAAACCAACCCAGACTGGTGGAGTGTCCGTAAAACTGACGGTAGCGATGGCTTCGTACCAGCGAATTACGTTCGAGAAATTGAACCAAAAGTGATTCAAGTACAGGTGAGAAGGCCGGAGAAAGTTCGAGTGACTCAACGAGTAAAAAAGACGAAAATGGTGAAACAAGTCGTACCAGTGAGGAGGGTAAAATCTATTAAATCAACCGTAAAGCCCGTTAAGCGCAAAGCTGTCAACGACAGCGACAGCGTCGAAAAGAGAATGAGGAAGATCAACGATACCTATACTCAACTTCAGGAGTTGGCTCTGAACCGTCACGCTTTGCTGGAAGATGCCATAAGGCTCTACGGCTTTTACCGTGAGTGTGATGACTTTGAGAAATGGATCAAGGACAAGGAAAAAATGTTGAGGACAGATGACTCTCGGGATAACGTAGAGTCAGCAAAGAGAAAATATGAAAAGTTCTTAACGGACTTGTCCGCATCTGGAAAACGGGTCGAAGCTATTGATGCTGCCGTCGAGGACTTTGTGAAGCAAGGGCACAGTCAGCTGGACAAAGTGAAGGCTAGACAGAGACACATCCACCAATTGTGGGACCACCTGAATTGGTTGAAAGCACAAAAAGAAAAGAGCCTTGAAGGAGCCTCGAGCGTCGAATTATTCAATAGAACCTGCGATGAGGCTCACGACTGGATGTTGGAGAAAATCACGCAGTTGGATACAGCAGAGTTGGGACCAGATTTAAAAACGGTTCAAGCTCTACAGAGAAGGCATCAGCACCTTGAACGAGAATTGGCACCTGTTGAGGAGAAGGTTCGAAAAGTGAATCTCCTAGCCAATAGCGTCAAGAGCTCATACCCGAATGAACTTGGCAATGTAAACGCGAGACAGAATGAAATTAGAGACTTGTGGAATAAAGTCCAGTCGAAGGCCAAGGAACGGCGTTCACGTTTAGAAGACGCAGTCGGTCAGCAAATATTCATGAACAGCTCAAAGAACCTCATCAACTGGGCGGCTGATGTTCAGGACACAATGAAAGCCGAGGAACCAGTCAGAGATGTAGCAACTGCTGAGCAGCTCAAAAAATTGCATATGGAACTCGGGGAAGAAATAAAGACGCGTGAGGATGAATTCAGAGAAGTGAAGGAACTTGGAACTCAGCTTTTACGTCGCAACCCGGCATTGGTGGAAGTTCGGGAACGCCTTGAAAAATTAAGTGGCTTGTATCAAGCCGTTTCTTCAGATTGGGTGGGTAAAGATCGTTGGTTAAGGCAGTGCCTAGAATTACAGCAATTTAATCGCGAAGCAGATCAGATTGACGCTACAACTAGTTCGCATCAAGCATTCTTGGAATTTACAAATTTAGGAGAGTCCTTGGATGATGTAGAAGCTTTGTTGAAACAACACGAGAAGTTTGAGAATACCCTTCATGCTCAGGATGATAGATTGAAAGCATTCAGTGATACGGCTGATAAATTAATTCACCAAAATCATTATGAGAGGCCTTATATTAATGACAGGAGGCACCAGGTTCTGGCAAGAAGGGCCTCAGTTATAAATGCTGCACATCGTCGTCGTGCAGCATTGAAAGCATCTGAACACTATCAGCAATTCTCTGCCGAAGTGGATGATCTTCGTGATTGGTTGGGTGACAAGATGAAGACTGCTTCTGATGAAAGCTATCGTGATTTGAATAATCTGGAACGCAAACTTCAAAAGCATGAAGCTTTCGAGAGAGAGTTGAGGGCAAATGAAGGGCAGTTACGAGCAGTTAACAAAGCGGGTAAGGCGCTAATATCAGAAGAGAACTACAGATCAGACGATGTTGGAAAGACCTTAAAGGACTTGAACGCTCAGTGGGATCAATTGGTCGCACTTTCTTTGGAAAAGGGTCGCAGATTGAGACAGGCTGCGTCGCAACATGGATACAATCGTACCATGGAAGACGCAAGGATGAAGCTGGAGGAAATAGAAACTGCCTTGCAGAGCAAACAAGTCGGAACTGATTTGAGAAGCTGCAAAGAGTTGCTTAAAAAGCACCAGATATTGGAAAGCGAATTGGCTCAGTGGGAACAGAAAGTAGACGATCTCGTTGCAATGGGTCACGAAATGGCTCATGAAGGTCACTTTGACGCTGACAATATTTTAAAAACGAGTCAGGCGACCCAGAGGAAATTTCGGGGTCTCAAAGAACCAGCCAAGAAAAGACGTGATGCCTTGGAAGAGAGTCTTCGGTTCCACAACTTTGGCTTTGAGCTTGATGCAGAGTTACAGTGGATTAAAGATCACTTGCCTCAGGCATCGTCGACTTCTCTGGGACAAAATTTACACCAGACGCAATCTTTGTATAAGAAGCACAAGAAACTCGAAGCTGAAATTGTTGGTCATCAACCAATGATTGACAAAACTCTCGCTTCGGGTCAATCTCTCATCGATCAGATTCATCCTGAAAGAAAAAAGGTTTGTGTTTATTTCTCAATATTTTTCTCGAATTACAGTTCTCTTAGTTTAAATTTTTTTTTTAGTGATATTTCATTTTTACTTCTTCAGATTCAAGAACTGTGTGATGAACTAGATGACGCATGGAAGAATCTCCAAGACAAAGCCAATGAACGTAGTCACGCTTTGGATTTGTCGTTGAGAGCTCAAGAGTTCTTTTTCGAAGTTGGAGAAGTTGAGAGTTGGCTCAACGAAAAGAACGATGTACTCAGTTCAACTGACTATGGAAGAGATCGTGACGCCGCGACGAAACTACTCACCAAACACAAAGCTCTTGAGCTTGAGCTAGACACCTACAACGGAATTGTCTCTGAAATGGGACACACTGCCTCTACTATGATTAACGCTAAGCATCCAGACAGCAAAGCTATTGCAAACAAGCAGCAGGCAATTGTTCAGCAGATGCGATCCTTGCAACGATTGGCAACGATGAGACAGCAACGTCTAATGGAAAGCATGTACAGACACGAGTACTTTTTGGAAAGTCGAGAATTGGAACAGTGGATTAAAGAGCAAGAACAGGCAGCTGCATCTGAAGACTATGGTCAAGATTACGAGCATCTTCTGATTCTGCAAGCCAAGTTCAATGACTTCAAACATAGAATAGAAGCTGGATCGGAAAGATTCAATCAGTGCGAATCTCTGGCTAAAAAATTGATAGCCAACGAGAGTCCTTACATCCAAGATATTGAGAAGCGTCAGGAACAACTGGGCGAGTCATGGCAACATCTTCTAGGTCTGATTCGAAATAGAGAGCAGCGTTTGCAAGCAGCTGGAGAAATCCACCGGTTTCATCGCGATGTTGCAGAAGCTTTGTCTCGAATACAAGAGAAGGAAGCTGCTCTTCCAGACGACTTGGGGCGTGATTTAAATTCCGTCTTGTCGTTAATCAGACGTCATGAAGGATTCGAAAATGATCTGGTAGCTTTGGAAGCACAATTGCAAGTTCTTGTAGAGGACGCAGCCAGGCTTCAGGCTTTGTATCCTGGAAATAATGCGACTCATATCGATCAGCAGCAAAAGATTGTCGTACATAACTGGGAAGAGTTGAAAGAAAGGTCAGCTCATAGACGAGATCAATTACAAGCTAGCTGCGATCTCCAGAGATTCTTGACGCAAGTTAGGGATTTAATAAACTGGGCAGCTGGACTTCGAGCCGCAATGTCTACTGAGGAGAAGGTTCGCGACGCTGCCAGTGCTCAAACTTTGAAAGCGGAGCATGACGCATTGAAAGGGGAAATCGAAGCAAGAGAAGATAGTTTCAGTTCAGTTCTTGATCTTGGGGAAGCCATGGTCCAAACGGGTCATTACGCTGCTATTGAAGTGGAAGAAAAATGCAATCAGTTATTGGAAGAAAGACAAAAGCTCCACACAGCTTGGCAGCAAAAGAAAATACACTTGGACCAACTTATCGACCTGCACTTCTTCTTACGAGATGCCAAGCAATTGGATAATTTGTCCACTACGCAAGAAGCCGCTTTAAGCGGAGACAATTTCGGTATCTCGGTTGAAGAGGTAGACGCACAGGTCAAGAAGCACAACGAATTTGAGAAACTATTGATAACACAAGAGGAAAAATTGACTGCATTGCAGGAACACGGGGACAAACTTTTAGCACAGAATCACTTTGACTCTCCCACAATCGCAAGACGGTTGAATGAAGTTATTAAGAGGAGATCAAAGGTTCGAGATTTGTGTGAAGTGAAGAGAAAGAAATTGGAGGCTAGTCTACTTCACGCTCAGTTTGTAAGAGATGTGGGTGAAGCAGAGTCTTGGATCGGCGAGAAGCAAAAGAAACTCGAAGCCGAAGCATCTAAAGGCGATGTGTCTAGTCTTGAGGATAAAATCAAAAAGCTTCAAAAGCACCAGGCATTCCAAGCTGAACTGGCAGCAAACCAGAGTAGAATTGAAGAAATCAAAGCCAAGGGCGAGACTCTATTGTCACAGAAGCATCCTGCGAGCTTGGAAATTCGGCAGCAGCTAGACCATCTTAATTCTTCTTGGAGAAAACTCCTTTACGAATCTGGCAATAGAGGTCGTGGTTTGGAAGAGGCTCAAGATATTCTCGAGTTTAATAATCAAGTCGAAAAGATAGAAGCATGGATCAGAGATAAAGAGATGATGGTTCAAGCTGGAGATACTGGAAAAGATTATGAACATTGCTTAAGTCTGCAAAGGAAGCTGGATGATGTTGATAGTGACATGAGAGTAGACGATGCCAGGATCAAAGTTATAAACGCTTTGGCAGACAAGTTAATCAAACAGGGTCAAGATAACGACTCAAAGGCGATTCAACAGCGGCGAGATAGCTTTAATAAAAAGTGGAAGGGCCTGCAAGGTGCACTGAGTGCCTACAGAGAGACTTTAGCTGGTGCTTTGGAGATTCACTTGTTCAATAGAGATATCGACGATACTAGTCAGAGAGTTATCGAAAAGTCAGTGGCCATGAATACATCCGATATGGGCAAAGACTTGGGAGCCGTTGAACATCTGCAGAGGAAACAAGAAGCTCTCGAGAGGGATATGACTGCGATCGAGGGAAAATTAAAGGAACACAATAGCGAAGCGAAGAAGCTGTCGCAAAAATATACAGAGAACGCGCTGCAAATAAATGCCATACTGTCGGAATTGCAGGAAAACTGGGACGAGTTACAGCGCTTGTCACAGAATCGTCGTGACACATTGAACCAAGCTTACACTCTCCACAAATTCCAAGCAGATTTGCATGAATTGGAGCTTTGGGTCGCCGATACCATTAAACGTATGGATGAGGCTGAACCACCGACTACCATTTCGGAAGCTGAAGCATTGCTGGAATTGCATCAAGAAAGAAAGGCAGAGATTGATGGTAGACAAGACACATTTAAGGCACTAAAAGCACATGGCCAGAAACTTGTTCCAATCGGCGAAGACGTACAAGAGAACCTTCATCACTTGGAAAATTTAAGGCAAGGTTTGATCGACGCTTGGGTCGATCGAAGGCAGAAATTGACACAAGCACATCAATTTCAACGTTTCAAAGAACAGGCTGATCAAGCGGAAAGTTTCCTCGCAACGAAAGAAGCCTTCCTCAACAACGAAGACCTTGGAGAATCTTTGTCTGGTGTCGAAGTGCTTCTTCGAAAGCACGAGGAGTTTGAAAAGATGCTAATGTCACAGTTGGGACGAATTGACGAGCTAGAGAAATTCGCAAAGGGTATTTTACAGGATGGTCACTCTGATGCAGATATTATACAACAACGATTGGCTGCTGTTTGTTCTAGAAGGGAGAAACTAAAAAATAGCGCGTCAGCCAGAAGGAAAAAGTTGCTCGAGAGTCATCAATTACATCAATTCTTGAGAAATATTTATGAAGTCGAAGGCTGGCTTCATCAGAAGCAACAAGTCGCCAGCGATGAGAATTATAGAGACTCTACTAATTTACAGAGTAAGATTCAGAAGCACGTTGCATTCGAGAGTGAGCTAGTAGCAAATAAAGGGAGAATCGCCTCTGTCATCAACGAAGGCGAAGGTCTCATTGATGAAAATCATTACGCTTCCAAAGAAATACAGGAACGACTTGAAGATTTGGAGGCCGAATGGCGACTTCTTCAGGAGACAAGTGAGTTAAAGAAAAATAGACTCAACGACGCATATCAAGCTCTTTTATTTGGCCGGACTTTGGACGAATTCGAGACTTGGATGGACGAGGCCGAAACTCAGCTTCAATCCGAGGATCATGGAAAAGATCTTTCTAGCGTTGCCAACTTGCTGAAAAGACACACAAACTTGGAAAATGATGTCCTCGGTCACAATGAAGCTTGCGAAACCATTAAAGAAACAGCAGCCAGTTTTCAGAGGTCTAATCACTTTATGTCTGATGAAATCCAAGACCGAGCTACTGCTGCCATCAGTAGGTATCACAGTTTGCAAGAACCGATTCAAATACGAAGAGACAACTTGGAAGATGCAAAATTGTTGCATCAGTACGCAAGAGACGTGGAGGACGAATTGCACTGGTTGACAGAAAAAGAACTTCTCGCTGCGAGTACCGATCTAGGAAACTCCCTCATGACTGTACAGAGACTCCAGAAAAAACACCAGGCTTTAGAAGCCGAATTAATATCCAGGGAGCCAGTGGTGTCTTCACTCGCAAGCAGAGCATCCGCCATGGTTCGGAGTGGACACTTTGCATCAGAGAAAATCGAGTCGCTCTCCAAAGAACTTCAAGAAAAGTTAACCCACCTCAGAGACTTGGCAAGTGTGAGAAAACTGCGCTTGCTCGATGCTGTCGAGTCGCAAATGTTTTACGCTGAAGCAGCAGAGGCCGAACAATGGATCAAAGAAAAATACCCCCAGCTCGCTTCTTCAGACTGTGGAAAAGACGAAGATTCAGTCCAGTCTTTACTCAAGAAGCTAGAAGGAATTGAACGTGATTTGTCTGGTTTCCGAAGCACCGTGGAAAATCTAAAGAAACTTTCTCGAGGTTTGATCGACAGGCACCACTTTGATAGCAAGAATATTGCCCACAAACAAACCGAAATAGAGCACAAGTTCGAGGACTTGCAAAAGCTAAAAGAGAAGAGATCCCAGAGATTACTAGAGAGCGAAAAGTATCACAAATTCATCAGACAAGCGGACGAGGTTATTGAATGGATAGGTGATCAGACGACTGTTGCAGCTTCTGAAGACTACGGTAGGGACGTGGAACACGTCGAGCTTCTGATACAGATCTTTGACAACTTCCTTGCGGGATTGACTACAAGCGAGAGTCGTGTTATAAACGTAATAGACGCCGGGCAGAAATTGATCGAAGAGAAGAATCCAGAGTCGAGTAAGATTCACCGGAAAATTGATGAATCGAAGCAGCAGTGGGAGGACTTGAAAGAATTGGCTCATGCTCGTCAAGAGGCTTTGGCAGGTGCTAAACAAGTTCATATGTTTGACAGAACTGCAGATGAAACAATCACATGGATTCGGGAGAAAGAGGCTAGCCTTGGGTCTGACGGATATGGTCACGATTTGGAAACAATTCAAGCTTTGGTTCGGAAACATCAAGGATTCGAGACAGACCTGGCAGCTGTGAAGGAACAAGTTGAGTCAGTTATGGAAGAAGCATCAAGGTTGGCAGAACTTTTTCCAGACGCCCGTGAGCACATAGCAGTGAAGCATGAAGAAGCAGACGAAGCTTGGAACGAACTGCTCGAAAAAGCAGCTCAAAGAAGAAGCAAACTTGCTCAAGCTGAACAATTGCAGGCCTATTTCGACGAATACAGGGATCTGATTTCCTGGATAAACGAGATGGTAGCCAAGGTTACTGCTCCTGAATTATCTCGAGATGTTCCGGGAGCAGAGGCTTTGATTTCAAGGCACAACGAGTACAAAGCTGAGATCGATACACGCAATGACGCTTTCGCAAAGTTTTATAGGACAGGACAAGGCTTGATTCAACAGGGACATTTTCTCGCGAAAGAGATAGAGGATAAGATCTCTATTCTGGAGCAGAGAAAGCAAGTGTTGAAGGAAACTTGGGAGCAGAGGAAGCTAATCTACGAGCAGAATTTGGACACGCAATTGTTCAAGCGAGAAGCCGAGATGCTGGAGAACTGGATCGTGAGCAGAGAACCGATGCTACATGATGGAAAGCTGGGAGAGTCGATTCCTCAGGTGGAGGAGTTAATAAGGAAACACGAGGACTTTGAAAAGACGATTGAAGCTCAGGAAGAAAAGTTCGAAGCCTTGAAACGAATAACGATGCTGGAGAAGGCATTTCAGAAGCAACGTGAGACTGAATTGGCTGCTCGGCAGGCAGAAAAAGAACGAGTGGAGAAGGCAAGGCTTGAAGAGAGAAAGCGAAAGGAAGTACAAAGAATCACTGAAGAACGAAAACGAGAAGAGGAACGAAGGAGGCTTTTGGATGGACCACATCGTGTACCGCATGAGGAAATCAATGGGAATTCTGACGATCATGAATCCGTCAACAGGTTGTCGCCACTCAAGAGTGGAGCCGTGGACAAAACGGAGACGGCAGCTGATCAGAAATCCCATGGTATCACTCATATGTTTGGTGACCGACTCAGGAGAACTACTGTCGATATCAAACGTGCTGAGAGTATGAAAGTAGACACGAAGAAACCCAAGAGAACGCCCAGTTTCACGACGAGAAGGCGCACTCAGAGCTTTAGAAAGCATCAGCGAATGGAAAATATGAACGATCTACCTCCAGTGGAAATTCAGGGTTTGTTGGAACGAAAACACGAGTTGCAGAGTGGCGGAAAGAAAGCTGCGGTACGATCCTGGAAGCAGTATTACACTGTACTTTGCGGACAGCTTTTGTGCTTCTTTAAGGATATCGAAGACTTTGCCTTGAGTAAAGCAGCCACTGCACCGATTACCATTTTCAACGCTACTTGCGAAAAAGCTGAGGATTATACTAAGAGGAAAAATGTCTTTAGATTAAAATGCACAGATAGTTCAGAGTTTTTGTTCCTTGCACTAAGTCGTCAGGAGATGGAAGACTGGGTCAACAAAATCTCCTTCCATGCAAAACTGCCGCCCTATATGCAGCTTTTGAGTTATGACGAGTCGCAGAAGGAAGGATTGGAGAGGTTGAAGAGTCTCACTCCTGATCATCCAGATGATGCTCTTTCAACAGGAAGCAGTCGCGCTTCAACGCCAGAATTGGAGAGAAAGAACTCTGTAATTAAACGAGATGTTGGCGATAGTCCGAGTAAAGTGCAGATAGAGTTTTTGCAAATGCACAGGCAAAATCAGCAACGCAGAGATCCGAGAAATTCCGAATTCCTGGTATCCCAGAGGCCGCCCGAGTCCCCTCAGGTGCAGCAGGAATTTTCGCAACTACATAGGCAACAAGTTCTTGCTCACCAGCAACAAATGATGCAACAGGAACAAATGATGTCCAGAGATACTTATATGCATCCTACTGATAAGCCACCAATTCCACCAAGAGGAGCACCACCACCAATTCCTGCTAGGTCACCGAGCTCGGAAAATGTTGTTCATAGATATAACGGTACTATTCATATTATTTAAATTATTTTTTTCATTTAGTTCTAATTGTTAAAAATACTAATTAGTTTGCATTTCTTTGTTATGTAGATGTCGACTATCATGTACAGCAAGGAAGGCCACAGTCGTATCAACATCAGCAACGCAGTGCAACTTTGAATCACAATGGGTCTGGTCAATATCCTTCTAATGAAGGATTTCGTAGACAATCTAGTATGGAGCTCAGTCCTCAACATCAAGGTACATTGATTAACTAAATAGTAGATAACACTTTTTTATCGTATGTGAAATGTCTCAGGTTAGTCGTAGATAGTATATGGTTCCATATTTGTTTCATTACATTTTTTCTATTTTTAATAAATTTATTTATTTAAACGCCCTCCATTTGGCACGAAATATAGATCCTATATATGTAATTTTATAGACTTAGTGCCTCCCCTGCCATCGAGTGCTCCTCCGACAAGCAGAATGGCCCAATGGAATACCTCTCCTGATCCTGGTCAGTCATTGTAAAAATTTGATGTTTTTTGTTTAAGCTCGAAGATTGTAAGAAATATAATATTCTTACAATTTGCTTTTGGCATGCCCGTGGTGCATGTCTTATCACACACTACCCTTATTTAGAAAAAATTGTCCAATCAGAGATTTTATTTTTAGTAATTTAGCATTCAGCACACGGATTGTGTATATGGTGATTGGAAGACAATTTGTAATTCGGGTATCCAGGGTGCCCCTATTTTTCTTGCTTGTAGCCAGCACAATTCTTGAGCGCGGCTGTCATATCATAAGGTTATTGCTAAGGTGTGAATTAATATTTTCGTTCGTCAGATTTGGAAAATTAATGGTTTTTTTTCTGTGTTTCAGCGTATGGTAATCTTGCAGTTAATGTCAGACAGGTGAGAATACGAGTACTGTGTAGATTTTATTTTAAAGCAAAATCAGCAACTTGAATAGAAAAGAGAGCACTTGAATTTAAAAGAGTCCAATTATGAACATTTAGCGTTGTTAATTTGTAGGGGTGTGCAAAAAGCTCGAAGCCCGACACTCGAGCAGGTCGAGTCGAGCAAAGCTCGTACCGGTCCGAGTAGTTTCAAAATATCGAAAAATTCAGGTTTCTCGATAAAATCAAACTTCTACCGACAATTAAAGTATTGTGTTCAACAGCAGAAGATAAGATTTGACTAAAACTGGTTTTCTGCACAACAATATGAGCATTCCAAAATTTTTATGTACAAATAAAGTTCCATGTTTTAATAAAATGTTGAATAACAAGTTTTAAAATATATAACTATCTTGTTGTATTAATATTCTTTAAAATTAAATACGTTTTCAATAATTAAAAAATATGTATATTTAAATATTGTTGAATCAATCTTTCTTAATATATAAGTGTAAACATTTTTAATGTTCATGAATAAATTCTCTTAATATTCATAGAGTCGCTTCAATATTTAAATTTTTTTATGTGTAAGTCTTACTTTTTAGGGTTTCGTAGCCCCGAGCAGAAACCCATATGGTTTCGATCAGGTGTCCGTCCGTCGTATAAAAAAGGGGAAATAAGGGCGAATGAGGGGAAGTAATGGGAGGGGGTTAAGGGAAAGTGATGGTTGGACGATGTGGTGAAGTATTGGGGGGGGGGGGGGTAAGGGAAATTAGTAGA
>JAUMHM010000031.1:59570318-59586572 GCA_032362435.1 Melikaiella ostensackeni
ACCAAGTAGTTGATTTTTCAACAGAAGGAGAAGAAATCTAACCGAAACAAGTAACAGTTGATATTGCAACCATAAAAGTTTTTCATTTCAAATCAGAAACAGACGATTTTAACCACAAACACAAGTGTTAAAGCTGCAACTAAAACAGATTAATTATTAAGCAAAGAGTTGCATTTTTAAGCAAAAAAGATTAAATTTAACCAAGTAGATTAACTTTCTACCAAAAAGACCAATTTTTAACAGAATACACGGATTTTCAACTAGAAAAGATCGGTTTTCAATTGGAAATATCAACTTCTCATTGAAATTATCAATTTTCAATTGAAAATATAATTTTTCATAAAAAATAAAGAAAAATTTTCTACCAGAGATAAAATCACAACTAAAATGATGAATGTTCAACGTAAGAAATAAATCTCCAACAAAAGAGTTTAACATTCAACCAAATAGTTGAATTTTCAACCGAAAGGATGATTTCTTAGCCAAGAAGATTAATTATCTACTAAAAAAGATGAAGTATCAACAAAATACATAAATTTTCAACCAAACATTTGAATTTTTCACTTGAAAAATTAATTTTCAACGCAAAAAAATTAACCATTTGAATTCAACTAAAAAAGACGAATTTTCAAAAAGATGAATTTTAAACAAACAAAATTAATTTTCTACCCAAAAAGACGATTTTTTGAGTAAATACATGAATTTTCCACCAAATAGTTGAATTTTCAATTTATAAAGGATAAGTTTCCAACAAAAAATGGAATATATAGTTAAATTTTGAGTTCAAAAATTTAATTTTTAACGACATAAATAACAAATTTCCAACCAAAGAGGTGAATCTTTAAAAAAAAGGAATTTTTAACAAAGCGGTTCCACTTTAAACCAAGTAGTTGATTTTTCAACAGAAGGAGAAGAAATCTAACCGAAACAAGTAACAGTTGATATTGCAACCATAAAATTTCTTCATTTCAAATCAGAAACAGTTGATTTCAACCACAAAAACAAGTATTAAATCTACAACTAAAACAGATTAATTATCAAGCAAAGAGTTGCATTTTTAAGGAAAAAAGATTAAATTTAACCAAGTAGATTAATTTTATACCAGAAAGACAAATTTTTAACAGAATACATGAATTTTCAACTAGAAAAGATCGATTTTTAATTGGAAATTATCAATTTTTTCTTAAAATTATCAATTTTCAATTAAAAATATAATTTTCAACAAAAATAAAGAAAAATTTTCAACCAGAGATAAACTTACAACTAAAATGATGAATGTTCAACCTAAGAAATAAATCTTCAACAAAAGAGTTGAACATTCAACCAAATAGCTGAATTATAAATACATAAATATATAATAAATATAGTATAATACATAAATTTTCAACCAAACATTTGAATTTTCAACTTAAAAAATTAGTTTTCCACTAAAGAGATGAATATTTAATAAGAAAAATGCATTTTTAACAAAGTGGTTCAACTGTTAGCCAAGTTGTTGAATTTCGAACCAAAAAAGATGACTTTTAACAAAATAGTTGCATTTTTAACAAAATAATTAAATTTTCAACCAAGCAGTAGTTTTTTAACCAAACATGATGAATTGCGAACCAAAAATGTAGTAGTGGACATTTCAACCAAAAAAAATTAACTTTTAACCAAAAATAGTTCGATCTTTTTATTGAGTTATATTAATTCAGTTCGCGTTTAAGCAAGAAAAACGAGAAAAAGGAAAAGTTTCATGAAAACAAGGAAAAAAGTAATTATTTTAAAAAGGGAAAAGAGGGAATACGGGAAAGAGTGTGAAGTCTAATATATGAAAGTGATCTTCAAACTTATTAAGTTTTTATTGAACTGGCCGTTACAGGGTCATCTTTCGCAAAATTCGCAAACTCTGCTAAAATTTACCATTAGAATATACATTAAACGTTATCTAAACTCATAACGTTACTTTCACTGACCCATCCCCCCCGCCCTTCCCCGTTACAAACCGTAGTTTTTTACGTGACCCCCTCCCCCTCAAATTGGTAAAGTAGTTTATGGATGGCCCCTAAGAAAGTCTAGCCTGGCAAAAGTTTCGGATAGGAATTCATTCCGAATCATTCCGAAATCTGTATCCGAACCAATCCGAATCAATCCGAACCAACTCAAAGAAAGTTCTACATTTCGTTCGATCCAAATCGGTTAAAAATTAATCCGACTCAATGCGGTTCAATCCGAACTTCCAATCCGAACTAAATTTTCATTCCGAAGGAATCCGAATTAATCCGAACTCGGATTGACCTAATCCGATTTTCAATCCGAATGAATCTGAGTTCGGATTGAATCGGAATCATTTTTATTGAAAATCGGTTTTATGTCAATCCATGTTTGGATTAATTCGGATTCATTCGGATTGAAAATTTGGTTCGGATTGACTTGAATTGAAAGTTTGTATTAAATCGGATTGAGCCGGATCAATTTTTTACCGATTTGGATCGAACGAAATTCAGAACTTTTTTCGGATGGGTTCGGATTGATTCGGATTGGTTCGGAATGATTCGGAATGAATTTCTATCCGAAATTTTCGCCAGGGTAGGTTTTCATTCCAAACGAGTCTGAACGTATTTCGCAATCCATCTCATTTAATGATTCTCACTGCTATGTCTAACAGACCGGAAATTAAGAAATATCGGAGAAACAGTTATACTATTTCCGACAGTCACGGCTTCCCATCGGCTCCAAAGCAATCGACTCGTCGCTCATCCATAGGATATTACAGAATAAATTTCTTTAAAGCTGCACGACGCACGTCCGTAGTATTAAACTGTTGTCATTATGACATGTTAGAATCGACAACCCTTAGGAAATTCGTATTTATTATTCTATTTGAATGATTTTTATGAATTAAAATTGAATTTGTTCATTGAATTATTTTAAACTAGCAATATTATACGCGAGTTACAGTGCGCAGGAAACATTGCATTACCCATTATAATATACAAATATAATTCAAGATAACTATGATTTAAATGTTAAACTGTGCAATTTAATTATATAAAAAAATAATTCGAGAGGCATTGAATTTGAAATGTTCAGTTGTGAACATTATCAAATCTCTGAACGATCGAAATGAAATCTAGGGTAAGTGTCCCAATTACTACGGGAGTACCTATTACTGTGTTTTTTTCGCCTAATCAAAATAAACTGGGTACAAATAATTTTTTTGACACCAAAAAATTCCTATAAATTGATAAGCATTTACTCTACTGTATAAGAAAAGCCAAAATTTTGCTAAATTAGTAATATATTCTGAATAAATATTTTTAAAAAAACATGCATGAAACGTGAAATATCCACCATTTTGCTTCTATTTCAGTTATCGGATTACTGTTCTTTAATCAACTTTAGATTTATTGCATAACCTTGTACGCAGTGGAGAAATGATTTTTTTTTTGTAGCAAAACACTTTTTTGAATGGAATCAAAATTTAAAAAATGTAATTGGTTTATTAATAAAAAAATTAAGCCCGCAGCAATAGGTACACATTTATTACCGGGGCGCTCAATACTGCGGTCCGAAATTCAAGCCATATGTACCTACCTAATACAGCGGTACTGCCAACATGTGAACCTAACCTTCGCTTTAAGTTTTTGATTAAACACACGCCAGACGCTTTGAAATGATAGGTCAATTATTTTGATTTAATTTATTTTTAAACGATGGCAACAGCGAAAAAAGTGAAAAAGAAAGAACCAAAGAGGAAGCCAAAAACTAAAAGTAAATCTATAATAAGATGTTCTTACGGAAAAGAAAATTTGCTGCTTGCCGTGAAAGAGCTTATGCAAGGAGAAACTTTTGCAGCTGTATCACGAAAATATTCTATACCAGAATCAACAATGAGAGCCCGTTGTAAAGGATAATATTCAGAGATACTATTGAGATATTATTTTTTTCATGAAAAATAATTCAGATATTTAAATTAGCTTATTTTACTTTCGAAATTATATTCCTTTTGTGGTTAAATTATACTTCAAAGAGAATGGCTTATCAACAAATGCATTTAAAAAAAAAAAGTTATTTATTTAAGAGATATTTAACCTACAATTGTTCATTTATGATTTATATGCTCGTAAATAAATAAAACTAAAATCCGCAGTAATAGGTACCTCAATTCACAGTAATACGTACGCTGTCTTTTTTTCAAATGCAGTAACAGGTACTATATGTTCTTTTTTCAATTTTTTACATTTTTAATAAGTTTTGTTAGATTCTCGTACTTGCTAATTTTTTTTAATGCACAAAATACATTATTCTTCAAGATAAAACAGAAGAACTATATTATTGCAACATGAAGTAGGAGAAAAATTGAATTAAAGTGAGGTTGAACAAAGACACCGCAGTAATTGAGACACTTACCTTATATCGCATGTAAGCCCAATTTTCCTAACATTGATTTCAAAATACTTGAGATTTTTCCAAAATAAGGTGAAACAACCGTCTTGAATCTATTGTAATCCTGTATGTTGTTTTTGTTCTGAATATTGCTTTTCCTCCTAATTTGAACAATTCTATTATGCATATGTTTGTCAATAAAGGCAATCGGATAATGGTTGAGAAAAAGAATCTGTTTGCATAATTCAGTACTTTTTCATGGAATTTTGGATGAGATAATTTCAGAGCTCTATCAGTTAGATTCTTCACAACCCCTATTTGGTTTTGAATGAAGTGATTAGAATTAAAATGTAGTATTCTTGCTGAACAAATATTTTTTCTGTGCCAATTAGTAATAATATAATTTTCATCAGTTCTTATGAAAGTCAAATCAAGAAAATTCAATCTACCTTCCGTTTTAATTTCAACATTGAACTGTAATCTTGGATGCATACTATTTAAAACATTATGTAGAGTATCCACATTTTGTGTGACGATACATAACGTCGGCTTCTTAATGTTGTTCTACCGTTCATCCTTTCACGCAGTGAAATTTCTGCGTTTTTATGGTTTTTAAATTCTTTTGTTTTACTGATTTTTATAACACTTATTTGTGGTTATAAAAATCAGTTACTTTAGTTAACCTATGTCAGTTATTGTTACTGCATACATTGCAACGAATTGGATTGTTATTCTAAGTTTTACAAAAGTTTGTCTACCTCATGCATTTCTGGAATCCTAAAATAAAATGAGTTACGTGTATAGAAATTACATTTTGACAGATTTTCAAGCCGCATAGTGCACTTGATATTAAAACTTAAGTTAAAGAATGAACCAATCAAAGAATTTTATAAATGTCGAAAGATTTCAATGAATGCTAAATAGCTTGAAGAATTTTTAAGGAATTTCAAATGATTTTTAAATACCGTAAAACGGGGCTAATCGGGACAAGTTGGTCAGACATAATTGGCCACTCATAATTTTATATTTTATAATTTGATTTTTTTTTGCTGGATAAAAATCCCAAAGATTTTAAATTGTTTTTTGTAAAATGAATGTCAAACTTCATTTTAGAGGTTGTTTGTTCCAGTTTTGTGGGTAATTTTTGATAAAAATAATATTTATGTAAGGTTGTAATTTTCTGTATTTTGGTTAAGTCGAGTAAAAACCACCTGCTAAACTTTACTTGAAAATTTTTTTGGATATTTATGTCACCTATTATATTGTACATCGTCTTAACAAAATTCTCTAAAATTTCAAGTGATCTAATATACTTTGTTTTGGGTGTAGAATGATTTTTAAAAAAAGTTCCGAATTTGTAGGGGAAAGCGAGACCTGGTCAGAAATTATATGTAATACCCAATTTAGGATGGTCCCATTTGTTTGAATACTCCAATGAGAAGTTGCAAAATGCTCTTCACGAAAATATTATCTGATAACGTCAGTATTATTATTTTATTTTGTGTCTTTATGTTTATAAGCTTGAATGTGAAGCCGTACATATAAAGTTATGCTTTCACCGAAAGTAAACACGTATTTGTATGTTGTCGCTCATCACATTTGTTCAATTCACTCTAAAATTTAGATAGAGGCTTTTGGCTTGTGATATTTTGTTACTTGGTATTACAGAGTAGCTATTTTTGACTTTTTATTGGGAGTTGACGACTTAACCCCACACTGAGGGGTAAAGACGGACACACTTTGGACTGCAATAACTAGTTTCTTACCGCTCAATCAAATGGTTTAACTTTAGGATACAAAAGTATTAAAGAATTTAGTTAATTAGTTATAACTTAGTTTGGATGCAATACAGAGTGAATTATTGATAAAATGTAAGATTTAAGGGTTTTTCCAAAAACCATATTCAATATTAACAAGAAAATATGTTTTGACATTAATAAAAAAGGAAAACAATGAAACCTGCGATAAGAATACCAATAAGCCTAAGAAATCTATCTGCAATTTGATTAAAAATGTTGCCATGCACAGATACACAGAACTTTCCGGTGTTTCTCATTTTAGAACAATAAAATTTGCATGAGAAAGTGAATTTCATTTCGATCTTAAAGATTTTTGATTTTAATAAGAAAATGGAAAGATTGACCAACCAACATTTGATAATAAATTTGTATTTTTTATTTTCAGGTAATATTTGAATTCAATTAATATATGTTCCATTACTCAAAACTGTAGTTTTTCTATAAATTAGCCCTGATGAGAAATTCTAAATTGACTTCCAAACATGTTGGTCCCCAGTAGTACAAGAAATACGGTTTTAGTTTAATCTTTCTTTTTTTCCTTCTCTTTTCCATATGTTTGTACCTTTATTGTACATTTCTTTCTAATTAGCCGGAAAATCGGGTAGCCTCGAGGTCATTTTTGATTTGTGAACTTTTTGGGTGTTCTTTTTTAGTACACAGACAAATTTTTCATAAGAAACTAGATTTCATTTCGATCTTTAAGAAATTTTAGAAGAGAGACGTTAAGCAAAGGTTTATTCCAATCTGCAGGGTTGCCTATGAATACTATTAAGATTTCTTTTAATTGAGGTATTAATGATCAAGTCAATTTACGTAAAGATATCTATTTTCATTTAAATATAGTACACAAATTTGAGTGAGGTAGCAATTCTTAGAAAAGTGTTATTGGTTTGGATTATTACTTTCTTTTTTTTGAAGAATGAAATAATCTGAATAGATTGGTTCTAAATCAACCCACAAAGAAGAGAAAGAAGAATTAGACATTATACATTTAAAACATTAATATCTAATTTTAATTCCATCCAGCAAATATGGTATATTGAGAAAAGCCTTGAAAAAAAGGTCCCGCTTAGTCGCGTCTTACGGTATTTATTTAGAATCCAAAATATTTTAAAGGGGTTTAAAAATATCATTTGAAGATATTTTAAAAGATTTAAGAGTTTTCAGAAAATTTTAATGAATTCAAAATCATCTTTATTTATCAGTGTTTTTTAAAGGAACTCAAAGAATAATTTAAAAATATTTCAAAAGATTTTAAAGGATTTCTAAATGTTGTGAAGGTATTTTAAGAAATTTGGAGAGATTATTCAATTTAAAAATTGACATTTCCATAAATAATAAGAGAAAAATAAAGGTTTCGCAACAAAAACATAATCAAGCTGATCATTCAAAAATTCGATCATATCAGCGGCCTTTATTTGAATCTTTAGAAATCTTTAAAAGCTGAAATGAAAATTAAAATATTCGAAGGTAAAATTTTTGAAGTTCAAAGCAACAAAAATAAGTTTTATTTTAAACCCTTCAAAATGGATAATTACAAAAGTATGTTATAATATTTGAAAATTAAACATTCTATATTCTGTACTTTGAAATTTAAATGGTTCAAAAGATCAATATTTTTGAATGAAAAGCTTTAAGATTAAAAAATTTAAAAGCATACACTTGTTCAGCAAAAAATTTTTTACCTAACTGTTGGTTATAATTGTTTTTTAACTGTGAAATATAATTATTTTAAAAAATACAATTCTGAAAGATTAAAAAATGAAACCAAACCATTTTTAATGTTTCGATATGAAATTTCTCAATTTTAAACGTTTTCAATTCAAGGATGCTTAATTTTAAACGATTCTAACTTAAAATATTTTTTTAAATTACATTTCGAAAGTTTCAAACTAAAAGCTGATTAACAAGAAAGATTTTCAGTTTTTAAGTTTACAGTTTTTTTTACCCTAACATTCAATTCCTATTATTTAGAAGACTTAACAGGTGCTGAAACTGACCAATTTCAAACTGAAAGTGTCCACAATTAATTAATTTTTTTATTTGAAATACTCGGAATTGTGCAATTTAAAAATCAAGACTATCAAAGACTGAAAGCAAACAATATCTTTAGTTGGAAAAACTTAAAATTATGAAATGGTAAAATAAAGAATTAAATTAAAAATCCAATATTTACATTTTTAAAATTTAATGTCTGTTTTTAAATTGCAAATCTGAAAAATCAAGCCTAAAAATTAAATGATGTTATAATCAGGCATCTCTTGAAATTAAATTATTGCTGTTAATTTAAAAAATTGTTTCAAGTCGCGCACTTCACGCACAATATTGAAATTCTACAATTTTATATTTGAACAATATCAGTCTTGGAAATGTTCAAATTAAACTCGTTTCAAAAAAATAGAAATACATATTATTTTTTTAATATCATTATATATCAACGCCATGTGTTTTGCATGATATAGTGCGTGTATAATAATTCTAGTTAAAAATAATTCAATTTTTAATGCCTAGTTCTTACATGGTTTTATTTTTAAGGCAATATATTTTTTTCACAGATTAATTTGGAAAGGGGCTTGGAAAATTCGAAAGCTACTTTAAAAATATGTATGAGTCTCAGTATTAAATTAATATATTTGAATATTTCATTCCGACATTTTTAATTTTGATATTGTGTCACAAATTTAAAAGTTATTTCAGTTTTGTAGATTTGAAATTGAACTTTTAAATTTTGAAAATATCTATATAGAAATACTAACCCTTAATAGTTCCCATTTTGTGTGTACAATTTTTGAAGTTTCATTTTGAAGAACCCAATTTCTCATTGCCTTTAATATAAATTTCTTTATCTTCTAAAAATACATTTTTTCTTGAAATTTTTAGGATTCAGAAGCTGTGAATTTTAACTAGTAGAATACTAAAGGCTATAAATTTGATATTGTACAATTTTTCAGCACTAAAAATTCAAACTTTTTCAATGTTGAACGTTCTAATTTTGAAAGTGTTCCACTTTTAAGTTGCAAAATTGATTAATTTTCTGTTTTAAATGCTCAGTACTGAAATTATTTGAATTTGAATTTGAATCGTTTATACTAAAGCTAACATAAAAAGTTGAAAAGGTTAAAGGCTTATTCTTTATTCAAGTATTTTAAGCCATACAAAAATAAAAAACTTATTAACTGAAAAATAAAATTAAAGAACCTAAGTGAAACGTTAAATATATTTATTTCCGAAATATTAGTTTCCAATTATTAATTTCATTTTTTTCTATAATTTCAAATATTTAAAATTGATCCCAAAGAATTTTAGATATTATCAATTAAACATCATTTCATTTTACACTTACGTTTTTCTAAACTTCAAATAATAAAACGAACTTCGAGGGATGGTGTAGTTTACTTGTAAAATTAACCTGAGTATTAATAATTAAACTTTAAGGAATTCACTATTATATTGGCTTATTCTCCCTTAAATCATTAAAAACCACTGCTAAATAATGTAAACACACAAATTTAAATTTATTATTATGAAAATGTCTACATGACATTTACTATGGAAACGTTAACCTGACATAAACTGCCGTTCTGAGTCTTATGGCAAAAACAAACGTTTTTAAAAAACAGGAATAAAAAAAAACAAAGCATCTCTGTGTACCAACTTCACACTGCAAACGGAATGTATTAGCTGCGTATGTTCGTGGATTATTAT
The DNA here is from genome assembly GCA_032362435.1 of Melikaiella ostensackeni. Taxonomy (NCBI): domain Eukaryota; kingdom Metazoa; phylum Arthropoda; class Insecta; order Hymenoptera; family Cynipidae; genus Melikaiella; species Melikaiella ostensackeni. The sequence continues at coordinate 59,580,194 of JAUMHM010000031.1, forward strand.
TATTAATTGAAACAGTTATTAATCGAAATTAAAAATTATTTTGAAATGATACGTAAACTTTATATTAAAAATAACTTTTGTATTGCGAGAAAAAACCAATGACGCGTGTAGTCTGGACAAATGATAAATTTAGACAAATGCTACTGCGTGAGCCAAAATCGCATTTTCATGTATGACGATTGAATAATTGAATTGTAGGGGCAACATGCATGGGCTTTCTTAACTTTTAAGTCAATTAAAATGTCCCAGTGCGATTGGAAAATTAAACTAGGCATAAATATATAAGAAGTCCTTAAATTAAAAATAGTTTTCGTCTCTAATTAAAAAAAAAATTCACTAATTGCTATCATAGGAAACGCGAAAGATAACTTTTGTGTGAAAGTATATTGAAACGCTAAAAACTGTTCATAATTACGACCACAATCACGAATTTTAATTCAGTTGTCAAAAGGTATTTTTCCTGAGAAATTATTACTAATAATAATCTGCGAGTGTACGCAGCTAATACATTCCGTTCGCAGCATGAAGTTGCTTCCCAGAGATGCTTTTGATTTTTATTCCTGTTTTTTAAATTGGTTCGTCTTATTATTTATAGTTTAGAAACACATAAGTGTGAAAAATTAACCAATTTTAATTCAAACTAAAGAGATAATGATTTATTAATTATGAGACTGAATTTTTCCAAGTTGAAGGTATTTAAAATTAAACAATTTTGCATTCAAATTTCTTAAAATAATAGTTACAATTTTACGAATTCGAAGTTTCTGTTCTTCCAAATTGAATAAGTTGGAATTAAAAACTTCAGGAATTTGATATTTTGAATTGAAAGTGTTTATAATTAAACATTTGTAAACGATTTTCAATTGAAACCACTCAAAATTGGATATCAGATTACAAATTTGAGAATAGGAAAATAGTACAACTTCCAATTAAAAGGGTTAGAAGTTCAATGATTTGAAATTAAAAGGGTTTTGAAATAAAAAGTTTGGAATGCTGTTAAACTTGAAATGTCCAGAATTAAATAACTACAGATTAAATATTTGAAATTTCAAACTAAAATGATGTCAAATGGAAAGAATTTGAAATTGTATCAGTTTTAAATAAAAGGGTTCAAAATTCATTGATTTCGCAGTTTCGCTCTGATTTCGAAATTAAAAGAGATTGCAATAAAAAAAATTTTGAAATGAGGTCCATTTCAAAATGAAAGAAATTGAAATTATATCATTTCTAATTAAAAGCGTTCAAAACGTAATATCAGATTAAAATTTAAAAAATAGGACAATTTCAAATGGAAAGGATTTTAAGTCGAATAATTCTCCATTTGAAAACGTTCAGAATTGAATAATTTTAGACTAAAATTTTGAAAACAGAACTATTTCAAATGGATTGGAGTTTAAATAATTTCAAACTTATAAAGTATTCGAAATTAAACAATTTTTAATTCAAAGCGTTCAAAGTTTAAGAATATGAGAATAAGCATTAAAATTCTTGTGTTTTAAAAATGAATAAGTTCAAATTAAAAACTTTTGAAATTGGAAAATTTATAATTAACTTTCTAATTCTGAATACTTTTAAATTGAAAATGTTCAAAATTGAATAATTTTAGATTAAAATTTTGAATGTAGGCCAATTTCAAATGAAAAGGAATTTGAATGTTATCATTTCTGAACAAAAGCGTTAAAAATTGAATAAATGGACATTGAATGTGTTTGAAATTGAACAATTTTAAATAACAAGCTCTCAAGATTAGAATAATTTAGAATTTATAAAATGTTTAAAATTAAACAATTTCCAATTCCAAATTTGAAAATGGGACAATAAGCATTCAAATTCTTTCAATTTGAAATTGAATAAGTTCGAATTAATATCTGTTGAAATTGAACATTTTCGAATAGAATTTAGAATTATAAAATTTTGAACGATTTTAAATTTGAAACGTTCAAAATTGAATACTTTCATATTTAAAGTTTGAAAATTGCATATTTTCAAATTTAAATTGAATAATTTCATATTAAAATTCCAAAAATAGGACAAGTTCAAATTGAAAGAATTTACAGTGGAATAATTTCAGATTAAAATTTTGAAAATAGGACAATTTCAAATGGAAATTAATTTAGATTTGATCATTTTTAAATAAAAGCGTTAAGGATTGATCAATTTTAAATGAAAAGCTCTCAAAAATTGAATAATTTCAATATTATGAAATGTTTGAAATTCAACAATTTTCAATTCAAAGTTTGGAAAAGGTACAATAAACATTCAAACTCTTTCAATTTGAAATTGAATAAGTTCGAATTAAAATCTGTCGAAATTGAACATTTTCGAACTGAATTTGGAATTATGAAATTTTGAACGATTTTAAATTTGAAACGTTCAAAATTGAATAATTTTAGATTTAATCTTTCAAAATTGTATATTTTCAAATTCAAATTGAATTATTTCGAATTGAAACCTATTCAAATTGAATAATTTCAGATTTAAATTTTGAAAATAAAACAATTTTCAAATGGAAAGTAATTTAAATTTGATCATTTTTTAATAAAAGCGTTAAGAATTGAAGAAATTTAAATAAAAAGCTCTCAAAAATTGAATATCTCAATATTATGAAGTATAAGCATTGAAACTCTTTCAACTTAAAAGTGAATAAGTTCGAATTAAAAAAATGAAAATTTTCGAATTGGATTTAGAATTATAAAATTTAAACGATTTTAAATTAAAAACATTTGAAATTGAATAATTTTAGATTAAAAGTTTAAAAATTGTTTATTTTCAAATTTAAATTGAATAATTTCAAATTGAAAGCGCAACTCGTTTTATTAATTAAAGTTTAGAAGCTAAGTGTAAAATGAAATTAATAATTGGAAACTGATATTTTTGAAATAAATATACACGGCTAGCCTCGATTAAGTTCAACCCAAAAGTGCTTGCGTATCCAGTTTCTCTTTTGTAGGTGTTTCGGGGGTGCTCCCCGGTCATTTTACGCCAAAAAGTAAGAAAATCGTACTACGCGTTTTTGAGAAAAACGATTTTTCCATTTTCAACGATTAAAAATCTCATTTTTCTCGAAAAATGACGCAAAATATGAATAGCAGTTCGTTGTTCAAAATTTTTTCGCCTTCCTGAAATCGATAAAATTATACCTTTAACAGATGTTTATTTTGTGTATTTTAATAAATTTTTCCAAAAAAATTTGAAACTACGCAAAATATGAATAGCAGTTGATGGTTCAAAATTCTACCTCTTCCTGAAATCGATAAAGTTATACCTATACCAATTATTTATCTTGTGTATTTTAACAGATTTTTCAAAAAAAAAAAAAAAAAAAAAATATAAAAAATAGATAAAAATCGACTAAAAAATACATCTAGTTTAACGAATTTCAACATTTTATTTTTCAAAACAATCGTTTCTAGTTCAGTAACAATTTTAAAGTAAATGCATTTATTGTCGGTTCTTGTCGATTTTTTCTATTTTTTTTTTTTTTGAAAAATTTGTTAAAATACACAAGATGAACATCTAGTCAGGGTGTAATTTTATAAAACTCAGGAAGTGGAACAATTTAGAACTATGAATTGCTATTCAGATTTTGCGCTGTTTTCGAGAAAAATGAGATTTTTAATAGTTCAAAATGATGTTTCTTCAATTTTAGAGATAAAAACCAATTTTTCTTTACTCTAAAGCTCAAGAACCTTAATAATCTTATGGAACATGCTCTTCAAATTGTTGCTAAACTAAAAACAAACGCTTTTAGAAATGAAATGTTGAAATTCTTTAAAATAAATGCTGTTTCCGTCGATTTTTATCGATTTTTTCTTTTTGAAAAGTTTGTTAAAGTCAGAAGATAAATATCTGGTAGAAGTATAATTTTATCGATTTCAGGAACGGAAAAATTTTAAACTAGGAACTGTTATTCATATTTTATGTCGCTTTCGAAAAAAAAGAGATTTTTAATCGTTAAAAATGAAAAAGTCAACATTCTCAAAAACGCGTAAAACGATTTTTTCATTCCTGGCTTAAAGTAATCGGGGGGCATTCCCGAAACAAGTATAAAAGAGGAACTGGATGTGCAAGCACTTTTGGGTTGAACTTAATCGAGGCTAGCCGCGTATATTTGACATTTTACTCAGGTTCTTTAATTTTTTCTTTCACTTGATTTTTTCATGACTAAAAAATACTTGAAATGAAGAATCTGCCTTTAAAAAATGTTGTCTTTCAAATTTAACCATGCAAGAACTAGGCACTCAAAATCGAATTAATTTGAATTTGATAGTGTTCTAAAGTGAACATTCCAAACTTCATGCCTCTCAAATTATTTTTTTAAAGTGATTAAACTGTACAATTTAGAATTGGAATCATATTAATCTGGTTTTATCTTTGTATATTACACTAGTTTACAAATTTTTAGTTCATCGCGTGTACCTAAAAAAAAGTGTTTTCTAGACTAATTTTGGGTCGCTGAAAAAAATTGACACTCATTTATTTTTCCAAAAGAGCGTTTTCAAGATATTTTCAAAAAACGTGTTTTGTGGCTCTCTTTTAAGTTACTGGCAGAAATCTTGAGGACGGTTGATCCAACTAACATGAACTGTATATCATTCGAAAGGTATGTTCTTCTTCTTTCTAATGATATACCGTTTATGTCAATTGGATTAAAATTAATTGAGTTATAGGCGATGAAATTCGACAAAATAGAAAAACTGAAAGTGAGTGATTTTCAGATAAGGTCGGAAAATGCACTCCTTTTTAAATTTCAGCGCCTGTAACCCAACAAATTTTAATCCGATTGACACATATAGTATATAATCGGAAAGTGGAAGATCATACCTTTCGAACGAAACACAGTTCATGTTAATTGGATCAATTGTTATCAAGATTTATGCCAGTAACTGAAAAATAGCCAAAAAACACGTTTTTGCAAATATTTCGGAAACGCTTCTTTGGAAAAATAGATGAATGTCATTTTTTTTTTCAGCGACCCACAATTAGTCTAAAACCCCTTTTTCCTCCTAGCAAATTTTTCGTATAAACTATCATTATGAATTAGCCATGCGATGTTTCCCGCGCGCAGTAGTGCGCGTATAATATTGCTAGTTAAAAATGATTTCGTATAACATATAAAATTTGCACCAAATTTCAAGTCATGACTGCAAATCTAATTTGAATTTAATTATGTATGTTTTAGATATTTATGAAGAACAACGAGGCCTTCAGGCATTACCTGACAAGGACATCGATATACGATGGTAAATCAATTTATGGGCAAAGGCAATTATTGGGCAATTTCATCTAACCACAGCAAGAGTGATTGAAAGCAGGGCCCAGATGTTTAATGAAAATGTGGTCGCGATGACAACAGGATTCAGCCATCAACTTTAGGACCGCTGCTTAGTTGGCTTGTGGAATCTGAGGGTGTTGCCATGTTCTGAAAAAATAGAACAATTAAAGTAATGATTAAAGTGGGGTCGGAGGTCATTGCAATTTTGAGTTCGTGCTACCTCCAGGGTCGCAGGGGCAGAGGCAGTGTTTTTTTATCCAAAGTGGTTTTGATTTTTTGCTGCATCGTCAGCGTTTACTGTGACCAGGATCAATGGAGTTCGAGGGTGCCTCGAGGTATTAAGGACTTGCAGAAGCTCTTCTTCAGTGCCGCCCAATCGCCGCCCTTTCTGGGGCACTGTGATTTTGAGGAAACTTGCGACTGGTTCTGGAATGAAACTGTTGGTTTCAAACGCACTCAACCCCCTGTTCCCACGCAATTAGGACCAACGACTGACGCTAGCAATAACAGAAATGGTTAGTTGAGATACATTCAGCTCTCGATTTAATTCGCCTCCATTTACCGCCTTCTTAGAATTTCCGCCGGCTCGCATTCGTCAATGAGGGGGTCCAAGGGACGAGCGAAAAATTATCTACATTAATTAGTCTTCAATATTAAGAAATGTCCATCCTGTATGACAACAAGAATCTACATTTGCACAAAATACAGTTAATTAATATTATGAATTCTGAATGGAAATGGTTCACACGGCTCTGGCTGCTAATATCGTTAAAATCTCTGAAGAGCATCACGGTCATAGTAGGCCATACCTGAAACTGGAGTTAAAAGGAGAGTTGAGTCTATTTCCATTTTTTTGGTATCATAACTTTCAGTGGATGATATGGAAAAATTGAAAAATAATGAGTTCCTCTTCCATTTTGCTGTATTGTGCACCAACAAATTTATGAAGAAAAATGTATATTTTTGGAAATACTCAAAAAGCGGGATAAATATCGAAAAATGGAAGCGGATCTTTTTGTAAAACTCGTCGAAAGGAACAATAGTATAGTTAGTAAGGGGCCGTCCATAAACTATGTTACCAATTTGAGGGGGGGGGGGGGGGCG
>JAUMHM010000031.1:59599318-59610808 GCA_032362435.1 Melikaiella ostensackeni
CGTGACGTTATAGTTTAGTACTTTTTTGACATACAGATAGGAAAATATCAAAATCAGGAGGAACAAAAGATCAATTTTTAACATAAGATATTTATTCAGTGAAAAGAAGAAGGGAAAGAAGGGCCCCCCCTCCTAAGACGGACCCCCCTGCATATTTTTGTATGAACATTATTATTTTATTCATCAAATACGTACGTTTACTCGTGCTCAGTACCCTTCTAGTTAGTTACCCAATTCTCTTTCAAAAATGCAAGTAAACTAACAAAGGCATAAAGTAAATGTTGTTTTATTACCTCATAAGACGGACCCCGTTTGGTTAGAAACTGTAGGTAAAAGTGTAACCTGCTTTACCTTCCGAGTAACAGCTGATACAGCCGGCAAAAGCAGAAATTCAAATTTTCCACTAATCAGAAACAACCTCTCCTAACCTCTTTTTGCTTTAAGATCACCAATACGGAATTCTTAAAAATGTGTTTCTTCTTCGCTTTATATCAATTAATTCTTGTTAGAAGGTGAATTATATTTGTGATTTTACAACTTTATATAAATGTCTACTTCATTTTACTTTTCATAACACTCATTTTCGTATTAACTTCATTCAAGGCTTATTTTACGTTTTATTATGTATTTTGCATATATAATTCGTCATCAAGGTACATTAATGTTTAATTAATATACTGGGAATAAAATTGATCAATATATATAGTATAGAATAAAATGATTTTCATAGTCCCTAAAAGGGGCTCGTCTTAGGAAACAGGGTTCCTAACACGGGCCATTTGACATTTTTTTTCAACATCAAAATTTATTGCTTTTTGAACATTTTTTGAACTTTTATGTATGTGAACTTCATAAAACAGATAACAAACTATAATGTAAGCAATCGTTTTCACTTCTGAAGTTACTTACGATAGAAAATATGAAAGGGTCCCGTCTTAGGCACATTTCCCCAAAATCGGTTTACTGTAAGACCGACTCTTTTGTTTCCTGATTGGTCGTAGGAATTTCAGCAACCAATCAGAAGCTACCAGATCCCCCGGCAGGCAGAAAGAAATCCGGTACCATGTAAACATAACTTGTTCACGTCGGCGCGCCGATGCGCCGACGCGCCGAGTTCGAAGCAGCGGCGGCGTGGCGTTGAAGCAAAGTAGTCGGCGACGCAACCGTCTAATTTAAAAGATTAGTAATTTAAAAATTTTGAATCAAATGCCTTCAGAATAAATTCAGAACAATAAAAAATTATGAAAATAATTTGTCAAATTCAAGCCTTAAAAAATTCAAATTAATGAAAAAAAAATCTTCAAAAAGAGTGAAATAAATGTAATATTAGAAATGATACAATTTGAACTCCTTTCTGATGAAATTTCCTAATTATCAAAATTCTACTCAGGAATTTTTCAATTTTGAGAGCGTCTGATCAAAAATTATCCATATTCAAACACTTTCAATTTCAAATTATTCACTTTTAAATGCTTTTATTTAGAAATGATACAAATTCAATTCCTTTTCATTCCATTCGAAATATTGTCCTTTTTTCCAAATTTTACCTCATGTAAAATTGTTTGATTTGGAAGGTTTTCAATTCAGAATCGTTCATTAACTAATTTAAAATTCAAACGTTCTTAATTCGAAATTATTAATTGTTCAAGAAATTTGTTAAACTCTTCATATTTAAAAACTGTTTAAAAATATATGTCCATTTTTAACATGTAGGAGTTTAAAGGAAAAAACCTATGCTTTCTTTTCAGGCAGAAAAAAGGAAAAAGAACCCTGAGTACGGAAAAAGTCTTAATTTATTGTTGATCCGCATTTTAGAAGGTCAATGTTCATGTAAAATTAATGCTTATGATTAATGAAAGGTTATAAAGAACCCTATCGAACCTGTAAGGGAAAAAATTAATTTATACTAACAGTTATAAAACACCAAAATTGATGGTAGTTGAAAAATAAGGGGCTTCTAACTTTTAATTTTGCATTAATCAAATTTTAATAAATTAATGAATTGAAAATGTCTGAATTTTATTTTTAAACACTTTAAATTGAGAAGAGTTCTGATGCGTTGAATGCTTTCTCTTGCAGTTAAATATTCAGTATTTAAATTGAGAAGTTTTTCAGGTTTGAAAGTTTTAATTTTTTCATTTTAATGACCAAGAAGAATGTTTTCTAATTGGGAATCGACAGAAGTTTGCTTTGTCTTTAGAGGTCATTCTGGAATATTGAAGATTTATATTGCAAATTTGATTGCTATGAGAAACTTGTCGCGCACATAGCGCGCAAATCATGATTGCTAGTTAAATTAATAATTCCATTAGGACGAAAATTTTAAAGGAGAGGAAATCTTAATCAATTCGTCTAGAATTTCCCGTATTTTATAATAATAGTACTATTATTCAGGTGATCAGGAACTTGAGAATTCCTCGTTTGGCTTCCTTTTTGCTTTACTCAGATGGGGCAAAGGAGGAAATATAAAAACTTTACATAGAAAAGATTGCAGGATACAGATTCCTTCCTGCACCTCTCTACTTTCCAATAATAAGGATGCTATTTTAAGTGTCATAATTCAAAGATAGAACAAAACTTTAGGTCCTTTGTAAAAAATTAATGAAGGTGTGAATAAGTAATAAAAAAATCATTTTCCAGATGGGAGCAAATGCCGTTCAATTTGGGTGCTATCAGTCAAACTTACAAATTACTTTTGGAAGTGACGATGCCAGCTTTGAACTCCAGTGTTGCCATAGACAATATTCGTTTAGTGGACTGTTTTCCAGGTACTAGACTACCAATTACTGTTTTTATGCTACAAATTCATAATAAATTGATTTGAAATTTTAATATCTACAGATATCTAATGAAATTTCTGAATCTTCACTATTTATCGTCTAAATATCCAAAACTTGATTCAAAATCTAATTAAAACTTTAAATTTTGTACAGAAAATCCAGGAAATGTAGCTTGTACTCCTGACATGTTCCGCTGCAATAATGGATCCTGTCTAAATAAAACACGTGTTTGTGATTTAACCGAAGACTGCGCTGATGGGGAAGACGAGTTACAAGAATGCGGTAATTTTTCGTTTCTTTTTGAAGTGTTAAGACTTGCAATTCTATTTATTTTTTTATTTATTTTCACTCCATGTATACCCTTTTTGGGTTTTTACATATCTAAAATCCTCCCTTTCACAGGAGATCGTCAGACATTAAACACTTGTAGCTCACATACTTTACCAAAATTCCCAATTACCCCAAATCTCATAATAAGCCTCCAAGCAATGCCTGACGTACCCAATCCTGTGGGTTTTTTTCAATCTCTAAAATCCCCTACCGTCTGCAGCCGAATTTTTATAAGAAGTGCTCGCATTCGTTTAGAAATTTTGTCAGGGGAGTGGTATACTGCAGAAAAACAAACTTCCCGAGCGCAGTCGGTTACTGACAGACGAGTTTGGATGTAGACCTTCGATAGCATCAAGTTCCCACATCCATCCTCGGCGTCAAACCTCCCGCAGGAAAGTAGTTAAGGACGTTGGATAAAGGGGCTAACTTCACAAGTCACTTTTCTTTATGAATAAATAAATTTACCAACCTGATGAAAATATTTATTTATAAATACACAAGTCTTTCTTCTTCATGAATGAATAAATAAAAAAAATTCTTCAAGTCTTCAAATTATTTATAGATTCACAAGCCTATTTCCTTTACATATAAATTGATTTACCAACCTTGTAAAACTATTCATTTATAAATTCACAAGTCTCTGTCCTTTATGAATAAATAAATGAATGAATTGACCAACTTTGCGAAATTATTTATGAATAAATATTTGAAATAAATAATTTCGCAAAGCCGATAAATTTATTTAATTATTCATAAAGGACAGAGACTTGTGACTTTATAAATAAATAATTTGAAAACTTGGAGAATTTTTTTATTTATTTATTCATAAGAAACAGAAACTTGTGAATTTATAAATAAATAATTTCTCAAAGATGGTAAATTTATTTATTTATTCATTCATAAATGACACAGACTTGTGGATTTGAAAATAAATAATTTCGCAAAGTTGGTAAATTCATTAATTTATTTATTCCTAAAGGACAGAGACTTGTGAGTAATAAACAATATCACAAGGCTGGTAAATTAATTAATTTATAAAGGAAATAGGCTTGGGAATCTATAAGTAAATAGTTTGAAAACTTAGAGAATTCTTTTATTTATTCACAAGAAAGAGACTTGTGAATTTGAAAAGAAATAATTTCACAAGGTTGGTAAATTTATTTATTTATAAAGGAAAGTGACTTTTGGAGTTAGCAATAAGTAATTGACTAAACTTAGTAAATGTATGCATTTATATATGACTTGTGAACTTAGTAAACAACTTTATAAATAGTATTTTACCTTTGTATTTTTGCAAAAAATAATTTCAGGATGCATGTTTATAACGAAAATTGTTCGTTCTTATTCATGTATTCCGATAATTACTTTTGGGGAAAAGGATAAATTACCGACCGCGATTCTCTGGGTAATCTGCGATTTCATCATTTTAGTACAAAAAGTGACTGCTACCGCCTTGTGAGCGCGCTGCTAGACCGGTTTCGCTTGCTTCTTCATCTGTCATCTTGCGTAGCGTAGTTTTAAAAAATATTGGAAGTATTCTTCAGTTTTGTTTCGCATTGAATCGCGAAATTCGCTCCATAATTGTGAGGCTTAGTTTGTGGAAGAATGCTATACAGAGAGTTTTTTTTATTCAGTGTCGGTGTTGTATCTGTAAAATATCACTGAAGTCAAGTGTGTTTGACACTCGCCATCTCTTTCTCAGATTTTCTCATGAAAAACGCGATGTATTTTACGTTATATGGATTCCAGGATTCCATCAGACTCCGAATACTTGGTGAGTTTTGTCTGTTTAACCTACAATCTACTTTCGAAAATAAATATGAGGTCAGGGTCGCATTCATAATTGGGGGCAACCAAAAAAATTTCTGAGTCCCCTTTATCCAACGTTATTAAACGCAGTGAAAAACACGACTAAGCGAGAATCCCGATCGGTCACCCATCCGAGCGATGACCGCGCCCGTCCGTGCTTAACATTCGAGATCTCGACGAGTCGAGAATCACTACCCAGCTACTTCCGTCGGTCGGCTTGCTTTTACATTTAAATTGTTGCAGGTTTAATTTTAAATTTAATTCAATTTTCCGTTTGCAGACAAAGTTCCGGAAACTGCAAAGTGTAATTTTGAGAGTGGGTGGTGTGGATGGAAAAATGTGCCTGGCAGGCCACTGAATTGGACTCTTCATCAGGGACCTACTCCAACCGACAGGACAGGACCAAGTTATGATCACACTTATCGGAATGCTACTGGTAATCTGAAATTTTCTACCTTATTATTTTATTTCCTATTCGATACCTAATTTTCTTTTCGGGACATGCTTCAATTTATTTGATCGTATAATTTAAAATTTTCCCTGTTTTCCTTTTTGACATTCTATAGCCTATACTCTGTCACAAAATTGTTGATTGAGACACAGTAGATGCGGACGATTTTGGTCAGCCAGAAGGTTGGGAGTGTTGAATTCGATACGTAGATTAGGTAAACACAAAGAGCTTTGACATATCCATTTGAGTTGCTTGTTTCACATTTCAAATGTGTTTTTCGGCTCTGATTTTTCGAATTAAAATTTAAAGAATATTATATTACATTATATTTGTTGTAAAAAAATACAATAAATATTAAATTCGGTTCTGTGAATTGTTTATGTAGATAAATCATATATCATTTAATTCATATTGATTTTTTTAATGTTTAAGTTTTTGAAAATATTATACAGAATTAACAATAAATTTAAAAAAGTGATAGTAAAAAAATGAAGTGAAGTGAAAATTAAAAAAAGGGACAAAATATGAGACCTACTCTTTCTGCTTTTGTTTCCTTGGTCTTTTAAATTTGTTCTCTTGTATTTTTATCGGTTAAAAGCTCTCAGATGTTCAAAGAAATGTTAAATCTTATTTAGAAAAAAAATTAGTGTAAAAAAGTTATTATTATTCACGAAAGTAACAATATTATGAAGATAACATGTTCTGTAGAATATTCGTCTTTTTGGTTTAAAATTTTAATAATTTAATAGAAAATTCAACTATTTGGTTAAAAATTAACTTTTTTCAAAAAAATTAATATTCTCGAGCTGAAAAGTCATCTTTTTGGCTTGAAGTTTCAACATTTAAGTTGAAAATTCAACTGTTTGATTGAAGATTTAAGTATTTGGCTTGAAATGAACTTTTTTGTTGAAAATTCATATTTGTGGGTTAAAAGTTCAACTGTTTTGGTTGAAATTTTGTTCTTCTTGACTGAAGAATCATTTCGAGTTGAAAATTCAACCATTTTGTTGAAAATTCATCTGGTTTGGTTGAGGATTCAACTGTTTTGTAGAAAATTCATCTTTTTGATTGAATTCAACTATTTTAAAATTAAAATTAAAATCTTTTTTGGTTGGAATATCGACTATTACATTTTTTATTGAGAATTCGTCTTTTTTCATTGAAAATTCATCTTTTAGGTTAAATATTTAACTATTTGGTTAAAAATTCATCTATTTGGTTTAAAATTCCATTTTTATATTGAAAATTACCATGTTTTTGGTTGAAATACAACTGTTTGTTTGAGAGTTTATCTTTTTTGGATACGAATTAAATTATTTGCTTGAAAATTTCACAAATTTGTTAATAGGTCATCTCTTTTAGTAGAAAATTGGTCATCTTGGGTTGAAAATTCAACTCTTCGGTTGGAAATTCGTCTTTTAGGTTTGAAAATGCATCTTTTTTGGAAGAAATTTCATCTTTTTTGGTTAAAAATGCAACTGTTTTGTTGAAAATTCGTCTGTTTTAGTAGAATGCAACTACTTTTAATTTGATACTAAAATCTTTTCGATTGAAAATGCAACTAGCTGGTTGAAAATTCATATTTTTCGTCGGAAATTCAATTATCTGGTTAAAAATTCATTTATTTGGTTTAACATTCCAATCTTATGTTGAAAATTAAACTCTCTTTTTCGTTAAAATATCAACTATTACATTTCTCGTTCAGAATTCATCTTTTCTGGTTGAAAATTCTACAATTTAGTTGGCAATATTTTTTTTCGATTAAAAAATCTTTTTTGATTGAAAATTTAACTATTTTGTTGAAAATTCATCTTTTTGGTTTGAAAAATGATCTTTATTAGTTAAAAATGCAAGGGTTTGGTTGAGAATTTATCTTTTTTAGATACAAATTAAATTATCTGATTGAAAATTTAATTATTTTGTTGAAAATACATAATTTTATTTTAAAATTCAACTATTTGGTTGTAAATTAACTGTTTTGTTGGAAATTCATATTTTCGTTTTCAAAATTCAACTGTTTTGTAGAAAATTTTTCTTTTTGGCTTGAAAATTCAACTACTTTGTTGAAGGTTAAACTACTTTGTTAAAAATTTAACTTTTTGTTTAAAACAATTCGTTTTTTTGATATAAAATTAATTTCCTCTACTGAAGACTTTGACTACTCCATTTTTTTTTTAAATTATGTATTTTGTTGGAAGCTCTTCTTTTTTGGTAGAAAATTGATCTTTTTGTTTGAAAATTCATCTTTTTGTTTAAAAATCCAACTATTTGGTTGATAGTTCAACTATTTTGTAAATAATTCATCTATTTAGTTGGTAACGCAATATTTTTACCCGAAATATTAGGAATTTCAAGCTCTTCAAGTTGAATTTAATACAGTACTCACATTAATTTTATTTAAAAATTGTTTTTTTTTGCTTCATGTAAGTGGGGCGAATCTCTTTCGAAGCGTCTTGTTTTCTTATGCGTCCTAACGTCTTGAATTGCTGTTTATGATTCTTGAAAAATAAATCAAAACTTTGTAAAAAGGGGAAAATTGCGTCAAAATTCTCGATTTCAGGTATTTTACGAGATCTTTTAAATTAAAGTGGAAAAATGGAAAAAGGAAAAGAGGGGATTATGTCAAAAAGGGGACGGACTGTGATCCCTGATTTTTTCATAAATAGAACTCTTTGAATAATTTCTAAATTTTTGTTTTTCATATCTTTCAATCTGGAAAATTGTTACATGAAAAGTGTATTTATTCAGATAGTTTAGCGTTCTTTACAAGACACAAAATGCAAATTTTTTTTTCAATAAACAGAATAAATATTTATCAATTCCTAATGTAATATTGTATTTTTAATTTATGTTTCAGGAACATTTGCTTATGTTGATATGTCAAAAAGAGCTGATTATGGTAGTCGGGGCACGATAAATAGCCCTTTATATAATCCAACTCCACCATATAGCAGTGACTCTACAAGTCCTTATTTTAAATCATGCCAGGTTCGTTGTATCACTTTATTATTGTTAATAATAATAATATTAATTGAATTTTTAATTAATTTTAATTTCTCAAAAAGGTTCGTTTTTTCTATCATCAATATGGAGCACATAGTGGTTCTCTCGGACTCTATTTAATTCAAGTAAAAAAACACCAGAATCAAACTGATCAACTGTGGTGGACTTACGGTGATCAGAAAGATGCATGGTATAATCAAGCAGTTGCTCTACCTGACGTCAGAGTCAGGTAAATGCCTCAAAATCATTTGAAATTTGTTTCTGACAAGTAGTTAATTAAAACTTATTCTTTTATTTTAAATGAAAAATGATGAGCATTTTTTTAAAGAGGCCACCCATAAAACATGTAACAGATTTGGAGGAAGGGGGTTCGGGAAAATGTTATGACTTGTTACGTGGAAGGAGGGGAGTAAATAGATACTGTTACATAATATTTTTAAAAAATCAGTCCTACAGGAAATCCATGTATCTAAAATCATATTATAACGCAGACTTAACACTATTTTCCTTATTCTCCTATTTTCCCCTTTTTTAAAGAGTTCCTTTTTTCCTCTGTTTTCGAGAAATTTCCCCCTTTTCTCGTTTTTTCACTTAAATGCGAAATGAAATAATAGAAACCAATAGAAAAATCCAACTTTTTTTAGTTAAAAGTTAATTCTTTTTGGTAGAAAAAACTACTATTATATTTTTAGTAGAAAATTGATCTTTTATGTTTGAAAATAATCTTTTTTTTGAAAATTCAACTTTTCGGGATAAAAAAATTCAACTGTCTTTTCAAAAATTCGTCTTTTTTGTTTGAAAAATCAATTATTTGGTTGGAAATTCAACTTTAGTTAAAAATGTAACTATTTGGTAAGTTTAATCTTTTTTGTTTGAAAACTCGACCATTTTGTTGAAGATTCAACTATTTGGTTGAAAAATCATCATTTTTGGTATGAAATTTAATTGTTTTGTTGAACATTCGTCTTTCTGGATTGATAGTTGATCTTTTATAGTAAAAGAGTCATCTTTCTTGGTTGAAAAATCATCTTAGTTGAAAATTAATATTTCTTGGTTGAAAATTCAACTATTTTGTTAAAAATTTACCTTTTCTGCTGGGAAAATCATCCATTCGGTTGGAGATTTAACCCTTTGGTTACAAATTCAAATGTTTGGTTGAAGTCTAATTTTTTTTGTTTAAAAATTCGACCATTTTGTTGAAAATTCAACTATTTGCTCAAGAAGTCATTTTTTGGTAGAAAATTCAACTATTTTGTTTAAAATGTACCTTTTCTGCTGGGAAAATCAACCACTTGGTTCGATATTCAACCCTTTGGTTACAAATTCAACTGTTTCGTTGAAGTTTAATCTTTTTTGTTCAAAAATTCGACCATTTTGTTGAAAATTCAACAATTCGGTTAAAAAGTCATCATTTTTGGTAGAAAATTCAACTGTTTTGTTGAACATTCGTCTTCTTGGATTGATAGTTCACCTTTTATGGTAGAAGAGTCATCTTTTTTGGTTGAAAAATCATCTTTCTTAGTTGAAAATTAATATTTTTTGGTTGAAAATTCAACTGTATTCTTGAAATTTATCTTCTTTTCTGGGAAAATCAAACATTTGGTTGAAGATTAAACTTTTTGGTTACAAATTCAACTATTTGGTTGAAGTTTAGTCTTTTTTGTTTAAAAATTCGACCATTTTGTTGAAAATTCAACTATTTGCTCAAAAAGTCATTTTTTGGTAGAAAATTCAACTATTTTGTTAAACATTCGTGCTTTTGGAATAATAATTCATACTTCTACTTCTTCTACTTCTTCTTCTTCTTACTTCTACTTCTTCATACTACATAATTCATATTTGGTTGGAAATTTAACTATTTGGTTAAAAATTCAACTATTTGGTTGAAAATCTAATTATTTTGTAGAAAATTCGTATTTTAGTTCGAAAATTCAACAGTTTGGTTGAAATTCATTTTCTTTCTTGACTGACAAATCCTTTTTGCTTGATAATTCAACAATTTTGTTGAAAATTCGTCTTTTTTGGCTTGAAATTCATCTTTTTTATTAGAACTTCTATTTTTATTGGTTCAAAATGCAACTTTTTGTTTGAAAATTAATCTGTTTTCGTTGAGGATTCAACTATTTCGTTCTAAATTGTTCTTTAACTATTACATTTTTTGTCGAGAATTCATATTTAGATGAAAATTCTCTTATTCGGTTGAAAATTTAACTATTCTGCTAAAAAGTAATTTTTTTGGTCGAAAATTACACTTTTTTGTTGAAAATTCATCATTTTGGATGAAAAATCCATCCTTCTAATTGAAAATTACTCTTTTATGGATGAAAATTTAAATTTTGGGATTAAAAATTCAACTATGTATCTTCTTAAAAATTTGTATTTCTTCTGTTTAAAAGATCAACAAGGTTGAAAATATTTGTAAAAATTAGCTAACATAGGCGGGGGGGGGGTCCTAAACCATTTTGTTACGACTTTTAAGATATGACTAGGGGGTTGGGTAAAATAGTGGCCAAAAATGTGTTACATAATTTATGGATCGCCCCTAACAGAGGATTTGTTATTTTAATATCGAGAATTTTTTTCAGATATTTTCTACAATTCGAAGCGAGTAGAGCCTACGCTTCAAAAGGAGACGTCGCGATTGATGATTTTTCTTTAAGCCCCGAATGCTTCGGCATAGGTACCCTTCACAGATTTTTCTGATTAAAATAATATTTACAATTTTAGAAGTCTAAAGAGGCCCTTACATTTATTTGTTTCCGCTAGGGGTTCCACCGGAGGTTTTAAAAGGTTACAATTACTATGACCCCGTTATTGAATCGTCAGGTGATCCGGAAAATCAAAGCCTTGATTTTATGAACGAGACAGGTATTTTTAGCTTCAGTTTATTGTCTTATTAGCTTTTTATTTCCACTAGTTGAATTATGATAATCACAAATTATAAATTTCAAATTACTTTTCTCTGCAGTGAATGAAAATATCTTTAGAATCTAAATGTGATGTACCCAACTTACAAGAAGAGGTTGCGAAACGCGGGATTATGATTCGACTGGAGCTTTGCAGGGTGAAAGTACATAAAAATCCATTAAATATATATTTTTCCTTTCGACCCAATGG
>JAUMHM010000031.1:59633251-59644870 GCA_032362435.1 Melikaiella ostensackeni
CATGCCGCACGGCAGAAGTGAAACTTTACGCCTTCCCCCCCCCCCCCCTTTCCCTTTTCCCTCTGACAAATTTGAAAATAACTACGGTTGCAGAGCGCGTGCGCATTGGGGTCGACTGGCTGGATCCTCCGCACGGCATCTTGTGAGCATTGAGATGCTCGTGTCGCGTCCCCTTGTAAGCCTATGCGTGACCCCAAAGCCCTCTCAATACGGAGAGGACGGCAGCCACGCCTTTGGCCGATATGTCTAACTTACTGCCCGTGAGTGCACCGGTGAAATCTTCTGTTATTGCTAGTTTTGCTAGCACGTCCGAAAAGCATAGCCATGAACTCAGTTTGTAGAACTGTGGCGTAGGACCCCATCGGGATTGTGAAGCCCATTCCACTCCTCTTGCGATAGACACCGGCTTCTGCTTTCTTCTTGTTCTTGGAGCAATCTGTGAACCAGTTGTCCCCATCACTAGGCAGGTATGCCTCGCCGTTAGCCTATTCCTCTCACATGGATAGGCTCACTCGATACTTTTTGTCGAAGAGGTAGCGAGTAGGCGTTTTGTTAAGTAGGCGTTGGGATCCACGATTCAAAATATATTACCGTAGTGTCCTATAAAATTTCCCTGATGAGAAGGTTTCAATAACCTCGAATCATTTTGGATCCTAGTAGTATAAAAAAGACAGAGAAAGAATAAGGCAAAAATCTCTTGCTTTTTTCCCTCTTTTCTCCTTTGTTACATGTTTGTCTCTAATGAGCTTCTCACACTGATTTTTGGAAACATACTTTACTCGTTTTGGAGACTTCTTGTGCAATTTTCTGTTGCACAAGATGATTTTGCTAAAGTTTTTATTTTTTAAAGTTTTTCTTTCAAGTGGAAAGTGCAATGCGGCTACACTTTCGATTTATTCTGATGCTCGCTAGGTCTAGAAAACAGCATTGGGCGCTGATGTAGGTTGAGAAAAATGTAGGTTTTGCATGATTTATGCACAGTTGGACGGATGTGGCTACATGCAACCCAGAGCAAATTTTCAACCGACGACTTATCGCATAGGCAACCCAATTCCTGGCATCGTCTACGCATCGTTGAAACACCCTGTGGATTACGAAAACGAAAACGACAATATACAGGAAACCACCTTGACATTGCTGACTGATCAGCAAAACGAATACCTAAACATCTGCAATCCGTCTCTCAAGGACTTGGAAGTCTGCGATAATGAAGTAAGAGTGGCAATGTGCTGTTGAAAGTTTCAAAATGAGAAATTTATGATCAATGAAATTTTTAACGAAACTAAACTGTTCATTTTCAACCAATTAGTTTAATTCTCTTCCCAATTGTGGAATTTTCAAGTCAAAAAGACGAATTTTCAACCCAAAAATATGATTTTTCAACAAAAAAGTTAATTTTCTACCAAACAGTTAAATTTTCAAACAATAGTTTAATTTCCCACATATAATTATTATACATATAGCTAAAAATGCTGAATTTTCAGAAGTTTCACTGACTTTGAAACTTTTCATTGAAACTTTCAGCTGAAAGTTTTGAAAAGTATAAATTTCTGAAACGGCACATTGCTAAGTAATAGTTAATTAACATAATAAGCGTTCATAACAAGACTGCGAGTGCTCTTCAATGAAGAGTAATGCAATTTCTATTTCTTCATTTTGAAAGGAGAGACCAATTAATTTGCATTCATTGAATCTATAATTTCAGAAGGAGAATATTTTAAATGATTGAATTTGCCTACTTCTAGGAACATTACAGTCGAGAAATGAAAGAGGCAGAAGAGAAGAATGCAAATATCATGAGCATCGATCACAAGGGCGATTCTAAATTAGATAATCTCAATAGCAACATCACTTCAAATAAAGAAGAAAGTACCACTACAACAGATTCAAATTCTGATTCTTTGGCAATGCCTTCGAGTACTCCACCGGATACGGCGGTGTCGTCCCCAAATACAAGGACGTCTTCGCCAATTCACACAATTCAAAATTCGAATGCTAACAATATAAATGGACTTTTGAGAAAAAGTGCTCTAAAGGCAGCTTTAAGCTTGGATCCTAGTACTCTTTGTCGAGGAAACATTCCCTACGAGAAAATCGCTTTCTCACCTCCACCACCTCGTATGAGCAATCCTGGTAGCATGGAACTCAAGAAGGTAATTTCATTTTGAATTTTGCCTTCCTTAATTTTTGAGAGCAGATTTTTGAATGGAGTATTTCATTCTCCATCTACGATAACTGTTCTGAAATTAACACCCTTTTAATTTCAAAATGTTTGTGTTTAACAAAAAAAACAGGAATTATATTCTGGACAACGAAAATTTTCTCTCGAATTGTTTCATCTATAGAAATAAAAAAAAATTTTCATTACAGAAGTATAGTAGCAGAGGTGTAATCAAATTTGTACAACTTTGGCTCAATTTTTTAAGTGCACCGTTGCTACTAATTTAAAATAAAAGTTTTTGTCAGTTTCGTTTTATTTTAAGAAATAAAAAAAGTCCCTTGGTATTTTCTTTCGTTTTCGAAATGAAAGAAAGGATTCTAATTGTGTTATTCAATACGATACCAAACAAAATAGAAAAAGAGTATTTTGTTTTATTTATAGATCTAATCAGGGTGTCTACCCGACGGATGATTTTAAATTCCCGGTCAGTTGTTAATATTTCCCGGTCAATTTAAAAGAGTTCAAAAGATTTGAATGATTTCAAATGATTATTGAATATTTTAATAGATTTCTAAAAATTTTATAAGATTAAAAAGATTCCTGATTTGAAACAGAGAGATTTGGAAATGAATTATAATTCTGATTTGGAACATCTGACAATTTTTGGTCATAAGAATTACAATTCTTTGAGAAAATTCGTTACGAAAATTTCCTGTTCTAAAGTCTAAATTATATTTCTTTACAGAAATTCCCTCTTCCAAAGTGAAATTTATAATTCATTACAGAAATTCCCCGTCCCAAAATCTACATTATAAATTTTTACGGAAATTTCATGTTCCAAATCACGATAACACTTATTTTAAAAAATGCCCTGTTCCAAGTCAGAATAATATTTATTGACAACATTTTCTATTATAATTCGGAAATATAATAACTCCTTGTTTCCAAAATATGGAAGAGGGAAGTTTCAAATTATGGCAAATTTTCATTTGAAAGAAAAAGAGTTTTTAATTTTAAATAATTAAATCATTTACAAATATAGTAACTCCTTTTTTTCCCAAAATTTGAAAGAGAGAGAAGTTTCGAATTGTGACGAATTCTGACTTTGAACAGGGATTTTTGTCAAATTCCCTTCTTCTAAATCAGAATTAAAATTTTTAACGGAAACTCCCTGTCCTGAAGTAAATATTATAATTCTTAACGAAATTTTCTAGTCTAATGTGAACCTAAAATCAAAATTATAATTCTTTACGGAAATTCCCAGTTTTATCTCTCAAAATTATAATTCTTTTAGAAAATTTTTTACCAAAATTTCCTGTTCCAACTCAGGATTAGAGCAATAAAATATATGAAACCAATTTTAATATGCATATCAGTATATTCGAGAGAAAAATTTCGGTCACTGAATCAAATTCGTTTTTTCCCGGTGAACAAAATTCCCGTTTTTCCCAATTCCCAAAAAGACACCCTGATCTTTGTCTAATTATTTTTTTTAGGTATCGTAAAAACCAAACAGCTAAGTTACATTTTTTATTTATTTTTTTTTAAATAATCAGATGTTTTTATCGTTAATTGTTAAGGATTCATTAGGACACGAATTACCACGAGAAGAAGAGTGTTCTTGCTGAGACTTGTTCAACGGGGGCTGACAAGGCTCCCTGGGCTATCACCCCAGAAAGCCCCAACGATCGCTGACAATGCCGGCAATCAAGTACAGATCTCCTGAGAGACGACCCCAGTCTCGCCAATCATCAGAAGAAACGCTCATTTAACGCGAAAAATATTTATATCGCTCGTGAAACTGTATGTATGGATGTTAAATTATTTTATAAGGTCTACGATGTTTATTCGTTTATTTTTAATTTTTATGCGTATGTACTTTTAAAAAAGGTACGAAGATCCGAAATATTCAGATACCCCTTGAAGCGAAAAATTGATCCGAAAATGAGTTTTTAAAAAAATTCGAGTTTGTTGGTTTCCCTTTTTGAGTTTAAATTCAACTCAGATCAATCAATTTTATATTTAAATTTATAGTTTTTCACACATAATAAGTCGCATACTGAAACGGAAATTAATAGAGTGACGAGAAAGGAAAAGAAGTTGAATATTTTTGTATCTTCACACCTGTAAATTCTACTCTCTGCACTGAAAAAATTATATTAAATCAATCAAGTTTCACTAAATCAATTTTAAATACAACAAATTTTTTTACAAATTTTTGAATGTATCTCGGATTTAATTTAATTTTATTCAGTGCACTTTTAATTTTTAGTATGTGACGCTCAAGTAATTTAATAATTGGAAAGATCTATGAAATTATTTTTATAAGTAGGAACTTTTAATTTGCTGATCATTTATTATATTTGATACCGATATTTTGTTCATTCTTTGTAAATTATTGACATTAGGGGGATAGAAAAAAAACTATCGGTGTCACGAGGACGTAATTGGTCTTCCAACAATTGTTTTTGTGCAAAAGACAGAAATTTTCTACGCATAAAATAGCAATGCATTATATGCAGAATCAGTGTTGCTATTGCATATGATTCAATTTTCGTTTATAAATTGCAAATCGTTGCTATCAATTCAAGGTAAAATAGAGTTTTACAATAAAAGTATCTAGTCGATGCCAAATACCAAAACATAGAAGCCAAATGTAAAATAATTAGTTTCTAGGTGTTCTAAAGTTAAAACAATTTTTTTTGTAAATTAAATTTATTGTAGAATATTCATTTATCAAGTGATCAACACAGTTTAAGTTTTTATAATTTCAATGCATCTTGAAATGAATATAACTGACGCTCTATATCAAGAAATAAAAAATGCGAATTTAGGAATGGACCTGACGCGAACCTAAAATCTAACTCAGCCTAAATTAACTCCTGTTTGCTTTTTAAAATAGTTATTAAAATTATATAAAAGAAAAACAGGGTGAAAAATATAAGAGTAAAGAATAAGAAAAGCTGAATGAACAATGATGTAACGTATTACTTTTTTCTGCATTTTAAAATCTAATTCACGGAGAATGTCTTTTCCCACAGAAACATTTATTTGCAATAAATATGTAGAATTTTATTGGGCTGAGTGTTCAAATCAATAATCGCGATTTTTCTTGAACACAATTTTTAATTCACAACGTTTATATGGATTTCATCTCCTGCATGTACGAAGTCGTTTGATAAGTTTGGTAAAAGAGCAAGTAACAAATTTTTTCTTTGTGAAAAGTTTGCCTTTATTTCTCAAAATACTCTCCTTTGAGGGCTACATACTTAGTCCAGGGAAACTCCAATTTTTTCGACCCTTCCAAAAAGTAAGATTTCTCGAGGTCTGCAAAATACGCATTTACGGCATCGATTACTTCTTCATTGGAGGAGAATCTCTTCTCACCGAGCCAGGTCTTCAAGTTGGGGAACAGAAAGAAGTTGCAAGGAGCCAAGTCTGGAGAATAGGATGGATTAGGAATCAATTCGAAACCCAATTCGTGTATTTTTGCCATTGCGATTGCGTCGATGTGAGCCAGTGCGTCGTCGTGATGAAATAGCACTTTTTTGTGCGGCAATCGTGGTCATTTTTTTTGTAGTCTGACTTTCAAACCGTCCAATAATGATGCATTATACGTTCCTGTTATAGTTTTACCCTTCTCCAAGTAATCAATGCGGATGATTCCTTGGTTATTCCAAAATACTTTGGTCATCACCTTCCCAGCTGACAAAACAGCTTTCGTCTTCTTTGGTGCACTTTCACCAGGCAGTACCTACTGCTGTGACTGCTGCTTTGTCTTGGGTGTATGATGGTGGATCCAGGTTTCGTCCACAGTCACGAATCGACGCAAAAAGTCCTGTGGATTCCGATTAAACTTCGCCAAACACTGCACTGAAACGTCTTTTCGGTTGCGCTTTTGATCGGAAGCCAGCATTCGCGGCACCCACCTTGCACACACCTTCTTAACCTCCAGTTTTTCGTACAAGATGTTATAGACTCGTTCAGTGGAGATACCTAGAGCCTTAGAAATCTCTCTCACGTTGATTAGTTGATCTTCCATATGATGAATTTTTTCCATAATATCCGATGTGGTGACCTCAATTGGGCGTCCGGAGGGCGCTTTATCTTTAGTTGTAATTCAGCCACGTTTAAATTCGTTTATTCAAAAATAAACGGTTTTCAACGAAGGAGCAGACTCCCTGTGAACTTCGTCTAAGTCAGCTTTGATCTGCATGGCCGTCCATTTCTTTAATTAAAAATGTTTTATCACTGCACGGAACTCTTCTTTCTTCATTTTTTCGAAAACTACTGACACGCACTTCAAAGGTATGCCAAACGCAAATTAAGCATCGGGTTTGGCTAAAGCTTGTTAGAAGTTAGTTTGAAGAGTCCTACTTCTTGGCTATATACTACAAAGTTCATTTTGGCGCCGTCTAGCGGAAATTTTACCATACTTATCAAACGAACCTCGTACCTACATAACAATATTTAACAGAAACAAACGAATCATATTCCACACCAAAGTAAAATGGCATCACACTTAGGAATAATGGAAAGAAAGGCTTATAAAGTATTTATTTCGCGTCGCCTTGCGCGAGCCTAGCGATATAATTATAATCGACACCCAGGTGTTTTTGTATAGTGTGACTCCAAAATTGACAGGTGCTCAATAGCTCAAACCTAATTTTATACTGGTTTGCACGCGCTGTTTTTAAAAACCCCATAATATATACTGTACAGGATGTTCTGAAAGTCTCAGTGAAACCCACAATTATAATGAGAAAAGTAGACGAAATTCATGCAATAGTTATTAAAGCAATTCATCACTAAAATGCAAATAATTCTCCAAATATTTACTCAAATTTAATTTTTGGAAATTATTTCTATTCCTTCGAAGAGCTTTTTGGACTAAAAATACTTTTGAAAGAAAACATTTTTGAAAATTAACAGTTTTCAAGAGAACTTTTTTATCCATTCTTTTCTACAAATGAAAACTATTTCTGAAAAAATTAGATTATAAGAAATGTTCCTCTAAGTAAGAAGAAAATAAAAAATACATCGAAGTTAACAAACAACGTTCAACGAGTCACTTTTTGAGAATAAGCAAGACGTTAGACAATATAAAAGTGTTGAATTGACTATTAATTATTTTCATTATTTGTCTTACAGATTCATTTTGGTTCCACTGCGATTTAAGATACATCCTCTCTACTTGTTTGTAAGAAATATGTTTGTAAGAATTGCGTGTACAGAGACAGGGGTACTTTACTCATATGATGTACGTAATTTGCAATTAAGATAAACGTCAGCGTATGTGTGATGGAAGTAACTTTTAAGCGCACCTAATCATACATTTTAAATACTTTTCATAACACCGATATATATGTGTGATAACGTATGGATATCGCCTTACTTCCTTCTTTTTTTATATTTATCTTGAAAGCATTTTTTTGGAATCGTTAGATTTTGAAAATGATTTAGAAATTACATATTTCTAATTTTTTTTAAGAAAAGTTTTCGCAGCTCATTCGCTGGCTTCACTATTGCTCACATGTGAGTGTCAACCTTTAGTGTAAATAAATATCAAATAAATTCTCACATCCGCGTATAGAAAGAAAAAAAGGTGTTACTTCAAAATGTAAGAATGCCTGCTGACTTATATTAACAAAAAAAAATGCTGATATTTGAATAAGTGAAAGTTAACATCAAATAAGCTTCACAAGATTTATTTCAGATAAATTACTACATCTAGGAAATATTTCTTATTTATTGAAAAAGACATGTTTTATTTAAATTAATTATTGGGTGAATTAATTTATTGCGTATTTTTTATTATTAAGGTTAGGTATATTTGCGAACTATTACAAATATGGAAATTTGTGGGTTGTAGCTGAACGCTGCATAAAATTAAAATAATATAGTTTTGTTTGTTACATATTTGAATTTTATAAAAAGCATTTGAAACAAGTGTTAAGGAAAATCTATTGTTTCCATAACTTTGACTGGGGTCTAGAAAATGTAAGTCTAATTATAAAAAAGTTTATTAATTCAGTTTTTGAAAATAATTGAGTTCAATAATAAGTTATTAGAATTTTATAAAATAAATGTTTAATGTTGCCGTACTTGAAAGAAAGATCAGAAAATTGGCATTAATGTGTATACTTATGCATGTACCTGTATTAAATTTGGCGAATGAAATTTATGGAAAAAGTGTTAAATACTCAATTATAAAAAAGAAAGAAAATTTGTATGAAATTTGCGAAAATATATATTTTCATGTTCTAGTATTAAATTTGAGACAAATATTATATAAAGAGAAATTTTTGAAGGAAAAAGGAATATATAGTGCGTGTCAGAAAACCCCAGTCACAGTTTTATAATAAATGACATTCACCACATGGAGAATATAGTGGTAAATGGTTACCCAACGTAATAAAATGTGTTGACGTAATTTTTAAGAGAACGATAATAAATGAAAAATTGTACTTTCAAATTTTTTTTCATCGAAGAATTCATCACACTGAAAATATCGACATAATTCTAATTTGTAGACACAAATTCCGAGATATAATATTTTTTCTTAGATATTATATTATAAAAAAGTACACATTGTGTTATGCAAAACAAAATAACAGAAAGTATGCAATATTCATATTCAAGTATCGTGTGGCTTTAAACGTAAACTGATATGAGAAGTCGATAACATGTGTACATGATTCCGAAAAATTATATTGGCTCCATCATATTTTTCATGTAAATAATTTTAGGTTGTTAATTTAATCTGTGTAATTAGGTTTCGTAAATATTGTGTACTAATCACTAAATTAGTGACATATCGAAAAAATGACTTAATTTCATGATTTGAACATCTAGAAAAAAGTTGATTATTTGAGACAGTTGAGAAAAATTATTTTTTCTTCGAAGACAATGTTCTGTTTGTAATTTTAGAAAAACTAGATTAAAGTGGAACTATAAATTTTATTTATTATATACAAAAAAAATATCCTCTTGTGTAACTAGCTAAGTCACTATATACAAGAAAGCACAAATTTTGTCAGTGTGAAATTTGATGAACGTATGTTAATTATACTGATTTACACAATTTTTGTTGTTGAATTCGCTCAGCTTTGCAACAAGATGCATATTTTACGATTTTTTTGTACAGTGACTATTTTCGATCTTTTGTGAGAATATACATAAGTATTATTATTTTTATTATAGCAGTGTAATTTAGTACCGAATTAGAGTAACGTGTATACTCACATCGTAATAAAGACGTTTAAAGGTATATGTGTGTCTAAAGACAATTGTTTTACCCTATTCCTCCAGAATTGGATATTTTTATTATGAGATAAGTATATTGGTTGAGAAATCTTTAATTTTAAAAAGAGTTCATATTTTATTAATATGTGTACACCCTTACGAATAAATATAGGATATTTAGTATAAGCCTATCATTATTTTCCTATAATGAATTTCTTATAATTTTTTCGCGATTCCAGAAAAATCGTTATAAGAAAATCAGTATAGAAATGAAATTGAAAGAAGTGATGCAAAAAATAGAAAAACTAGAAACGAATGATTTATTTATTTACTTAACGTAGGATTTCAAATTATTTCACAGGATTTCTCAGATTTCAACGAATTTTACAGGATTCCAAAACAGTTCAAAGATTTCAAATACATCAACGGATTTCAATGAATTTCAAGAGATTCAGAGAATTTTCACGGATTTCAAGCAATTTCATCAGATTTCATAAAAATTTCACGGTTTTCAAATAATCTCAAAGATTTTCAAACATATCAAGGGACTTTAAGAGATTTCAAAGGACTTTGAGGAACTTCCACGGGATATAATGCTTTCCAAAGGATTTTATGAAATTTAAAAAGATTTCTTCGGATTTCCAAATATTTTCAATAATTTTAAGGGATTTCAAAGGTTTTCAAGAGATTTTTAAATATTGCCCCGGATTTTGAGGAATTTCGTAAAATTTCGAAATATTTCAACAGATTTTAGGGAATTTCAATGAATTCCAAACATTTCTGGGGATTTTAAGGGATTCTAATGGATTTTAAGAGATTTCGAAAGATTTCCACGATTTAAAGAAATAAAATGTCAAGGGATTCCAAAGATTTCAAGGGATGTTAAGGAATTTCAAGAAATTTCGCAAAATTTGAAGGATTTCATTAAATCTCCCAGGATTTTAAAGATTTCTACGGATTTTAAAATATTTTCACTGATTTTAAGGGATTCCAATGGTTTTCAAGAGGTTTAAAAATATTTCCGCGGACTTCAAAGAATTTTGTAAGATTTTGAAACGTTTCAAAGGATTTTAGAGAATTTCAAAGGATTTTAGAGGATTCCAAAGAATTTTATAGGATTTCCGAAGATTTTATGCTCGATTTTAATGGATTTCTAGAGAACTTTGAATGATAAATGAAATGAAATAAAATTTTAAAAGATTTTGAGGTATTTCTAAGAATTTCACAAGATTTAAAGGATTTTACTGAATCCCTAAGGATTTCAAAGATTTTAAGGGACTTCAAAGATTTCTAGGGGTTTGAACTTTTTTCAGAGATCTTTGATGCATAAGTTTAATTTAATTTATATTCAAGGGGTTTCAAATGATTTTTACCTTATTCAATGGATTTTTACCATTTCCAAAGATTTCAATGAATTTCAACAAATTTTAGAGAACTTTAAGGAATAAATTAAATTTTATTTCAAGGGATTTCTACAGATTTCGAAGGAATTCCACGAAATATAAAAGATGTTCAGAAGATTTTATGGAGTTTCAAAAAATTTCTACGGATTTCCAAATATTTACTCCAATTTTAAAGGATTTGAACGGCATTCAAGAGATTTAAAAATATTTCCATGGATTTTAAGTGATTTCGTAAGATTTCGAAACATTTCGACGGATTTTAGAGGATTTTCAAGACTTCCGGGGATTTTAAGGGACTCTAAAGGATTTCAAGAGATTTCAAAAGATTTCCACGCATTTTAAGTCTTTTCAAATGACTTTGAAAGATTTTAAGCTATTTTAACAGATTCCAAAGAATTTCAAGAGATTAAAAAATTTTCAAGGGATTTCAAAGAATTTTGCCCTGCTAGAAATTTCTGATAGAACTTTCTTTCCGAAGCTTTCCATTTTTTTCAGATCCTTTAAGAAATCTGCATCCGAAATTCTATCAGAAACCGTTCCACTATTTTCTTTCAGAATCTTTCAGAATTTATCAGAAAGTGTCCCAGCGGTGTCTTTCCGTTTTTTCCCGATCATTTCCGAAACTGTCCCGCGCGAATTTTTTTCAATTTCTAACAGATTTCATCAGAAAACTAAATTATGTAGTATTGTTTTATAAATATTGTTTGAGAGAATTTGATATGTAATTATTATTTAATTGTAAATAAACATTTAAAATTAAAATATATTCAAGGATTAGAAAGTAAAAAATTATTCATTTAATAAATTTCG
>JAUMHM010000031.1:59696456-59714042 GCA_032362435.1 Melikaiella ostensackeni
TAGCTTTTTTCTGTTCTCCCAGTATGCCGCATTATCTGTATACAAAAATGTATCATATTTTGTATTTCGAAAAAAATGAACCTTTCCCCGCAAACTTCCTGCAAGTTTTACTCAAACTTACAATGCAAGCTTACGGTAAGGCGAACATTTTCCTACTTGCAGCAAACTTGCCTTCAGTTTGCGGCGCAAACTTCCGAACCTTACACCGCAAACTTTCGGCAAATTTGCCGCAAACTGTTGTGCTATATGGGGTGACTAAAAGATTACAACGGCGGCGATTCAAACGATGTTGTAAATAGAAATTTGAGCGAGAATGCGAGAGAAAAGGATAAACCTGCGAAAGATTTAGAAATTGTAACTCAGGATATTCCAGTTGATACAACAGGTTCTGAAATTAAAAATCATGAAGTTTCGGAAAATGAAAATGTGCGAAGAAGTAAGCGGAAGCGAAAACTATAAATGGCTGATATGGGCAGTCGATTCGAGTATGTCGAATGGAATGGATCTAATTCGGGGCATAAGGCCGATTCTGAATTTTGAGCGCTTGTCAAAAGGCCGCTAAAGCGTGGGGGTCTAAGGATCGTGTTTAAATTGTGGCAAAAGTGCCGAATTCTTTATGTATCGTTTCTATTTTCTTAAACTTTTACAATAAATTCAGTGCTTAAAATTGTGAAGTGGATTTTTGAAATTTTGTTTCACCTGAACTCTGAGAGGGGACAGTTACAGTATATTATAACATTTATAGATTTATAATTTTAAATTCATCAATTTTTATGACTCTTGATTGAAGATTCATTTATTCGAAACGTTTTCAGTTTAAAATGATGTATTTTGAACGTTTTTTTGGGAATACATAGTTCAATTTTGAAGATTTACAGTCGAAAATTCTTTACTTTTGAATATTTTCAATTGAAAACGCTTCAAAATTTAATGTGTAAAACAGAAAATGATGCAATATTTAATGTTTTTTTTCTTTAGTTCAGTTTTGAAGATTTGAATTTGAAATCTATTAAATTTTATAGATTAGCAATTTAAAATTCTTTAATTTTTACGATTATCAATTTAAGATTCATCAATTTGGAATGTTTATAGTTTAAAATGATGTAATTTAAAATGCTTTTTTTGGAATAAATCAATTTTGAAGATTTGAAATTGAAATTTATTCCATTTTATTGATTTATAATTTTAAATTCATCAATTTTCATGATTTTTAATTGAAGATTCATTCATTCGAAACGTTTCCAGTTTAAAATGATGTATTTTGAACGTTTTTTTTTTGGGAATACGTAGTTCAGTTTTGAAGATTTACAGACGAAAATTCTTCACTTTTGAATATTTGCAAGTGAAAACGCTTCAAAATTTAATGTGTAAAACAGAAAATGATGCAATATTCAATGTTTTTTTTTGTTCAGTTCAGTTTTGAAGATTTGAAATTGAAATCTATTCAATTTTATAGATTTGCAGTCCAAAATTCTTCAATTTTTAAGATTTACAATTGAAGATTCATTAATTTGTAATGTTTATAGTTTGAAATGATGTAATTTTTAATGCTTTTTTGGATAGTTCAATTTTGAAGATAGAAAATTAAAAAATTACTCCATTTCATAGATTTGCAATTGAAAAGTCGTAATTTTTAGGATTTGCAATTGAAGATTCATTAACTTTGAATGATTATAGTTTGAAATGCTGTAATTTTGAATGCTTCTTTTGGATTAGCTCAAGTTTGAAGATCTGAAATTTAAATTTATTCAAATTTATAGATTTGCATTTTAAAATTTTTTATTTTTTCCGAGTTACAATGGAAAATTCATTTATTTGGAATGTTTATAGTTTGAAATGATGTAATTTTGAATGCTTTTTTGGATTAACTCAATTTTGAAGAATTTTAATTGAAATTTATTCAATTTTATAGATTTGCAATTTAAATTTCTTCACTCGAAACAAATCGAAACAACTTCAAAAGCGAGCGGAAACATAGGAGCTTCAATGTGGATAAAGTGAATGAATTAATTTGAAGATAATTATTATAAATTGTTTCAGTACAAGTACTGTATTTAGATACTTTAAAAGAATGATATATTATAAATGTAAAAAAAACATTAGGACTTGAAAGTCGCAACTTTATGGCAATGATTCACAAATATTTTTATTTTGTATTTTTTTCTAGTTAATTTTGTATTTCTTGCCTTAATTTGTTCTGGATCATAAATTCCGATATACAATCGAGGACCCAGTTCAATTCGACAAGGAGAAGAATAAGTGTTAAAGAGCTTGGTGAAGGCCTTTAAAATATCTAGAAATTAAAAAAAAAAGTAGAATTAATAATATCTGAACCGTACTTTTCCGAAATATAAAATTAAATCCTTTTAATGTCAGTTACTGGAATTATTCAACCTATTTGATTAGTTTAGTTTCGCTCACCTTCAGTATTTCCAAGGAAAAGATAAGCAGATCCCAAAAGAGGAACTGTTGTTGGTCCAGGAATATGTGCTATTCTTTTGCCCAATTCTCTATTTTTGAGAAAGTGGGAAAGAAGAAAAATTAGTGCGATTGAAGTCACGATAATATAGGCTGCTGTAGACAACATTCTCTAAAAAAAGAAAACTATAATTGTTGTATCTGTATTTAAAAATTAAATATTTAATTATTTATAACATTATTGTTACTTGAATCGAAGTCATACAAAGTCACACAAAATAC
Source organism: Melikaiella ostensackeni (assembly GCA_032362435.1). Lineage (NCBI taxonomy): Eukaryota > Metazoa > Arthropoda > Insecta > Hymenoptera > Cynipidae > Melikaiella > Melikaiella ostensackeni. The sequence continues at coordinate 59,699,157 of JAUMHM010000031.1, forward strand.
CTGAAGATCTCTGTCTAAGTCACTAGTTTGAAGTCACTTCAAACTGAAGGTCACTGAAGTCGAAGTTAGTGAAGTCAAAACTAGAGTGTACCTTCTACTGTTCACGGCAGCAAAAGGTAAAGCTGTTATTTGATTTGGGTATGTCGTTTCTAAATGTTTTTTTGAGATATTGGAAGCCCCGCCTATACTGTGCTTAGTGCTACAGTGATAAAGGTCAGTGGAATTGGTAGAGGGACAAAAAAATAATATGCAGAACATATCGTACTTACATCAACAGAATTAATGTTTTATTTTGCTATTCACAGCAACAAGTGAAGGGAGAAAAAGTATGGATTTCCATTCAGCATAATTTTTGGCTTTTTAAAAAAAAAAAAGCTTTTTTTTGGGTTACGTTTTTATGTAACTATTCAATATCATACAGTATTTAGTATATTTAAGCACTGTCTATACATCAGAGGCGTATCTAGTGTATGGCAGGCATGGCATTTGCCCTGGGCGCACTTGAGCGAGGGCGCCAAATATTGCAATGAAACTAAACAAAAAAATTGTTTTTTAAAGAAGAGGAAAAGCACTGGTAGGGGCGCTATTTTCCGTAGATACGCCACTGAGAAAATAATTCTTCTAGTTTAAAAATTTCTCTTTTTTAGTAGAGAGTTCATGTATTTTACTGATAAATCGTCTTTTTGAGTTGAAAATTTAACTATTTCGTTTAAAACTCATTTTCTTTTGTTTAAACATTTATTTTTTGACTGACAACTTAATTATTTTATTTTTGGTTGGAAATTCATCTTTTTTGGTTGAAAACCCAACTGTTTGGTATGAAAATTTATCTTTTTTTAGATGAAAATTTAATTATTTAGTTGAAAATGCATGTATTTTATCGAAAATTCGCCTATTTTCTCGTCTTTCAATAAAATACATGAACTTCCAACTAAAATTTTAGTTGGAAAATCATGTATTTTATTGAAAGTTCGTTTTTTTTGTGGGAAATTAATTTTCTTGGTTGAAAGTTCATCTTTTTGGTTGAAAATTCATTTCTTTGGTTGAAAATTTAATAGTTTTGTTGAAAATTCGTTTTTTCTTTGTAGAAAATACATTTTTTCAACTGAAAATTTAACCATTCCATTTTAGGTTGAAAAATTATGTATCTTGTTGAAAATTCATCTTTTTTGGTAGAAAATTTATCTTATTGGTTAAAAATTCATTTCTTTTTTTTTTTTTTAGTTGAAGATTCATAATTTTAATTGAAAGTTAATTTTCTTGGATAAAATTTTTTTTTTAACTGAAAATTTAATTTTTTATCAAAAATTTATCTTTTTAGTAGAACATTCAACTATTTGCTTACAAATTCATATTTTATGTTGAAGATTTGTCTCTTTTTGTAGAAAATTAATCTTTTTGGTTGAAAATTAATTTTTTTAACTAAAAATTTGACCATTCCATTTTTGGTTAAAAATTTATCTTTTTTAATGGGAAATTCATGTATTTTGTTAAAAATTCGTCTTTTTGGTAGAAAATTAACCTTCTTGGGCGAGAATTCATCTCTTAGGTTGACAATTCGACAATTTGGTTCAAACTTCTTTTTTTTTAGAAGATTCATCATTTTAATTGAAAATTTATTTTTTTGGTTTAAAATTTAACTATTTTGTTGAAAATTCGTCTTTTTTGGTGAGTTCAACTGTTTTGGATTTAAAATTAAAAACTTTTTTTACCTGATACTTCAACTAATACATTTTTCATTGAGAATTCATCTTTTTTGTTAAGCAGATGAATTACTTTGTTAAAAATTCAATTACTTGGTTGAAAGTTAAACTCGTCTGTTAAAAATTCCTTTTTTAGTTAAAGGTTCATCATTTTAGTTGAAAATTCATGTCTGCTTGAAAATTCAACTTTTTTGTTAAAAAATTTTTTTTGTTAAACATTATTCTTCTATCTGAAAAAAATAATTATTCTATTTTTTATTGAAAATTTATTTTTTTTACATGAAAAATTTACTATTTGGTTGAAAATTGCACGAAATTAGGGCAATGAAACTAAAAAAATAGAATAAAAAGAGGAAAATTATTGATAGGTGTGTTGGACAGGGGCGTAATTTTATTATCTGCCGTGGGCGCTATTTTCCGTGGATACGCCACTGCTATACATTATTTATAGACTATATTATAAATTGATATCATGGCAAATACAAGACCTAAAAAAATAATTAATAAATAAGTGCATAATTTGTACACACCTATGTAGTTTCTTGGACGGATATGTCTTATACTTGTTCAAAATGGATATGATTAACAGAATCTGACACTCTGGTATATAATTTGTTGCACTCACTGGCTGATTTACAAATTTTAAGTTTTGTGAGAAATATGGGAGCATAACCTAATAATTTCGATCCGGTCCGATTCAAACGCATCATTTCGATTCAGAGGACGATCATCAAAGCAATCGTTCAATCGTTTCTTTTTTCCTGGAAAAGATGTCGTTTATCAACTTCTTCAGACAAAAATCGGTTGAGATCAAATTTTAGTGGATCAGGCCATTAATTTCGTCTCATTAGAGTTTGAGTATTGATAAAGATAGCGCACAATCTTTCGGTATCGTAAATTCGCAAAGTCTCAAAAATAGAAAGAATCCACAAAACAATTCATATCACACAAATGCGACTGCACTCACTATAATATAGACCACAGAACGATCTACAAAATGCATTTTGTGGAACAGGAGAAAGTTCAGAAAATCATTCTTACAAAGTGGAAACAAATGTAATTAGATATATATTATTAGGAAGCGCAGTGTTCCATTATTTATGACATTATTTAAAGAAGAAAGTATTGTTGCTTATAATTTTTTTCGATCTCTTTTTCTATATCGCTAATGTAAGTTAATTAATAAAGATGTATAGTAAAATTTTAGACGATTTTCATTAAAATTAATCATTATATTCTTTGGGACCATTATCAAATTGTTTGAGCAACGTGACAAAAATTTAAGAAAATTTTCCATGTGTACAATAGCCATTTCAATAATAAATTGACTCTCAATTCGCAATTCGTTGCTGATATTCCTCTATCCATGATTTGATAGAATAACGCTCAAATTTTCGAGCTTGTACAATACTAAATGGATCACTGGGATTTCGGCTTCTCAAATCCAAATGATGTGCACCTTCGGGGATGATAACAGCTACGGCTGAAGAAGAAACGTTGCTCAGAACACCACCACTTGACCAGGGATCCAGCAAACCATTACTACAAAAAGAATTAACAAATTTGCAGTTCTTGATCAAAATTTCGGATACAGTTTTCAAACTCATTGAAAAAACACATAAAAACATCAATAATTTCTGCAATCGCACGGTGAACCTCAACCAATTTCAGCCTAAAAGTCTTTGCACTCGCCGGTTTTTGGCAGAATGCAACTACAGGATGATGTGATAGTTTTTTAAGCCCAAAATGTAAATCATCTGTAGGGTCCTTTTTTCAAAAATCATCTTTCATGGAGTTTTTTTAGCATTTACAAATTTTTTATACTGGGCATCATTACTCGTTAAAAATGGAATAAAAAGGTTTATGGAAGAATTTTGTAAAATGAACACCTGTCGTTCTGTGGAGGTGTAAATACCGTCCTTAAGGTATATTTACGCCTCCATAAAACGACAGGGTGTTCATTTTACAAAATTTACCCATGAGACTTTTTTACTCAATTTTAACGAGTAATGACGCCCAGTATCCAAAATTTACAAATTCTAAAAAAAAACTCCATGAAAGATGATTTTTTAAAAGAGGATCCTACAGATGATTTTCGTTTCGTACTTGAAAAACTTCCACATCATTCTGTAATTGCATTTTGCAAAAAACCAGCGAGTGCAAAGTCTTTTAGGTTGAAATTGGTGGAGGATCACCGTGATCGATATACATTCGTTTATTATTATGACCAATTCCATTTCAAATCATGCCAAATTTCAAGACACGTCTAGGTCATGATTTCAGAATAATTTCTTATTTGGATATATCATTATATTGTCCAGATACATAAGGAAAACGTTTTTCACAGTTTAACCAAAAAAATTTTTTCTTATTTTTAGCGATCATTTGAAGATTACCACCAAAAAATGACACACATTTTTTTCAAATTGCAGTATTTTCCAAACGAGCATAGATATTCAAGATTTTTTTTTTTTTGATTCGACGTGAGAACTCTTGCTCTTTCGATTTATAACAGAAAAAAATGAAAAAAAAAAAGATAAATGACAAAATGGCACCCGTTTTTCTAAAATTCTTGAAAATGGATTTTCTCAAAATTGCGCCAGCTAAAGTTCGTCTTAATATCGTTTAAAAGATTTTAATGGATATTCAAATAATTTAAGCGATTTCAAGAGATTTGAAAAGATTCCCATGAATTTTAAAGATATAAATATATAAATCACATAGCGTCTCTCGCAGTGTCTTGATCTCATGCATTATTTTGTACTGATTATCCTTTTGTTTCAAGTTTTGTTTCTATCTTCAGAATATTTGTGTATTTCACGCACTTACTTTGCATTTCAAATTTTAACTAAACTACTGTAAGGGTAATAAAAGGAACGAAAAAATTACCTGAGTTCGAACTCTAACAATACGTGTGGATTCCTCTCAATGAATTCCTTTTGGGAGGGTTCACTAATTACATAAGGCTCTTTTGTGGGAGAGGGGGCCTGGAAAATCTTACGAATCGTTACAGGGGGGGGGGGGAGTTCAAAGAATTTCTTGCGTAAGTTTCCTCCTCCTAATTATTTTTTTTAAATATGCTAATTGAAACCAGTTTTGGCTGTTAAAATTACTTTTCACACTATTATAACATTACATATTTATTTGATTTATTTTTTATTATGTAAGATTCCATATTACATACGTCCAATAGATATACGGTCGAGAAGTTAACCGTTCTTGAAATGTTTCCAATCCTTTGAAATCCCATGAATTCTTTTGAAAATTTTGTAAATCCCTTAAAATTGTTTAAGTCATGTGAAAATTCCTTGACATTCTTTGAATTCCATAGATATTGTACATAATCTCTTAAAATCTCTTAGAACGACTGAATTATCTGGAAATCCCTCGAAACTTATAAAATCTGTGGAAATCCCTTAAATTTCTTTGAGATTCCGTGAAATCTTTTGAAATCCTTGAAATCGACTGAAATCTTTAAAATCCCTCATAATATACCTTTAGAGTACGTGAAAATCTTTTAAAATCTCTAAAAACGGTTAAAAACCTTGAAATTCCGTGAAATATTTCGAAGTATTACGAGATCCCTTGAAAACTTTGAAATCCCTTTAAAGTTCATTGAAATCTCTCAAATCCGTGGGAATCTTTCCAAACCTCTTGAAATCCCTTGAAATATTTGAAAATTCATTAAAATCTTTTAAAAGATACTAAAATTCCTGGAAATCCCTTAAAATCCTTTATAATATTCAGAAATCCTTTGAAATTCCGTTATATTTTTTGAAATCTTACGAAATCCTTTAAAACGCGTGAATATACTTTGGAATCTTTGAAATCTCTTAAAATTCTTCTTAAACCCGTAAAATCATCCAAACCGCATTAAATCTCTTAAGATCCATCAAAATCCCGTAAAATCCTTTGAAAGCTTAGCAAATGTTTTGAAACCTTATGAAGTTACTTCAAATCTTCGAAATTCAATTAAAATCTCCTGATATTCTTAAAAATTCATAAAAATACATTTCGAAATTTCTTGAAATCCCTTGGAATTCCTTAAAATGCTTTGAGATTCCGTGATTTCTTTTAAAATCCTTTAAATCGTTTGAAATCTCCAAAATCCCGTAAAAATCTATTATAATCCTTTAAAGTCCCTGAAAATATCTAAAAATCGGTGAAAAATGTTGTAACATACATACATACATATATACATACATTGCCCTCTTCACATTTCCCCCTTTTGGCTAGTAATTTTCAAAAAGATCATAAATTTTTATTTTTTTAAAAATAATTTTTTCACTGCAAACCAGTGATTTACCAAGAACGAAACTCAGGGAATAAGTAGTACATATTACTGCTTATCTCTCTCAAAAAATGAAAATTTTTAAAAGTGGGAAAATACTGAAATTTGAAACAAATTTCCATCATTTTTTGAGATCTCGCTGGTAATCTTCAAAAGATTGCAAAAAAAAAGAATTTTGCTCAATCTGCAAAATACGTGTTCCTTTATTTTCGCTATAGAATGATATATCCAAATACCAAATCATTCTGACACCCTAAGTTGAACCTCTCTGCATGATTTGAAATGAAATTGGTCTTTTAACTTTTTTGTTAGCAGATAATAAGAGTTGTAAATTTTCTTTATAATATTCACTGCTGCACTTTTTCATTTTATTATTTAAGAATGTAAAAACTTTACCTGAAGACTATATTAGATGCTGTTGAAAGATCAGAGCATCCGTACTCTTTACAAGCCATATCAGGTCGTGGTCTAACTTTGAAATGTTTAAAACAACCATCACTAAACTCGTTTATGTTCCAAGGAGTTGGTTCAAACATGTCATTCTTGCCATCAGAACACATAGGCATTACCATTTCCGTACAAGCCTGATAATTCCAACCAGCTGCTCCCAAATCTGGTGCAGCATCATCAATCCGATTGCATTTTGTTTTACCAGTATAGTTTGTATAAACACTTATTGCTTGGAATATAGAGAGCAAAAGAGGCTTTTCAGAAAGAGACATGTTTCTGAGATATTTACACACCACCTACAAAATGAAAAATCAATGAAGATTTTTTTTTCATATTACAAAAAAAAGACACAAGGAGACAACTTTACTCACAGATATTGGATTTGGAGGCAAAGGAGCCAAAAAATCTGTTTCATATGGATAATTCACCATAGCCAAATTTCCATAAACATCATTCAGCCAATTTTTCAGAGTAATAACTTGCGATAAATTAGCGAGTGGCTCGCAAAGCTTCCAATTTTCTGATAACCACTTTAATCCCTCAGCTGTGATAATATAAAAATTAAAGTTTAGAATTAATGAAAAGAATTTGTATAATTTGTATAAAGAAATTATTTAAACATTTGATCTAGTTTTTGCAATTTAGAATTTATTTTATTTTATTACTTCTCATTATTTGTTTTATTAGAATATTAACTCACGACTGGAAGTAATTTTTGTGATCGCAGCCCAAGATTTGCGAATCACCTTTGGACAAGTGGGATGGGCAGCTCGAAAATCTGATGTCACTATTCTAGAATAAGCTTCGCAATCAGTGTGTCCAGTAAATTGTAAAATTGGTGCAGAGGCAGCAATCGCCCTATAAAAAACACAATTATTAGAAGAATTTATTACAAATACATAATATCCAGTCATTTACTTGCATAAATTATTAATACAAACCCTTGGATGATATGAGGATATTTCATTCGCATCCAGCCACTGAGCATTCCTCCATAGGATCCTCCAAAAGCTATAACCGGACTCTTTTTTAATTTTGGTTGAGATTTTAGATATTCTATTAAATCCACATAGTCAGCCAAGGCCTGCTCTGAAGTAAGATAACCGAAATATTTGGGATCCGAAAAGGATTTGTTTCCAAATGGCAACGATTCGCCATAATAACGATGTTCTGCAAAAATCAAGAGGGCTCCAAATTCTGGTGCTATGTCCCACATGAAACCCTAAAATGATTTATAATTTTTACTGTATATTCTCACAGCATATTCCACTGGTTACACTAGTTCTTCCCTCGGTGTAAGAATTTTTTGATTTTTTTTTTCGGTTATTCTGACAAAATTTAGTTTGAAGTTGACCCTTACTGACAAGCGATACAATGGGCTGTTTTATTATGGGCACTTTAACATGTCAGTTTTTCTACACTGAGAAAGTTAAACAATTCAAAGTCTTACAAATAAGGCAGTCGATGATAATCGTTTACAACTGTACACTTTCAAACCAAAAAAATTTGTATATGAAAAAGTTCAAATTAAAAACCTTCAAAACTGAACAATTTTAGTTCTCAGGAATTCAAAATTAATCATTATCGTAAAAGAAGCATACTTTCAATTTTAATATTGCACAAATTTGTTTGATCATCAAAAATGACATTTAATTAAAGTAAAATTTGTGTCTTTTTTTTCAAGTCAGAGCAAAAAACTTACCGTATTCTCTGCGAAGACTTCTATGCGACCTTCATTGCCAGTGTAGAAAAAAATCGGAGCATCTTTTCCTTTCTGCCAATTATCATTTACAAGGTATCTCATTTTAAAAGTATTATTTTCGGAAAAACTGAAGTGATCCAACTGTTGGCAATTAGAAATTAAATTATTAATTGTCGATACTAAACCTTTGATTTTTGAAGCTTTCAGGCAGCATTAAATTAAATTTTAAAAATTGATTATACAAATATTATTATGTAGTCCTTTATTTAGGATAAATTCTACTAACCGGCACTTCAAAGTATTCAACCTGGTACTTAAAATCCGAATTATCATTTTTGATCGATTTTGATGAAAGTTGTAAGTCGGAGAAGATGGAAAGTCTAAAACTGATAACTTGGGAAAAAAGAATCATGAAAATTATAACCGAAAAACAGAAGTTCGCCATTGTCACGAGCTGCTAATCACTCAGCTGAGGCTGACCAACTATAATCGGTACCCATTCATTGACCCTATAGTCCTCACCCAATGGTTATCTGTTAAATTAAATAAATACATATGCATTGCTTAATCTTACACAGAAAGTTGCGATTACTTATTGACAAATATTTACGATATCCGTAAAAGATAATAATCTTATCTGAAATACATACGATACAAGGATAAATAATTTAACGAGGATACTTCGGCAAGATACTGACATAGAATCTTTATTAAAAAAAATAAATTAATTCGATCTACGTACAAAAATACAGAACTAATTATTATATAATAATACTCTCTATCAAGTGATGATTTTATGTAGATAGTTATATCAGTATAGAGAATAATAATTAGTAAGACGCGATAATGTCGACGCGTTAGTACTTTATACTTTATAGTAATAATTATACGAGTACGTATAATCAAAAACAAAGTGGCGTGGTTCCGGGTTGCATACAATAAAGATTCGCCTACTATGTTGATGTAATATTGCCAAAAGTAAAAATCAGAATATAAAAAAAAACAAGACGTTTCTTCGAAAGCTTCTTCCGCCGTCCTCTTTACATTGTTAATTAATACTAATGTTTTCTTTAAATGCAAAATCAGTTTTAGTGACTCATACGTCAAGGAATACTGGAACTAATGAAGTTTGTAGTTCAAATTAATTTTTTATTTATAATATTTTTTAAATTTCAAATTAAAATTTTATAAACATTACACATTACACTTCGGATAAAGTATAAATTTTTTTTGCAAACAGTGCATTCGATTTCGAAAGTTTTACTCCAGTTTTGGTTTAGAAAGTTTAAGCGTACAAAATAAAATTTCAGTTCTAATATTAATTAAATCTATGTCATCTACTATGATTTGGCTGCATATACTTGCAAATTAGAGAGACATTTCACGTTTGTACAATTGTCTACACGTAAGAAATAAAATACACATATTTATATATCTATATATATATATATAGCTTACTCGTAGAATAATCATACTTTGTACAATAAATTTCAATAACATTTACTTGTTCTCGCTGGCAGATCTAAGTATATATATATATCTTTTCTTGAACACTTTGACCGCTCGACCTATATAAAACTTTCCTGAACTGTCTTATAAAAAATTATTGCAAATAAAAGTAGGTAACGAGCTTGGCCAAGATGTGTTAATTCTCTCACATCGTAAAATTATTTCTAAGATTCATCTATTATGAATTTTCTGAAAACTGGAAGTTCACTTTTAAAATTAAAGATTAAAATGTACAATACACCTTTCACAAATGACTGAAAATGGAATGAGAATCTCTTCTTGGAAGATGACAGGAGATTGAGAGCATGAACGATTTATGAAGAAGGGGCATTGCATTTCTGATCATAGTTCTCTTACCTCGTCGCGATTTGTCTTTACTAACAAGGAATGTTTATTAATTTAACGTTTAACGTTTCAAATTTAATCTCTAACAATTTGTTCCTTGAAGAAAGTTTTTCAAACTATTTTTATTTTCTAAAATCTATTTTGTACTGGCTTTAATTCTTTAAAAATTGTTATTAGTATTTCTTTTTACAGAATTTACGAACAATTTCAGTTCCAAATTCAAAATTCAATTTTATTCATTTCTCGATATTTACATATATGAGAAACGATAACAGATTTTTTGAACAGCTTTCTAAAAAGGAGAGATATTTTTAAAATCTCATAAAATTAATCATTTTAAAGTTTTCAGAAGTTAAAATTAAGAGCCAGTCTTTTAAGTACAGAGTATTTGCAGAAATAATGTTATACATACATGATCGTTAAGAGATATGAGGCTTATACTGATAAATATTTTTAATAAAAAAATTTCTTCTCTGATCTGTCACACATATGATTATCATAAGTCAATACTGTACATTTTGAGTTGACAGTGTAGTAACAAATTTGTATTATGACTGCTCTATTGTACTATTTAAGACTCCTTCCAACTTTTTGAACACTGGGTTTCTCTTATCACTCTACATTATTATGTTTAGTTTTATACATACGAGTTTATATTCTTTTTATAATAAAATTTTGAGTATTGAGAATGACTTGAATTTTGTTCTAAAATGTCAATCGTTAAAACCTTGATAGGAAAGAGTTTCAAATACGTAATCTTCAAATTGAACTTAATACTCGTAAATCGCACTAGTTATAACGCAAAATACAAAAATGGAGATCTTCGAGTGTGTCAGATATGTACTCATAAATAATCTAAAAATGCATTAAAGTTAATAATAACAGTGGATGTAAATACTAAGTATGTTGCGAGTTGAAAATTTACACTATACAAAAATTTCCTGTACTGTAATAAGATGACTAAGTTCCTAAAATTCTCTTTTGATTTAATTTACAATTTAAATTATATATACAAAAATTTATAGCTAAAGTAGCCGAGTCAAATATTTTATAACAATTTTTTTTTTAATTCTTACAAGTGTTTTCACCTAAATTGTAATTTTTCAACAGCAACTTACTATCTGAAATGTCATAATTTGCTTCAGAAATATCAGATCTAAGTATACAATAACACCGAGCTTCACTTCTACTGGATATTATTCAGAAACTTGTACTTTAAAATCTCGCTTTCGATAATACCTTGAATACTTGCTCGTTATTATCTATATAGTAGAGAGCTCGTGGAATGGAATCGAAAGATTCTCTAGATTCCAGATTCCGACTCACTGGTCCCTTGAGAATGAACCGCCTATTTCAAGTGTTGTACAATAAAGTGCTTTAAATTAAAAATGTAACTAGCCTCTTCTAACTACAATTTATCCTAGGCTACGAAAGCTATATTGCATGCTAATGGTATTCATACACTGCTCAACATTTATTTATATTTGTACTTCGTTTTAAGTTTCAATCTTTCTAATTGTTCTTCATATTGATTCTCAATTTGTTTCACTTTTAACGCTACCTGTTCCTTCCGAAGAGTTACTTCCGCCTCCACTTTTCGCTCCACCTCCTTCAAGGCCCTCTGGTAACCCTCTTCCATTCTTTTACACTCGCTCTGAAAGTGCTTCTCTTTCTTCCCTGCATATTCCTGAAAAAAAATATTAGCATTTTATTAAATATTTTTCCAGATATCTATCAGCTATTTTTTGGAAAATCTTCAAACATAACAACCAATAGCAAGTAAAAATTAGCTTTTTATGTATTACGTCCGTTCATTTTCATATACTTTTAATACATATTTATAACCCAAGTTAGATAAATTGAATGAGATCCCTCAAAAGCCCGTAATTAAAACCTACCTTATAATTACTCGCACTCTTTTTGGCTGAGTGATACTTTGTTTTCATATTATCTAAACTGATCTGCATCTCTTTCTCCTGCGCCTTCAGCTCTCTAATCTCTGCATTCAATCTCTCCTCGGTTTCCCTCGATTTGCGCAATTTGTCGTTCAGGTCCATCTCCTTGGTTTTGATTTCTCTAATTTCCGCAGCCCATTCTGACATAACTTGCGCCATAACATTTCGTTCCTCATCAGCATCTTTCTCTTTCCATCTTAGTTTTTCCTGCAGCTCTTCGATTTTCAGTTTCCTCGACAGGAGTTCCTGATGAAACCTTTCCAACTTCGCCTCGATCATCTGTGCGACTATTTGCTCTTGTGTTTTAAAGGAAGTGTGAAGTTTCACTTTTTCGGTAAGCATAACTTCCCGCATGGCCTCTGCTTCCTTTGCCTTTTCTCTACACTTCATCTGAAGATCCAAGAGTACACCTTTATACTTTTCCTCGATCTGTTTCTGCCTCTGCCGATGTTTTTCTTCAATGGCTTTCAGTTCTTCTGCGACTCGCTGCTCCATATCCTCGCGAACTTCCTTAGCCGTAATTTCCTTAATTCTTTGCAAGTCAGTGTAATCATTCAAACTGCGAGGAGAGAGATTTAATTCTGCCGAGACTTGCCTCTGGCTTTTGATAAACTGCTCGAATTGATGGGCCTGGTTTTTCAGCTTCGACACAAGTCGATCTCTGTCTTCTTTGACTTTCTCAAAGTCTTTTAACCTCTGAAGTTTTTGTTCTTTCACTTCCAAATCCCTCTCTAATTGCTTCACGCGTTGATCCAGCACAGAATCGTTTTTATCTTCTTTTGAAGCATTCGATTTACTTGTCAGTTGCGTGACCATTTCCTTATACCGAGCCAACTCTTTCTTTAAATCATTCCTCGAGACATCGCTACTTCTTCTCAGTTTGCTCTCTAGGTTCGAAATGACTTTCTTCGCCTCTGAAAGATCAACTTCCAGCTTCAAAATATTCTGCCTGCAGGTGTTCTTTTCACTCGAAAGACTCTCACACTTTTTCTTCAAAGTCTCGTTCTCTGTCTGCAGTTGAATCGACAAAGACTTGTCGTTCGAATCTTCCAACGTTGAATTCTTTTTCGAATTCGACAAAATACTTTCCAGCGTTAATATTTTCGAACGACAGTGGCTTTGATCTGTTGCGGCTTTCTCGTACTTCTGCCTCCAAGATTCCTGCGAAATTTCCATCTGAGCGAGCTTCAGTCTCAAACTGTCTAATTCCATTTGCAAGTCAGTCATTCTTTTCTGCTCTTCCATTGCGGCTGATAATTTTTCTTCCAGGCGTTTGCAGTCATCCTCGAGCTTTTAAAAAGAACATAAAATTTGTTTGATCTTGAAATAATTCAAAACAAAACTCAAATATAAGGAAACGAAGTAAATAACGCACCTGATTAATTTTTTCCAAATGCTCTGAACAGTCTGGCATAAGAAGACTTATCTGATGATCGGGGTGCGCATTTCTCAATTCTTTCAAAGCCTCTTCTTTGGCTATGTCATAAATCATTTTTATCTTCACTTTCATTAATGCAATTAATTCTAAATAAATCTAGTTTAAAAAATGGACTTACCACGTTCAATCTCAACATGTATCTTCTTAATATGCTCGTCCCTTTTCTTTCTTTCACACGCCAGTTCTTTTTCCAATTCGGTAACTCTGTTTCTAAAGCTTTCGCACTCCTTCGTCAATCTCTCGGTAACTTTCGTTTGTGCTTCTAAATCCTTCACTGTCTTTTCAAATTCTTGCTTGCGCGCCTCTACACTACGATATTCCTCTTTAAGAGCTTCTATTTCTTCCCTATGTTCCGTCATGAGTTGCTCTTTTGTACCGCAAACGTCTATATACAATTCTTTTACTCGATCCAATTCCTTTTGTGTTTGTTCCAATTGCACTCTGAAAACACAATAAACGAAATCTTCTAAAAACTGAATAATTTTAAAAAATAAACATATAAAGAAAAATTCAATGAAACTCACGACAATTGCACTATTTCTACATGTGCCTCCTGCCTGACTCTCTCGACAGCTTTGTCGTGAATCTCAAGATACTCTTTGTTAAATTCGTCTACAACTTCTTTCTCGCGCTCCGCCAGAGTGTCTTGACGAATTTTGGAAATAATCTCTTCATTGTCTCGCAACGCTTCTTCCAATTTCTTAACCACTGCGAGCTTCTCTTCTTTCAACGACTCGTACTGTTGTCTAACCTCGTGCAGATGGTTTGACAATTTTTTTATCTCGGTGTTCGCCTTCATCGCCTGATCTGTGAGCAAAGACTTGAGTTCCAGCTCAAGTTCATTGACTCGCTTCGCATAACGTGCAGCTTCTTGACGACAAGTTTCTGCTACTGACGAAGCTTTGTCTAGTTCCTTTTCCTTTTGCGCGAGAGTATTTTCCAGGCGATTAATCTCCTTTCTTTTTACGGCTTGACCAGCTATACACCTAAAAATAAATATGATCTGATAACCACTATAGTTTTGGGAAAGGTAATCGAATAAAGTAAATGTTCATTCTCAACCATTTTCAAGAAATTGAGTTTGCGAAGGTATACCTTTGTAATTCACATCTCAATTTGTTCGTGACATCATCACAAGGTTTACTTTTAGATTTATTGTGAAGCTCTCCCAGTTTCATTTGCCTGATGGAATCAGTTTCGTCTTCCATGGTCAGACCCAGCAACGAATCGTATTGCACAGCATCGCTTTTAGCCACTTCCAATTTGTGCTGTAATTATTATTTATTGCAGTCACTTGAAATTATGTAGCCTTTAGTATTATTGATTTTGCTATAAATATATCTAATATTATGAAAATAGGTGTTTCGGGTTTCAATCGTGTGCAAAACTACGAATCTTGCCGACGTTTCGTGAACATCTCTATAACAGATAAAGATAACTTACAAAAAGAATTACAAAACGTTAAACAAATCCTCTTACAGAACGATTATACA
>JAUMHM010000031.1:59777999-59792108 GCA_032362435.1 Melikaiella ostensackeni
AAATTCCATAAAATTCTATTGATAATTTTTCATTCTATACACATGTATTTTAAATTTCTAAAAGATTTTATAGTGTAGATTCTAAACTTAATTTGCGGAAGGGATATTTTGATATTTTGTTATCATTTGATGAAATTTTGTATAAGACTTCCTTATTCAATTTTTTATACTAGGGTTGCCACAGAATTTTAATTTTTAAATTCCAGGAGTTTTCCAGATTTTTTCAAAGGTAATTTAAAAAACATTCTAAACCTTACGATGAAAATTCCATTCTAGAAAAATTAGGAGAATCGCATAAATGACTCGCATAAAATGAAACGAATTAAACTCTGATTTGAATTATTTGCAAAGATAAACAAAATCTTTGAAAACTAATTTCTAATTCACTTATTCCAATAAAATTAATAAATTTCCTCTAAGCACGATAAAAATAATTTTGAAGTGTTTTTACATACCAGGAATTTCTACATACTTTGAATTATTTAAAAATAAATTAGCTTCAAATTTTATGGACGCCCATATCTTAATTATATGTTTCAATGAAAGGATTGATCCACGTCAAAAAATTTTTTTTTTCTAAAATTTTAAACTCATCAACTTGCATTACTTTCAAATGAGACAAATTTATAGTTCACATGCAGTTTGAACTTGACTTGCCTGAATTTAAAAATTTGGTGAATTTAAAGGTTTTTCAAATTTGGAGTAATTTCTAGGTTCTGCTTTTTTTTGTAAATTTAACTTCATGCAATATCGGAAATTTTTTATTTTCTGTTCCGTTTAATTTCAACTGCATTCTTTTTCAAATCCGAATCATTTTTATTTGAATTCCTAATAATTGGGTACAATTTCTAATTTGAACTATTTTCAAAGCAGAAATCTTTAAAATTTTGGATATTAATCAAAGTTGAATGCTTCTATTTAGCATTATTTAATCTTGAAGTTATTCACATTCAAATATTGTTAAATTTGAAACTTATTTATTTTAAAATTGCTGAATTTTAAGATTTTTAAATTTTGAACGCTTCCAGTTTGATATTTTATACTCTTAAATACGACTAATCAATTCCTCTTTTAATTTGATATATAATTAATTTTTAAACGATATAGAATTTTAAGTATATCGACAATTAAGGCTTTGAAATTATACTTTGAAACAATATTAATGAAATATGAATTTGTCCACTTTTTAATAATCGAATTTGAAATTATTCAATTTCGAACTTTTTCACTCTAAAATGTGCAACCAATAAATATTACAAATTAAAATGGTACTATTTTGAAAGATTGTTCTTCAAAAATTCGAAAAAAATCAAAAATTTCGTACAAACCGAAACTTTAGGAAATAAAGGATGGATGAATTTTAAATAATTAAAATAAATTTGTCTATATATTAGCCTTTGTGACTACTTTCCGGTATACATTTTTAAACTTCAAATGGCAGACATTTTATTTCAGCCGATCAGCGAAAAAGTTTGAAAATATTTTTAAAGGGAAAGTGAAGAAATAGTGGCATTAGCGGCCAATTATCAGAAAATAGTGGCATTTTTTCAAAATAGTGACATCACTAAAAAAAAGTGTCAAATAGTGTCAATATTGTCTCGAGTCCGAGCCCTGGAATTTCAATTTCAAAATGGTTTCAGCTTTTTTAGTGGTAATGTAGAACACATATCAGTAAAAACGGTTTTATGAATCAAACCGTTTAATGGTTCAGAGTTCTTGATTTTTAATCTTGCATGGTGTACTGTCAACAACGATGGTATCTATTGAAAATATACTCCCGTTTCTCAACCTGCAATTACAACTTACGATGGTTTCAGAATCCCTAACAACCCTGACTATTTCTTTGAAATATCATCCAAATAAATTGGATGACTTTTTTTTTCAAACTTAAATTTCAATACCCAAAAACAGAAAATTTGAAAGATCATTTTAATTTGTCAATTATCAAACCTGATAAGTCGGTGGTTCTTTGCAAGCAGGCGCGTGACAAGGATGAGGAGCAATGTACTCAACACCAGGTTCTGGCTTTGTTGCTACATTTATCATATTGCACTCAGACTGCACTTTCGCCAACAGACGCTTCTTCTGTGATTGTGAGGAATAGCCAGAACTGTAAAAAAAAAATCATTACAAATTATGAAAAGAAAGAATTTAAAATATTTGAATTCAATTTTATATCTTGGACTATGGCCAACGCTTGATCAGTATCACAGGGATCACAGAGGTTCAGTAATTCAATTTTAGGTAAGAAAAGGGGAGTTTTTCCGAAAAGGGGAAATTAAAAGGAGATTTCATTCATTATTAAAAACGTTTTATATTATATGGGTATCTCGTAAATATAGCACGAAAGTGCCCTCTAACAGTAACGCCTTTTCTTTAACAAGTTTTCTAGTCATTCTTGTATTTTAAACAATTTTTTTAGCTAGCTTTGAAAAATCTGTTGTATATTTCAGCACCGAGTTCAGCACTTTCTGCTGATAAAAATACACCAGGAAAAAATTCAAAACGATAAAGATTAGAAAATAGATAAAGAACAAAAATGAAAAATGCTTTTTATTTGAATTTGTTTAAATGTATTTTTCAAAGTATGTAAGCTAGAAGGAAATAATTTGAAAATCACAAAAATGATACTTTAAAAAACTTAATTTTTCTATTTTTGTTTCCTTGAACTTTAAAATTTTTTCTAATGTATTTTTATCAGCTGAAAGCTCCCAGATGTACAAAACATTTTCAAATCTTATCTAAAAAAATAAAGAATAAAAAAAATTATTATTCACGAATGTAACAATATTATAAAGGTAACATTTTTTCAAATAAGCAGTTTGCTAACATGTAAAAACCAAGCCACATAATAATCAGCTCCAAATTAATTATACTCCACTAGAGGGTCCCAATACGTTACTTTTTAACATACTATTTTTCGATTTCCCTATTCTCCTCTTTACCCCGTTTTGTTGTTTTTACACTTAATTGCGAACTGAATTAGTAGAGGCCAATAAGAAAATCAAACTATTTTTGGTTGAAAAGTCTAGTATTATATTTTTTGTTAAGAATTCAACTTTTTTAGTTACAAATGTAATTATTTGGTTAAAAATTAACTTTTTTGTAGAAAACTCATATTTTCGTGTTAAAAATTCAACTGTTTTATAGAAAATTCGTCTTTGTGGCTTGAGAATCCAACAATTTGGTTGATATTTCTTTTCCTTTCTTGACTAGAAAATCTTTCTTGGTCAAAAATTCATCTATTTGGTTTGAAATTCCATTGTTATGTTGAAAATTAAAATCTGTTTTGGCTGAAATATCAACTATTACATTATTCATTTAGAATTCGTCTCTGGTTAAAAATTCAACTACTTGATTAAAAATTCAACAACTTGTTTCAAATTTTTGTTTTCTTTAAAGACTGAAAAATCTTTCTTGTTTAAAAATTCAACTATTTGGTTGAAAATAAACTTTTTTGTTGAAAATTCAACTCTTTCGTAGAAAAATCGTCCTTATAGCTTAAAAATGCAACTTTGTGGTTCAGAATTCATCTTTTTTGGTTACAAATTTAATTATATTGTTGAAAATTCAACCATTCTGTTAGGCACCCTTTTTGAATGAAAATTCAACTATTTCGGTAGAAATTTCAACTATTTAGTCAAAAATTCATCTATTTGGTTTAAAATTCCACTGTTATGTTGAAAATTAAAATCTATTTTGGTTGAAATATCAACTATTACATATTTTATTCAGAATTCGTCTTTTTTGTTTGAAAATTCAATTCTTTTGTTAAAATTCGTGTTTTTGGTTTGAAACTTTATCTCTTTTGGTAAAAAATTCTTCTACTCATCTTTTTTGGTTGAAAATTCAACTGATTAAAATTAAACTATTTGGTCGAAAATCAACTTTTTTGTTAAAAAGTCAACTCTTTTGTAAAAAATTTGTCTTTTTTGCTTAAAATGCAATTTTTAGGTTAAAAATTCATCTTTTTTGTTATAAATTTAATTACTTTGTTGAAAATTCCACCATTTTGTTAAAAAGTCATGCTTTTTGGTTGAAAAATGGTCTTTTTGGATTGCAAATTCAACTATTTTGGTAGAAAATTCTATTATTTGGTTAAAAATTAAATTTTTGTTGAATATTCGTCTTTGTGGCTTGAAAGTGAACTGTTTTATTGAAAATTATTCTGTTTCGGTTCAGGATTCAACTATTTTGTTGAAAATTAAACTACTTTGTTGGAAGTTAAACTACTTTTAAAAAAAAAAATATTTTTTTGGTTGAAGATTTATCTCTTTGGATGAAAATTTAACTTTTTGTTGAAAAATTCTTTTTTTTTATTGAAAATTAATTTCTTAAATGTGAATTTTGACAATTCCATTTTCGGTTGAAAATTGAGCGTTTTTAGTTGAAAATTCAACTGTGTATGCGGTTGCAAATTCATGTATTTTGTTAAAAGTTCTTTTTCAGTAGAAAATTAATCTCCTTAGTTGAAAATTCATCTTTTTTGTTGAAAATTCAATCATCTGGTTGAAAAATCCATCTATTTTGTTGAAGATGCAATATTTTCACTTTAAATATTAGGAAATTAAAACGTTCTGAATCGAATTTAATATAGCACTAATATTAATTTTATTTAAAAGAATTTATTCCCCTATTTTCGTGAAACATATCCTTATTTTCCCTGTATTTAGAGAATCTTGGCCTGTGCAGCCTGTTATTGATACAGTTGAAAAAATGATTTTTTTTACTTCTTGTGATTGTGGGGGAAGGGGGTAGACATACAAAAGGTGTAGTCCGAAATTTAAAACATTTAAGGCCCTGTTTTAAACAAAATAAGCAAATAAATTGTTTAGGAAATATTTGAAATTGGTATCTTTAAAAAGAATCTCTTTCCAAGAGTCTTGTTTTCAAATGTCTTGAATTTCTATTAAGATTCTTGAAAAATGACTCGAAACTTTGTAAAAGGAGGGGGGGGGGCGGAATGGGGGAAAATTCTCGATTTTAGGTATGTACTTTAGGGAAATTTTTTAATTAAAGGAGAAAGGGGGGAAAAGGGGGGATTAGGAAAAAAAGGGGACAGACTGTGATAATTGCTATCAGTAAAAAAAATACCTAATGTGGTGTTGTGGTTGAGGCTCATGTTTGATGTGCTGCGTTGATTGTTGATGATGATGCTGAGGCAAGTGCTGATACAAGTGAGCATTGGCTCGACCTGGACTATGTTCACCATCACTGTCTGCCACTGTCACGCAACTAATGACATTTTTACGCTGCGCTCGTTGTGATGACGAAGAGTGCGTATTAATGTGGCCATTGATATGCAAATGACTCGTCGAATGAATGGGTTGAGTACTCTGTACAATTCTTGGTGTCGACTGTGTGCTGTAAATCGAGAAAAAAATACAAGTTTTGAAAAACTGGCACAGAAAACGTTTTTACAAAAACAGAAAACATTGAAAACTCTCGAATGCGACAGAGTTCTACAATTATTGATCATTCAGCAAAGGAAGCATTCATCACAACTCGAAAAACTCAAGTCGTAAATTATTTTCCAAACGAATGGGTATCAGGGATCACGGTGGTTCAGTAGTACAATTTTAGGTAAAAAAAGGGGATTTTTTTTCCAAAAAACGGGGATTAAAAGAGGATTCATTTATTATTAAATACTTGTTATATCATATGGGTATCTCGTGAAAATTGCACGAAAGTGCCCCCTAACAGTAGAGCCTTTTCTTTAGCAAGTTTTCAAGTCATTTTTGTTTTTTAGGACTTTTTACGCTAGCTTTCAAAAATCTGTTGAACACTTCAGCACCGAGTTCAGCACTTACTACTGATAAAAATACACCAGAAGAATATTCCAAACGAGCAAAAATTAAAAAATAGATAAACAACAGAATTAAAAAGTGCTCATTTTTTAATTGCTTCAAATGTATTTTTCTAAGTACCATATATGAGCTCAAAATAAATAATTTGAAAAACTCAAAAATGAATATTTGAGAAATTTACTTTTTCAGTTTTTGTTTTCTTGGACATATACATTTTTTTCTAATGTATTTTTATCAGTTGAAGGCTCTCAGATGTTCAGAACATTTTTAAATCTTAGCTAAAAAAAAAGATTAGTGTAAAAAATTTTTTTTTAAATATTATTTACGAAAGTAAAAGTATTATGAAGATAAATTTTTTTTCAAATACGAAGTTTGGTGACATGTCAAACCAAGCCATATGATAATCAAGTACAAATTAATTATACTTTATCAAAGGGTACTAATACGCTACTTTTTTGCATTTTATTTTCGATTTCCCTATTCTCCTCTTTTTCTCGTTTTTCCACTTAAATGCGAACTGAATTAATAGAACTCAGTAAGAAAATCCAACTATTTTTGTTGAAAGGTCTATTATATTTTTGTTAGAGAATTCATCCTTTTTGATTGGAAATTGTATTGCTTGGCTGAAAATTAAGTTTTCTGTTGAAAATTCATATTTACAGGTTGAAAGTTCAACGATTTTGTAGAAAATGCGTCTTTTTAGCTTTAAAATTCAACCATTTGGTTGACATTCTTTTTCCTTACTACACTAAAAAGTCTTTTTTGGTTGACAATTCGTCTTCCTGAATTGAAAATTTGTCTTTTTGTTTTGAAAATGCATCTCTTTTAGTAGAAATTTCATCTTTTTAGTTAAAAATGCAACTATTTGGTAGAAAATTAATCTGTGTAAAAAAACTGTTTTGTTGAAAATTAAAATTTTCCTGTTAGAAATATCAACTATTACATTTTTCAATTCAGAATTCATCTTTTTTAGTCAAAAATTCAACTACTTCATTAAAAATTCAACAAGTTGGTTCAAAATTCTACTCTTTTCTTAGAAATTCGTCTTTTTGGTTTAAAAATTCATCTTTATTGATTAAACGTGCAACTGTTTGGTAGATAAATCATCTTTCTTAGTCACAAATTTAATTATTTCTTTGAAAATTTGATTATTTTGTTTGAAAATTCAACGATTTTGTTAAAAAGTTATCGTTTTTGGTTAAAAATTCCTCCTTTGGCGTTAAGATTTCAACTATTTTGGTAGAAAATTCTACCATACGGTTGAAAATTAACTTTTTTGTTGAAAATTCATATTGCACTATTAAAAGTTCATCTCTTTTAGTAGAAATTTCATCTTTTTTGGATAAAAATGTAAGTTTTTGGTTGAAAATTAATCTGTTTTGGTTGAGGATTTAACTGATTTGCTGAAAATTCGTATTTTTTGGTTGAATTCAACTATTCTTAATTCAAAATTAACGTACTTTTTTGTTAAAATATCAATTATTATATTTTTCATTGAAAATTCAATTACTTGGTTGAAATTTCATCTTTTTGATTGAAAATTCAACTACTTCGTTAAAAATGCATCTGTTTTGGTTTGAAATTTCACTGTTATGTTGAAAATTAAAATTATTTTTGATTAAAAATTCAAATACTTTGGTACGAAATTCTACTATTTGGTTAAAAATGAACTTTCTTGTTGAAATTTATATTTTCGTGTTAAAAATTCAACTGTTTTGTAGAAAATTCGTCTTTGCAGCTTGAAAATTCAAATGTTTGGTTGAAAATTAATCTATTTTGGTTGAGGATTCAATTATTTTGTTGAAAAATCAACTACTTGCTTGAAATTTGAACTACTTTGTTAAAAATTCATTTTTTTGGTTGAAAATTCATCACTTTGGTACTTGAAATTGGTATCATCAAAAAGAATCTATTTGAGAGCGTCTTGTTTTCTGATGCCTTGAATTTCTGTCTATGATTCTTGAAAAATGAATCGAAACTGTAAACTAGCTGTGAATCCGATCTCGAGTGCGTCCACTTTGTTTTTAATTATAATTGTATGGTGCATAGACACTTTACTTCCTGGTAGCAAATGCATTTGTTTCCTCATAGTGGAAGTATTATTATATTACTATACATTACTATAACTAGAAACATTTCGAAATAAATGTTCATCATCATTGTTCTTTTTTACCATTCTAAAAAAAGTAAAAACATCATTTTTACAAAATAAAAATTTTTAAATACAAGTTTACAAAAAATACACAAATTTACAAATAATCCCACTGAAATGCCAAATAAAATCCAACTCATTAGCAAAAAATCTTTAAAACCCATCTTTTACTTCTTTTACTTTTTTTGATCATAAATAAAAAAAAAAAAAAAATTTTTCAACTTTTATAGATGACCATAATTTCCTTACTTTTCAATAAAGTTTATTAATATTATAGGTCAATCGATTCGTCTAGAATCGAGGATTCGTTTTTTTTTTCTTACATCAACTTTGAATTACATTTTTTTAAAAATTTTAATGGTAAAAGAACATTTTTTTGAGACTATAAATGACCATAGCTTCCTTACACTTCAATAAAATTTGATAATATTCAAAGCCAATCGATTCATTTCAAGACAAGGAATCTTTTATGTTCTTGCATCAATTTCGAATTATGTTAATGAAAAAAGTTTTACTATAAAAACTCCATTTTTTTAATATTATAAAGTACCCAACAAAAAATTTTAATAATTATTTTTTTTAGAAATCCTTCGGTCAGTTTTGAGATATTAGTTGTGAAAATAAGCCCTCCAAATTTCATTAATTTATCTGCAATCGGCTTCAAGTTATCGTGTTCACAAGAAAGTGTGACACACACACACACACACAAATCCGGGCAATTGCTTAGAACATTGTATTAGACATTTTTCAATTGAGGAACGTTTGATTAAACGAATTTAAAAATCTTCGAAACTGTTACCATTACAAAGCTCCCTTTATGAGGAAGCAAAAAAAGGAGAAATGAGCCGAAATTCTCGGTTTTAGGTATTTTAGGAGACTTTTAAAATTTAAGGGCGGAGGGGGGATTAGGTAAAAAAGGAGACGGACTGTGATGCCTAGGCCTTTTTAAAATGATGACAAATATTCAAGCAAAATCGCCATGGAACTCTGTCGCATGCAAAATGGATGAGGCAATGCTTTAAAAAGGAAGTATTGAGTTGTTAGTCGACAGGTGGATAAATCTCACACCAAGCTCCACAACCAGATACCTAATGAAGCTGCGTTTGACATTAATGGGTTTGTATCCTGCAAAGAGTATCCAGTGAGTAAGAGGTCTGCTCATTGTCAGAAAAGGATGATCAGCGGTACTGGCAGAGGTGAAAGTGAATTTGTTACTTGCGAGTGGAAAGTTACTGGGAAAACATTTATGTGTGAATGCAAGTGTATGAATCCAGAGCAAGATTTGAGCAGACCCACGATAACAACAATGAACCAAGAAGTGCTAGTGTGCGTCCGGTTATTGTTTTAATGTACCTTCGAATGACATCCTCACGGACAGGTCGTCCATCGCCAGACAGGCGAGGTGCCAAACCTTGACAGGCTCCGCACTGGCGATCTCCGCAGCTGCCAATGACATTTACACATGATTCTAGTAGTATTTCAAAGCAGACGATGCATCAACTATACATATTCTTTTGTAGTCATTGCAAGAATTAATTCATTGAAAGAATAGTAGTCATTGATTCAAGTTATAGTTATCAACAAAAAAGCAGTCGTCGATAAGCAAGTGGAATACTCTTAGCTCAACTAGTAATCTTGATCAATCTCAAGTTATTAGAGGGTTGCCACAGAAGTCCGGTTTCAAAATTCCATGACATTTCCAGGACTTCCAGGTCAACTTTTTTAAAAATCCAGTTAATTATATTCAATTTCACCACATTCTCCTGTCGCAAACTAATTTACCAACAATTTCTTCTACAATTATTAATCAATGCAAACTCTGGTAGAAACAATTCTTAGGGCAAACTGCAATGTTCTATGAAAACGTTGTTTTTGAAGATGATCATAAAAAATTATAGATTTTGTAATAATCCGGAATACAAATCTACAAAGTATGAAATTTTATGAAAATATACGTCAGGAAAAACTAGTAGGTACTTTTCATATTTTGTTTTTAGAAAATTACAAACTTGTATACACAATTATAAATTATGAAATTAACTTAACGGCTAAAACTAATGCAGAGTGTTTACTGCAATTGAAAAAGAAAACCCTGACAAGGTGGTACTGTAGACCCCATATCAGTAAAAACGGTTTTATGACTCAAACCATCTAATGGTTCAGAGGTCTTGATTTTTAATCTTGCATGGTGTATTATTAACAACGGCAGTATTTATTAAAAAAGATACTCTCGTTTCTCAACCTGCATATAACCCCTTTTAAAATAATTTTTCTGGTTTTCCTTCTCAATGAACACTTAGCTATTACTTGGCTATCTTTAAATTTTAATTATTTATTGAAAAGTTTATAAAAGTAATAAATAAGGATTTTGCTTACCATTTACCAGGAGATTCGTCTTCGCTGTCGCTGATCGTGATGACAGAAACAGCAGGCGAAGGAGTGTCGTGTATTGTGATGGTTTGTTGCCTGGCATAGGACACTTGAGGGTGTTCGGTGGTGTGATTGCTGCTATGTTTTCCAGAATGGTGATGCGATTGCGATACCGGCTGTTGCTGCCAATGACCATTCGTCGGCGAATGGCGTCTCATGTTGCTCGGAGGGGTGCTTTCCTTCACTCTCTTCTTCACAGGACTCAATTGCTGTGTCTCCTTTTTATGTTCATGTCTGTGCTGCGACTGTTGCGGTACTGCAAGGTGATGCTGATGATGTTTCGTCACACTACGCTTGCCCCAGTTTTGTGATGGATGCTCCACTAACGCACTAGCGTTGTAGACTTCTGCCACGGGGAACACTGGCCGCTGATCCTTCCCAAAAACAAGAGAGATTAGTTCGATTGCATTTGATAAAAATTTGCCAGA
Source organism: Melikaiella ostensackeni (assembly GCA_032362435.1). NCBI lineage: Eukaryota > Metazoa > Arthropoda > Insecta > Hymenoptera > Cynipidae > Melikaiella > Melikaiella ostensackeni. The sequence goes on from JAUMHM010000031.1 coordinate 59,788,817, forward strand.
AAAAGGTTTGTAACTACTTGGATTTCTCAATGGAAAAAGGGCGTTGGACAAATGGAATGAAAATAGATTCTATGGATCCCAAGGAATTTCTCGTTTCGTGGGAAATGTATATTATCAGTCTGATCTTTCTTCCATACTTGAGAGCAACCTTTAGAGTGCAACGCTCAGCTTAACTATTTGGTTTCTCTTGGAGGAATTTTGATTTAGAAGGGACACAAGGAGGAGATCTGTAAATAAAAGTGAAAAATACTGATTACAACTAATCGTACCTGTAAAATGGCAGAACTATCGACGATAAGAGGCCTGCCCCAGTCGCCAGCATCACTGAGAAGTGGCTGTTGAATAGTCGCGTGTTGAGGTGGTAACTGTTGCCAAGAAGGCACAATCGCTGCCATTTGCCGGCTGCCTCCAGGCCAAGAAGTCTGCACAGCATTCTGCAATTTAAAGAGAAAATATAAATTGAATGGCCTAAATTGGTGTCTCATCGCCTGTCTATCTATGATTGCTTTAACACTTACAGTTAATAACATTTGTCGACCAGTTTCTACCATAGAAACAGGTACCGCTGCGTATTGTTGTTGAGCAGCAGCTGCCGCGGCTGCAACTGCTTGTTGGGAAATAATAGAGGGTTGGATCTGCAAGGGCGCCTGTTGTGCTTGTGGTGGCTAGAAAAAAAAAAAACAGAAATTAATTAAACTCACTGCTCACTCTTAAACTTAAAAGTAAATGCTTTTAATTTTGTATAAATAATTTAAAAAGTCTACCAACCTGGGCAACAACAACGTGCTTTGCAGGACTCGGCATCGTTTGGTAACCAGGAGGTGGACAAAGAATTCCCGAAACCAGCTGATGCGGGAAATCGTGAACTCCAGTCCTTCCACCATTTGATCCAGAGGAGGAACCACTGTACTGCGTTGCTCTACGACTACTGTTACTATATATCTGATACTGTAAAAAATTTAATTAAATTAGCAAAGCTATTAATAAATCAAATCTCAGCCATGAAATCAAGAAGACTTTTAAATTTAACTTACCAGATTGTCGTATCCAGTCTGCGCAGTACGGTGTTCCCGAACCAGTCTCTGGACCTGATTGGTCAATTGGTTATTGAAGGTAAGAGTGACTGCACTTCCATTAGTTGTCGGTACGAAATTTGCAACCAAAGAAGTCGGAGGTGGAGGTTGTGGAGCTGGTGGAGCTTGATGATGTGCTGGAGTAGCAGTGAAGTCACCAGCACGTCTACAAACTTCCATCATTTGGACGGAAGCTTTTACATTATTACAATGCGCGTAATCCATCAAGTGCGCCAGCGTCACAAACGCGTGGTTCAATGCCTCCCCGGGTGTTATTCGGCGCTCCTGAAAAAAAGCAATGTGTTTTTGGAATCGAAAAGGGATAGAATTTGATTCATTAATTTCAATCTTATAATAATTGATATAATTCTAATATGAATTAGGTATTACTACCTGGTCCATGGTGAGCATCCTCTTCAGAAGGTCAATAAACTCCCTCCGATCAGCCTTTTCTGCCAAAAGCTCACCGCCTTCCAAATCGGTCGGTACATTCACCTGACCAATATCGTCGAGACAGTTGAAGATGTACTTTCTCGCCTCTTTCGATTTGATTCCCGTTTCGGCCTCGTGCTCTTCTGGCGTTTTCAATCTCCAGAACGGATAGGTACCTGAAAATTGAGTAATTCATAGAAGATAAAATTTGAATAACCTATTGAATAATTAAAGTATTCAGAAAGTGGTAACTTACTTTCCTGATCCCTGTAGAAGAATTTAGTAGTTTTGCTGGCGTTCGTCAGCATGTGTTCAGTTGGTAAACCCTGCGTTTGACTAATGTACCGAATCTGGTCGTACTCTGAACTTCCAGGATACAAAGGCCAGCCCAAAAATAATTCTGCGACGACACAACCGAGCGACCACATGTCTATCGCTTCACAAAATGGAAGTCCAAGAATGATTTCGGGCGCACGGTAGTATCGCGATTGCAGGTAAGTATTGCAGATGGCTTTCGAAACATGCGAAGCAGAGCCAAAATCAATTACTTTCACGCGATAGGGCTGCCTCACTGGGTCTACCAACATGATGTTTTCCGGCTTGAGATCCGCGTGGATTAAACCCAATTGCTGCAATATGAAGGCGATTATAAAATCTTCTTTCAAATAGTAAAAGTAAAAGAAACTGAGGAAAAATAGACACCTTGAGCTTGAGCAATGCAGTGAGAACTTGTTGAAGAATCGGCCTGATGTACTTAAGTGGTAATGGAGAAAATTTGTTCTGCTTGAGGAAATCATAGAGGTTCTGCTCCAACATCTCGAATACTAAACAAGTGTGCGACTTGTGCTGAAAACATTCGTAGGCGCGCACAAAGTTGAACTCATCCGCATTTTCCTGACTGAGTCGTGACAGGATGGAGACCTAAAAACATTATTATTAAAAACCATGAATTTAACCTTTTATTTGAGGATTCGATTACAGTTTTTCGGTCCGATTGATGCCCTTCAAAAATTTATTCTAGAGAAACTCACCTCAATTTGACCTTGGCGCGCATAGGAAGGATGATTTTTTAGAATTTTGATTGCTACTATCTCATTTGTTCCTTTCTTCCAACACTTCACGACCTGAAAATAAATAATATGGAATTTAGAAAACCTAAAAAGAGGGATTGTCTTTAATGCTGGATAATTTGAAAGGTGATGTACAACACATATCAGTAAAAACGGTCCTAAGAATGGGACAGTCTAATGGTTCAGAGTTCTTGAATTTAATCTTGCATGTGTCTTTTATTACCACGCGAATATGTATTAGGAAAATATTCTCATGTCTCAACATGCGAGAAATCAAATCATATCTTGAAGTTTATTAATTATTAAAATTGTTTTTCGTTCTAGGACTTTTGTTTATGATAAAAAGTAAAAAGACGTGACTAATCTGAAACTTACTTGGCCAAACGTGCCTCTACCAAGGAATTCGAGGACTTCGTACTGGTTTGTCATGGAATACAGAACCTCGTGCTGCACCAGTTGATAATCCCCATCTCCTTGGGGATTGCTACCTCCTCCACCATTCCCCGTGTTTGTTACTTGTTTATGTGACGTCATTGTGTTTGGTTGCTTGTGCTGCTGCGGTTGTTGCTGCTGCAGCTGTGGTTGTTGTTGCTGGGTATGGTGTTGAGAGACTACTGTGTTTCCTGCTGTGTTGTTCGTGTTGGCGGTGTGAACCGCCAAGTCTTCACCATTACCCTCCCTCGACCAAGATTTTCTCTGCAAGAATAAACAAATAAT
>JAUMHM010000031.1:59798132-59812510 GCA_032362435.1 Melikaiella ostensackeni
CGATGGACTCTAGGGTTTTTGCCCTTTGCTCTAGTTTGGTTTGAAGGACTGCATTCTGTTTCACGTCCTACAGATGCTTCAGACCAATGGATTCTATTCCTAATCATTGAAGTTCTCGAGACTCGATGGAGCGAGAGGAATTTTTCAATTCCAGCACATAGGACATACCTTCTGGCCGCAACGTTGTTGGTACGAATCTAGCAGTTTGATCGTAGAAGTGCGCACCAAGGATTGTTGGATGGGACTACTCTTCTGCAGCGCATTATTGTGCAGTGAGTTGAAAGCGGTGTTGGTGCCGCTTACGGAATACCGTTGCAAACCAGGATTGTCCAATTGGTAGTCGCTGGTCGATTGGACCAAGGCGTGTTGGATGACCGGCTGGCTCACGTTGTAATCCAACTTGCGCTTCTTGCTGCTGTGGTGGTGAGCGATGTTGTTACCGCTGCTGCTGTTGACGCTGCTCGTCTGTTGAGTTTGGATGAACATGTCACACATTCCCTGAAAACAGAAATAGAAACCGAAATTAGAAACTTCCTAGACCCTAGACCCTCTTTAAGGATGCTCTGGCTCTACAGTCAAGCTTAAAATTAAATAATCTTTCAAGTAGTTCAGAAAATCAAGAAAAAAAGCCACATTGTTGAATGTAACCAAGAAACTTCCTAGACCCTCTTTAAGGATGTTCTAGGTGTGTGTCATTTTTTGAAAAAATACTTTAATATGTATAAACTACTAGTCAAGTAACTAGTCAAGTAAATTTCACTTGATTCCAAGAATATGTTCTTGGATCAAGTAAGCGGCGATTTTTAATACGGAAAAGAAAGCGCGTTTTCTTGATTCAATGCAAATTCCTTTTCAGTGTAGAGAATCTTTCTAGGAACAAAATAATCTGTCGACGATAAAAATTGAATCGAAATTACAATTTTCATCTAAAGTGGAAAAAACACAAAACTACAAATAACTCATTTTAAATAAACAATTACATATTAAACTATTTTTTGAGAAAGAACACTTAGATTCTCTACCAAATTTTGTTGCATTTAACAATGTGGCTATTTATAGAGTTGACCAAGAACATAACTTCAAAGAATGGAATCAAAGTCTATGGCTTAAGGTTCTTGAAATGACTCGGTTGTTTATTTCGTCCACATTACGTCTACACGGATAAATTGTTTGATTTCATATTTTTACCACCTAATCTAAAGGCAATAATCTGTAAGTATACAGAGAGCTTTTTCCGGAAGTTTTTTTTTCTTTTTTCTTTTTTTTTTTAATTGAAGATGAAGCCTTTTTTTGCGCCCGAAAACGTCAAGGAGAAACAAGATGACTTTGTTGGAGATTATTTTTTTAAAGATTTTTTCAAAATGTGTCTATTTTTCTTGGTTTTATAAACCATTTAAAAGATAAGTTAATTTTGAGTTTGACAGCTCACTGAGAACATCCTTAATATCTACTAAATAATGAAATAAGTCCACTTTCCTTCATTAAGTTTAAAAAATACATTAGGGTTGCTACAGAATTCTATAATCCTTATATCATTTTGAAAAAAAAGTTATTTAGAATACTTGGAAGACTAAGAATGGAGTATTCCAATAACATGTGTTCGACAATTGCATTTTGCAGATACAGAGGACAATGGCTGCGTTATCGCTTCATTCGATATTGGTTATATGAAAACCAGCACTTCCTCAAAGCCAGCAAGCAAGATATGCACATAACTTCAATGAGCGTTTGACACGCTAGTGAACTCTCCAAACTATTCTTCAGGGAATAGACGGAACAAAGTTTATAATAATTGATTTCATGACTAAAATATATGTCACTGACGTTCGCAATTTTAATGAAGTTCGCAAAAATTTTTTTTTTTTTAATTACGGAAATAAATTTTTTATCAATAAAATAAAGTAATAAATCATTATAGACGGTAATCACGTTATGACAGCTATACGTTTTAGCCATCCACGCACTCTAATGAAACAAACACTTAATTCTAATTTTCCCCTAAGCGCTCGGTTCTCGGATTTTATTTTATAAATTATGGAATTTCTTTCTTCGGGAACCTCACAAAATAGGGGGGGGGGGGAAGTTGCCCCCTAGCATAAAAAAAATGTTGTAATGCATTTTGGGACTACCCTAATGTTCAGAAGACTTTTATGAGAAAAAAATAGATTAGAAGAGAATTAAAATGTCATTTTCTTCTTGCGGCAAGTTTTATTTATTTTTTTTTTGCCGAAGTTAGCAAATCCTCCCTGAACAAGTCCCTGGCAGGAGATATGAAGGAAGTTCAATATACCTCGACGGAGATGAGCACTGTAGTGCTTAATGAAGTTACAAGATTAGCACGTACCGGAAAATGGCGGACGGCACATTAATAACATAGAAACGGAAAAGTGACAACGTTAATAACCAGAAGAAAAAAGAAATTGCCTTTAAAAAAAAAACCTGAAAGCATTATCTCGTATATATTCATATAAAAACCGACAAAAAGGTTTTTAAAATCCAAATGGATTTTTCTCTTACAAAACAGGCTTTGACATAAACAGGGTGGCCGCTGGACCAGAAAGCGGGGAAAAACTGAGAAATGACAGTGAATTTATTTTTGACCGGAATTTTACAAATTTTTAGAAGATAAATCTACCCAATCAATTGAAATATGACAAATTTCGTATCACATGATATAATGCAAATTAAAATAAGTTCGATTTCAATTTTTTTTAAATGTTACTTTCAATTGTTAAATTTTTCAAATATTAAATCATTCATTTCATGATACGTAATTCTGAAATCTTTTACTCTGAAAACTTTCTATTTTAGGTCTTTATTGTTTAGCGTACAATTTTAATTTAAAGAATTTTAAAATGCAGTTTTAAAGATTTAAGCAATTAAAAATTAAAAGCGTTTCAAATAGAAATTTTTTTATTAAAAACGTTTTTAAGTTGATCATTTTTAAATAAAAATTAATTGATGATTCTACAAGGTGATTCTGAATCTGTTCAAAATTAAACAATTTACAGGTTTTGACGATCAAAATTGAACTGTTTCAATTCAAAAGCCATAGAAATTAAACAAATTCAAACATCCGATTGAAACTTTATAAACTATTTTTAATTTTCAAATCATTTCAAATTAACAGATTCATAATTAGACGTTCCACTCAATTTCAAATCATATTAAAATATTGTTTCAGTATAAAATATTCCATTTTGAACTTATTCAATCTGAAATTTTTTAATTAAAAAAGAACAATTTTTTAAATATTTAGCAATCGTTGATTGCACATTTAAAATGAGTAATTATAAATCAAATATTCAAAACTAAACAATTTGAAACTCAATTGTTTGAAATAGAAAGCCATGAATCGTTAAAATATCCGAGTACAAAATTAAGACTTTGAAAGTTACAATTTCAATTGTTCCATTTAAAAAATTTTCGTTTGTAAGTGAAGATGTTGAATTTTGATTTGTAAATAACAATTAAACAATTATTAATTTAAAACGACTTAAAATTAAAATAATTGACCTTCTAATTTAAAAAACGTTAAATTTAGAAAAAAATAAAAGCGTTAAAATTTAATGTTTCTAACTTAAAATTGTTCAAGATGATATAATTTTCAACATTCACAAAATTATTGATTTATTCTTTATTTTAGAGCATTGAAAATGATATCGTGGATTTATATTTTTAATCATTAGTCTTTGAACTGTTCAATTTATAAGAGGCTAAAATTAAAACTTTTGCAGTTTAACGGAATTTAATTAAAAATCGTTCAATTGAAATATCTGAAATCTTTTGAAATTCTTGAATCTTTTGAATCTATGATATCATTGAAATATTTGTGAAATATTTTAAAATATTTTGAAATCTTTGACAATTTTGAAATTTGTGTGAAATTGTTTTGAAATCTTTGTCAAATGTTTAAAAACTTTGTTAAATCTTTTGAAATCTTTAAAATCTTTGCGAAATCTTGTAATCTTCTGAAATATTTTGAAATCTTTGAAATCTTTATGAAGTCATTGAAATCTTTGTGAAACATTTAACAACTTTGTTATCTGTTTTGAAATCTTTGAAATTTTTGTGAAATGTTTAAATATTTGTGACATTATTTGAAACCTACGTGAAATATTTAAAGACTTTGATATTTCGTTTAAAATGTATTGAAATCTTTCTGAAATCTATAAAATCTTTGCGAAATCTTTGAAATCTTCTGAATCAATTTGAAATCTTTTAGAATCTAAATTATTGAGCATTTGAATAAAAAAATTCTAAATTAAAAATTTGTTTAGCTTTAATTTTAAAACTTTAAAATTCAAAAGTCACACTTTAAATACTTTAATCTACAGTTTAGTTTTGATTATTTCAAATAAAAATATTCCTAACTATAAGAGTTCAAATTTTTTGATATCAACGACCGTGAAAATTGTTGCGAACCGGGAAAAAATCGGGAAATGATAGGGAATTTTTTTCTTCGATTAAAACAGCCACCCTACATAAATTTCTTCGTTTAAAAAAAAAAACATTCCTTACCTCTTGAACGTATAACTATAGCCTATGGGATTGGATTGCAACAACAATTCCTTTGTCTTTCTTGAAAGTACAATCAATTCTATTGAGATAACGTAAGAGAAGATTTATTTTGAAGGCACTTCACTTGCATTCTAAAGAAACCGTCTGCAGCAGCAAAACATTATTAATAGGCTTCAGCATCAAACTCAAAAGCCAGCTTACGCTAAAAGCCTCTTTCATTAAGTAACAAAGATTTGAATGTTAGCAAAGTCTTTGTTCGACAATATTCCTTGGTACGTGCGCAGTTGGATTTTCTGAGGAATTTCAGGTTTGGTAAACTTGGTAAATATCTTATGCGATTGCGTCCACTGACGGCTTGGGAGCGAGGAAACTCAGCAAACTGACTTGGCCTAAAATGTGCTTCGACAAGCGAGAAATAAACTTTATCGTAGTTATTAATCGATAATTGGTTTGGCGTTGAAATCTGGATCGACGAGAAGTTACATTTTTAACAAGAAATTTAATCTATCGCGTTATATTACACTTTATTCTCGACAAGGTGTCTACTCAAATCATGGAAAAAAATTCTTTAACAATTCCAGGTTTTTACAGGTATTTCTAGATTTTTCCCGGTATAATTTTTCTTAATAAGAAGACATTCAAGTATTAAGTACTGCATTCTTCAAAGCAATCGACTCTACAACCTTTCAAATTCAAAGCATTACATAATACCTGAATAACCCAAATTTATTATTCACTTGTGAATGGTTCAATCTGAAGTGATTAACATTAAAAAATCGGAATATGTATACGATTTTGCGAATTTATTACAAAATAATGTTTATTCAGTCCTTGTAAATATCTGAATGGGTAAAATAAATCACTTTTTTGTTGAAAGTTCAGGTTTTCGGGTTAAAAATTCCACTGTTTTGTACAAAATTCGTATTTTTGGCTTAAAATTTCAACAGTTTGATAGAAAATTCAGCTATTTGATAGGAAATTTTCTTTCTGGTTGTAAATTCATATTTTCGAGTTAAGGTCAACTTTTTTTTGAAAATTCGTCTGTTTGGTTTAAAAATTCATTTCTTTTGGTTCAAATTTCATCTTTTGGGTTGGAAAATAATGTGTTTTGGTTCAGGATTCGAATTTTTTATTGAAAATTCATCGATCTGGCTAAAAATTTCAGTGTTTGGTTGAAAATTTACTTTTCTGTTGAAAATTAACTTTTCTGTTGAAAATTCATATTTTCGGGTTGAAAATTGAACTCTTGTTGGAAATAAGTCTTTTTGGTTTAAAAATTCATCTCTTTTGATAGAAATTTCATCTTTTATGATGAAAAATGCAACTTTTTGGCAGAAAATTAACCTGTTTTGGTTTAAAAACTCATCCCTTTTGGTATAAATGATAATACCATTGTTGGTTAAAAATGCAACTTTTTGGTAGAAAATTAATCTGTTTTGGTTGAGGATTCAACTGATATGGTGAAAATTAAACTTTTTAATAGAAAATTGACTTTCTTGTTGAACATTTATATTTTCGGGTTAAAAAAATTCACCAGTTTGTCAGAAAATTCAACTATTTGGTTGAAAATTCAACTATTTGGCTGAAAATTAAGTACCTTGTTGAAAATTCGTCTCTTTGGTTGAATGCATTTGTTTTTGATTTGAAATTTGCATCTTTTTGGACTGACATATCCACCATCGAATGACTAAATAAATTAATAATACTAAAAACATAATTATTCATTTCTTAAATTTGTTCCTAAAGTACATGAAGTTTAATAATAATTGAAACAAATTTTTATTTCATCTTCATACTTAAAATTCAGTGCATATTTAACATATTAATACTTTGAATAAAATTTATTCTCCCGAGAAGAGTGAAAATGATAAAAAGAAGTTTGATTTGAGTCAGTATAAACCCAGTAGTATAAAAGTTACCCTTACGAATAAAAAAATCGTTCTTATGCAATCTTATATTACAATTTTAAAAAATAGCACGCTCGAAAAAATTTCCTGACTTGAAAAAAATTCCCTGACATTTCCAGATTTTTCCAGGTATATAAAAATTCACTAAAAATTCCAGGTTTTCCAGGTAAGTAGACACCCTGCTCGAATCCAAGTTTGAATCTCCACAGAAAAAAAAAATTTAGAATTTTAATATTTCGATTATTATTAAACAGTGTTTTCATATCACATGCATGACTTTAGCACCTTTTTAATGCCTATGAAGTGGAGTTAAATTTCTACTTTTTAGTCCCGAGGGAGTAAAAATTACTTTTTACTTCCTGGGGAGTAAAGTGGCGTCAGAAGTGAATAACGAAAATTATCAAGCGATCAGCTGATCACGTTGACAGATTGTTTGACAAATTAGACCAAACCGAAGCGATAACTTACCAAAAATCACCGATAAATTACCATAAATAACTATAAATTACCGAAAACTTTTGGATATTCTAAATTTCGGTAAATTTCTGACTTCAAAAAAATGGTTAATTCCGAAAAATTTCAAAAAAAAAAATTTAATTTCCTCAATTCAAATAAAAATAAAAATAAATTTTCTAAAATTCCTTCATATGAGCAGAAATCATGCCTGTGTTCCAATCGTTACGTTGAAAATTAAAATCTTTTTTGATTGAAATATCAACTATTACATTTTTCATTCAGAATTCCTCTTTTTTGGTTGAAAATTCAACTATTTTATTGAAAATTCATCATTTTAGTTTTAAAATTCATCTCCTTTGTCAGAAATTTAATCTTTTTTGTTAAAAATGCTCATGTTTGGTTGAGAATTAATCTGTTTTGGTTGATGATTCAACTATTTTGTTAGAAATTCGTCTTTTTGGTTTGAAAATTCATCTCTTTTGGTAGAACTTTCATTCTGTTTGGTTAAAAATGCAACTGTTCGGTTGAAAAATAATCTGTTTTCGTTGAGGATTTAACTATTATTTCAAAAATTCGTTTATTTTGGTTGACTTCAACTATTTTTTATGTGAAATTAAAATTTTTTGCTTGAAATATAAACTAATACATTTTTCATTGAGAATTCGTCTTCTTTGGTTGAAAATTCATGTATTTGGTTTAAAATTTCACTGCTATGTTCAAAATTAAAAACTTTTTTGGCTGAAATATCAACTATTACATTTTTCATTTAGAATTCATCTTTTTTGTTACGAATTTCATCTTTTTTATTGCAAATTCAATTATTTTGTTGAAAATTCAATTTTGTTAGTAAGTCATTCTTTTCTGTTAAAAATTTGTCTTTATGAGTTATAAATTCATCTATTTTGGTGTAAAATTCTACCATTTGGTTGAAACTTAACGGTTTTGCTGAGAATTCATATTTTCGTGTGCAAAATTCAACGGTTTTAGAGAAAATTCGTCTTTGTGGCTTAAAACTGCAACGACTTGATTGAAAATTAATTTGTTTTGCTTGAGGATTCAACTATTTTGTTGAAAATTAAACTACTTGGTTGAAAGTTGAACTACTTTGTTAAAAATCAACTTTTTTGGTTAAAGCTTTATCTGTTTAGTTGAAAATTTAATTTTTTGGAGAAGAAAAATTCTTTTTTTTTTTTGGTTAAAAACTAATTTTTATAACTGAAAATTTTGACTATTCCACTTAGGTAGAAAATTAATCTTCTTAATTGAAAATTAAACTATTTTGTTGAAAATAAAAATATTTATTGAATTCAACTATTTGTTTAAAAATTCATCTATTTTGTTGAAAATGTAATATTTTTTTACTTGAAATATTAGGAATTTAAAGCGTTTCAAATTGGATTCAATGTGGTACTCACATTAATTTTATTAAACATTTTTTTTTACTTCTTATTGTAAGTGGGGAGGGGGGGGGGTCGGCATGCAAAAGGTGTCTAGTCCGAAATTTAAAACATTTTGGGCCCTTTTTTTTTTAACAAAATTAGCAAATAAATCGTTTAGGAAATATTTAAAATTGGTATAATAAAAAAGAATTTCTTTCGAAGCATCTTGTTTTCTAATGTCTTGAATTTCTGTTTATGATTCTTGAAAAATGAATCGAAACCTTGTAAAAAAAGGGGGAAATTTTGGTCAAAATTCTCAATTTTAGGTGTTTTAGGGGGGGTTTTAAATTTAAGGGGTAAAAAAGGGATTATGTAAGGGGTGGGCTGTGATCCCAGTATTTAGCTTCTGCTAGAACTATTTAATTTTTGTTTTTTTTTTTTGTTTTTCTGTTTCTAACTTCTCTTCTTCGCTTCAAGCCATATGCAGAAGTACATGATGTGCTCTAATTGTATGTAGTGCTCGTCAGAAATAGTGCATGGACGATCTCCGGAACGGTAAATTACGACTTCTGACGCTCTAATATGACACCTCCTAGCTTATAAAGAGGAGAAATTCGCGTAATTAAATATTCCTGAGTCATTCATATTTTGGACTTGTTATTAATTTTTAGCAAGGAAATCAATTTCTGAGCATCCAACGTGCATTAAGGAACAATAATCAATCCTAAATAAAAAAATTTAAAAAAATCACGTTCGAAAAGTCTATAGGTGAGAGAAGAGACGCAAATCCAATGACGTCAGTAACCAACATATAAACGAGTCAATTTTTCCTATGACGTATCAATTAAGAAGCCAATGATTGCTCAATCAATATTGAACTGCTATTTTTTTCGATCCAGAAATTAAATTTTAAAAAATCATCAGATTTTAATATTATGAATTTTAATGCTATTCTCAGTATAAAATAATTAGATTCTGTGTGGGTTAGAGTTAGAGTGTCCATTAGAAATTCGAATTTTGTAAATGTTACCCCCTACTTTGTTTTTTTTTTTTTAGTTAAAAAATACTGCCATGAAAGTTACAAATTCAAGTCTAACAAATTATTTTACCCATAGAAAGTATTTGTTATTTATTAAAGAATAAGCCTTCAAAAAAAAAAAAAAAAAAAAACGAAAAAGAAAAAGAAAAATATTGAAGATATTATCGGACTTGAAATATTTTTTCCTGTACTATTAAACTTGTCAACTTGGATTATTTTCAAATGAGAGCAGCTATTAATTGAAATCAATTTCAAACTACAGGAACATTCATTTTGAACACTTTAAACTTAAAATTACTCAACAATTAAGGCTTAAAATTTGAGAGAGTATAATTCAAATATGAAACAATTCATTTTTTAATAACTGAATTGGAAATTAATCGATAATAAATAATTCTTTCTTCAGGCGCGATTCTACATGGTATTTTTTCATAAAGGGGGACAAAATTAGGGAGAAGCGTTTGCAAAATTAAAAAATTCTAATTTCTAATGGGCACCTTAGTGTAGACAGATATTAGAGAATTTTTTATCAATCTAAGAAACCAGATTAAATGGATTTATTGAGTCGAGAGAAGCAACCAACTGAAAAATTACTTTGCTGAACAAGATTCACGCAGTTCAATGAAAACACGTAAATAACAATTTGATAGTGCAAAAGAAGCTTTACTGCAAATTTCACTTCTTATCTATATCACAGATATTTTATGAGAAGCAACGGTTGTCTGACGTACTCAATCCTGTGGGTTTTTTTTTATATCTAAAATCCCCTACCGCCTACAGCCGGATTTTCAACAGAAGCGCTCGCATTCGCCTGAACATTTGGTCAGGGGAGTGGAAAACTGTATAAAACCAAAACTCCCGAGAGCAGCCGGTTACCGACATACGAGTTTGTATGTAGATATTCGATAGCATCGAGTGCCATGACAATAATCTCATTAGAATTTATAATAGGACATCTTTTTTTTGTTATAAAAAATATTTTTTAAAAAAACTACTTGACTTTGAAGAAACTCGAGTAATTTTGTAAAATTGTTTTCAAATGAGATAACGAAGTTAATAAAGGTCAGGTGGCAATGGCTATAAACTTAAGAAACTTGTAATTGAACAGGACATGTCTATGTGGAATGGAACGCGTGACATTTTCTTGTACCCATTCAGCAAGATATTTTTTCCCTATCTTGCATTTAAATCCTACACAATGTCATTTTTTATACAAAGATTTCAATCTCCACCGAGTTTCTGCTTTCGAATCAGAAGAATGAAAACTATATACTGATTCTCCGGTAAACCTTTCGATTAAAGCAGGGCTGCCACGGCCTAATTTATTTGAAAAGTGAAAAAAGTGACTATTTAAACCGAAAAGTTACAAAAAGTGGCTAATTTCTAACACAAAAAGTGACTAAAATTTACTTAAAGTTACTAACGTACATTAATAACGTGACTTAATGTTCTTTTGAATTCAAACGAATTCGATAAAAGTTATAAAAATTCCAGGTGAATTTTAACGAATTCAAGATAAATTCATAAGGAATCAGAATTAGTTCAAAACAATTGAGGTTAAATTCAAAAGAATCCAAATGAATTTTAAAAATCCAAATAAACCGTTGATTTCAGTAAACTTGAACTGAATTTAGAATATTTTAAGAGACCGTGACAAAATTCATAAAAACTTGAGTGAAATGAACAAACTTTGAAAAATTAAAAAAAAATTCCATGGATGCGGAAAAATCAGAATGAGCAGAATACAGGACGAATTCAACAAAACTTTAGTGAATTGAAAAAAAAAAAACCAATGAACTAAATCAGGGTAGCTAAAAAATCCCAATTTTGAAATTTCTTGACTGTCCCCCGAGTTATTTTTCATTTTCCCGGACCGTTATAACTTTTTCTTTCACGCATAAAAAAGTCCCAATAACTTAAATGCAAAAAAATAAAATAAAATTGTTTCTTTCTAAATTTATCTTAAACACTTTTAGTGACCCCTGGCCAGTGGCGACCCTGTGAAGGAAATGCAAGTAAATTTAGAGGAATTTAAGGGAATAAGAAGAATTCGATAATCCATAAAAATTCGAAGTGAATTTCAAAAAAATTCAGTGATATCATTAATTTTGGAGTGAATTTGTAAAAATTCAAGGGAACTGAAAAGAATTTGAAAGAATTCAGGATAAATTAATAAGAATTCTGGCCTGATTCCAAATGAATTGAAGCAAAATCCAAACCATTCCACTGAGTACAGTAAAATTAGAGCGAATTTAGAAGAATTCAAGGAAATTCAAAAAAATTCGATGACATTCACAAGAATTCAAGATTACTTTAAAGAATTCAGAGTGCATTTGGAATAATTCAACTGCACGGGACAAAATTTTAAAATTAAAAAAATCATTGAATTCATATGAATGGGAGTGAATAGAATTAGTGAATTTGAAGGAATTTAAGAAAAAATGTGAAGAATTCGAAGAAATTCATAAAAAAATTAGGTGAATTTACAAAAATTCAAGGGAGATCAAAAGAATTTAAAACAGTTCAGGATAAATGATTAAGAATTCTGGATAAATTCCAAATGAATTGAAAAAATCCAAAATATTCTATTTATTTCAGTAAAATTAGAGCGAATTTGAACAATTCAAGGGAATTACAAAAAAATCGAGGAAATTCATACGAATTATAGATTAATTAAAAAGAATTCAGGGTAAATTTAGGAATAATTAAAGTCAATAAAACAATTTTTTAAATTCGAAAAATTCAATTTGATTCAGATAAATGTGAGTAAATAGAATTAATGAATTGACTATTTAATAATTCATTGAATTAATTGAATTTGGAGTGAATTTAAAAGAGTTCAAAGCAATTCAAAAGAATTTAATGAAATGTCCAAGAATTTAAGGCCAAATTAAAAGACTTTAGAGCAAATTAAAAAAATAAATAAAATAAAACTAAAAAAAAATTCATTGAATTGAGTTGAATTAAGTGAATAATAAATTAATTAAAAATAATTCAGAGAGAAGTAAAAAAAATCAAGATAATTTCAAATAACTCAAAAGAATTTATGATAAATTAATAAGAACGCAGGGTGAATTCCAAATGAATTGAAAAAAAAATTCACCAAGTCCAAAATATTCCATTGATTTTAGTAAAATTTGAATCAATTTAGAAGAATTCAATGGAATTCAAGAGAATTAGAAGGAATTCATAAGAATTCAAGATGAATTAAAAATAATTCAATTGAATGGAACAAAATTTTTTAGAATCCAAAAAAAATTCCAATGAATTCAGATAAATAGGAGTAAATAGAATTAGTGAATAAGAATCTAATAAAATTCATAAAAATATTTATGCTGAATTTAAAAGTCTTTAAGGTGAATTTAAACAAAAATGAAAAGCCAGAAAAAATTGGATTTCAGTGGATTTCAAGGGAATTTCAAAAAATTCAGGGTAAATTCAAATAATTCAATAAAATGCAGTACAGTATTTCTTTTTTTCTCTGCAGGGTGATCCAGTAGCTTCTGATTGGTTGCGGAAATTCCTGCGACCAATCAGGAGATAAAAAGAGTGAGTTTTAAAGTAAATCGATTTAAATAAATATCTTATGTTGGAAATCGATCTTTTGTTCCTACTGGTTTTGATTTTTTTCTATCTGTATATCCAAAAAATACTAAGCTATAACGTCACACCGCCGATCAAAAATATTCAAATCGCCGCCGCCGGTGAAATGTCTGTTGGCGCAATCTTCTAACAAAATAGATATAGATCTGAATTCAATAGTGGTTAGCCCTTGGATTATCTGTTTTAATTTATTGAAAACAAGTGACTAACGTGATCATTTTATTTTAAAGTGACTATAGTGATTTTGTCTTAAAAAAGTGACTTAAGTTAGTAGCCCTGTTAAAGAGGACTTGGAAAGTTAAATATTAAAATTAGAGCTCAAACGATAAACGGAAATCAAATTATAAACTAGAGTTAATTACAAATCGAGTTAAAAACTCTATCGACAACTTTTTTAATGACACGCAAGTCTGTAGGTAGGTAAATTACCTATACTCTACAGAATACTGAGTGACTCACACTGAACAAATGATCGATAAATAGAATGCAACATACCATTTGCGGGTGTAAAGAATTTTTTTTTAAAGTTGTATTCCGAATTATTTTTGCCCTGTCCTCGAATTTCAAAAGTATAATTGAACAACTGCGAAGCTATCGGTATCGTATTTACTTTACTTTGTTATTGAAGAGACAAACATTGTTCAAATAAAAATTTTCCTGCCTAAGACTGACGTGGAGTATTCAATAATTATTATGACAAGTCGCACAAGGAAGCCATAAAAGAAAACAACTTAATAGCACTTGTTCAATCGCGCATGTGCGGGTACAATAACGAACGATACGTTAGTTAAAATAGTTACGAGCACGTACACCTGACAATGTAAGATTTTAGCGACCATCGGCTCTTCGGAAATTTCCATTCAACGTATTGTGTTCTGAGTAGTGAAACATTTTCTAGAGCATTAAAGTTTAAAGTTGATGACTGTACAAAGTAGACGATTAGGAATGAGAATCGCACGTTGTCATGAAACTAGTTTTATTTGTACTACTCTCAAACTAGAATTGCTGTAATTTAAATTTTAGATTCTTTCAATTTTCGAGATATTCCATCTAGACATGAAAAACTTTTTCGAACTTGGATAGTCTATCGCTGCATCCTTCAAATGATTATTCTTTTTAATTTGAAATTGTTTTCATTTTCGGGACGTGAATTATGGAAGAAGAAAGAAGTACTCACGTTGAAGTCATTAGAAATAAAAGTATCATTTTCAGGTACTGAAAAATGATTTCTAGTGTCGACACCTTCATTATACGATGTGTTAACACTTTCATTACAATTATACTCCTTGTTTTCACTACTTGGATCGCTGCACACACCACTGGTACCATCACTATGCAATGTTCCTTGCAAAGAATTGCTACACTCTGTAACTACAAGTAGAATTTCCTCCATAGTCTTCATTTTGCAAGATCAGAAACGGCACTTTTAGAGAGCACAATCAACAAAGTTGAGAAAAGACCGAACTGTCCTCG
>JAUMHM010000031.1:59828935-59839363 GCA_032362435.1 Melikaiella ostensackeni
AGGTAAAAAAGGGGACAGCTCTGATCCCTGAAATTTCATTAATTAAACAAAATAAAAACCCAAATGAGCCAGACAGAAATGCCCTTACATATTTTGAAACATTTTCTAAACTTTCAGCAGAATATTTATATTTTTTAAATTATAAAGCCGTCGAATATAATACCACGTAATATTGGTCACGTGATAAATTTTCCATTCGAAGTATTAGAAATCTAAAAATAGAATTTGAAAACTTGTGGAATATCAAATACCAGATGGAAACTACAAATTTAAAGCCTGAAGAGGTTTTCATTTTCATTTTCATTTTTCATCAAGGATGGGCAGGTAGATCTTTCACGACGGGGACTTTCGAGCAGAGCAGGTCACAACGAGTGAGAAAATAGAAGAGGCATATGAAATGAAAAAAAAACGCAGAAAAATGAAAAAGCTTCAAGAGGGCTTCGTGAATAAAAGGAGATGCTCGGAGAACTTCTGAAAGTGGTGCTCAACTTGAGTTTTGAGCAACTTCATGCAGTCTAAAGTCTAAACTCTAAACGAAACCCATCAACTTTTCATGGGAACGATCTCTCGAGAATTGCGAGGATACACAATTTTCACTTCAAAGAATTTGCTGGGTCAGTCTTTATGAAGAAAGTACCCTCGAAAGACTATAAATCTTCCATGACTTAAAAAAAATATTACTATAAATGAAAATAAAAAATGATAGTCCCATTTCTTCGTGAATGCCATTTTTTTCGGTACAACAAAAGAAAACACGAATGCATGATCAACGATCCTGGAAGAATAAATCAAGGCTAGCCTCCACATTTTTCCTTGCATGCGGACACAAATCGATAATTTACGTGTCATTGTGTGACTTAAATAGAGAAAAAAAGTTGACTCATCGTACAATATTATCTTGATTAAAAAATAATTACAAACTAGAATAATAGACTTTTCTGTTCAAATATTTAAGACTTGGTAATAAATCATTTGGGTTAATTATATACGTTTTTAGAAACCTTGAGAATAACATTGAGCATTTAGTTTTTGAAACAAAAGAGACGATTAAACACGTTTCCTGTAATAGGATAGATTTACGTTTTACTAATCAGGGTGTCTATCCGACGGATGATTTTCAATTCCCGGTCATTTCCCGGTTTTCTGCCGGTCAATTTTTCATTTTTCCCGGTCAATTAATCATTTAATTATTTACAAACTGATGAAAGCGCAATGTTCATTTTCAACACATCTTATACTTCCCAAAAGCAGTCAAAAGTTATATTTTTTTATGAAAAAGAAAATAATACTTTATATGTGGACACCCAGTTTTCAGGATACCCAGTTTTTAGTATTAAAAATTTTTTACTTTTGGATTGTTGATTTTATCAAGTCTGAGTTAAAATATTTTCTCTTAAATAGGTTGAAAGATATTTACATTCTGAATAAAATCATGGCAGAGTGAGGTGATTTTCAATTTTTTCAAGAATCGATTGCAAAAATAGTCCAAATTTTAATGTTTTAAAATTTTAAACGACACCAAAAATAATAAAATTTTTGTCCAAGAACACAGAAAAATGTTCATAGGGGAGAAGCGGGTAATGCGGTGCGCATAACATATATCAATCGGTGTAAAGAAAAATACAATCTATAATGTGATGGTAAAATATGTAATACGTAGATCAATATCCTAGCTTTGCTTTATTTATAGGGAAAATTTAATCTATATCAATTAAAATAATTATTAGGTCTTCCAAAAAAGTCCATATGCGTCAACTTACCCTACCTGTTGGGTAATGCGGCGCGCTCTATTAATTTTATCTGTTTGTGAATTAAAAATAATTTTCTAACAGTCAAACGCACAATTTCAGTAAAATCAGATATCTATATTCACTTGCAGTTAAAAAAATATATTAAAGGTTATATTTTGGGAGTGATTAGCATCCAAAGCTATGAACATACAATATTCAACATAACTGCCGTCCGCGCCGCATTAGCCGCTTGTGTGTAGTATTAAAATAAGACTTTTATTTGCAGATTTTAACTAACTTTACGTATTTGTGACACCTGATATCCTTCGAAAAAGTCAGAAGATCAATATTAACAAAGTTTTAATACATTTGGAGCATTATATTATAAGCTTCAAGGATTTTTCCGCAACCGTCATAATAGATGAGAAACACTCAAAACAAACTTTTCACCTTAAAAATTAAATAATTATCTAAATTAACCTAATTTTTTCACTATTTGATATTACATTCATAAATGTATATACTGAATCTAACCTCACTCGTTCATAATAATATACAGAATTTTGTAAAAGCGACCGCGCCGCATTACCCGTTTCTCCCCTAATTTCAGATTTTATTTAAAATGTAGGGAAACGAATTAATAAAATGCGAAAATGATTAAATGTTAACAAATGGGCGTGTCCAAATACTAAATGGAAGTTATCATTTTTATTTAAATATAGTTATTTGCATATTTCTGTTTCCCCTTCCACTTTAAACAAAAGTCGTAATTTTTATTTAATGTGAATTAAGGATGTTCTGAGTCTACAGTCAAGTTCAAAATTGCATAACCTTAGCTTGCTTTATAAAATTGACAAAAAAAGGCCTATTCATTATTGCAACAAATTTTAGAAGAGAAACCTAAGCGTAAATAATAAAAAAATATTTGAGGTTATAATTGTTTATTTAAATGTAGTTATTTGTATATTTGAATTTTTTCTTCCGCTCTAGGCAAAAGTCGTAATTTTAATTCAATTTTAATTTGCAAAAGCTCATTTTATTCCTTAAAGGGTTCTCTACAATTCTATTCGTTACATTTTTATGGAATTCATTTTATTTAGAAATTATAATTGTTTTTAGTTACTCATTTTTTATTTAAACAATTTGCTAAATGATATTTAATAAAAACGTGACGAATGGAATTGTAAGGAACCTTTCAAAGAATAGGATGAGCTTTTTTAAATTCAAATTTAATAAAAATTACGACTTTTGTCTGAAGCAGAAGAAAATACACAAATGTGCAAATAACTGCATTGAAATAAACAATTATGACTTTAATTATTTTTTATTATTTACTCTTAGATTTTTATTCTAATATTTGTTGCAATAATCAATGGACGTACTATTATACTTAGTTAATAGATATTCAGCTTAGGAAATGAACAATTTACTAAATAATATTCAGTGAAAACGTAACGAACAGAATTGTAAAGAATCTTTTAAGGTTTCTTTTCAAAAATTCTTTAAAATTATCAATCGGCTTTTTTTGCCTATTTTATTAATCAATTTAAAGATTCATCAATTTTACGCTTGAGTGTACATCTAGAACATCTTTAAAATATTGTTAAATGTTTAATTCTTCGATTTCAAAATGTTACAATTTTTACAATTTTAAAAACTCATTAATTTTACAATATAAAAAACATTGCTTCGAATTTTAAATTCTTTACTTTTTGAGAATGAAAAAAAATAATGGTCAATTAAACGCATTGAAATTAAAACTGTTGAACTCTAAACGCTTTAATTTGAAATTATAATATTTGATATTTTTAAACTTTTCATTAAAAACGGAATTTGAAATTGTAATCTGAAAGTACTTTAAATTGGTTAATATTTAACGTTTAATTTGAATGTTTTTAAATTTATAATGACTTTCTCTTTCTATTTGAAACTGTTAAATTTTCAAAAATTTCCAATTTGACACTTTTTTAGTTTGGTACGTTTCTGAGCAATTTCTTCTTGAAATTACTCATTTTTCATACATTTTTTGGAAACCACACTTTCAAGTTTAATATTGATCAATTCCAATCAATTCTGAATGAATCCAAGCTAAAATGGGCAAATATTAATTTATTTGCGTTTTTAATGTTTGAATATTCCAAATTTCAAATAGTTAAATTTTGAAAGTTGCCAAATGGAGATTGTTCTATTGTATACTCTTAAATCGAAAATTTGGATAACAAACAATTTAGAAAATTCAGGTTGTGTTATTTTTCTAGTTTTGAATGTTTTTGTTTGAAAATTGTCCAATTTTAAAGCTTCTCAGTTTTAAATATCTGAATATTGAACAGTTCAATTCCAATTTCGAACAATTGTCTATCATGTATCAAAACGTTTTATCCAATTTACGTTTACAACTTCAAGCAATATTAAAAATCTGTTAAAAAACTTTTTTTTTTAATATTCAGATGAACCACTTCAACGTCTCGTGATCTCTCGTTACCGAAAAAAACTTTGACAATATACCTATCAAACTACTTTCAATATACACATTCGAGAAAAAAATCCCGGTTTACCGGTTTTTTTTTCAAGAGGAAAGTGCTTAGAAACGTACTAAATTAAAAAAGGTGTCAAACTGGAAATTTTTGAAAATTCAACAATTGCAAATAGAAAAACAGTCATTACAAATTTAAGAACATTAAAATTGAACGTTAAATATTAACCAATTTTTAGTACTTTCAGATTACAATTTCAAATTCCATTGTGAATGAAAAGTTTAAAAAATATCAAATATCAAATATCATAATTTCAAATTAAAGCGTTCAAAGTGAAACAACTTTAATTTCAAGGCGTTTAATTGACCATTATTTTTTTTACTTTCGTTCTCAAAGAGTAAAGAAGTTAAGATTCGAAACAATGATTTTTATATTGTAAAATTGATGAGTTTTTAAAAATGTGACAATTGTAACATTTTTAAAGTGAAGAATTAAACATTTAACAATATTTCAAGGATGTTCTAGGTGTACACTCAAGCTTAAAATTAATGAAGGGTCGATTAACAATTGTAAAGAATTTTAGAAAAGAAACCTTAAAAGACTTCACAATTCTATTCGTCACGATTTCATTGAATATTATTTAGTAAATTGTTTGATTCCTAAAATGAATACTATTAACTAAGTATAATTGTAAAAATTCCCGGTCATTTCCCGGTTTCCCGTAAAGTAGACACCCTGCTAATGCATTTACAATACAAAAAGTGAATATTTCTGTGAATATATCCTCAAATTTCAAAATCGTCAGAGTCGACAAAGTTATCGTCACTTTGCTCACTAACAGTGCATTTCGAAATGTTCTGCATCTGCACGAATATCGGATTTCAGTCTACCTGAGCTCCCTGATGCTGAACAACTAGCTCCCACGTTTCTAATGTTAGGCGAAAGAATTCCGACCTGAATTTTTGAAATCTTCTTAATTTAAATTTTTTTCAAATATCTGTATCTAATTCAAAGACCTTTTAAAAATCCATTAGTTTGCTTTATCTCAGTTTTCCTGTATTTTGATAACCATTTATTCAAACATCTTCCAGTGGGAAAGTTCTTCGCGTGAGGTCATTCTCTTGAGCCTGATGAAATTTGCAGGAAATATTCTTTATGATGTTCTACGACTGGTAGAGCAAATAACTAATGAACATTTTTTTTTTAAACAAAAGTTATAAATTGTTACCTGAGACGTTGCATTATTTATGAATTCATATCTTCAAGCTTATGGGGAGTCGAGCGAATTTTCAGGAACAAAAAACTTTGATGAAGGTTTTTATTTCGGCCGCATTTCTTCGCACTTATGTATCTACTTGACAAGTTCACGTGAAAACGCAACTCGCTGGAGACGAAGTACTATTTATTAATCGGAATTGAAGGTAAAAAAATATGAAATAATTTGTGAAAAATGAATTTCAATTGCTCTACAATTCAACAAAACCCTATAAGATGCAGCAATAAGTTTACAAACATCAGATCCAACAAAACAAAACAATATGATGCACTACATAATATTTTGTATAGTTTCTTTCTTCTACTCTTTCTTTTAACCCTATATGTCCCACTGGTCAAGAACAATTAAAAAATATATAATTTATAATCAACAATTAAGTTCATTGAATTCTGCCTGATAAATAATACTTCGTCTCGAGCGAAGTTCCATTTCCACGTGAACGCGTCGAGTTGATACATACTTGTGCGAAAAACGGGTCGCGCGGCCGTAAGAGAACCTTCATAATTTCTTAATGTTAATTTATTTATAATCATTTTTCAATAAAAAAACATATTTATACCTTTCTAAACAACTTTCGCGCTGGAAGTTTTTTGTTGCTCAAAATTCGCTCGACTGCACATGAGCTCGAAGATATGAATGCATGATTTATACAATGTGTCGGGTCAAAGTTTATAACTTTTGTTAAAACATACATGTTCATTAGTTCTTTACTCTACCAGTCGCAGTACATCGTAAAGAATATTCCCTGTAAATTTCATCAAAAAATTTCAAGAATTGACTGAATCACGGCGACTTGAAGTCAAAAGACAAAAAAGTTTGTTTTATAAAAAACCGCGTTTTTCGGGTTTAATTCGAAAACAGCAAAGGCTATAAATTTGTTGTCCAGAGAAAAAAGGTGCGTGATTTAATTTCCTATAAGAATATGTACTTTTGAAATGAAAATTCTAAATTTGTTTGAAAAGTGTCCAGGGGCCAACGCCGTTTAGCGAGAAAAAATTATAGACGGTTGTAGAATCCGGCCCCTCAATTGTAGAAAAAATAGGGGACTTTATCTCCAAAAAAAGGGAATTTTTTTAATGAACGCGAAATTTTGTTTCTTTTAAAAATGCCAGCGTAATGAACAAAAATTAATCAAATAAATGCAACACTTGGTAATACTATAGAATCACGGCTTTTCCTAATTTCATCCTTTTAGTTGCAGCGTTTATTTAAATGCCTTCAATTTAACATCAAAAACAAAAAAAATATCGTCTTCATCTATAAATATTAAAAGATGTGTCATTTTTATAGGTAACAAACTACATACTTTCAAATAAAAAATATTTTTTGAAAAATGTAGCATTTTAAAAATAATCACAGAGTGGCCGCTAAAATGCAATAAAAAAAACTTCTCGGTGGTCATTTCCCGATATTTTCCCGGTTATCAAAAATTTTTGGCGATCATTAAAATTTAAAAATTCAATCTTTTAAAGCAGAAAAATTTCGAATTTAAAGTAATCAAAACTAAAATACAAATTAAATCAGTCAAAGTGAAACTGCTATGGACTCGAAAAATGGCAAATGCAAAAATCCGTCTTCCAATTCAGAAAAAAAATTAGAAACTAAAATGTCCTCCCTTTTAGCTCAGTAAAATGTTAAAAACGTAAAACGTCCCTCATCCAATTAAAAAAAATTAAAATTAAAAAATCCCTCTTCCAAGTCAGAAAAAAAAAATAAAAAACAAAAATTTCCTCCCTTCTAACTCAATAAAAATTGAAGAATTTTAAATTGTAAGTCTTCCAAATTCAACTATATACTCCAAAAAACGTTAAAAATTACATTTTAAATATTAGAATCTTTGTAAATTGAACGATTCTAAACTTCGTTTAAAACTGAACACTTTTTTTTGTGAAATTGTGAAATTAAAACTTTTCTTACACTGAAATCCTTTAAAGCTGAATTATTTGCCTTTAAACCGTTTAAAATTAATAATTATCAAATTGTGATTTATACTTTTCAAAATTCAAAATTTTCAGTTACAAGTTAAAAATTTACAAAATGGACCAACTAAAATGGTAAAATTTGAAATTTGGCACTCGGAAGTGAAAAAAATTTCGCAATTATTAAAGAAATCATCAACTATTTGTATTTTCAATTTGAAATGGTTCAATTTTGAACAATTTCAAACCATATAATTTTGATGTTCTTAAAGTTCTGAACGTTCAAATGAACGAAATTTTTTACTAATTGCTTTGTAAACTAGAAACAGTGCTAAGATATTAATTTATTTATATTGCAATTAATAGATTACAAAAGAAACTTACCATGCATTATTTTAAATTGTGGTTAGGACAATATTTGCGGATAAAATAAAATTGAGAAAAAATATTTCGCTCATTTAAACGTCTGAAACTTCAGGTACATATAATTTTGAACGTTTCAATTTTAAATCATTTGATTTTGAAAGCTTAATTTAGAATTTCCATTCTAATTGAGATTAATTTTTTAAAGTATTTAATTAGAAATTTAATTTGGAAGGATTTCAATTTGTCTGTGTCGTTTAATTATGAATCCACGAATTTGAAATTATTTGAAATTATTTAAAATACTGATTCTTGTTTTTGATGATAAATTGAAGGTATTTAAGTAAAAACTGCAACTAAAAAGATGAAATTGAGAAAAGCCACGATTCTATTGTATTACCCAACACTTTTATAATAACAAAAGTATCTTAATTAAGAATGATATATTTTTTTCTCTTTCGCCACACTGATGATTCAATCATGTCAGATTTTTAAATATTTTTTTTACATTACATCGGATCTTGCCGATTATATAAAAATAAATATTAAAAGGCATAAAATCACAAATGAAAAATTGGATCTTTCTAATATTTCTGGGGTTTTGGGGAAACAATTAATAAAATGGTTTCACACTTTTTATCAATTTCTAAATTTCAAAAATGGTGGATATAATATGGTGAATATTTGCACTATTATATTTTTAAATATTTTTATTAAAAATACATACTCATTGCTTATAGCTGCACAAGTTTAGATTGTGGCATGGATTTTTGAATATCATAGGTTTCTATTTGAAAAAAAAATAATCGCAGCTTCAAAAAAAACGAGGGAAAGCGGGAAAAAATGTCAAAAATTCTCAAATATATAAAATAGATAAACAGCAGAGTTCAAAACTGATCACGTTGGAATTTGTTTAAATGTATTTTTCAATGTATGTAAGCTAGAAAGAAGTAATTAAAAAACACAAAAATGACTATTTGAAAATTTTACTTTTTATGATTTTGTTTTCTTGGACTTTTACATTTCTTTCTAATGTACTTTTATCAGTTGAAAGCTCTCAGATATTCAAAATAGTTTTAAATATTAGCTTAGACAATGATAACAGTGTAAAAAGAAAGAATTAAAAAAATTATTATTCACGGAAGTAAAAATATTATGAAGATAACAATATTTTTTCAACTACGCAGTTTGCTAACATATAAAACCAAGCCATATATTAATCAGCTCCAAATAAATTATGCTTTATCAGAGGGTCCTAATTCGCTACTTTTTTTTTCATATTATTTTCAATATCCATATTCTCCTTTTTCCCCCCTTTTCTCGTTTTTCCACTTAAATGCGACCTGAATTAATAGAACCCAATAAGAAAATCCAACTATTTTTAGTTTAAAAGTCTACTATTATATTTTTGGTTCAGAATTCATCTTTTTTAATTAAAAATTTTATTTGGTTGAAAATGAACTTTTTTGTTAACAACTCATATTTTCGTGTTAAAAATTCAACTGTTTTGTAGAGAATTAGTCTTTATAGCTTCAGAATTCAACAATTTGGTTCACATTTTTTTTCCTTTCTTGACTAAAAAATCTTCGTCTTTTTTGGTCGAATTCAACTATTTTTTATTTAAAATTAAAAACTTGTTTCGCTTGAAACATCAACTATTACATTTTTCATTGAGAATTCGTCTTTTTTCATTGAAAATTTACCTTTTTGGTTGAAAATTCAACAATTTTGTTGAAATTTTCTTTTCTTTCTTGATTGAAAAATCTTTTTTGGTTTAAAATTCGTCTTTTTGGTTTGAAAGTTAAAAATTATCTTTTTTGTTGAAAACTCATATTTTCGTGTTAAAAATTCAACTGTTTTGTAGAAAAATGGCCTTTGTGGCTTGAGAAATCAACATTTTGGTTCAAATTTTTTTTCCTATCTTGAATAAAGAATCATCGTCTTTTTTTATCGAATTCAACTATTTTTCATTTAAAATAAAAAACTTTTTCGGTTGAAACATCAATTATTACATTTTTCATTGAGAATTCGTCTTTTATCATTGAAAATTTACCTTTTTGGTTAAAAATTCAACTATTTGGTTAAAAATTCATCTACGTATTTGGCTTAAAAATGCCACTGCTATGTTCAAAATTAAAGTGTTTTTGGTTGAAGTATCAACTGTAACACTTTTCATTCAAAATTCGTCTTTTTGTCTGTTACACATTCAACTTTTTGAATGAAAAATTAAATAATTTTATTGAAATTGTTTTCTTTCTTGATTAAAAAATCTTTTTTGGAAGAAAATTCAACTTTTTTGTTGAAAATTCGTCTTTTTGGTTTGTAAAATCATCTTTATAGGTTAAAAGTGCTACTGTTTGATTGATAATTCATCTTTTTTGGTTACAAATTTAATTATTTGGTTAAAAATTAACTTTTTTGTTAAAAACTCATTATTTCATGTTGAAAATTCAACTGTTTTGTAGAAAATTGGCCTTTGTGGCTTGAGAATTCAACATTTTGGTTCAAATTTTTTTCCTTTCTTGGGATAAAGAATCTTCGTCTTTTTACATTCTCATCAGAGAAGGTATTAGATTTGTGTAAAATTGGACCCCCCCCTTCCCCGTTTTTGTCAAATGTCCACGTTTTGAGACCCCCTGAACCCGAAAAACAGGTTTTTACGAATG
>JAUMHM010000031.1:59887107-59897682 GCA_032362435.1 Melikaiella ostensackeni
CCTAACAATAACAATAATAATAATAATGTCTGGTTTTCGGAATTTTCATGTTTTTAATGTGGATTTTTGTGGCCTGATGAGCTGTCGAAACCCAATGTCATGTTGAAATAGCTATTTTATTTGCTCTTTTTCATAATCATATAAAGTTCCAATCTAATTAAGCGACTAATAATTATAGCATATCAAATATCTAAGCCTTATAAACAATAAATGGTGACTAATAATCAAAATTCTTTGGAAAAATGTCAAGCTCAGTACAGGTTTTCAAATTTACAACACACACTTTTACATAAAACCGACCCTATTGGTCTGCATTGAATCCGTCATTCAAAATTTTAAAATTTAGGCTTCAGATTTTAAATCAAAGATCTGAAAAACAAAAAAGCCCCCGAGTAGCACTTTTTAATCAAATCTGTTTATCGAGATATAGAAATGGTCGCCGTCGAAGTTACAATTTGTGAACTTTTTGGGTGTTCTTTTTATATACAAAGAATTTTCATGAGAAAGTAGATTTATGTCGATCTTTGAGGAATTTTAAAAGAGAGACATTAAGCAAAAACTTGTTCCAAACTGCAGAGTTGACTATGAATACTTAAGATTTCTTTTAATTGAGGTGTTAATGATTAATCCAGTTTACCAAAAGATCTCTCTTTTATTTCAATATAGCTTACAAATTTGAGAAAGCTAATAATTTTTAGAAATGTGTTATGGTTTTGGATTATTACCTTTTTCTATTTTGAAAAATGGAATTATCTGAATAGAACAGTTCTAAATCAAACTACTAAACATCTATGGTTTTTTGCGATACGAAAGAAACTGAAAAATGTCTTTAAATACTCATAATCAATGAACAATAACAATTTCAGTTTGCCATTCAGTTTTCATTATTAGAATCCTTTTAATTTCCAAAGTGAGCGCGTTGTATGGCATTAATTGTATAAAAACATTGTATAATCTTATAAAGTTCTTTTAATATTCGATCCTCTCATAAAGAAAATATAAAAATAATTTTCGTATGAGAGTACGAACAAAATATTTTTAGTTAAAATTTTAGGAATTTGAAACATTGAAATTTATTTATGAAATTTATGCATGTAATATTTTATATTAAGAATTTCATATTTAAAATTTATGAAATTTATACATGTAATATTTCAACATTCTCTCTAAATTTGAACTGGTTAAAACTGACTAGTTGAAAAGCGAAAAATCATTCACTGGTTCACTTACTTAGTATTTAACTATTTGTTAGGCAAACTGCAATTAGGTAAATTTGACTAGTTGAGGTTTAGAGAGTGTGATTGGTCCGATAGAGTCAAATTGGGAAAAGGAGGGGAAAAGGTAGGGAATGGGTAATGTAAGACCAACGTACACAAAATATTTAAACATATGATTGGTTCAAAATTCTCAAATTAGGCGAAAGGCGGGAAGGGAAGGGGGTAAAGAATGAACAGTGTACATGTAATATTCAAGCATACTCTGTAAATCTGAATTAGTTAAAAGTGACTAATTGAAAAGCAAAACATTTATAATTTGCTCACAATTCATTCATACTCATTCATTTTGTCACGAACTTTTTCACTTTAGGCCACTGTGCGGTGATGACGGGCGAGACGTCAAAATTGAAGAAGAATAAAATAAAGACTTGTAGACATACAAGGAAAGATCTATTTGTAGAGTTGACCAAGAACCGAACCTTAACGGAACGGAAGCAAAGTCTATGACTAATGTCTCTGTTTAGTAGATTTGAAAAATAATTTAAAAAACATAAACTCAAACAAATTCATCGTATGTATCTGAAATAGCACAAAATGCTTTTAAACGAGAAAAGTATGTTTCCAAAAATCAGTTATATAACAAAGGAATCTTCCTCTTTTCGTGCAATTTTAGTTACACAAGATGACATTGTTTGAGTTTATGTTTTTTAAAGAAATTTTCAAAAAAAGATCTGTATTATTAATTCTACATCTGGCCAAAACAGTAACACGAATTATTTTCAGTAAAAAGAGAGTCTTTTCTCAAGTTCAAAAAGTGACTTAATTTAAGGAATGAATTTGAGGAGTAGCTCATTTTGAGGTTGAAATTGCATATGGGATCGAAGCGATAAGTTGCTGGTACGATAGTTCTACTTCTGAATTCTGAAGTTGAACATATGCGGGGCTACAAGGGGATCCCGGGGTTTCCAAGTGACTGTCTACTTCCTGAGCTGCCATTCGGAATTTGAATATTACGTACACGCATAGTTTGATATGTGTTTGTACCAGCATATATTTAAACATACACACCTTTATCCACGCACACACGTTTACAAACCCATGCATGCTTATAAACACATGGGCACAAACATTTGTGATACAGACTTGCGGAAGCGGTGACCCCACTATCTCGAACTCGTACATGTAGATATATATATATATACAATATATACAAAGTTACTTTTATCTGTTGTTTTATAACCACTGTATGGTAAATTACCCTAGCTGGAAGAAGCCTTCAAGGAAGATCTTCTGTCTTTGTCTTTTGTTTCCTT
The DNA here is from genome assembly GCA_032362435.1 of Melikaiella ostensackeni. Lineage (NCBI taxonomy): Eukaryota > Metazoa > Arthropoda > Insecta > Hymenoptera > Cynipidae > Melikaiella > Melikaiella ostensackeni. The sequence goes on from JAUMHM010000031.1 coordinate 59,889,638, forward strand.
CAAAAATATGGAAGCCTTGTTTTTATATTGTTGAATTATAACAAAACATGAACAGATCCTCAACATGGTTACAAGTAAAAAATATGTTTACTTCGCACATTATTTTTCTAGATCTTGTTATTCGTCATTATTTGAAGCGTGCTCTACAACAGTGCATTATGCGCCACTTGTCATAAGGGTCATCTAATATGTGGATATAGGTACAAAATAATCCCTATGGCAAGTGGCGTATAATGCACTGTTGTAAAGCACACTTTATTTTATTTTCACAGAAATTGTGTTTTTTTTTTTATTATTTAAGCTGCAACCATAATTCTTTTCAAATATTTTCATTATCTTATTTAAAAAAAAGTAATCAGCTTTCTTGTACAATAAAAGTGTAAAAATTCATTCCACGTTGCATAAAAATATAAATAGCCCAGGTCACGTCACTAATCGTGACATGAAACTGTACACATTATTTGTTTATCATTCTTTACTTAATATGCACAAATAATTCTTGGTACAATCTTTATTTTTCTTACAAAACGAGGAAATAATATGAATTATATGGATATAATAAGAAAAAAACACGCTCACGTACTGTGATATGTATATATAAAACTGCAATAATTCTAAACAATCTCGTAAAAGCGATTAAAGACACATAAAATCGAAAATTCCGACTTGATTGTCGAGTTTCGAGCACGGATGTCTGTGTTATATCGCTTATGTGGCTACGTGGATCGTGGACACGCGTGTCCACAATTTCACATGCCAGGTCCACGACCGGCATAACATGTGCATATGCGAGGTTATCGATTATCGATTCGAATGTAAATAGCAACGGATGATAAATTCATCGGGAGTAAGCCTACACCTCCCACAACCGATACATTATATTTCACCAATATTTCCTACAGTCCTATATACTATATTTTATACATATCTAGAGTTACATACAATATAGGTTGCCCTAACACTGTCATCCTTTTACAATTGAGGGTTTTACGATTTACGTTGAAATACGACACTTGCGATTTCGTGTCTTTAGAACATGTGCTTGTCACGGGGTATTTCCAAATTTATTCGTTCGTGGGAACTGGAATTTTCCATAGCGTCGAGAAATAGATCCAATATTAAAGTAATGGAAGAACTTTTATTTAAAAGAAATTTTTGAACATGAGGGTACATCAATATGATTTTAATTGATTATGTTTAAAATAATGAATGTTTTGAAAGTTCAGAAAATATGCCCGCACGGTCCACAGCCCGTGTGGAAAGTCGACTGGGGCCAGACTGGGTTCCGACTAGATTGTCCAATTAATAGCTGGGCTTCAACTGGGAACCCCAATCACTGTCCAACTGGGCTACTCTCTGGGTTGTAATGCTCAGACCATCCAATGCCCAAACTGGGCATAAGATAGGTAATTTCTTTTCTGCCCAATTAAGGAAAAAGGATTTAAATCTAAATAAAAATTTTAACTAAAATTAAGAAATAAGATTCAGTTGCAAGTTTTAAGAGTTCTAAAATATAATACGTTAAGAATTCTCGGTTTTAATGTATAATTTTCCTGTATATATGCATATTGCGTATAGTGTTTCCCTTTATACGCTCCGGGAAAAATCGTATCTTTTCGTTCTTTTCCACAACTGAGCTTAATCTGAAATGATGAGGATTCCCATGTCAAAAGAGGTGTCCTCATATAGTGAATTCTAGTAAAAATGTCCACCTTTCTTCAATCTGTAATTCACTTAAGACCATGTAACGAGTGGGTCACGTGACCAGATTCCTACCTTACCGACAATTTTTTTTCCCAACTTACGTTCACACGAATCGCCACATCGAGTTGAAAATTTGGGAAACTGAATAAGAAGCACTAAGGAAGGTGTGTGGTCCTAAGTTTGTATCATTATGAAAAAAGCAAAAAAAAAAAATTGTTTAGAAAAAACTTTTTACATAATTATAAAATTTTAGGACCAGGCACACCTTTCTTAATGCTTCTTATTTAATTTCCCAAATTTTCAACTCGATGTGGCGCTTCGTGTGAATGTAAGTTGGGAAATAAAAAAAGTGTCGGTAAGGTAGGAATCTGGTCACGTGACCCACTCGTTATATGGCCTTACGGCCCTGAAGGAATATGGTCATTTATTACTTCATCTTCAAAATTCGTATTCACGTCCATCTTGAAGAAAAAACGTTCAATGTTAACATATGTGAAAAATTATTTCTGAAATGATATACACATTTAACATTATTAAATAGTAAATACGTTTTGTTTCTCAAAATATTCAGTTGACACGAAATTACACAAACCACACATAAAATGGCGCGTGCGGCTGCTGACAGCTGACTGACTATATAAAACCGTAAGGGGAATATGAGTTGACGCAGTGCATTTGGACTGGAGCAGCCAATAGAAGTTCGGCAGGAACTTTAAAAACACTAAAATAATAAATCTTTGCTGTCGGTGTTGACTAAAATATAATGTTTATATTTTAGTATTTTAAAGTGCCTTCCTTACATTTCCAATCATGTTTGAGGTTATTAATCTTAATTTGGAATTACATATTACTGCTTTTACATTTGGAGCATTTGCAAGATCTGAATCCTGTTCGGTATAATTTTCATCCTCGAAACTTTTCTGTTTGAGAATTTCTCAAATTTCGTCGGTGTTGACATCCCGAACATGTTCTGAAATAAACAATAATTATTATACCCGAGTAAAAGAAAGTCCCATTGGGATGCCGCATAAAGTCCCGCTAAAGTACTAGGTATCAGATAAATCAGTACTTAAGTACTACCTTTTCTTAAAACTTTTTAAAAGTCCAAATAGAAAAAAAGTCTCACACAATTTTTTTTGCTAAGCAGGACTTTTTTAGGACGAAAGTACCGGAAAAGTGCAACTTAAATTTTTTTGAGGATATTTTTAGAAAAAAAGTACCGGAAAAGTCCCATATAATTTTTTTTAAGCAGAACTTTTTTGGAACTCAAGTACCGGAAATTTTCCACTTATTTTTCTTAAGCAGGACATTTTCAGGACTAGAGTACCGTAAAAGTTCAACTTAAATTTTTTTTTGAGGAGGATTTGTTTCGGACATAATTACTGGAAAAGTCCTACACAATTTTTTTACCAAACAGGACTTTTTGAAAATGAAAGTACCAGAAAAGTCCCACGTAATTTTTTTTGAGCAGGACTTTCTTAGGACAAAAGTACCGGAAAAATTCAACTTAATTTTTTTTTGAGGAGGATATTTTTCGGACAAAAGTACCGAAAAAGTCCCACATAATTTTTTTTAGGCAGGACTTTTTTATAACTAACGTGCCGGAAATTTCTCACTAATTTTTTGTTAAGCAGGTCATTTTCAGGACTAAAGTACCGTAAAAGTTCAACTTAATTTTTTTTTTTGAGGAGGATTTGTTTGGGATATAAGTACAGAAAAGTCCTACACAATTTTTTTGCTAAGCAGGACTTTTTTAGAATTAAAGTACCAGAAAAGACCCACTTAATTTTTTTTGAGCAGGACTTTCTTGGGACAAAAGTACCGGGAAAGTCCCACATATTTTTTTTAAACAGGGCTTGTTTAGAACTAAAGTACCAAAAATGTCCCACCTAATTTATTTCTGAGCAGGACTTTTTTAGGACAAAAGTACGGGAAGAGTTTACTCACATTTTTTTTTTAGAAGGATTTGTTTATGACAAAAGTACTGGAAAAGATCAACTTAAATTTTATTTTAGGAGGATATTTTTAGGACAAAAGTACCGGAAAAGTCCCACGTAATTTTTTTTCTAAGAAGGACTTTCTTAGAACTAACGTACCGGAAATGTCCCACTTATTTTTTTTTAAGCAGGACATTTTCAGAACTAAAGTACTTTAAACATTTAACTTAATTTTTTATTTAAGGAGGATTTGTTTAGGACATAAGTACCTCAAAGTCCCACACAATTTTTTTGTTGAGCAGAAATTTTTTACAATTAAAGTACCAGAAAAGACCCAATTAATTTTTTTGAGCAGGACCTTTTTAGGACAAAAGTACCGGAAAAGCCCTACATAATTTTTTTTGAGGAGGATATTTTTAGGACAAAAGTACCGAAAAAGTCCCACATAATTTTTTTTAAGCAGGACTTTTTTAGAACTAAAGTACCGGAAATGTCCCACTTAATTTTTTTTTAAGAAGGAAATTTTCAGGACTAAAGTACCGTAAACGTTCAACATAATTTTTTTTTTTGAAGAGGATTTTTTTAGGACATAAGTACCGGACAAGGCCCACTTAATTTTTTTTCAGCAGGACATTTTTAGGACTAAAGTACCGTAAACGTTCAACTTAAATTTTTTTTAGGAGGATTTGTTTCGGACATAATTGCTGGAAAAGTCCTACACAATTCTTTTGCCAAACAGGACATTTTTAGAATTAAAGTACCAGAAGAGACCCATTTAATTTTTTTTGAGCAGGACTTTTTTAGGACAAAAGTACCGGAAAAGTCCCACATAATTTTTTTTTGAGCAGGACTTTTTTAGGAAGAAATACCGGAAAATTTCAACTTAAATTTTTTTGAAGAGGATATTTTTCGGATAAAAGTATCGGAAAAGTCCTACATAATTTTTTTTTGCAGGAATTTTTTAGAACTACAGTGCCGGAAATGTCCCAATTAATTTTTTTTGAGCAAGACATTTTTAGGACTAAATCACATCGGAAGTGGGTATATTTCATGTTGGAAGAAAAAGTATAACACGTGCGCTCATGGGACTCACCAACTTTAGATGTGTTTTTCTCGGAAAGCTTTTTTTCGATGTTCCAACTTCAAAAATGCCCCAACGATTCGTTTTTCAAACTAAAGAATTCATCTTGAGCTTAAAATGACGGGAATTTATCCGGCTGTATGACCCTATACGATATACGTAACTCCATATCGGCCATAAAAGCCCTTTTCATGTGGACGTCCACATTTATGGCAAGCTGTGGCAAAATGGGCAATTTTGCAAAGTTGTTACGTTATAAACAATTATTTAAGAAAATTCAAAGATTCTGCGCAAAAATGCCAAAATTTTGCTTTTGTTTATCCATTTTGTTCATAAAAAATGACAATTGTTAATACTCATCAATGTTTCGTAGTTGATACTCTCCGGTTACGCGATTTGAGACAGATTTGCATGAAAAAAACAAGGATTTTGTGCATAAATACAAAAATTTTCCTTTTTGTAATACAATTTGTTCATGAAATAATGTTTATCACATTTTGAGGAATATTTATGGGAAGGTACAACATTTAAAAGCATTTCAAGTAATTAAACTGAAAATAAAAGGTCAGATTTACAAAAAATTGCGAATTTATGAATTTTGTTATAGTAATTGTATATAACAATAATAACTTTTTACATGTTATACATCTTCACAAATCATTGTTGAGCTAGAGATGAACTACAGCAATTTTAATTAAAAAATTTTTTTTTTGATTATTGAACCACTCTGTTCTTAAATTGTCCACTTAGTTTGTTTATAACAATTAACTTGATTATGATGCAAATTATTTGTATTCTGTGAGTGACACTGCATAGATTTAGGACGTTTTCTGATATTTGATGACAGTGGCTCCTGAAGAGCAAACAAAAATTCAAAATTACCCATTTTGCCACAGCTTGCGTTAAATAAATAAATGTAAAGAAAACTAAATTAAAAATTGCAATCCACAGATCTCTTAAAAATTAATTTTCGTCAATTTTTCTAAAATTGTAAATTGGATGAAAATTAAAGGCTAGACTTTTTGGAACAGTAAATTCATGATTTCAACCACTGTGCGGTCTCGCGCTTCGTGCTCGTTTTCTTACGTTTTTCATTCCTGCATTTAGACTGCATTTCCAATTCATAAACATTTTAACTTAAATCGAAAATTTTGTTTGTAAATTTGTTCCATTCAATGAAAAAATAAATGCGTATTTTTCTTTTTTCAAAAAGGAAGTTCAAACTGCGGTTCTGGGGCCTAAGCAGCCCCAAAATAATTAAAACAGTTAATTAACGTTAATTTACCTTAAAATGATGAGTGTTTGACAGGAAATACAACTGATTGCAATAGACTTAAACGAGAAAAAATTTGACCCAATTAGACCAAAAAAACTACCCCCGATCGTGAAAAATACCCTTTAATGTGGTTAAATTTTAAAATATATTTTCCATTTTGCACTTTCCTATATCGTACCAAGCCATTTAAGTACTAAAATATGCAAAGAATTGTGTGAAAAATGTTCAAAATGCAAAATTTGATATTTGACCCCTGTAAAGGGTAGTTTTTCACGCTTAGAGGTAGTATTTTTGTTATAATTCCCGTTTCACTAGGACTTTTTCCGGACTTCTCACTTAAATTCTGTTTTTTGAAAATTTTATACGACCTAAATAATTTATGGGACAAAAATACTAGAAAGTTCCGTTTTATTTTTTTTTCGAAATTTCTGCAAGCCCTAAATAATTTCTGGGAAACGGGACATATTTTGAACATTTTTGGTACTATATTCTTATTTCAATAGGTCATTTTTGGGACATAAATCCCATCAGCACTTGTAAAAATTTCGAAACAAAAATAAAATGGAACTTTCCTAGTACTTTTGTCCCTATTTGGACTTTTCAAAATTTTCAAGAAAAGTTGGTATTTACGTGAATTAATAATAATTTAAAAAAATTTTGTTAATAATAATTTGTCTCATATCAGTACTTTATTGGGACTTCATACGACATCCCAATGGGACTTTTTTTTACTCGGGCTTGGTCAAGTTTTTTTTTTATCAGTGCCTGGTACCATCAGTTGCATTTCCTACAAAACGCTTATTATTTTCACGGAAATTAACGTTAATTAATAGTTTTAATCATTGTTGGTCTGTTTGAGGTCCCAGAAACACTGTTTAAATTTTCTTTAAAAAAAACGCGTTATTTTTTCACCAAATGGAACAAGTTTAGGGGGAGCGTGATAAAAAAAACATTGGATTTTTCCAGGTCTCCCTATCTTACAAACGATTTTGTTTGAAAAATAAAACAATCTAGACGAAATGAAATAGAATGAGATGACACGTACAAAAAAAAAACAGAAAAACTAAGAGAAGAGTGTTTATTTTAATTTTGATAATCCTTTACATTAATTAAGTATTGTAAGAAATAATTGAAAAAAATTACATCTACTAAAAAGTGTGCTTACATTTTTGGATCTAATAAAAAAACTGCTTTTTGAAATTTTTCAAAATCCTAGCTCTTTTTACATTTTTGTCCAATCGAAAAATGTCATTAAGATCAATTATAATTTTTGTTGACATCGACAGGAACAAGATGATCAAAGCTGTGATTTTTTTTTTGATCTCATAAATTCTCTACTGAGACTTCATTCGATGACTATTAATTTGTCAAAACATTATTATTAAATTCTCATGTAAAATTATGTAAATACAACATTTTCAACACTTGTTTTTAATACAAAATTCACCTGTTGAAAATTGAAATTTCAACAGTTGAATTTTTAAGATTTGAATTTTCTACCATTACATGAGAACTTAATGAATAAACATTTCAATCTATAAAATGAAAATTTTGCACAAAGTCGATTTCTGCGAAAAATGGTTGCCATTTTTTTCTTGAATTTTCAAGTCAACGATTCATTTTTTTTGTTGTTAAAATTCATCATTTCAGCTGAATTTCATCTGGTTTGAAAATTAATTTCTTTTGGTTAACAATCTTACTATTTGGTTGAGAATTTAATTATTTTGTTGAAAATTAAACAATTTTGTTAAAAATTCATCCTTTTTGTCTAAAAAATCGTCTTTTTGGTTAAAGGTTCAACTGTTTTGTTGGAAATTCATCGAAAATTCGTTTAACTTAATAGATGAAATACTTTGTTAAGAATTAATTTTTTTGGTTAAAAATTTATCTTTTTTAATTGAAAATGGCACTGTCTGGTTGCTTATTTATTTATTTTGTTCGAAATTTGTCTTTTCTGGTAGACGTCTTGATTGAAAATTCAATTTTTTGGTTTAAAATTCAACACCTTTGTTGAAAGTTGAATTCCCTTATTAAAAATTCATTTTTG
>JAUMHM010000031.1:59951682-59966313 GCA_032362435.1 Melikaiella ostensackeni
TTTATTTTTTCACATGAAAAATAACAACTTTAGAAAAAAACCGTTAATGGAGACTGGTACTATTTTTTGAAGTCCCAAATGACTGTATTTTTCATTTTTGTACTTTCCGAAACTTAAAATTCAAGTGTGACGTCACACCTTGGACAATATTTCTACGCGTTTTCGAGCGCTCAACGGATTATCGCATCGGGAGGCTCAATTAGTGAAACTTTCAAGAGTGGGCATAGGTGGGAAACAGACAGCCGAATCGATGAATATTCGCTTTTCCCATCCATTCTACGCGCGCATAGCCAGCATTTCGTGGGTTTTTTAATACAATTCAAGTCACACCGCTACACGATGCGCAGTATTTCTGAGATACTGGCTGTCTCCTTGACACCAATGTCCGTTCTCGAAAGTTTCGCTTCTCTTGTCTATTTTCCCATGCTTATCTATTCTATCCTATTTTCCTATTAACATTTTACAACTTGGCGGAAGTAGCCGTACAGTCGTACACGTATGGATGAGGATCTTTTACGTTATGTTTATAAAGCTGTCCTCAACGTATGTGTAAAGAAAAAATGCTACTATGTCGGATTTTTTACTCAAGGGTACGCCCACATTTGTAAAAATCAAGACCCTACTTTGACGCCGTTTAATCTCTCCTCTAATGCTGACCCTGTTTTGAATTTTTTGAGCCTACATTCTTCAAATTGAAGACTCTACTTAGACGCTTTATAACCTCTTTTCTGCAATATGAAAAATAATAATTAACTAACAAATACTTGTTACTAGGTTAAATTAACTCATTGAACATCATAATGACTACACTTACTTTCAAGCAACATGAATATTCAGTTTAAAACTTAATCTAATTGTCATAAATTAGTTATATATTCAAGGTTGATTGCCAAAAAGTAGACCATTTTAGAAAATGAGATTTGTGAATAAAAAAAATTCCAAACCGCCTAAATTATATAATTTTTTAAATAATTGTAACCCAAGAGAGTATGAAATTATAAAACGAAGATATCAGGAAATGCATTTGAAATGGATATGAATTTTACACGTTGTTAAAGGTTGTGTGACTAGACGTGCTACTATGATAAAAAAAAACAAAATTTCAATATTTCTTTAAAAAATATATATGTACGAACAGATAAAAATGTTTTGAAATATGGGAAAAATAACTATTTTTACGATTTATTTGATTTTGACTTTAGTGTGTTAAAATAAGTTCCTATTTTATAGTATGATAAATTAATTTGGAGCGCTACCGGGCATTTTATAAAAAATATTTATCAAAAATAGTGATAATTATTTACTGTTATTCGGAATCAACGTTGATAAATCGATTTTTAACTATACTCAAAACTTAGTAAGTATAAAATTAACAATTTTAGCCCGCATCATAAATAGTTTGAATAATTATGTTCGAGTTTTATCCTCAAATAGCAATGCAGCGTGACAAGACATTTTGATTATTTTTTATTTATAATTTCTAAATGAAATTGTCTAAAATTTGAAAACTTTACTAAATTGTGCTTTGAAATAAGTACTTTACTGAGATATTTTTAGAAAAAATTTATTATTCAAAGGGAAAATGGAAAATGATTGGCACTTAAAGTGGTCAACTTTTTGGCAATCGCCCATAAAGAAATACTTGTTTGCAATGCTCAAACACAATAAAAAATTTTCTCGTGATTGAAAATGCAGAATATTTGTATGAGAATGATATTTATCATGAAAGATGACTAAATATTGTCAATTACAGCGTTGATATAAACATTTTTATAAATAATAATCATTGCAATTTCGCATTTTTTACAGTCATGTAGTCATTTTCTCATAAAAATAATTTATAATTAGTTTAAAAGCAATTGAGAATCAAAAAATTGGAAAAAACATTTGTTATCGTTAGCAGCAAATATAAATAAATTTAAAAATTAGACATTTTGTTTAGGAAAAAAATTACTTTTTCTACTATGTAATGCAACAGTCACGTAGTTATTCATATTTCACTATGAAAATGTACCAGAAATTCTTAATTATTATAGTTTAGTAACAAATATTATACAAAATTTAAAAATCAGGCATTTTAACTTGGTAAATAGTAATAATGCAGCCAGAAAATTATATCGGAAACTCTCAGTTTTTATTGTTATTATTCAATAACAAAGATTATAAGAAAATTAAAAAATAAATTTGACAATTGTTGATTTGAAGTTACTAATTGTTCTTTAATTTGGCTATTAAGAGTATTACGGTTCATCTTTTGCAACTTGATTTCGTAAAACAAATTTTTTTTTCAAGGAATCGTACCACTTTTAAAATTTTTTTATTAATGTTTGTTACTGAACAATAAAAATTGAGAGTTTATGAAATATTTTCCTAGTTAAATATTACTCTTTACTCTCTACCACTTGATTTATCAGAAAAAAATCATTTCTTCCCGTGGGAAAGTGTCTGCTGTTTTAATTCGTTTATAATATTTGTTGTTAACAATAAAAAAATTAATATTTATAATTTTCTGTGATTTTCAATCGGGAAATTCGATACTGACTGCATAAGATTTAAAATTTGGTTATTTATGTTTTAAAATATTTATAACAACAGTAATTGTTAATATAAAATATCAACTTATTTCCTGAGGAATATTATTCTCACACAAATTTTCAGAATTTTTAGTTGAAAACAATTTTTTTCAGCGGTTGAGCACTGCAAACAAGTATTTCTATATATACAGGTATGTATATAACTTATAATAATTATAGGTTGAATCTTAAACTAAATGTTTGTGTTTTTTTAGTGTATGTAATTGTATTCATTATAATGCCCAATGAATTTATTTAAGTCTTTGCTCAATAAAGCGACAAAGATTAATATTGTTGAAATCGCCACTTTTGACATTGTATTCGTTTAAGTAATAAATTCCACAGAGTCAAATCTAAAAATCTAGCCTCAAGTTATTCTGAAGCTTTGTAATGATAAATATTTCTAAACAGAGAATTCATCTGTATTGAACTCTTCCAAAATAGTTTCAAATATTCAACGGCACAAAAAGTTTAAAAAAGTCATTATTCAAATAATTGTTTAAATATTTGCAAAAGTTTTGGACTATAGAGTATCGGACAAGTGCTAATCATTTTCATCACAAATATCGTACTCGTACTTGCGGATTTTTCAAAGTACTATGCGTTAGTGATAAGATTGAAATAGTATGAACAATATATCTATAAATAATTGCGAATATCCTTGATATTTATATCACGGATATTAATATTTTATTATTTTTGCTGATGAATAACAAAATGGTCAAATGAGGGTCTAATGTGTTTTAAATACAGACCCTACTTTGGAGCTACTCGTAGAAAAAGTGGAATTTTCAGACGTTTTTAGCTTCAAGGAAGGGTCTAAATTGTACTGAAATCGCGCCTCATTTAAAACCTACTTTACTGCCCCCAGCGCCTACTAAGGTAGGAGTTACAGCCGGTTAGAAAATAGAAATCGTCTTTTTACTCATATGTCTTAGCTAAATAATGGCTCTTAGGCCGCAGACAGATTTTCTAGATAGGGAAATCTAGGCTTTCCCTCGTGGCTTTCCAAGTATGGTACTTGTTTTATTTTATGTATATACTTACTAATAAACCTATATTTTTAAAATCAAAGGCGATCAGGGACTTTATTTATGAAAATGTACTTTTAAAACAAATTCTTAACACTTCACGCGGCTATAACGTATTTTTTTACTTAAAGTTGTCTGTGGAACAATTAAACTATAAGAAATGGATAGTCAAATAAAATTGATTGCAGTAGAAGTAAGAAATACAGGATGAGGCAGAAAACCCTTCATGAAGTTACGTCGTATTCGACGAGTGATGACTTGTTCGATTCTTCAGCAGGCTAGTAATAATTATTGTAGACAGATTTAATGATGTAAAGTAAATTTAGCACTTTTCTATTTATTAAATAATATTAGCTCTTACAAAAAAATTCATCATTCTAAAAACACGATATTTTGCGTTGAAAACAAATTTTGAGGTTAGGATAAGAAGAGTATTGTTTATAACTAAAACTATAACTAAATTATGAAAACGTATAACTTTTGCAAAATGATAAGTTAGAAGACACTTATTTAGTTGAGCTTATTGATTATCAAGCGTGTTACAATGTTAAAAATCGGAATAGTCGCAACTTTCCCGTTATAAGAAGACTTACATTAAGACTGTGGACTCACGCTCTAGCCTCAAAACTCAATCGCCTCATTACATTATACAGAATAAATACTAGAAATAAATATTTTTTGGATGCTCACCCCAACCCCTTTTTCAAATAGTAGTGTGTCTACACAGCGATAAGCTGCCTAATTTTATTGATTTTTGAATAAAGTCATATTTTCGAATTCTAATCAGAACATTCGACACTGTAAATCTAGAGTTCTTTTTATATTGAGGACTATTTTCAAAACGTTCTATTTTGTAGCCAATATGTGTTCTGTTTAAATTTGCTAACTTCAGAATGATAAGTGATACGCGCTCACGAACGAAAATGATTTACAGCCGGTACTGTTTTAACATAACTTCAAAGTTTATGGCATCAATGCTCAGAAGAAACAAAAAAACCATCATGACATTCAATTCTCACTTCGATCTTGTTCAGGTCCAAAAAGTAGTATTAAAATGTTATGCGTTTTGCATCAAATTAAAGTAGGACTATTTTTTTTGGGTACTATTTTAATACCGAAAACCAGCCTTATAATAATACATATTTCTTACAGTGGAAATATGACTTTACGCAAAAATTATTAATATTAGGCAGTTTATAGCTGTGTAGACGTACTACTATATGAAAATGGAGCTGGGCTTGGTATCAAAAAATATTTAATTATAGCATTTATTGAGTAGAATAAGGCGATTGAATTTTGAGGTTAGAGCTTTCCTGTATTCAATGGTATGATAATTATTCATCTCTTTTGGACCCCTTTTTTATCCTCGCGTTTTCATATCCCTAGCAGAAGGAACTGTCTTTTAAATAGAATTTGAATAACATTTTTGTGAATACTTTTGAGTAACATAAAGCAGCAATAATGTACACAATTTTAAATTCCATTTAATTTAATACTTTTCGCTGTTATCATTTACTATTTATCGAATAATTGTGAAGTAAAAAAAGCTTTTGAAGCACAGTATAAGTAATTGTAAGGGTCAAAAAAGGATTGAAAATTATCTATACTTTTTAATGCAAGCCTTCATATAGGTTAGGACTACCGTACTTTTAATAACAAAAAGGAAGTCATAAAAATATTAGTATCATGTGTCCGAGCTTTTATAAACGGATTTATAGAGTACAATAAATTAGTAATTTTAACGATTCAATAATTCCAGAGGGCAGTGAAGACTCTGTTCCGTTCAACAATATCGATGTAGTAGACATTCAAATGGAGCAAGATGTTCATTTTGAAGACGACTTTCAGAATGATTTTACTTCAAGTTAAATTATTATTCTTACTGTATTTGTAGAAAGCTTTAATTTTCAATTAAAATTATTTATTTATTAAGAGTTTAAAATTTCTTCTTTTTTTTCATTTTAAATAAATGCGCCAAAAATGTGTGGGAGGACTCATGCGCAACACTGGAGGACGATTTTAGTATAATTAGGGACTTTTTTAGATTCTATAAAGACCCTATTAATAGTCCCTCATTGGATTGTCTACTCAAGACCGCACTAGCTGAGCGTGACGTTTCCGTTTGCCCCTTTGATAGATTGCTACTTCAGGGCCTCGATAGAAAATGGACAATCTAGCCAGGGCCTATTAGTTGCAACGAAATTTGAAGTTATGCATTCCATGGTTCAAACTCATTGAAATTTTATGCACGGAGAAAACTGTGTAGAAGATCCATAAATATTGTTGTCACAACCACAAAAAGTAATAAAATATGGTACAACTACAACTGTGGTTCCTACAACCACATAGCTGTTTGTATAAGTCTAGTTATAAGGTGTCAACTATGTGGTTAACGCAACCATACACTGTGGCTGTCACAACCAGAGAGTTGACGTTCTCTCTAATAATGTGTGGTTGCTACAACTACACAGTGAAAGTTATTTTTAATAGGATGTGGTTGTCACAAACACACAGTACATAAATGTTCTCATCAATAGAATGTATCTGTCACAACCAGCATTGCTGATTGAAAAAAAATCATCTGCATTGATTATTCATAAGTGTTCATTTTAATTATACAAGCATACAAGAATAAAAGGAAATTGGGTGACAAGATCTGTCAACATCACACGTTGTAAATTCTGATATCCAAGCTAATTCATATACACGCGCGCATGTACATGAAATTGTCGATCATCCATAAATCCATTCAGAAAATCTTGCATTCTTGTAAATTTTGCACACATTTCTCCTTGATTCGCCATTGCCCATCCGCGGTTAATATCCAGATATGTCAGCACTTTAGAACTTGCACTCACTTTTCACTTGTATTTGTTGCACAAAAGAAACAATTTGGCAGGCTATCGGATATGATGGCATCGGGCCTGGTGGGTGACGTGGCGTGAATCTGCGCAACTATGCGCACCAATCAAAAGAGGATGAACCACAAACACGGCGGTACTGGAAGCCACCAGATAAGAAGCAGCACCAATCAAAAAAGGATGAGCTCCAAACACCGTGGTTGTGGGAGTTTTACTTGAATACTTTGATAAAATATTGATTACATTAGCAATTCTTAGTGATGTATTATTGGTTTGGATTATCACCTTTTTCTTTTGAAAAATGGAATGATTTGAATAGATTGGTTCTAAATCAACCCTTTAAAAGCGTGTGTTTGTGATAACCATATCAAGAGAATGCCCAACTACGCGCGAAGGAAGCGGCACCAATTAAAAGAGGAAGAGCTACAAAAAGCATGGTAGTGTCAGCTACAAGATTGTAGCTAAAAGCTTGTGGTTGCGGCAAGTTTGTCATTTTGAACTAACAACATAGATAAAAGATGTCTGAATAACAAAATTGGACAATGCATCCATTTTGTACGCAACTTGATAATTCTAGTAACTGTGACCAGACCACTTTTCTCTGTGTGACAAATGACAATATTCTTTCTGTTGAAAAAGCTAAAAAAACACACCTGCTTAGAATCAACAACAGGCTTTCTGGTTATCATCAGAAATTAGGTAACTTATAACTAATAACAGCTCTCTTTATTTCCGATGCCCCAACTTGGCATTTGTAGATATTAAATGGTAGTCAATTGACTCGCAGACCGTTTTATGGGACTCAAATTTGTCAACTCCCACAAAGGGGTAATATATAATTGCAGCCCTGATTTCAAACCGGCTTGAAATAAGCATTTCCACCCCCTCTGAATATGTACATACGAGTCATTATGTCCAATACATAACTATAGTGAATGCACCGAACGACCACTCGGAAAAGTAGAAATTTCAAACAGAAACCCTTTTAGGTCTGCAGGGGGTGGGGTTGCGGTTTTGGAACCCATAATTTTGCGTTACGAAAGCAAGGGCATGCATTTTTGTAAAGCATAGGAAGCGGTTGCACCCACATGCGATCACGTAGTCTCTATTACGTTATCTGAGCGCAGGTTTTCTCTTAAATGCTGGCCCTTTGTTGTCCAAGCTCGCAGCTGTCTAAACGATCCAATTTTTTCAGGGTATGCGTAATCACGAAAAGGTATATTGTTCTTTAATTAATCGACTATTAGGACCAAATAAATAGAAAAATTGCATGAGGTATGTCTAAGCGGATAAATGGGATTTTAATTGAATGTTAAGAATGTTTTTTTGGCAGGGAAATATAGAGGGCTGGCTTTGAAGTACTCTATGGAACTTAAAAGAAGTATCTTTACTGAAGGAAAAAGTAACCTAAAAAAAAGTTTTAAAAAAGGAGACTTTTCAAATCAGTCAAAAATTAGTTTTTAAAAATAAAAAAGTAGAGTAAAAAATACATTAAACTAAAAAAAACGTATTTAAAAGGAAAATTTCTTGCATACTTTTTTGTACGTAAATAATAACTGCGCCAAAGACTGCATCTAACAAGGAGATGGTCAGAGTTGGGATTTTCTGTTAAATTTCATAAATTCCCTACTAAGATTCCATTAGATGACTATTGCTTTGCCAAAATATTATTTGCCAATGGCGCCCTGTTTTCGAAAAAATCAACTTTCTTCAAAAAAATTTTTTTATGGATTAAAATGTTTATTTATTGAATTCTCATGTACAATTATGTAAATATGGCGTTTTTCTACCAGCAAAGAGGAATTTTCAACAAAATACGTGAATTTTAAACTAAAAAGATCAATTTTCAGCCAAATAGATGAATTTTCATCTAAAACGATGAATTTTTAACCAAAAAAGATGACTAGAAGAAATTCCTACTAAAAGAGATGAAATTCAAACCAGAACAAAAGAAAGTTAACAAAGGAATTGGATTTTCAATCAGGAAAGATTTTTCAGTAACGAAAAAAAAAACAATTTCAATCAAATTTTTTAACTTTCAAGACAAAAAGGCGAATTTTCTACAAAGCAGATGAATTTTCCAAAAAAAGTCATTTTCCAACCAAATGGTTTAATTTTCTGCCAAAATAGTTAAATTTTCAACAAAACAGTTGAACTTTCAACAAAAAGATGAATTTTGAACAAAAAAGGAAGACTTTTTATTTGACTACTTGGTTAAAAGTTGAATTACTTTGTTAAAAATTCGTTTCTTTAGTTGAAGATTCATTATTTTACATAAAAATTCATCTCTTTGGTTGAAAATTGAACTAATTTGTTAAAAATTCGTATTTCTTTTTGTTTAAAATTAATGGTTTTAAATGAAAATTTAACTTGTCTATTTTTGCTTGAAAATGTATCTGTCAGTTGAAAAAACATGTATTTTGTTGAAAATTCGTCTTTTTCTCGTTTTTCCACTTAAATACGAACTGAATTAATAGTACTCAATAGGAAAATCCAACTATTTTTTATTGAAAAGTGTACTTCTATATTTTTGTTCAAGAATTCATCTTTTTTGGTTAAAAAACGTATTATTTGGTCGAAAATTTAATTATTTTGTCAAAAAGTCATTCTTTTTAGTTCAAAATTAATCTGTTTTACTTTTTTGGTTGAATTAAACGGTTTTTTATTAAAAATTACAATCCTTTATGGTTAAAATATTCACTATTGTATTTTTTGTTGAGAATTAATCTTTTTTAATTGAAAATTCGTTGTTTTTTTGGTTGAAAATTGATATTTTCAATTAAAAATTTTTCTTTGCTAAAAATTCACTTATTACGTCAAAGATTCATCATTTTATTTAAAAATTCATCTCTAGGAAAGTCACCTTTTTGGCTTAAAATTTCAATAATTTGGTTGAAATATGTTTTCTCTCTTAACTGGAAAATCTTTCTTGGTTGGAAATTCAACACTTTTGTTAAATATTCGTCATTTTAGTTTTAAAATTCGTTTCTTTTGGTAGAAATTTTATTTTTTTGGTTAGAAATGCAAGTGCTTGATTGAAAATCAATCTGTTTGTTTGAGAGTTGAAAATTTGTTTTTTTTTTTTGGTTGAAGATTGATATTTTTAATTAAAAATTATTCTCTTTTAGGTGAAGGTTCAACTATTGGGTTAAAAGTTTAATTACAATTCGCTAAAAATTTATTTTTTAAGTCAAAGATTCATCATTTTATTTAAAAATTCATCTCTTGACTTGAAAATTGAACTACTTCATTGAAAATTCGCTTTTCTTTGTGTTGAAAATTAAGTTTTTCAACTGAAAATCTAATTATTCCATTCTGGTTGAAAATTGATCTTTTCAGTTGAAAATTCATGTATTTTCTTGAAAATTCTTCTTTTACTCGTTTTCCCGCTTGAATGCGAACTGTATTAGTAGAACATACTAAGAAAATCCAACTTTTTTTGGTTTAAAGTTATTTCGTTAATTATTTCTGGTTGAAAAGTGTATAATTATATATTTTTTCAGTAAAAAATTCGTCTTTTTTGGCAAAAAGTCTTATTCTTTTGTTTGAAAATAATTCTTTTTGGGTAAAAATTCATCCGTTTTAGCTGAGGATTAAACTAATTTTGGAAAATTCGACCTTTTTGTTTGAATCCAACTATTTTTGATTTGAAATAAAAAATTGTTTGAGTTGAAATATCAATTATTACATTTTTCACTCAGAATTCATCTTTTTGGTTAAAGACTCATCTCTTTGTTTGAAAATTTATCTATTTTGTTGAAAAATTCGTTTTTTAAAACTGAAAATTCATTCTTTTAACTGGAATATTAAATATTCCATATTTGACCGTTAAATGTACCGTTTTTAGTTGAAAATTCAACTATTTGGTTAAAAATTCACGTATATTGTTGAAACTTCGTCTTTTTAATTTGGAAATTCATCTCTTTTGGTAGAATTTTCATATTTTTTGGTTAAAAATGCAACTGTCTTGGTTAAGGATCCATCTATTTTGTTGAAAATTCATGTTTTTTGGTTGAAGTATCAACTATTATATTTTTCGTTGAAAATTTATATTTTTACATTCTAATCAGAGAAGGTATTAGATTTGTGTAAAATTTGATCCCCCCCCCCTTTTTTGTCAAATCTCCACGTCTTGAGACGATAACTTTTAAGAGAATCAATCTATTGAATTAACCTTTGCTACATCGAAGTTAGAGATCTTAATAAACCTCTTGTACCAAGTTTTTCGGAAATCTGTAAAAAAATTTGTAGCTATATTGGATCCGCCATTTTGAATTCGTACCTTTTGACGACGAAATGTAAATTAGCTATTTCAAAAACACCCTTGTACCAAGTTTTAGGCAAATCTGTAAAAATTTTTAAAATTTTGCCGCCATATTGGATTCGCTATTATGAATTTGTAACTTTTGACGTAAAAATCGAAGCCAGTGCTCTTAAAAATTTCCTTGTACCAAGTTTTAGGTAAATCTATAAAATTACAAAATTTAGGCCGCCATATTGGATCCGGAATTTGAATTTGTAACTTTTGACGTCAAAGTGGAAATTAGCGACCTCAAAAATTACCTTATACCAAGTTTTAGGCAATTCTGTAAAAATTATTTTATTTTGGCTGCCATATTGGGTCCGTCATTATAAATTTGTAACTTTTGGAGTAAAAATCGAAGCTAGTGATCTTAAAAACCTCCTTGCACCAAGTTTTAGGCAAATCTGTGAAAATTTAAAATTTTTGTCCGCCATATTAGATCCGCCATTTTGAATTTGTAACTTTTGTCGACAAAGTGGAAATTAGCTACCCCAAGAACCCCCTTGTACCAAGTTTTAGGCAAATCTGTAAAAATTACAAAGTTTTGACCGCCATAATGGATACGCTGTTATAAATTTGTAACTTTTGGAATAAAAATCGAAGCTAGCGATCTTAAAAACCTCCTTGCATCAAGTTTTAGGCAAATCTGTGAAAATTTTTAAATTTTGGCCGCCATATTAAATCCGCCATTTTGAATTTGTAACTTTTGACGACAAAGTGGAAATTAGCTACCTCAAAAACCCCCTTGTACCAAGTTTTAGGCAAATCTGTAAAAATTACAAAGTTTTGACTGCCATAGTGGATCCGCTGTTATAAATTTGTAACTTTTGACGTGAAAAACGAAGTTAGCGATCTCAAAAACCCCCTTGTACTAAGTTTAAGACAAATCTGTGAAAATTTTGCCGCCATATTGGATTCGCTATTTTGACATCAAAGTGGAAATTAACTATCTCAAAAACTCCCTTGTACCAAGTTTTAGGCAAATCTGTAAAAATTTTAAAATTTTGGCCGCATATTGGATCTGCCATTATGAATTTGTAACTTTTGACGTAAAAATGGAAGCTAGCGATCTTATAAAACCCCTTGTACCAAGTTTTCGGCAAATCTGTAAAAAATTAAAAATTTTGGCCGACATATTAGATACGCTATTTTGAATTTGTATCTTTTGATAACAAAGTGTAAATAAGCTACCTCAAAAACCTTCCGGTACAAAGTTTTAGACAAATCTGTAGAAATTTAAAAATTTTAGCCGCCATTTTGGATCCGCCATTTCCAATTCTTAACTTTGGATGTCAAAATTGAAATCAGCGGCCTCAAAAACCCTGTTCTATATATATTTCTGTACTGGAGATGGTAGACGTATTGTTTTAGCTAATGAGCGAAGAAGTTCGAAAATATTTTTATAGGGAAAGTGAGGAAATATTGGTACTAGCGGCCAATTACGAGAAAATAGTGATATTAGTGACATTTTTTTAAAGTACATAGTGGCAAAATAGTTACATCGCTCAAAAAAGTGTCAAATGGTGTCAAAAGTGGTGTGACTTCAACTTCTGTAGGTAGATAATGGAACTATTTAAAATTTAAATCATTCAAAGATTGAAAATTGTACAATCGTGAAAATAGTTAGAATGATAAGTTCAATAGTTCAAGAATTCTGTGCAGCTTTACGTAGGGTTGTATAGAAAATGGGATTTTATTTTATGTTTGTTTTCAGTTGCGTAATTTTAAGTAAAATGACCCTCGAGGTATTCACTCTACAAATTAGAGTGCAAATAAAGATAAGAATTGAAGCTATGACGAAGGAAATGAAGTGGGGATATGCAGTAATTGACTTCGTAGACCAGGTATGCAATTCCGAAGCTATCTGCATGACTAGATTTTCAGTTTCGTCAAATTGTCCAGTCCTGTCACATCGATTTTGGGTCAAGTCTGTTCTCTTGAACCATATTTTTCTTTAATATTTCGTAGAAAATTATTTTTCAATGTTGTGAATTATAGAAGTGCAGTATACTATTGTGCGGTTTATTTAACAATAATATTTTATAATATTGCAAAACATTCTTTGTGCTAGTGAAAAGTTCCGAAGCCAAAATGATTTTCAAGAACAGCAAGATCCTCTTCTTGCTAACTGCATTTTGTACAATTGAAAAAGGTAATGAACATGTTTACAATTCAAAGGAAGAATTAAAAATTATTATAATTTTATTCTCTGAAAACTAATATTTCTTCCAATTCAGTATTTAAAACATGAAGTTTTTAGTTAAGTCAATTTTGCTTACATATGAATTGAATATTAGACTATTTAAAAATTTTTTCTTTTACTTCATACTTGTGTTATTACACCGAAAGGTATTTTTAATACCATACGTTCTCGGCTATCATGTACTGTGATAAGAATGTCAGAATATGAAAAAATAAAAAAATTTATACTGTCGTTATACAAGTTCTGCATATCGTTTTCCGAAGGCTTTCAACTACATTTTATCTACGTAATTACAGAAAATAATGTACATGTGCATCGTTGCCCACATTTGGCGGAAACACATAAATTTATGGAGAATATTTCTCAAATTGTTGGATTTTTATAAATATTTTAAAAAATAATATCCGAATTTTTGCAGATATGGTTTTTGCTGAAAGCACTACTACTAATTCAGTGGTAAAAACACCAAAAACTTCAACTACTACGAGGCCTGTAATATCTTCTACATCCACTTTAGCTCCTGTAACATCACAATCAATAAATTCGATCAATGAAAGCACATCCCCAACAACAACAGAGCCGAGTACAAATGTCACTAAAGATGATGATAATATCA
This sequence comes from Melikaiella ostensackeni, assembly GCA_032362435.1. Classification (NCBI taxonomy): domain Eukaryota; kingdom Metazoa; phylum Arthropoda; class Insecta; order Hymenoptera; family Cynipidae; genus Melikaiella; species Melikaiella ostensackeni. The sequence goes on from JAUMHM010000031.1 coordinate 59,965,270, forward strand.
CTGAGTTAATACCTGATTATTTGATGATAGTGGAAGAAGAACCAATACCAATTAATGATATTGACGTAAAACATAATTTTCACTATGTCATTTATGATGAAGAGACTGGGGTTCCTTGTACCCTTACAAAAATGGGAATTACTCTAACTGTACCTTACGAAACAGAAAACAATACTGTGAGTTTTTTTTGTAAACAATTAATTCGAAGTTTTTTTTATACAAAATCAAATTAACTAGATAAAAAAAGACATTTTTGTACAATGTTCAGGCCTCGCACTACTTTATGACTTTCAAAAAAGTAGTAAAAGTAGCCTCTGTGCAAACAGTGGAATGTTTATTCAATTCATTTTTTGCATAAAAAATGAGGCCATGTCTTAAATACCAATCAAAAGGAAAGTAATTTTTATTTTTCATTTGAATACTTGCGGTAACAGAATTTTTCAGTAAAAAATTCTTGGTTCTAATTTCAAACACATGTATGAATACTAGCAGGGTGCCCATTTAAGAAATATAAATTCCTTTTCTAAAAGTCTTGTCCCAATTTTAACAAAATAATAAACCTGCAATTTTTGTTGTTTTTCTTAAATTTTTTTTTAACTTACGTAAGACACTTAAAGCTATGTGATAGAAGAGGAGGTAATTCTTGTTTTTTTCATGAAAAAATCTGATGGGTCAAAAATTTAAAATATTAAAAAATGGGAAATTTAGAGCATCAAGGTTGCTGAAAATATTTTAAATTTCAAGGCATTTTTTAACTTTTCTCTAAAACAAATAAATTTTAGAAACTAGGTAAATAATAAAGGAAAAAAAATTGTTTCTTTGTAGCCGACATTTCCAGTAATCTTATGTTTTCTTATATTAAACCCTTTTTATGGACAGTATTTGACTTTTCTGTCAAGAAAATGCATTGTTCGATTTTTTTCAAAAATTAAAGTTTAACGAATACATTATAAGGGAAGAAAAAATTGTTTTTTTTGTTCATTTTTTTTTTTTGACCTCTTTTTATCACGACAATTTACAATGAAATGCAAACAAAAGCTCTGT
>JAUMHM010000031.1:59967554-59983244 GCA_032362435.1 Melikaiella ostensackeni
TAGGTGTTTCCAACAAAATTTCACGATGGGACCGAAAAAAAAAAAATATTCGAAAAAAAAAAGCACCCTAATATATATATATATAAATTGATAAATTAATTGTTAAAATAAATAAATAAAAAAATTAATGATAAAATTTTGGTAGGCACAACATTGAAAATTTGACTATATTAGCTAAAGGCACATATTAATGATATTCTGTGATTGAAGCATCGGCTTAAAAAACTTTTTATGGACAGAGATTTTGGCCCATTGGAATCTATGTTCATACTGTTAGTTTTTTTTTGAAAAACTACGGTAATATATTTTAGTCTGATTTTTATTTCAAATTAATAGGAAATTCAGATAGGATCTTAACTTTAATTTTCTAGGAACTACTCTATCTTTTAAAACTTTTTTGGAAGACTTTCTACGTGTTCTTTATCGCAGTTCAATAATTAAAAAACAGAGATTCTGGAATACACCCCTTTTTGTTCATAAAAATCTAATAAAACTATCAAAGGCTTTATTATGCTGCTAAATAAATTAAATAAATTAAATTAAATTATGCCTGGGAAGATCTCTCTTTATATTAATTTCATTGTTACCCTCTCTCTTTATGAACAACATCACCATGAATTCTCTCTTTCTTTAATTTCTTTCATGATAAAGCACCTTCACATCCTCCCAAATCAAAGTCATGCCTATGTGTGATTTTATGTTTAGACAGAACACTATGATATTTCTTATTTCTATTATAATTATTTTTATATTTATCTCTCCTTATTCCTAGGGGCCTTCTTGTTTGCCCTATGAAAAGTGCTTTACAACTTTTACATCTGATTTTATAAATTACATTTTGTTTGTCTAGTTTATCACGTAAGTCTTTTCCTAAACTTATAGTTTTATTGCTTTTAAATGGAATTCTATAAATTGTGTGTAATCCCATTTTTCCTAGTAATGAACCTAAATCCTTAGAAATATTCCCAAAGTATGACCAAACAACCGTGTTGAATCTATTATCTCTAGTTTCTCTATTGTTTTGACAGTTGTCTTTTCTTTTTATCTGATAAATTCTGTTCTTTATATGTTTGTCAATGAATAAAGATGGATACTGATTTTGGAAAAGAATCTGTTTAGACATTTCTAGATTTTTTTCATAAAAAGCTTCATGTGATAATTTTATATCTCTGTCTATCATGTTTTTCATAGGCCGAATTTTGTTCTGTATTGGGTGATTTGAGAGAAAACTCAGTGCACGTCCTAAAAAGGTCGGTTTTCTATAACAATCAGTAATGATTTTACCTTCATCAGTTTTTATTATTGTTAGGTCTAAAAAATTAATTTTTCTATCTTTTTCAATTTCTAATGTGAATTTGTAGCCTTGGGTGTACACTACTGAAATCGTTAAGAAGTATCTCAATATTGTTTGCATCTACACATAGTACAGAGTCGTCTGCATATCTATCACAGAAAAAACATTTAAAGCCAACTTTTTCTGAAGCGTCAGTAACAAGATCTTCCATTTTTTTAAACTTGATTTTCTGAATCTTCCATGACAAATTCAGCCAAAACAGGTGAGAGAACGGAACCTATTGGTGTCCCAAATTTTTGTTTAAAAAATTTACCGTCAAATTGAAAATAAGTGGAGTGAAAACCAAAATCAATTGCTTCATTAAATAGTTTGTATAGAATAGTAGTGTGATTTTTTATACTATCCCCTTTTTATTAATGTCATCCTTTACTTTCTCTAGTTGAAAGTTAGGAAACATAGCAACTAAGTCAAACGAAGCTAAAATATGATCTTGTGAAAGAGTGATTCCATCAATCACTTTGAGAAAAGCAGCACTATTTTCAACTGAATATTTAGAATTTGTTATTGATTTCTTAATGATATTACTGAACAATTCTTCTAGTTTCCTGGTTGGACAGCCTACTGTTGATATTACTGGTCTTAATGGAAAATTATCTTTACGAGCTTTAATTAGGTTATAGGATAAGGAGAGAACTGTATTGATTGTATCAATATCACATTCTTTAACATTTCCTAAATAGCCTTTTACCCTAAATTTATTCAAAACCCTAAAAGTTCCTTTTTGTACTTTTTCGTAGGGTCATTTTCAATAAGATCAAAACTATCTTTATCCTCAAGAATTTCAAGCATTTTTTTGACATAGGTACTCAGGTTTAGAAATAGCTATTGTAATACCATATTTCCTTTATCAGCTTTTGTCACTAAAACATCTGGATTATTCTTCAAAAACTCTTTAGTTTGACAATCCTGAAAGTTTTAATCTAAATTCTTGTAATTTGTAACTTGGTGTTCTCTCAACGTTCGTTTGAACATCATTGACAGTTTCTAATAACTGAATAAACTTTTTTCCCCCAAACTTGTTACTAAAACGTTCGCCTAATCTGAGAATGTTAATGCTCTCTTGTGGTATATATATCTTTCAGATGTTAAGAAACCAAATATCAGGTTTGTCATGTGATAGAACTAAATGGAGATTTAAATGCAATTTTTGTATATGACCTTGATTCTGAATTACCTGTATATTAGCGAATTTTCTGTCATGTTTTTTGTTCATTCAGATTATTTATTTTTATGTGGCAATCGCTAATGACAAAATATTTTCTCTCTGCCTTGACTTCAGCAAGATCAATATATTTGTACAAGGATTCATCGTTGGAAAAAGCTAACCTCTAGGGTAATCATTATAATCATTGGAATTGGTAACCAAGAATATGACAGTTTTCTTCTATGACATCAGACGAGATTTGTGAATTAGCAACTTCGCATTTAATAATTTTTTTTTTAATTTTCATAGTGGCCGACCGTTATGAAAAAAATATATTTGCCAAAAATTGGTAAATAATATTCCTTTGAGAAGCAAATGAGCACAACAGTTTAGGTTGGTTCCAACCCTTTATTATTTCTCAAATTTTAACTTTCAATAGTCTTTAAACGTGAGCAAGCTTGCTTCAATGAATAAATCATGTGAATATAACGATAACGGTCGAAATTTCAGAATCGAAAGACATCTTTTGAAAACCTATAACTTTTTTTGGATTGAACGAAATACAGATTTTATTGAATGAATATGATTCTGCTTCAATCAGCTTGTAATGCACACTGCATTTCATAACCTTATTTTGTGTCGCCATAGATTTTAAGAATTAAAAAAGCCTTATTAATTAATAAAGTGGATCGAGACAAGCTGATTTCATTAAAAATCGAACATCCAAACTTCAATTGCTTTTGATCTAGAGTATTTATCTATTTAAAATAAATTGTACTGTATACTTTACACTATAATAGATACCCCGAAACAAAAATTTCTTTCTAATCTACGAAACTACATATCTTTGAGGGACATAAAAGTGAAAGGTTCCAGACATATGACCATATATATCGAAAATACAGGAGTTAGCAAGAGAAAGTTACATTTTGAATCGATAACGATAACGATAACTAGTTACTTTTTCCGTGATGTAATTTATCCATCACTGGGGAGAATTCTCTGATTTTATCGTGTTTAATTTTTCTATTCTTAAGTCGGAATGAAAAAAGTATGCCATCTGCTTCAATTTTTTGTTAAGATATGATCTTCCTATCTGTAATTTCACAATTCAAATTTTTTCTCTCAAAAAATTTAAAGAATTAGAGATTTTTGTAGCTTGATCACGTTAATCGATGAAAACATACATTATTATAAAAAACCTACAGATGTTTTAAAATAAAATGTGAAATTCTCACGGTGATTATCGGATATCGGTCTTACAATTTAGCGTCATGGCTCAATGATTGCAAAGACCGTTAAACAACCAATATAAGCAATTGGCTTATCATTTTTTTAATTTGCTTCTCACGGGGGTCGGAAATACGATACACATCACGCGAACATTCACCCTAAATTCATTCGAGCCAATTTACGACTTGTGAAATGAACATTGCCGTAAATGTCAAAAGATTATTGCACACAGTACACACATGTTGCTTCCAGATGATTATAATTAAAATCCAATTTTATAGTTCATTACTTGAATGTATCAAGTTAAAATAATTTAAAAATTTAATTTAATCTTTAAACAGACTAGAAAACAATTATTATTATTTTATTTATTTACATTATTTTTAGCGATTATTTATGTATTTTTATATATTTTTTATATATATTTTATATGTATTTCTGTCTCTCGCAATTTTTAAATTAAAATATAAAATAATTATTGATACAAAATTGTTGAATATTATAGTATCCATTATCTAAAATAAAAGAAAATAAAAGTAAGGATCACCTTTTTGATAATTGATGAAAATTGGTATCTCAACATTAGAATTAATATATAATATAGACAATCAAACCGTTGCATTTTTGTTGAAAAATATCAATTAACAAAAAAAAAACACTGACACAACCTCAAGTTGTTCAAAATTGTAAGTTTAATTTTCGAAGTTAAATGATTTTTGTTTAAAATAACCGAAATTATTAAATCTTGTCAATTTAATTATTTTAAACAAAAATTGTTGGATTTATATGTAATGATTTCTGTTTAAAAATACGAACTGCATGTGAGAGGCACCAACATAACCCAAAGTTATTGCAAAATTGTAAATCTTCTTCGAAATCTAATGATTTTTGTTTAACATAACCGATTTCCTATAAAAAAAAACATAATTATAATCTGAAACTGTTCAAAAATTGCAAATCTTGTTCAAACTACAATCATTTTTGTCTTAAAATACAAATTCTTGGTATGAAACGCTAATGTAACCTAAAACTGTTTGAAAATTATAAATCTTCTTTGAAATCTAATGAACTTCTAATAAAAATTTTAATTTTTGACTAAAAACACTAATATAACCTTAAATTGTTCGAAAATTGTAAATCTTATTTGAATTCTATATCGATATTTCCGGTGAAAACCATTAGTTCAACCTTCAATTGTACAATAATTTTTAATCGGCTTTGAAATCTAATGATATTTTACTAAAAATACTAATTTCCGGTGTAAAACGCCAACATAACCTAAAATTGTTAAAAAGTTGTGCATCATCTTTGAAATATAACTTTTAAAAGTAAAAAATACCAATTTTTGAGAAAAAATACTAAAATATGATAAAAAATTGTTAGAAAACTCTAAATCTTGCTGAAATTATAATGATGTTTGTTTGAAAATACCAATTTTTTATGTAAGACGCCAATGTAACCTGAAATTGTTCTAAAATTATGAACCTCCTTTGAAGTATAACGATTTTTTAATAAAAATTTCAATTTCCCATGAAAATCACTAACACAATCAAAAATTCCACAAGCTTGTAAATTTTATTAATCTAAATAAAGATCATTGAATTTAAATCTAAGGGTTTTTGTTTGAAGGTAGCAATTCCAGGTGAAACACATCAACATAACCTAAAGTTGTTGAAAAATTGTAAAATATTATATTTAATCGAATAATTTCTAATTAAAAATACTAATAATTCCCAACGAAAAATACTAACTGTCAATTTTGACTCATTCAAAGAAGGTGGATTCAACCACTGACAAATCAGTCAAAAGTGACTTTGAAAATTCACCAATTTGACTCATTGATGAAATCAGTCATTTTAAAAGATCAAATCTGTTATTTTCACTGATAAAGTCAATCATTTAAAATTATTTAACCTGTGATTTTCATTGACGAATCAGTCAGCTTGAATGATCTAAACTGTAACTTTCATTGATTAAATCAGTTATTTCGAATGGTCTAATCAGTAACTTCCTCTAATCAAATCAGTCATTTATAATGATCTAATTTGTAACGTTGAATGTGTAAATTAGTGATTTATGGTTATTTTTTGTCACCCAATAAAATAAAGGAATTTAATGCATAATTTTAATTAACAAATAATTTTACTGTTTTATTATTGCAGACAAATCAGTCACTTCTAATGACTGAAAATTTGTCATTTCAAGTGAGTGTTTCATTCAGTCAGTGAAATTGTCGGATCCATCTACTTAAACGACGGTTTTATCAGTAGAAATGACTGATTTTGCAGTCAAAGTATGCTTGATTAATTTAAGTAGTCAAATTTTGACTTGAAATTTTTAAAAAATTACGATCCTTCAAAATCTAATGATTTTTGTTTAAAACCGTAAATTTTTGGTATAAACGCTAACAAAACCTTAAAACGTAAATTTGTTGAAAAATTTTAAATCCTTGAAATCTAACAATTGTTCATTAAAAATAGCCATGTGAAAAATGTTAGCATAACCTAAAACTGTTGTAAATTGGGAATCTTGGTGATGATTTTTGTTGAAAAATGCTAATTTTCGGTGAAAAAAACTAACACAACTTAACATTTCTAGAAATTTTGAGTCTTCTTCGAAAGATTATGATTTTATATTAAATTTTTTTTCAATACTAATTTCCAGCGAAAAGCACTAACATAAAGCATGTATTATATTTCCAATAACATATTAGATAGTTTGCAAGTTTTAATTTAACTTCGCAAGAGTATTAAAAAGTACAAATGTTTCTCAATTCGCATAAAGTCTTCTATGATCTTTCTTCTTAAAAAAGTTTATTCGTAGATTTAATTTACAAAATTTCAAATTTAAGATATAAAATGAAACAATTTCAAGTAATAGCCAATCAGATTTTCAACAACAATTATTGCGAGATTTTCGAGACATATCGTTTCATCACTTTTTTAGATAGGAAAATAATAATTTGAATGTAGTTCGATTTAGAACCAATCTATTCAGATTATTTCACTTCTCAAAACAGAGAAAGCTAATAATCCAAAACCATAACACATTTCTAAAAATTACCAACTTTCTCAAATTTGTAAGCTATATTTAAATAAGATAGATATCTTTTGGTAAATTGAAATAATCACTAATACCTTGAGTAAAAGAAATCTTAAGTATTCATAAATAACCCTGCGGATTGGAACAAATCTTTGCAAACACAAACACAAACAAATCTTTCTTATCAAACATTTTTTTTTGTACTAAAAATGAATACCCGAAAAGTTCACAAATCAAAAATAGACTTTGAGACTACCCGCTTTTTCGGCTCATTAGAGACAAATGGACCGAATAATATCTTGCACTTCTATGAAAATTATTTTTATGTTCCTCTTTTCTTGTTCTAGGTGACCTCGTTGTTTGCTCTATATAAACAGCATCACGTTGTCTTCATTTAAATTTGCAAATCACACATTGTTTTGCAAGTTTCTCATATTTATCTTTACCCAATTTCACAATCAAATTGCGTTTGAAAGGAACTCTATACATTGTATGTAATTCCAATTTTTTCAACATTGATTTCAAGATACTTGAGATTTTTTCAAAATAAAGTAAGACAACCGTATTGAATCTATTGTAATCCTGTATATTTTTATTTGCTCTGATTATTACTTTTACTCTCAATTTGAACAATTTCGTTATGCATATGTTTGTCAATAAAGGTAATTGGATAATGGTTGAGAAAAAAGATTCTGTTTGCATAATTCAATATTCTTTTCATGGAATTTTAGATGAAATAGTTTAAGAGCTCTACACTGAAAAAAATGCTTAGTTGATTTGACTACTTTTCAACTAAGGTGCTTGGTTCCCTAAGGCCCCAATATCACTTTTTTAATAAAATTAATTATGGGGCATATAGTTAAGTGAAGTAAGAAAAACATTCGTTGTAGCAACTTTTTGAGGCTGATTTGACTCAATTAAATGAGAATTTGGAACAAGTAAGATTAGGAAATAAATCCAACTAGTTTTCTTATTTCCCTATGGCTCCAATGTAATTTTTGTAGTTAAGTGCAACTACATGTTCAGTTACGGTTATTACTCTAGATAGCCAGTTCAACTACAGCAACAATGGTTAGCAACAACTAAGCAATAATGGTTAATTTAATGAAGAAAGTATTTGGATTTACTACTTTCGAGTCAACTACATGACTTAGTTGAATATTTCGCAAGAATTTTTTTCAGTGTATCAATCAAATTCTTTACAACTCCTATTTTTTTTTTGAATGGAATTATAAGAATCAAAGTTTAGTGTCCTTTCTCAACAAATAGTTTTTCTGTGCCAATGAGTAATAATATAATTTTCATCAAGAAAATTCAGTTTATCTTCTGTTTCAATTTCAACAGTAAACTGTAATTTTGGATGTGTACTATTAAATACATTGAGTAGGGTATCCACATTTTGTGCATGTAAAGAAAGTACAGAATCATCAAAATATCTTGCATAGAAGAAGCGTTTTCGAGATATTTGCAAAAAGTTTGTTTTGTGCCTCTTTTTTCAGTTACTGGCAGAAATCTCGAGAACGGTTGATATCATTAAAAAGGTATGTTCTTCTTCTTTCCGACGATATACTGTTTGTGCCAATCGGTTAAAATTTATTGGGTTATAGGTGATGAAATTTAAAAAGATGGAACAACTGAAAGTGAGTGATTTTCGAATAAGGTTGGAAAATCCGCTTTTTTAGACTTTCATCGCCTGTAACCCAAAAAATTTTAATCCGATTAACACTGACAGTATATAGTCGGAAAGTGGAAGATCATGCCTTTCGAACGAAACACAGATTATGTTAATTGGATCAACCGTTATCAAGATTTATGCCAGTAAAATAATAAATGAATGTCATTTTCTTTTTCAGCGACCCAAAATTAGTCTAAAAAGCCCTTTTTCTCCTGGTACATTTTTCGTGTAAACTAGTGTAATTGGGGACAAGACTCAGCTTATCGGAGTTCCAAATTTTTGTTTATGAAAAGTACCATTGAATTTAAAATAAACATAACTGAAAATATATTCAATAGCATCAAGAAATTGTTTCTTCCCAACCTTAGCATGAAATTTGATCATATCCCAACAATTTTCAATGAGCAAGTTTATGGCGAATATGCGGATTTGTATTTAAAAGGGCAACGACGGCTGATCTTTAGAAAAAAGTTATTTAAGATATCCCGGACGTGCCAATCGTTGACTTCTGGTCAGTTGTACGAGAAAAGTTCAATAGGCCTTTTGTCAGAAGAGAGTATTAGGGTTTTGGCAAAGTAGCGAAACTCACCAGGGGTTCTAGGATTAGCAGTTTGGTCCAATTTTCTGATATTGACCAAAGAACCAGCTTTGTTATGTAACTTCTTTGACATTTCAATCTCCTCCCTCCCTCCTTGGAGACTATTAGCTTAAGCGGCACGTTTTTCATTTTGCTTCCTCAGAGAGGAAGCTTTGTAATAATGAAAATTTTTGAATTCATTTTGTGTGTCAATAATTCTCTTTTTATGATAACTCGAAAACAAGCAGAGCTAGAATCATGAAATTTGGAGGGATTGTAGTCCTAAATAATGCTTATTATTTATAAAGTTTAGAGCCGGATCGGATGACAATACATTTTTCTTTATTATATATTATTCGCAAAAATCGTTTTAGATGTGAAATTTTTTGCAGTTATGATGCTATACTGCTATACTTACCCGATTAATACTTCACCGACATTTTATTTTCGCAACAACTTACGTCCATACGAATTGAGATATCGAGTTGAAATTTTCGGAAATTAGTGAAAATGCACTGAGGTATATTTGTATGATTCTAAATTCCTAAAACTACAATTTTTAATTTTGGAAAATTTTTGGAAAATTTTGTTTCGATTTCGAGACATTTAGGAACATACAAACGATCCTTACTGCCTTTTATATAATTTCTTAGATTTTCAACTCGATATCTCAATTCGCATGAATGTGAATTGTTGCAAAAAAATTTCGGTAAGGTAGGAATCGCGTAAGTACAGAATGGCCTTACATAACAAATATGGTCGAGAAAAAAATTGTCTAACACATGAACTGTATGCAATTTTTAGCAAAAAATCGAATGGTGCTATTAGTTTTTTCGTAATTCACATTTTTGAACACAAATTGTTTCAACAATCGAAATTTTTAATTATTTTTCATGAAAAATCATCTTTTAATGAAAAGTTCTTATTCCAACTTAAAATTTTCTACTATGTCACCTGATCTGCCCATGGGACTTTGTAGGCTAAAAAATTGTTTATAACTTTATAAGTTATTTATGAATGTCTAAATTATATTTTTTCGTTACTAATACCAATCTAATGATAAATTACGACGATTTTGAGATAAAATAATTTTTTTCTACAACAAACTTATATTCTGAAGAATTTTATTAAATAGATTGCTTATAGCAATTAACTTGTACATTGAATTAATGATTTATGTCCCTCAAGTATATCTGAATCAATAATAATTAATTGTGAGTTTATTAAGGTATTTTTATTTTATATAAAGTATCATATTCATGAAATTTCTAATTTTGTCACTATAGAGTAATGCCAAGATGATCGTTTATGAGGCTATTTTTTATTAACTTTTTTATGTTTAGGTCTTTTATTTGACACAAATGTGGATATTTAAGTTATAAGAATAATCTTTTACTAGATTGAAACAAAAAATTGATAAAATAAAATCTCTGAGTCGCAACGAAAAAAGGCTTCGGAGATGACCAAGTGCATACATTCTCTTATGTTATAAACAACGCGATTAAGTTTAACAATTTTCTTGTAACATCTTTCGATATACAAACACTTTTTATGACATATTATTGTCATATTATTTGAAACTGTTTTGTTATTTTCTTGGAAACGAGGCTTCTGAAATGAATCGGAATTTTTACTAGCGACAAAATATTGATTTCAATTATGCATTACAAAAAAAATGAATAGTGTCATAAAAAACAACCGGGACATCGAAAACGCCTCTTTGAGTAGAATGACCCGTATATTAATCTAAATAGTGCGGAATGTTTTATTAATTGCTTTATAGCAAGTATTTCTATTAATTATTAGTGAATTTCTACTAATTTATGGTAGTTGAATTTTTACTAATTAATTTGGTAACAAAACGGTAACATTGGAATCAAACTGTAAAATTGGAAATTTTCCTATGTTTGCTTAAAATTCACTACAAGACCTTCAAAATTAACCTTATTATATCAATACAAAGTTTTATAGCTTCTGCGTAGTTATCTTCGTAGAGATTTAAAAATTTGTAGCCTTCTGAGAATAACAGGGGATTTTTTTAGAAAATTTTAAAGCTTGGGTCGGGTGAAAATTTAAATTTTACTATGTTTGCCTCATATTCACTACATAACTTTCAAAATTCACTTTATAACATCGATGCGAATTTTTTTAGCCTCAGCATATTGAATTCACAAAGAATTAATTATTTCCAGCCTCCTAAGCACAAGAGGGAATTTTTTATAAAATTTTAAATCTTGCGGTCAAGAGAAAATTTGAAATATAGTATTCTGTTTGCCTCAAATTCACTGCAACACCTTCAAAATGGAATTAATATATTGATGTAAATTTTTCTAGCTTCTGCATAGTCACTTTCATGAAAAACTCAAAATGTGTGGCCTCCTAAGAACAACAGGGAATTTTTTAGAAAATTTGGAAGCTAGGGGTTAGGTGAAAATTTGAAAATTTCCAAATTTTTCTAGCTTTATCATAGCTACTTTTATGGGGAATGTAAAATTCACAGCTGCCTAGAAACAACAGGGAATTTTTTAGAAAATTTTAAAGCTTGGTGTCGGGTGAAAATTTGAAAATTTCCCATATGCACCTTAAATTTACTACATCACCTTTAAAATTGACTATATGACATCAATACAAACTTTTCTAGCTTCATCCTAGCTACTTTCATGGAGAAAGTAAAATTCACAGCTTCCTAGAAACAATAGGGAATTTTTTAGAAAATTTTAAAGCTTGGTGTCGGGTGAAAATTTGAAAATTTCCTAAGTATGCTTCATATTTACTACGCACTTTCATAATTATGTGCAATACATCAATGCAAATTTTTCTAGCTTCTGCATAATTACTTTTATGGAAAATTAAAAATTTGTAGCCTCCTTAGAATAACAGGAAATTCTTTAAAGAAATTTAAAGCTTTTGGTCGGGAGAAACTTCAAAACTTTTCTATGTGCACCTCAAATTCACTACAGCACTTGCAATATTGACTTTATTACATTGATCCAAATTTTTCCAGCTTCTGTTTAGCTATTTTCATCGCGATTTCACAATTTTCAGCCTCCTTTGAACAACACGGAATTTTCTAGAAAATGTTTAATTCAGGGTTAGGGAAAAAATATGAAATCTTACTATTTTCCCCTTAAATTCACGACAACACCATCAAAATTGAAATTATGAAATCAGTGGTTTGCTAAGCTTCTGTGTAGGTTACTTTCACGGTGTCTTCAAAATTTCCAGTCTTCTAGGAACAACAGGAATTTTTTTTAGAAAATTTTACAGTTCGGGTTCAGGTGAAAATTCGAAATTTTCCTATGCTTACCTCAAAGTCACTACCGCATCTTCAATGTTACTTCCATGGGGAATTGAAAATTTGAAGCTTTCCAGAAACAACAGGGAACTTTTTAGAAAATTTTAAAGCTTAGTGTCGGGTGAAAATTTGAATTTTTTCTATGTTTTCCTTATATTTACTAAAACACCTCCAAAACGGACCGCACTGCCCTATTAAGGAAAACCTCACGTAAGTGACATTGTTGTTCAAGTCGACTTTACCATTTTCAGGTATAAAGAAATAAACCGAAATCGCAAAGTCACTTACGTAAGTTTTTTCTTAATACGATAAGGATATCAAAGCAAATTTGTCTAGCCTTAGCTTGGTAATGTTCCCTATTTTTTGCTCTTTCCAGTCACTAATGCCCCCCGGGGTTGGCGCCCATGGAAGTAGTTTTATTTTTACTAATTAAATTGGAAATGAAATTATAACAAAATTACTAGAAATTGAACTACTGCCAATTGAATCAGTAGAATTTGACTATGAATTAGTAGAAATGCTTACTAAAACTATAAATGAACAACTTTAACTATTTTAATTAGTAGTTTTATACTAATTTAGACTTAGAGAGTACACGATCTTGTCCTTCAATATTCTGCAAACTTTTCTAGGAACCTAACTCTAACGCATGTAGGTTCTAGGTGGCAACCACAAGGTGAGAATGTCAGCTGGTAGAATTTGTGGAGTCGCAGCTTGCGCCAGCGTCCCTTTAAAATTTAAAGGTCTCGGATCTCATTATGGTTTTAGGCTGTAGTTGTAGAAGAAGTAGATGGATGGGGTCTTTTTCGACCTTATGGGATATAATGAGACCCCTGTAAGGTGTGCCTACCGGTCTAGGTCTAGGACACGTGAACATCATGGGAAAATAGGGAAGATTTTTCCCAAGGTCATCCTACTCCTCCAGTCTAGAATGTAGACCTTTGGGGGCGCAAGTGTATTTTTCGTTCATCTCATCCCGAAGACTGTGTAATCCCCAAAATTCGAAAAAGTCATGAACCCTCTATTTACAAATTTGTTCCACCTTTTTCAAGAAGACATTTAGTGTTTACCGAATTTGTTAACTCGCTTCTCAAGTATTAGTAATAGATCACTCTGACCTAAGAAGATCACGTTTTGGTTGATTATTCTTATGGATTTTTGAAATCTTTTTGAAGATATTTGGTTATATTTTACAATTATTTATTTCAATTTTGTTTTGGTTGAGATGGAAGACTGAGAATTTAAATGGGACGAGGCACGCGCTCTCTATGAACTGGCACGCGACTTCCTTCCCATTTCCGCCCTAAAGATCTTTATTGAGATTTTTGAAGTTGAGGCCAGAAGTTAAATACCCAATCCCAGGTTTTCGTGATCGCCCAATTTTCAGACAGACCCTAGATCCTAAAAATCAGTGCAGATAATATATGGGTGATTCTACAGAAGGGACCCTTTTCAGTTCGAATTTTGTAGCATATTTTTTTTTAGATTTTTAAACATTTTTCGCTGAAATGAATTCATATGACCCGCAAAAGTGAGAAAGTGATTTGCGCAAAATCAATTCTTAAAAAAAATGATATTTTGGGAGTAGTTTTGCACCGCATCAGCCGTACATTTTTTTTCTACTGAACTGATTTTGATTAAAGTATAACGTATAATTTCATACGACTTTCAGATATGAGAAGAAGATTTGTTCACAATTAATTTCAAAAATATTGTAAGACATTGTAAGATATTGTAAGATATATTGTCAAGATGAATGCTTATGAGGGCATTTTTATATACTTTTTTATATCTATGTCATTTATTTAAGACAAATATGCATGTTTAAGCTATAAAAATAATCTCTTGCTAGATTAAAACAAAATATTTATAAATATTGTGGTTGAATAATACTGTAACTGCAAACAAAATAAAATCTCTTAGTCGCAGCGAAGAAAGGCTTCGGAGATGACTAAGTGCATACATTTTCTAATGTTATAAACAAGTGATTAAGTTAAACAATTTTCTTGTAAGATATTTCAATATACCAATACTTCTTATGATGTATCATGGTCATAGTATTTGAAATTATCATTAATAATTATATAATAATAATAATAAATAATAATAATAAATAATAATAAATTAATAAATTATTATATTAAGTCCAAACTTTAATTTCATGCATAGTAAAGTTTTATTTGCATACTTTTGATCTTGTTGAAACTTATTGAGTACCAAAAATTTGAGCTAAAACATTGTAGTTTCAGAGCATACTGCTTAGAAATTTAAAAAGCAAGGACATTCCAATAAAAAAAAACGTCGCGAAAGCTAAAAATCATGTTAGAGACATGGTAAAAAGGCTTCGGAGATGACACATTTGAAGCTCCCACATATATACAACTTATGGGAACCAGTTACAACATTTTTTTTATTGTTACTTACGGTTACAGTTACCATTAAGCAAACTTTTAACAATTAAAAAGGAATAGCGTCGAAAAAAATAACCGGGACGTTGGAAAGGTCTCTCTGAGTAGAATGACGCACATGGTTTCGTTCTGTGACATCTTTACTGGTCATATGAAAGATGTCGTTTTTAATTAAACCAAGCGTTAGAATTGTATGAGAAGCTTTTTTTATTGGCATTAGGGTCTTATGAATATGTAGCGTAATATTCAGTAAATTGCATTTTCCATAAAAAATATAAATTTTCAACAAAAAAGTTAATTTTCAACCAAGTAGTTTAATTTTTTACCAAACCGTTGAATTTTCAAGCCAAAAAGACGAATTTTCTACTAAACAATTAAATTTCTAACCCTAAAATGTAAATTTTCAACAGAAAAGTTAATTTACAACCAAATAGTTGAATTTTCAACTTAAATGATGAATCTTCAACAAAAAGAAATGAATTTTTTACAAAGTAATTTAACTTTAAACCATGTAGTTTATTCTTCAACCAAAAAAGATGAATTTTCAAAAAAACATGTAATAGTTGATATTTTAATCAAACAAGATTTTAACATGAAGTCAGTCACAATTAAGTTCAACTTAAAAAGACGAATTTTTCAACAAAATAGTTAAATTTTCAACCAAAGAGATGAAGTTTTAACTGAAAGGATAAATTTTCGACCAAAAAAGTAAATTCTCAACAAAAAAAAATAGTTCAAACATTCAACCGGAAAGATTATTATTAAACCAACAAGATTGATTTTCTACCAAAAAAGACGAATCATCAGCAAAATACAGGAATTTTCAACGAAATGGTTGAGTTTTCAACTAAAATAGATAAATTTTCAACCAAAAATTAAATAGTTAAATTCGTGAGGAATGTTGATGTTCGTTATTGGCTTTAGGGTCAGGTGAAATTGAATACAAATTAAATTGTTTCAAA
>JAUMHM010000031.1:59987006-59997307 GCA_032362435.1 Melikaiella ostensackeni
TATGTATGCGGAAGTATTGTAAGAAATGGAGGTCATGTAAACCCTTAGGGGACACATTATGAATAAAGAAGAAAGAAGACTACCCGTTTTGCGGCTAATTAGGGACAGGTGCACAGTAAATGTACACAACAGAAAGAAAAAAGAGGGAGAAAAAAGAAAGAGTCAACCAAAACCAACCTCACACTCTTTCTTTTCTCCGTATTTTTTATACTACTGGGGACAAACATGTTTCGAAGCCAATTAAGAGTTCCTCATGAGGGATTATTTATAGGAAAACAATAGATACAAAAATAAAAACGTCATTCGATTAGAAAATCATTATTACACTGTAAGAACTAAAGATCTCTTTCTTTACGGTATCATTTTTTGCTTGTTTTTAATGTGAAACAAATAACGCTGGGATCCCACCAGTTGTCTCATTTTAGTACCACTCGAGACTGTTTCTTTCTGAGTCTTATTTTAATACCTGAGATTAGCCCTGAAATAATTCCTTCATTTTATAGTGTACCTGAAAATGAAACGGAGATAATTGATAGTAATTGTTGTTTTGGTACATATTTCATTCCTTGACTGAAATTCATTTTGACAGAGGCGAACTATTCTGAATAAAAACCAAAGTCAATTATTTTATTCTATAAATGGAAATTGATTCACACATATATTATTCAAAATTCTGACATAAAACTAAAGTCAATGTATCCAATTAATGACTCCATCCCAAATTCTGTTGCAAAATAAGGTAGGAAAACCTTATTGAATCTGTTGTAATCCTGTATATTGTTCTCGTTCCGATTATTACTTTTACTCTAAATTTGGACAATTCTGTAATGCATATGTTTCTCAATAAATGTAGTCGGATAATGGTTTAAAAAAAAATCTGTTTGCATGAGTCAATATTCTTTTCGTAGAAATTTGGATGAGATCATTTAAAAGCTTTATCAATCAAATTCTTCATAACTCTTATTTTGTTTAGAATGGAATGAACAGAAATAAAATTTAGTGTCCTTCCTGAATAAATAGTTTTCCTGTGCCAATCAGCAATAATGCAATTTTCATCATTTTTTATCAAGGTCAAATCAAGAAAATTCAATCTACTTCTGTTTCAATTTCAACAGTAAACTGTAATCTTGGATGTATATTATTAAATACATTAAGTAGAGTATCCACATTTCGTGCATGAGAAGAAAGTACATAATCATCAACATACTTTGCATGAAAGTCAAACTCAAAATTAATTTGATCAAAAACTTCTTTTTCCAAATCTTCCATCACGATTTCAGCAATAATTGGGGACAAGACTGAGCCTATCGGAGTTTCAATTTTTTGTTTATAAAAAGTACCATTGAATTTAAAATAAACAGAAATGAAACATATTCAATAGCATCAAGAAATTGTTCTTTTGCATTCTTAGTATTATTTTCAATAGCAAATTTAACTCTTTCGTATGGAATATTAGGAAACATGGCTACTACGTCAAAAGAGACAAAAATGTAATTTACTGGTATTTTAACATTCTCAATTAATAGGGTTAAAAGAAAATTCTTTTAATTTTCTCGTGGACGAACCTATTGTTGAAATAACTGGCTGTAAAGAAAAATCTGCTTTATGAGCTTTGACCAAGCCATAGGCCAAAGATAGATTCGTATGAATCGTGTCAATATCGCACCTTTCAATACTGTTTACAAACATTTGTGAAATCCAAGTCTCTGTAGAATTTTAAATGTACCTTTTTGAAGCATTCTTGTAGGATCATTTGGAATAACTGCAAAACTATCTTTATCATTCAAAATATGCACCATTTTTTTATTACAAACATTTTTTAATACTGCAACCATAATACTCCTTTTATCATTCTTAGTAATCAGTCATTCAGGATGACATTTAAAAAATATGTTTGTATAATTTTTTTACGTTTTTGTTAAGATTTTTTGACGTTTGAGATAACAAATAAAAACCGTTTTCTTCCAGTAAATGCAAGATGATCAACTTGATCCCATGATTGGATAGAAATGATATGCAACGCTTTTATACCGATTTTCGATTTTTATTTGATCAGCAAATTGCGTGTCACAATTATCCGATTCTCAAGATCAATTGCCTGTCATGAATTTTCATGAGTTTTCGAATGTCAGTTGTGATGCCACGACCAAATGAGTCATGACTGTCTACATGTACATTGAAACCTGAGTATTTGAAGATATTTCCTATACATATTTTTTTAACGAAGAATTATTAGGTTTTGACCAATAATTGAACTACGCAAATCTAAAGAAACATTTTTTGAAGTTGAGAAAAATAATTTCCAGAGATGTAGAGATTCATAGACCAATATAGGAAAATTGGAATTTTTCTCCTACCTTGAAATTCAAAACTTTCTAAAACATTCCTTGTTGATCCTAGGAAGTTGTAAAACTTCCAGAAGTATAGGAATACTTTAAAAGAGAAAACAAATTATTTTCCACAGCTGAACATTCGTTTTTTTGTTTGGCTGAAAATTATTATTTCTTCAACTAAAAATGTAACCATTTCAGTTGAAAATTCCACATTTTTGGCTTGAACATTCAACAATTTGGTTGAAAATTTTTTCAGTCATGAGTGGGAAATCTTTCTTGGAGTAATTCAACTACTTGATGGAAAGTTGAACTACTTCGTTACAAATTCATGTTTTTAGTTGTAGATTCATTGTTTTGGTTAATAATTGATCTCTTTGGTCGAAAATTTATCTTTTTTAGCGGAAAATCTTGATTTCGTTAAAAATTCGTTTTTTATCTCGTTTTCCACTCAAATGCGAACTTAATTGATAATACAAAATAAAAATCCATCTATTATTATTGTAATTTAATTCTTCAATTCTTCTGGGTGGAAAAAGCTACAGTTATATTATTTGTTGAGAATCCATTTTTTTTTGTTAAAAATTTCATTACTTGGTTGAAAATTCAATTATTTTGTTGAAAAGTCATCCTTTTTGGTTAACTATTAATTTTTTTTGTTTGAAAATTCAATTGGTTGAAAATTCATGTAAATTGTTGCAAATTCGCCTTTTTTGGTAGAAAATTAATCTTCTTGGTTTCAGTTTATCTCTTTGCTTGAAACTTTAACTATTTGGTTGGAAATTAGTTTTTTTTGGTTCAAAATTAAGTTTTCAACTAAAATTTAACTACTTCAGTTGAAGATTGCTAAGAAATTTATTGCCGTAATTTAAAAAAATAAATTTATATTCTCGTTTATAAATGTTGCCAATCCTATTTAATTTCAACAAATTATACTGGTCACAAATAAATTTACCAGCAATTTCTTGTATAATTATCAATCAATGCAAACCCTGGTGAAAAAAATTTTTATTACAAATTACATACAACGTTCTATGATCGTAGAAAATGATAGATTTACTAATAGCTCGGCATAGAAAACTACAAAGTATAAAAAATCAAGATTTTAATGCATAATTATGAATTTTCATAACTTTTTATGAAAAATAAAAAGTTTCTAAGAAAAATTATGAAAATCTACAAGAAAAAACACAATCTTTATTTTTTATAGATTTTTCTATAAAATTACGAAATTCTATCAAGATTTATGAATAATTACCATTTTCAGATTTTTTTTTAGAATATACAAATTTATACACACAATTATGAAAGCTACAATTTTCTCCGAAAAATAGGAAAATCTACAACTCTATAATACAGGATTAGCTTTTCTTCATTTTTAATAGGTTCTTATAGAAAATTATGAATTTCTACATGAAAAACGAAAATTTACGATTTGAAAAAGCTAGCTGCAGTTTATATATATACACATATTCATTTAAATTACAAATTTCTACAGAAATCATGAATAAATACTATTTTCAAACAAAAAAAAAAGAAAAATCCACGACTCAAAAATGAAGGTTTAGTTTTTTATAATTTTCAATCAGTTTTTGTAATTTCAAACTACGAATTCCTAAAAAGTTTAATAAATATGTAATTACACATTTCTACGAAAAATTAGGAAAATGTAGAATCCCAAATCGATAATTTTCTACAACTTCATATAAAAAGTTACCCTCGTAGAACGCTGCAGTTTTTCGTTCTAAATTTTCTCCAGAGTATTCAGATTTCCTGAATTTATAAAAATGTATACAAATTTTAAGGTACGATATGAATTACATAGAATTAAGACATACTACAAAAAATCGAGCCGAAATCCTTCCTACAAAAAATTAATCCCTTAAAGTGTACGCCATTCTACGGAAAAGTACAAAAATCTAAGATTTTTTATCATTGCTTTCTAAGAAGAAACTACTACGAGTCCAAAATGCAATAAAAATTCGTAGAAATTCTCGTAAAAATTCATAAATATTTTTTATTTTTTTTTTATTTTTTATTTTTAAATTCTTAGAAAATTTCATAGAAATTCATAAAAGTTTTCATACGAATTCGCAGGAATTATTTCCACCAGGTAATGTAGAGGGATTTTTAATAATTATTGCATTTTAAACAATCCTCACTAATATTATTATAAAAATTGGAAAAATTCTGGAATTATAATCATATCATCTTTATTTGTAAAAAAATTAATTCGTATCAATACGCAAACTTCAAATTCGCCGTGAAGTACTAACATAATTATCAAGACTTTGAAGTAGGTGCAAATAAAAAACATTCAGTCATTTTTTCAAAACTCATTAACTTTTCCAGGTTTTCCAGAAGTTTTTTAAATTCCATGATTTTTTTCAGGTTTTCCAGGTCTTATAGCAACCCCATTTTTGCAAGCGGAGTGGTCTTATTGCTAAGATTCATTGCTTAAATAGAAATTTGATATCTAATTATACACTATCGGCAGAAATTATCTATACGACTGTTTTTTGAGATGTTGCTAAAATGCTTTAATTTTTATAATATTGACATGAAATTTTTTCCTCGAAATACCGCGAAAAGTAATAAAATTCTGCATCTAATAAGCTTAAATACAAGGCCAAATGTCATTTTCGTAGAAGGATATTGCAAAAAAATTCCAAATTTCAATGTTTTCGAAAAATTGGAATAAATCTAAAAATAATTAAGATTTTTAAAGTTCTTGGGCT
Organism: Melikaiella ostensackeni; assembly: GCA_032362435.1. Lineage (NCBI taxonomy): Eukaryota > Metazoa > Arthropoda > Insecta > Hymenoptera > Cynipidae > Melikaiella > Melikaiella ostensackeni. The sequence goes on from JAUMHM010000031.1 coordinate 59,992,075, forward strand.
CAATTTAAAGGTAAGCCTCTATAGTATTTTTCTAAATTGTTAAGATATTTTTAGACATTTTTTCCCTGGATTCTGCCTTAGGGTCAAACTTGATGCAAAGAAGTAACTAATTTCAAAAATGCTTGAATACTTACAAAATTTGTTTAAAAATCATTATTTATACTATTATAATGAATTTTAGAAATATTTTTGAAACATTATTTTTTTTCAATTTTTCAAATCATGTGATGAGTAAAGTACTATCGAGACTCACCTTTAAAGTGGGCCCAAGAACTTTAGAAAATATTAATTATTTGTAGAGCTACTCAAATTTTTCTAACACATCGACAATTAAAGTTTTTTTGCAATATCTTTTTATTAAATTGATTTTTGCCTTCAGCTTAGGTTTATTAGACGCTGAATTTCATTAACTTTCGTGCTATTTTAAGGAAAAATTTTCATGTTAATATTATAAAAATTAAGGGACATTAGCAACATCTCAAAAATAGGCGTGTAGATAATAATTTCCGCCGGTAGCGTAGTAAGAAAATCTAATTTGAAAAGAGCTATTTTTATACTTGCTAGATTCTAATTTAAAAACACCACATTTGGCCGTTATGGGCGGAGACCACCAGCGTGATTTAAACGTTTCAGTTTCCACTACTTATACCACCCCCGATCAGGAAACGTGAGAAGCCTTCTGGGTTGCTGATGGGTTTTAAATGCATCTATAGAGTTCCCAGGGTTTTAAAATTTTAAATGCCTTCCAAATGGTGTGGGATCTGAAAATAATATCATCTTTTTTCCATCAATATCATTTTTCTTTTATTCCTCATTTTATTCTGAGTGCAGAGAATGTTTAACTATTCTGTTTTGTAGAATGAATTTAAGAATCAATCAAACTTTTGTCAATATTGACTGACTGCAGTAATTCTTTGTCTGCTTCAAAATATTAAACTCTCTTTTTTCAATAAAATTCAGCGATTCCTTCAGTACAAATTACTATTTAAATCAATCAACCCATCAATCAATCAATTTCCTCAATAAAATCAATTCAAAATTCTCTGGATACTAAACCGTAATATATCTATGATTTACATATGGGACAAAGATCTATATACTTAGATTTAACATCTCCAAGATACTCATTCTAAATATCTGAGATATTCAAGTTAGAAGCTGAGAGTTCAAAAGTGGTAATACATGCACTATTAATTTGAATGAGTCAATTTGACTGACAAATCGATGCATTATTGACTTGACTAAAATAATTCATTTTGGTCCATATTGCATTGATGCATAGGTCTCACTCCGATTTCATGAAAACACATTTAAGCGCGAAGTATAAAAAAAACTCTAAAATTTCGAAGTTTCTCAAGAACCCTGTGAGAATAACGCTTGAATAGAGAAAAATTGAAGAATATCAGATTTTAGCGAAGAAGTGAACATTATTCTATTGCTTTCAGCACTTCATTTTTACAATCTGAATTAATTTGCATTGAAATTTTTAAGCTTAGAAAAATTAGAACCGCATTGGGAACCTTGAACATTTTAAGGAAGATTTCAAGAAAATGTATTACTTTATTGTGGATTGGAGCTTCGTGGAAACATCAGGATTTAAACAGAATAAAAAAAGATTCACTTTTTGCATTAGAATCTAAAATTTTGTAATTCTCTATGCAAGCCTTCTTGACAGGAAGTGCATTACTGGTTTTTATACAAAGCGTCAATGCTCCGAAATTGCTAATATTTATGAATCATGGAACGTAACTTCGAATCTCTTTATTGTGGAGTCGACAACTATTTTGTTAGTGAACTGCTTATATCTGTTGTATCCATATTCCAAAAAGGATTTTAGTAGTCTGTAAAGAAAGTAGTCTTATGTTAAGAAAATTGTGTTGGAAAGTCAAAGTTTTTTTTATTCAGAGGTTAGGCTTTCTTTGCTTGGAATTTTGTAGTCGTGCAATATGAAAAATCCATACTCACTGGAAAATAAATCCACAAAACAAGTCCAAAAAACACAAGTCAAAAATCAGATCAGCATTAATAATGTAATTCTCACCAAATCACGCAAACACCCTGCCACGCTCGTCACGCTTGTTAAAAATCAAAGATCCAACTTCAACACACGAAGATCGTACCTGCACGCGCACGGCCACATGCTAACTCCATTTCTAATCTCTATTAATCTATTATCTATATCTATCTATATCTCGTATATTTAAAAAAATTAGAAATGTGCCATAATATCTAAATAGTATGTGGTAATATCCATATTTTTTATATCTATTTCCTAATATACAGTTTTCTCCATGAACATTCATCAATGTTGAATATTCCAGAAAACAGAAATGTGAAAAAAAATCGAAAATTGTAAAACAACACGAGCATTCTCTGAATAATTATTTCCCCAAATTAATTTTTCTCGCATTGGTACATTTTCCTCGTATTTCTCCGTGATACATCGGACGATTTGACGGTTAGGATTTGGGCATGAGGCATTTAAAGTTGAAACGTTCGAATTTCCATCCCCGACTGGGAAATACGAGAAGCGTCGAGGTCTGAGTTTCTTTAGAGGAGCCTAAAAAGATGAACGAGCGGTTTTCTGTTGATTTAATTACTATCGGCATCTGGCGATGCCAAACTCAGGTTCGCCTCGAGCCTATCTAGTATCTATGTCTAGTGTTTGTGTACCGAAGATTTCCTCCTCGAGGCCTAACCGTCGAAGGATTCTCTCTCACACCCCCACGAACACGATCTCGCGAAACAAGGGCATGTAAGGAAGGCAAGGCGTGACCGAGTGTTTTTCGTTCTTTTACCATTTCTTTTAGCTTTTACGATCCAGCTGCCTGCAAAGGTACCACCTTCTACCTCCTCTCATCCTTGAGCTTGAGGCTTGAATCCTTCTCCGTTCTTCATGATAGCCGCTCGAGATAGAGATAGAAGACCGGTAGAATTCGAACGCTTCGCCAGAAGAGGGGGTGGAACAGCTGTTCTTTCAAAAAAGGGAGTCTGTTGTGGTATGGCGGATATTTAAAGACACTCCTGTATCCAAGCAGAACTCTACTTTCAGTTTCCACCCAATGTTGAATCAACCTCAACGAATTTCATTCAGAAATTGCTCTCTTAACCGTTTTGCGTCAAACCAAGTGTCAAAATGTCACACTACACATGGGGGTGAGAAATTTTCAATAGGGTCAGAAAGTTCTGTGAGGGATACATAACTTCTGTAGTCAGTGTACACGTGTACACTAATTGAATGGGTGAGAAGTCGGTGACTACGAATCAGAAGAAGCTTTGCAAAGCCATTATACTAATCCACTAAGAAAAACTCTTCACGCGGGCCCATTAGTATCCGAAATATTTCGTTTCAGGCATCACTCTTCTTCTTATAAACAATTGTTCTCCATGCATCCCTATCCTTGCATACATCTTTTGCTCCCGTTACATCCATACATCGTTTCATGCACGCTCTTGGCTTTTGCGTTTCTACGACTTCTAATATCGTCCGAGATCCCACTGCAAAGTAACTTCACCCAAATGTTAATAAAAAAAACTCGCATTGAAACATGTGTATCATGACACCTAAACGAACAACTTTACCGGCTGTTTAATGAAACAATGTATATAGCAATCGAAAGCTTACGATCTATGCTTAAAGATGATATAAGGTTGTCTGTGAAATTCCGGGTCCAAAGTGGGACAACCGTTCGCTAAAACTTAACATTTTGCGCGCTCGATAGAAAAAGATAGGTTCTCCATTCTCTTTCTATCGCTCGCGCAAAATGTAAAGTTTTAGCAAACGGTTATCCCACTTTAGACCCGGAATTTCACAAACAACCTTATATCACCATCAAGCATAGATCGTAAGCTTCCGATTGATGCATATATTGTTTCATTAAACAGCCGGTGAAGTTTTCCGCAAAAAATATTTACATGAATGTTTAAACAACCCTTGCTTAGACCCGCCTGGGGATTGACAACCCCACATTTTTTAATTTGTCTAGTTGTCGACTTTCGATTGGTACTATGTTTATCTTATTAAATCTTAAATGTAATTGTCTCCGTTTTTAACATTTTCAATAAATAATTGATAACGTTAGGACCCGGCTTTGCTTAAACAACCTAGCCGTTTCGTGTTGAGGTGTACATGATACACATGTCTCAATGCGAGTTTTTTTTATTAACATTTGAGTGAAGTTACTTTGCAGTGGGATCTCGGACTATCGCTTCAGGGTCTCATTCACACATTCCTAACAATTTTTTTTCGGTCTACCTCTGGGTGCGCTACCATTCACCTTACCTAAATACACTTGATTCGTTAAACGCTCTTCACTCATTCTCTCAACATGACCAAAACATCTCAGCAAATTTCTTTCACTTTTGTCAAATAATGTTTCTTCTACACCATATTCTCTGAGAACCCACTCATTACTAACTTTGTCCATTAGCGTTTTACCGCACATATTCCGCAGCTGCATGCCAACTGCATTCACTTTGCTCCTATCCTTTTCTTGATATATCCAAGTCTCGCTACCATACAGCACTACGCTGTCAAAATAGGGAATTATTTCAGGGCTAATTTCAGGTATTAAAATAAGACTCAGAATAAAAGAGTCTCGAGTGGTACTAAAATGAAGCCACTGGTGGGATCCCAGAGTCATTTGTTTTACATTGAAAATAACAGAATGAAGTTATCCTATAAAAAAACAGGACGCACAAAAAATGCTACCGTAAAAAAAAGATCTCTACATTTACAGTGTATGGGTGCAAGCACAGAGCTATATATTGCAATTTTAGCTTTATTCGTTATTATATATATTATGATGGAATATATAATGTTTTTTCTACGAAATCGATCATACATTACCTGGGAGTTAAACCTATAAATATCATATTTGGTCATACAATAAAAACGGATAATTGCTTAAACAATATTAATTAACAAATGCACTATTTGGCTATTTTTGGACGTACAAACTTGGTTCCTTCTACGCAATCAACTGTAAATAACTAACTTCTAAATTTTTAAGAACATTTCAATGAAAATAAATAATTTTTATTGCAAAAAACAATTATTTACACAAATTTTTTTCATGTCATGTATTTATAAATAAAATTCCACTTTTTTCACGGACTTAACCGCCAGTTAGTTAACAATGACTTTTTGCTATGAGTTTTCAACATTTAATAATTATTTAAACAAACCTAATTAACAAATTAATTAATTAATATTTTTATGTTCTTGTATCGA
>JAUMHM010000031.1:60011181-60022172 GCA_032362435.1 Melikaiella ostensackeni
CTTAGTGGATTGTTATAATTATTCCCGTTATTATAATGGCTTTGCGGAGCTCTTCACCTGGGTTGATTGCTAGAGAGTTTGATCAAGCGACTAGTGTCGGAGCGACGTCGTGAGATTGACCTAAAACTTATTCCTTCTCCTCCTAAACATCTCGTACCCAAATTTACCATACAAATTTTATAATCCCCAGTAGTAAAATGAGACCAGAACCGAACGAGTTACGTTTACCCCGAAAAGGATTTGGCTTAATGGTATAATAATAATAACAATAAAAATAGCTGCGAAAGTATTGCTATTGAGATAGGTTTACTTTAGTTAATACCCTATTAATTTGAGAAAGAATCTCAAAATGATTCGAGGTAGAACAAGAAATAGGTATGAAGAGTTGTAGATTAAGAATAGGAAAAAATGTTCCAGAAATCAGGTACGATTTGAAATCATAATTAAAAATTTTAAGTAAACTTTTATTATGAATGTAATATTCAGGACTATTTTTTATTCTTAACTTCCTAAATAATTCTTTTTTTTAAATTACTTATAGATAATGTAAAATAATTATTTTACTTTTTTAATGAGGAAGTTGATAGCATTATTTATTATTATCTTAGGGAAAAGTTTACATTGCGAAGTCTGAAACTTAAAAAGACGGCGTTTAAGATATTATAATTCCAAAGAGATTCTTTAAACCTTTTGAATCATGCTGTAGAGCAAAATGTTACAAAAAATTTTCAAGTCTTCAACAAAAAAAAGTACATAAAAATTTTTGGGATCTCGGGATGTATAATGAACAAAATTTTCTCCTGAGTGGAATGTCGAAATGCAAGGATCCTATCGGAACGAATGCAGGTCAAGAAGTAGGGCAGTCAATTCATTGGATTTATTTATTTCTTGCTGACGAAGAAAATGTTTCAGTTTGCAAGAAATCTGTTCGTGCTTTTCTGTGTTTTAGGCAAAAGAAGAGTTGAAAATGTTCAAAAAAAGATTTCAAATGAGCAGCCTTTAAAAAGTTTAGCAGGTGGACGACGCGAAAATTGTGTTAAATTAACGGAAGATTTAAAAAGAATGATTAAAGAGCAATGTGAATCAATCTCCTATCGCAGTTTACATTGCAAACCAAATTTCAGTAATCCAAGATAGTTTGAGAACCCTTCATTAAATCTTGCAAAACTTTTCAAATTGTTTGGAGAATATTATTTAGAAAATACAGGGGCGAAATTCACGTCAAGTTTCATGTCAAGATTCCAAGATTCATGTCCCGGACAAAATAACAATTACACAGTGTTTTATTTTTTGGTTTTACTGACAATTTATTTGCAAAATGAAATAAAATATGTGTTTCCAGTTCGAGGACATGTCTATTACCAGCGCGATAGGAATTTTGGCACATTTTCGCAATAACTGAAAAATGAATCAAAACTGAAGCTGAATATGTGGAAATTATTCGCAATGCTTGTTCTTCTTCATTCACAGTGGTCGAAAAATGTGAAAATCTTCTGCAGGATTTTGAAAAAAGTTTCAAAGGCAAAATGCGAAAACCAAAAAACTTCGAAATCAGTAAAGCGTTCGTTTTAAATTTTTTTTTGGATTAGAAGCGGTCAAAGTAAAGGATGTAAAAAGTTTCCTTAATTATTTAAGTGCTAAGGGTAAAGAAATTTTAAAAGTAACAACTCAGAGTCCAGATGCCGAAGAAACTGAAAGGAGTGACGAAAATGATTGAAAGTCGTTTTTGATAAAGTATTATTTTTATAATTTATTGTTCAAAATGTCTAATAAATTATTTAAATGATAATATTTTCTTTGAATCTTAATCAACAACTGTTGATTATCTCTGTTTTATTTTCAGGTAATAATGGTTTTCTAATATAGTGGTGTTATCATTATTTGCATCTGTTATTTTCCTATAAATTACCCCTGATGAGGAAGTCTAAATTGTCTTCGAAACGTCTTGGTCCCCAGTAGTATAAATAAGATGGCGAAAAGAAAGAGTAAAAGGTTGGTTTAATTGACTCTTTTTTTTTCTCTCTCTTTTTTCTTTTTGTTGTACATTTATTACTTGCGGTTTGGGACTTATGAATTAACTTAGTGTTTAGAACCTTATTTTTCAGACCTATGATTTTGGGCTTTATGGTTTTGAGCCTATGGTTTGGAGCTTATAGTTTTAATACACAAAAAATGTTCATAATAAAGTAGATTTCATTTCGATCTTCGAGCAATTTATAAATATATCACGTAATAAAAATCGGCAGCTGAAGAAGGCAGTTAGGCAGAGCAAAGATGCCAAGAGTTAAGAAGGAAGGACGAAAGCAAGTGAAAGAGAGCCAGAAAGAAAATAAAAATTGAAACTTTACCCTTTAGGCTCGGAGTCCGAGCACCTGGCCGCATCTGCGCTTACGCCGAGCGAAAACGCATTTACTCTCAATTCCCAGTGAATACCAATTGCCATTGTTCTTTTTACATTACATTCGCTGAGCTGAGCTCAAGAGGACTCTAGAAAATAGGAGACTTAAATTAAGATGATCTACAATCTTAGCGGCCTCTTTGAGTCCGCCCATTTGAAGTAATGAAAACACCGCCAAAGACGATCCTGTCGGCACTCCTTCGTCTTTCATTCGCATAAACCCTTCTGGGCGGTAAATTGCTATTCACTTTTAAAATCAGGTACGCAATGCAGAAAAATGTAAGCCAAGAAAATCAGATATAATCCAATCAGGGCTATTCTACCGAAAGTTCATAACAATTCTTTCCTATTCAAACACTAAGTTCCAAACCATAAGTACAAAACCGTAACGTCCAAAATTATAAGATCAAAAGAATAAGGTTCCAAACACTAAGTTAATTTGCAAGTCCTACACCACAAGTAAAAACCGTAAGTCCCGAAATAAAGCCCCAAACACTAAGTTCCAAACCATACGTTCAAAACCGAAAGGCCCAAAATCATAAGTCCAAAAAAAGTGTTCCAAACACTGAGTTATTTCGTGAGTCCCAAACCTTAAATTTCAAAATTAGGCTCCAAACAGTGAGTTCTAAACGATAAGTTCAAAACCGTAAGACCCAAGACAATAAGGCCAAAAAATAGGGTCCCAAACACTAAGTTAATTCATAAGTCCCAAGCCTCAAGTGAATACCGTAAGTCCCAAGCCGTGAGTACAAAAGTAAGGCCCCGAACATCAAGTTCCAAACCATAAGTTCAAAACCGTAAGGCCCAAAATCAAAATTCAAAATAATAAGGTTCCAAACACTAAGTTAATTCGTAAGCCCCAAACAGTAAATTTTAAAATCAGGCCCCAAACACAAAGTTCCAAACCATAAGTTCAAAACCGTATGACCCAAGACAATAAAGCCAAAAAATAAGGTCCTAAACACTAAGTTAATTCACAAGTCACAAACCGCAAATGAAAAACGTAAGTCCCAAGCCGTAAGTCCAGAAATAAGACCCCAAACACCAAGCTCCAAACCATAAGTTCAAAACCGTAAGACCCAAAATCATAGGTCTAAAAAATAAAGTTCTAAACACTAAGTTCATTCGTAAGTCCCTAACTGCAAATAAAAACCGTAAGTTCCAAAAGAAGGCCCCAAACAGTATGTACTAAACCATAGGTTAAACACCGGAAGGCTCAAAACCATAAGACCAACAAAAAAGGTCTCGAACGCTAAGTTAATTCATAAGCCCCAAACAGTAAATTTTAAAATTAGGCCCCAAACATAAAGTTCCAAACCATAAGTTCAAAATCGTATGTCCCAAGACAATAAAGCCAAAAAATAAGGTCCTAAACACTAAGTTAATTCACAAGTCCCAAACCGCAAGTGAAAAACGTAAGTCCCAAGCCGTAAGTCCAAAAATAAGACCCCAAACACAAAGCTCCAAACCATAAGTTCAAAACCGTAAGACCCAAAATCATAGGTCTGAAAAATAAAGTTCTAAACACTAAGTTGATTCGTAAGTCCCCAACCGCAAGTAAAAACCGTAAGTTCCAAAATAAGGCCCCAAACAGTAAGTTCTTAAACCATAGATTAAATACCGTAAGGCTCAAAACCATCAGACCAACAAAAAAGGTCCCGAACACTAAGGTAATTTGTAAGTCCCAAACCGCAAATAAGAACCGTAAGTTTAAAAATAAGGCCCCAAACACAAAACTCCAAACCATAAGTTCAAGACCGTAAGACTCAAAAGAATAAAACCAACAAAAATGGTCCTAAACACTAAGTTAATTCATAAGTTCCAAACCACAAGCAAAAACCGTAAGTCCCGAAATAAGGCCTCAAACACTCAGTTCAGAACCAGAAGTTCAAAATCGTAAAGCCCAAAGTAATAAGTCCCAAGAATAAGGTTCCAAACCCTACGTTAATTCGTAAGTCCCATACCGCAAGTCTCGAATTAAGGCCCCAAAAAATTAGTTCTAAACCATAAGTTCAAAACCGTGAGGCCCAAAATCTTGAGTCCAAAAAACAAGGTTCCAAACACCAAGTTAATTCGTAAGTCCGAAACCGCAAGTAAAACCCGTAAGTTCCAAAGTTAGGCCCTAAACACTAAGTTTCAAACTATAAGTAAAAAACCGTAAGACCCAGAACCACAAGACCAGAAACTAAGATCCCAAACATTAAGTTAATTTGTGAATCCCAAATCGCAAAAAAAATCTTAAATTCTGAAATAGGGCCCCAAACACTAAACTTCAAACCATAGGCTCAAAACCGCAAGGCGACTTAATAAGGCCCAAAATCATAGGTCTAAACATAATAGTCCAAACACTAAGTTAATACGTAAGTCCCAAAAAGCAAGTAGGAACAATAAGTTCCAAAATAAGGCCCCAAACACTAATTAAAAATCGCGCGTGCAAAACAGTAAGGCCCAAAAGCAAAAGTCCAAAAAAAGTTCTAACACAAAGTTAATTCGCAAGTCTCAAAAAGCAAGTAAAAACAGTAAATTTCAAAATAAGGCCCCAAACTCTAAGTCCCAAACCATAAGTTCAAAACTGTAAGGCCCAAAACCACAAGGCCCCAAACACTAAGTTAAAAACCGTGCGTACAAAACAGTAAGGCCCAAAATCAAAAGTCCCAAAAATAATGCTCCAACACTAAGCTAACCTGTAAGTCTCGAAGAGCAACTAAAAACAGTAAGTTCCAAAATAAGGCCCCAAACACTAATTAAAAACTGAGTGTACAAAACAGTAAGGCCCAAAATCAAAAGTCCAAGAAAAAGTTCTAACACTAAGTTAATTCGTAAGTTTCAAAGAGCAAGTAGAAACAGTAAGTTTCAAAATAAGGCCCCAAACACTAAGTTCCAAACCATAAGTTCAAAACCGTAAGGCCCAAAACCATAAGGCCGAAAAATAAGGCCCTGAACCCTAAATAAATTCGTAAGTCCCAAAGCGCAAATAAAAACAGTGAGTCCCAAAATCAGGCTTCAAACACTAAATTCTAAACCTTGAGTTCCAAATGGAATTGCCAAAAATATAAGACCCAAAAATATAAGGCCCAAAAATCATAGAAGGCCCAAACAACGCGGACGGACAATCGCACAGTGGGGCGAGAAAAGTGCCTGTGGACAAATCAATTTTCAGCCCACAATTTTCATCTGATTTGCAAGTATTTTTTTAAAAAAGAGATCTGATGAAATTCTGCATCGTTCCAACGAAGGATACTTTCTTAAACTTCATAATTAAAAAGTTTTTATGTAACAACCAAAATTTTTAAAACATGTTGTTTTACTTTGCATGGCTGCCATTTTGTTGGAAATTTTCTGATCTGACCAAAAATGATTAGACTCGAAGCAGAAGGCCATCAAAAAGGACATCCAGCAGTATTAGCCGCATAAATTTTGTTTCGGATTGTTGTAAATAAATTAGAGAAAAAAAGTTATATCATCTCTATTTACGATAATGAAGTACTTTGGATCTATATTTTTCGAAGAAAATAGAAGTAAAAGAATGCTTGATTAAAACTGAGAGAGGTCAAACCTGAATTATTAATTGTTTATAAAAATGTGATAAATACCTAAATTCCTAATCAAGCCATTTCCCAACATAAAGATTTTTTCATCACGATTAAGTGCGAGTAACTTGCCAATACATAGTCCTCCGCTGTCATAATGTGCTATTAAACAACAATTGTGTATCATTTATACAAATTTAATAAACAAATGCATCATTCGACCATTTTCCAGTAGATAAATTTTGTTTCTTCATCATAATCGAATATGAATCTCTCTCAAATGGTCTTCTGCCATGGATATTGTGCTTCTCAATATGAATTGTTCATCACCTAAACAAATTTAATTAACAAATTCATGATTCGGCCATTTTTCAGCAGACAAGTTTCGGCTCTTCAGCAGAATCGACTATAAATCTCTCCCAGATGGTCTTCTGCTATAGATATTGTGCAATAACAATCGTTCATTATTTAAAAAATATTTATTTAAAAAATCCCCACTTGAACATTTTTCAGCTAATAGATTTTATTTTTTTAGCATAATCAACTGAAATTTTATTTCAGAGGACCTTCCTTTAAGTCTATAATCCTTTCCTACTTATGATCACGGAGTAGTGCCTGGTAGAGCGGAATAAAAATGCTCAAATTAGTCGAATCGTTTGAGTTGAAAGAAAAAAATTTGTGGGTCGACATACGAAAAAAGGAGAACAAAAAATTTAGAAATCGGTTTATATTTTCTGTTTGCTTTTTTGATTTGAAACTTCAAAAAAATATCCTCATTGCGTCGTTATTAGCACGTTATTATTTTGTTTTTACGAAAAAAAATTTTTTGCATGGTATTTCAAGCGTTCCAAAATCGTCAATTTTACCTTTCGTGAGCGATTTTGGCATATTAAACTTCTTTCAAAATGTGTGCATAGGACTCAATACAAAAAAAAACATGATTTTTGGACATTTTCAAAAAATTCTAAATAGAGCAACATTTGAAAAAAATTATTGTTCACTAGCGAAAACTCTACGTATAAAAATTCGCCATAATTGTCGAAGCAATAGGAATATTTTTTAAATTTTTAAACATTTTAATTTTCGAATAAGAAAAGAGAACAGAAGATATTAACCGATTTCAACTTTTTTTTCTTTTTTTTCGGATGTCAACCCACAAATTTTTTTACCTCAGCTCGAATGATTCTACCAATTTGAGCATTTTCACTCTGTCCTACTACCTGGGCTTCTGGGGAAGCAAGGGTTTTTCAAATTTTGGAAAATCAGTTCTGAAACTTTACAAGGAAGGATCAACAGAAGCCAAAAAGAAATTGCAGAAAAGATTTACAGTTGATTCTGCTAAAGAAACAAAAATTTTCTACTGAAAAATTCCCGAATTATGCGTTTGTTTAAAAAATACACAATTGTTATCTAATAGCACATTATTACAGCGGAGGATCTGGGCAAGATTTTTTCACTTGTTTCTTCTGAAAACACGAAATATTTCTATTGGAAAAAGGCCTGATTAGTAAGTTGATTATTAAATTTTTATAAACAATTAATAATTCAGGGTTTTCTTCTTTCAATTTAAATCAAACATTTTTTTATTCTATTTGTTTCAAAAAATGAAGGTCCCAAGTACTTCATTATCACAGATAGAGAAGATATAACTTTTGTTCACTAATTTGTTTACAAAAATCCGAAAGAAATTGTATGCGGACTGTGCGGCTAAATAACAAATTCAAATGAGTTTCTGCCTCGAGTCTGACCATTTTTGGTCACATCAGAAAATTTTCAACAAAATAGCAGCCATAAAAATTAAAAAAAAAAAGTATTTTCTTTTTTTCGTTCAATTATTTAAATTTTGATTTGTACAAAATTTTCTCTGTTGTAACGATGCAGAATTCATCATTTCAGTTCATCATTTTAGTTGAAAATTCAACTATTTTGTTGAAAATTAATATTTTTTGATTAAATATTAATATTTTTAACGAGAATTTCATTATTCTATTTTTGGTTGAAAAACTATCTTTTCTGATTGAAAATTCAATTATTTGGTTGAAAATTCATGTACTATATATTATATATATTTTAAAACTCGTCAGTTTGGTAGAAAATTAATCTTGTTGGTAGAAAGTTCACCTTTTTGGTTAAAAATTAATTTCATTGGTTGGAAAATTATCAATTTTGTTGGAAATTCGTTTTTTTTGTTTTTAACTGAAATTTCAACTATTTCATTTTGGGTTAAGACTTCATGTATCTTGTTGAAACTTCATCTTTTTTTGGTGGATAATTGATCTTCAAAGTTAAAAATTCATCTTTTTGGATGAAAATTCATCCTGCTGGTTGAAAATTCATCTTTTTGGTTAAAGATTCATCATTTCAATTGAAAGTTGATTTTTTTGGCTGAAAAATTAACTATTTTATTAAAAGTTCGTTTTTTTAGGTTGAATACTAATTTTTTTTTAACTGAAAATTAAACTATTCCATTTTTGGTTACAAATTAATATTTTTCAGTAGAATGTTCAACTATTTGCTTGAAAATTCACGTGTTTTGTTGAAAATTCGTCTTCTTTTGTAGAAAAGTAATCTTCTTGGTTGAAAATTCATCTTTTTCGTTAAAAATTTAATCATTTTGTTGAAAACTTGTGTCTTTCTTTGGTTGAGAATTAACATTTTTAACTGAAAATTAACCTATTGCATTTTTGGTGAAAATATTATCTTTCTTAGAAGGACATTCAACTATTTGCTTGAAAATTCATCTTTTTTGTTAAAAAATTAATTATTTCATTGCAAACTTGTGTTTTTTTTGGTTGAAAATTAACATTTTTAACTGAAAATTAACCTATTCCATTTTTGGTAAAAATATAATATTTTTTAGTAGGACATTCAACTATTTGCTTGAAAATTCATGTATTTTGTTGAAAATTCGTCTTCTTTTTTAGAAAAGTAATCTTCTTGGCTGAAAATTCATCTTTTTTGTTAAAAATTTAATCATTTTACTGAAAACTTGTGTTTTTTTAGTTGAAAATTAACATTTTTAACTGAAAATTAACCTATTCCATTTATGGTTGACGATTTATGTATTTTGTGGAAAATTTGTCTTTTCTGCTAGGAAATCGATTTCTTGGTCAAGAATGGATTTTTTTGGCTGAAAATTCAACTATTCTGTTGAAAATTTGTCTTTTTTGGTTGGGTTAAACTGTTTTTTATTTAAAATTGAAATCTTTATGGTTGAAATTTCGACGATTACATTTTTCAATGAGAATTCATCTTTTTTGTTTGAAAGTTGAATTACTTGATTAAAAATTCTTTTTTTTTGGTGGAAGATTCATCATTTTAGTTGAAAATTCTACTCTTTCATTGAAAACTTGACTATTTTATAGAATTTTTTTTTTGCTACAGATTAATTTTTTTAACTAAAGATTTAACTATTCCATGTTTGGTTAAAATGTATATTGTTTAGTTGAGGACTCAACTATTTGGTTGGAAATTTCTATTTTTTAGTTGCAAGTTCATGTATTTTTGTTGAAGATTCATCTTTTTTGGTAGAAAATTGATCTTCTTGGTTGAAAATTCATCTTTTCTAATTGAAAATTCAACTGTTTGGTTTGAAAATTTATCTTTTTTAGATCAAAATTCAACTATTTGGTTGCAAATTCATGTACTATATATAATATATATTTTAAGACTCGTCAGTTTTGTAGACAATTAATCTGCTAGGTTGAAACTTTATCGTTTTTTGTTGGGAATTCCAGTATTTTATTGGAAATTCATCTTTTTTGGCAGAAAATGATTCTTGTTGGTAGAAAGTTCACCTTTTTTGGTAGAAAATTCAAATCAATGATTGAAAATTTAACAATTTTGTTGAAAATTTGTTTTTTTTGTGTTTAACTGAAATTTTAACTAATCCATTTTGGGTTAAGACTTTATGTATCTTGTTGAAAATTCACCTTTTCGATAGATAATTGATCTTCAAGGTTAAAAATTCATATTTTTGGATGAAAATTTATCCTATTGGTTAAAAATTCAAATACTTGGTTGAAAATTCATCTTTTTGGTTCAAGATTCATCATTTTTATTGAAAGTTATTTTTTTTTGGTTGAAAAATTAACTATTTCATTGAAAGTTTTTTTTAGGTTGAATATTAATTTTTCTAACTGAAAATTCAACTATTCCATTTTTTGTTACAAATTTATATTTTTTAGTAAAACATTTAACTATTTGCTTGAAAATTCATGTATTTTGTTGAACTTCCGTCTTCTTTTGTAAAAAAGTAATCCTCCTGGTTGAAAAATCATCCTTTTCGTTAAAAACTTATAATAATTTTGTTAAAAACTTGTATTTTTCTTTGGTTGGAAATCAAAATTTTTAACTGAAAATTAACCTATTTCATTCTTGGAAAAAATATTATCTTTCTTAGTAGGACATTCAACTATTTGCTTAAAAATTCATGTATTTTGTTGAAAATTCGTCTTTTTTTTAGAAAATTAATCTCCTTGCGTAAAAATTCATCCTTCTGGTTAAAAAATTAATCATTTGGTTGAAAATAATTTATTTCGATTGAAAATTTAACTATTTCATCTTTTTTGGTTGAGTTAATCTGTTTTTGATTTGAAATTAAAATATTTTTGGTTGAAATTTCGACGATTACATTTTGTAATGAGAATTTATTTTTTTTGTTTGAAAGTTGAATTACTTTGTTAAAAATTCTTCTTTTTTTAGTGGAAGATTCATCATTTTAGTTGAAAATTCTACTTTTTCATTGAAAACTTAACTATTTTATGGAATTTTTTTCTCGTTAAACATTAATTTTTTTAACTGAAGATTTAACTATTCCATTTTTGGTTAAAAATGTATATTGTTTAGTTGAAGATTCAACTATTTTGTTTGAAAATTTCTCTTTTTTAGATGAGAATTCATGTATTTTGTTGAAGATT
Source organism: Melikaiella ostensackeni (assembly GCA_032362435.1). Lineage (NCBI taxonomy): Eukaryota > Metazoa > Arthropoda > Insecta > Hymenoptera > Cynipidae > Melikaiella > Melikaiella ostensackeni. The sequence continues at coordinate 60,022,029 of JAUMHM010000031.1, forward strand.
CGTCTCTTTTGGTAGAAAGTTAATCTTCTTAGTTAAAAATTCATCTTTTCATTAAAAATTCAACTGCTTGGTTGAAAGTTTAACTCTTCTGTTAAAAACTCATTTTTTTGGCTGAAGTTTTATCATTATAATCGAAAATTCATC
>JAUMHM010000031.1:60033922-60045130 GCA_032362435.1 Melikaiella ostensackeni
CATGGAAAAATTTCTAGAGGTACCGGCTCAGGAATCGAACCCCGGACCTCTGGTAGGAAGTCCGAGCGCTCAACCGTCTGATCCACCGAGATATTATTATTATTATTATTATTATTATTATTATATTTAAGATTTAAGATGGGTACAGCTCACCCTGGCGAAAGTTTCGGATAAAAATTCATTCCGAATCAATCCGACTCAATTCGATTCAATCCAAACTTCCAATCCGAATCAATCCGAATGAAATTTTCAACCCGAATGAATCCAAATCAATCCGAACTCGGATTGATCTAATCCGATTTTCAATCCGAAAGAATTCGATTCAATCCGAACTCGGATTCATTCGAATTGAAAATTCAGTATATATCAATCCGAGATCGAATTGATTTAGATTCATTCGGATTGGAAATTTAGTTCGGGTTGATTCGGATTGAACCCAACTGAGTCGGATTAATTTTTAACTGATTTGGATCGTACGAAATGGAGAAATTTTTTTCGGATCCTGGTTTTTTGTGTGCGGTCTACATCTGAGTACACTACCACTCCACCTGAATACACTTGCTTCGTTGAACATCCTTCATTCATTCTCTCGATATGACAAAACGATCTTAGCGAATTTCAAATTTCTTTCACTCTTGTGAATCAATGTTTCTTCTTCACCATGCAGTGGGTCAAGAGACTCGATTCCGTGGCCAAAAGTCCAATTTTCATACTTTAAAAATTGTGCAAAAGAATGACGTCATTGTAATCAATGATAATTGAGGTATCTATTCCGTAAATTATTTGTTATATAACGAAATCCTGCTCCATTGACAGTTACGCAAACTATAACATTATTTTTTAATTCTTCATGTGCTTTTCGTTCAAATATTTAATATATTTATAGCACCATTATTAATTTTTAAATGGTTACTCTGTCTTACTCATCGTTAAGCATATAGAAGTAAAAAAGGTTAATTGAATGAAAAATAAAAAATTTATTAAAGTTTAACAGTATTAATGTTAACAAATATATAGTACTTTGGTAAATTACTTTCTGTCATTCGACCGTCCCTTGTCGTCCCGCCAGTTATTTAAAAAATTCAGATATCAGTGTGTTCTTTGTGATATTTACTACAAGATAGCACTGACCACTTTTGCCCGGAAACTCGGTTCCGTGGCCAAAAGTCGGCAAACCCATTAAAATGTACAAAGATGAATTCTAATTATGCCTAAGTATGGTTTTTTGGGTCGCTGATTCCAAATCTGAAGTCAAAATTTCAAAAAACAAGAACATGGTGGATCCAATATGGCGGACAAGGATTTAAAAAAACTGATGGATTTACTCGAAATGTGGTATCTAGAGGTTTTTAGGGCTCTGACTCCACATCTGAAGTAAAAATTTCAAAAACACAAAATAGCGGATACAATATGTTCTTTCTGAGTGAATTTCCTTAGCCTTTCAAGTTCGGGGTGTTTTTAAAGCGCGTTTTTTGAAATTTTGACTTCAGATTCGGAATCAGCACCCTCGAAAACCCCTAGATACCACGTTTTGAGAAAATCCAATAATTTTTTCAAATAATTGCCCGGCATATTGGATCCGCCAATTCGTGTTTTGAAATTTTGACTTCAGATTAAAACGAAACGCCCTCGTAAACCCCAAGATATCACGTTTCGAGCAAATTCAATAATTTTTTGAAATAATTGTCCGCCATATTGAATTCACCATTTTGTCTAGCGAAATTTTGACTTCAGATTCGGTATCAACGGCCCGAAAACCTACATATATGCGTAATTAGATTTCATTTTTGAACATTTTAATGGGTTTGCCGACTTTTGGCGTCGGAACCGGGTCTCCTGGCCCACTGTGCACTACAAAGGTCTTATTTCTATTTCTATTTTTTATTTATTTTAATTTCTATTAAAATTGAGGGCTCAGATCAAATAACCGATCATAAAATTATTCTCCTTCTCCGCCTTCCACACCCTCAGCGAAATCATGTTTTTACCGATTACTTGATCCCGATCCTCAATTGTACAATGTAGAGGAAGAGGGTCTGAAATAGCCAGTTTAGAATAGAAAAGAATATAATTTTTGACTATTAGATATTAATTAACAATAAATTGTGTTACAGACAATACTTTTATGTATTCTGAACATTGCAAACATTAGAAGTCATAAAGAAAACCGGTAAATAAGTATAAAATGTTAAGAAAAATAGCCACGTTGTTGGCCGTTTTAGCTGCACGTATGGCTAAGATGGCCAACTAAATTTAAAGATATGAAACTGTATTATTTTCCATTAGATTTTGTTGCTAGTGTCAAATGATTCCCGATTAAATTTTATGTATGGAAATATAACATTTCTTTATCAGAAATGTTCTAATGATATAAAATAGGCATCAAATGGTACGGTTATAAGAAGGCACTGACTAGTGTTACGGAATTTTCCGTACGACTAATCCGGTCAAGTATAGCGCTAGGGCTAGAGTTACGGAAATTTCCGTAACTTTAGCCCTGAACGAGATGGAAAATGATTGGTCTTACGGAAAATTCCGTAACGGTAGACAGTTCGTTATAAGAATCCTTGGAAATATAAATTACTTACAATTTCAAATACAGAAATCATTATTGTTTAGCTTATAAATAATAACGACACTTTCAGTGACTTCATCTCACAAGAAATAATAAGAAAATCTTCATATTATGACTCTTACGAAATTGAAGTTATAACTTTAAACTTACGTCTGCTACAGCAGACGATAAGTTTGAGTTGTGGCGCGAATATTTAAAATATATTGAAACAGTATTTACATATATATACGATACAGTTTCATAAGTGCTAATTATATAGCTCTGTGCATAAAAAATCAATTATAAAAATCAAATAAATAATAAATTGAATAAGATATTATCATATTGAATATTTTGGTTTATAATAGATATCATGATTTATCAATTCAGTTTTCTATCTACGCCGTGTGACGACGCGCAAGAGCTTGATGTAGTAGACCGCTGGCCGGCCGTTTTATCCACACAACCCAAAGGCCATTTTAGACAAACTTGTATATTCTGGTTATTTTGAATGCGTGCGTCTGTCGGATCTCGCGCTTCGCGCTTGATTAAAGTATGTCCAAATCGCAAAATTTTCTATATTATGTTGAACTCTATTATATTAACTGTGTTTTTTATTAATTTTTGGACATCGGTTCAAAACTCCTGCTGGAGATGAAAACTTTTGCCGTCAATAATTGTATTGTATCATGTATCCTTTTTCTATAAATTTAAATTTGTTGTTTTTCAACGCATTATACGCATTTATGCATCTTATAGAAAAATAGTTTAAGGCGAATTTGTAGATCTTTTGTAGATGAGCAATTTAGTTACTTAACATTTTTTCATATCTTGCATAATTTTTATGGAAAGTGGTATTTTTTATTTTTAATAAAATATCTTACGACTCAAAGAGAACCTATGCGTCTAATCGGAATATGGTTTTAAAAATTTACAGATTTTTTTGAGATTAATAATTTGTGTTCTTAAAATTTTATCGTATCTTGCATAATGGAACCGAAAAATGGAATTTTTTTTTTTCAATAACATTTTTCACGATTAAAGCAAAACTATTCGTCACATAAAATTCACATAAAACGAATACCTTCTCATTGAGATAAGAATGTAAGAATACAAGCTAAATTACTTAATAATATGTCTAAAGTCAAATCAATAATGCATACTAAAGTAGGACCAAACCAATTATTGGGTTTTGTTATTCTAATTTAAATATTTTTTACTTGAAATTACCTGTCCGAAATGTGAACTAAATTAATGAATATATCTGCATTAAAAATCGATTTAAATTTGCTTTTCTAATCAGTTATTAACACAGTAAGCCCCGGGGTATCAAACCATTGCATATCATTCTGATTATCAGCTTCAGATCAAAATGACCCACTTTTGCGCATCAAAAATTAATTTTTACACAACTATCTGTCGAGTGTCAGTTATTATACTTTTTTGAAAGTTGTAGGTTAGTCATGGCCCACGATTTTGTTCAACTTTCAACCAGGTACATAGTTAAATCATCCAAAAAGATGAATTTTCAACCAAGGAGATTAATTTTCCACCAAAAATAGAATACTTAAATTTTCAGTCGGAAATATTAATTTCTTACCAAAGCGAAACAAATTTTCAACAAAATAGTTAAATATTGAATTAAAGAGCTGAATTTTCAACTAAAATGATGAATGTTCATTGTTCAACCAAAAAAATGAATTTTTAACAAAGAAGTACAACTTTCAACCAAGTAGTTGAATTTTTATCAAAAAAATGTAAATTCTCAACGAAAAATGTAATAGTTGACATTTCAACTAAAAAAGATGAAATTTCAATAAAGTAGTTGAATCCTCAACCAAAACAGATTAATTTTCAATGAAACAGTTGCTTTTTTTGCCAAAAAATATGAAAATTCTACCAAAAGAAATGAATTTTCAAACTAAAAAGAAAAATTTTCAACAACCAGCTGAATTTTTATCCAAGAAAGATTTCTCAGTAAATATAGAAAACAAATTTTAACCAAATTGTTGAATTTTCTGCAAAAAGATGAATTTTCAACCAAGAAGACTATGTTCTACCAAAAAAGATGAATTTTCAAGAAATACATGAATTCTCAACTAGAAAAGATACATTTTCAACCAAAAAAGGAATAGATAAATTTTCAGCTAAAAAATGGAAAAATGTTAAATGAAAAGCAATTGGGTTTAACCAAAAAGGACGAATTAAAAAAAAGTTAAATCCTCAACCAAAACGGATAAATTTTTAACAAAAAATATAATACTAGACTTCTCAACCAAAAATGATAAAAGAACTAACTTTCAACCAACAATGGAGTAGTTTGATTTTCAGTTAAAAAAAATTAATTTTCAACCAGAAGAAGATCGAAAAAAAATCGAAGTAGTTGAAACCTCAACTAAAGCAGATTAATTTTAAACCAAAAAGAGTGACTTCTTAACAAAAGAGTTAAATTTGTAACAAAAAAACACAAATTGTTAACTAAAAATATAATAGTAGACTTTTTAATCAAAAACAACTAAAGAATTAATTTTCAACAAAAAATAGTTTGGATTTTCCTGTTAGGTTCTATTGATTCAGTTCGCATTTGAGTGAAAAAACGAGAAAAACATGAATTTTCAACAAAACACATGACTCTTCCACTAGAAAAAAAAATTCAACCAAAAATATATTATTTGAATTTTCAATTGAAAAAATTAATTTTTGATTAAAAAAAACAAATTTTCAACAAAGTAGTTCGATTTTGAACAAAAGAGATGAATTTTTAATTAAAATGATGAATTCTCAATGAAAAATATAAAAGTTGATATTTCAACCGAAATAGATGAAATTTTTACCAAGAGAAATCAATTTCAAAACGAAAAGGACTAAATTTCAACAAAAAAGTTGAATTCTCAACCAAGAAAGATTTTCCAGTTAAGAGAGAATACAAATCTTAACCAAATTGTTGAATTTCCCAGACAAAAAGGCGAATTTTCTACAAAGCAATTGAATTTTTAACCAAAACAGAATGACTCTCTAACATAATTGTTAAATTTTCAACAAAAGAATTAAATTTTCAACCAAATAATAGAATTTTTAACCAAAAAAAGTGAATTATCAACTTAAATGAGGAATGTCCAACTGGAGTGTTAAATTCTCAGTTAAAAAAAGTAATTTTCAATAAAAAAAAAAAAAAAAAAAACGTATATTCAACTGTGGAAATTATTTTTTCTAAATATGTTTCTATACTTCTGGAAGATGTACAAATTCCTAGGACCGTCTTAAAAAAAATGTAGGAAATTTTCAATTCGATTTAGAACCAATCTAATCAGATTATTCCATTTTTCAAAATAGAAAAAGATAATAATCGAAACAATCACACATTTCTGAAAATTCCTAACTTTATAAACATTCTAGCATTTTTTTTTATTTGTGAGCCTTTTTATTTTCTGCTTCTGGTTCATGAAACAGTTCATAAGAAAGTAGATTTTATTTCGATTAGGTAAATTCTGACGCTCAATTTGCTGACCATATAAAAAATCCAAAATCTGTATGAAAGCATGATAAACCATTAAATGGCTTCAATGGTTATTCAGAATGAAAGAAAAAAATTCGCATCAATTTGGATAAACAGTAAATATTTATGTTGGTGTGGCGAAATTTCGGTCCTGAATAGACCCTTTTTAAGCCTTTGATAAAAAAAACAATCCTATAATTGAGATAACAGAGATAAAGAGAAAATTAAACTATGTAAAAAATTTTTTTAAAAATAATTAGTAAAATCTCCAATACAACAATCGTGTGAAAAAATACTTACAAACGAGATAATAGTTGTGTATAAATAAAATAACATTAATATCCAATTGCCATAATTTCCAATCTTAACTTCATTCAATGACAAAAAAATGGAAAAAGAAGATGTAATGAATATCAGAAAAAGTCTCCGACTATTCTGAAAAATAGTACATTGTGCTACAAGTTGAAAAAGCGAGAAATTTAAGACTCCGCTCGGGTGGCTATCACACGAGTTTTAAATCGTCGCTTTTTTAACATGTGGGACATGATACTGTTTCCACAATTTGTTTAAAAAGTGCTAGTTTTTTACCTGTTTTTTCTTTAAAGAGGAGGCGATTTGTTGTCGATTGACGCGCCAATAACAATGGCAATTTTCAAAACTATGGCAATAATATGACCGTAACAATAAGTTGGTAACAATGTTCGTTCAGGAAGGTTAGGAGTGGTGGAATTAGATACAACGCAATAGTTGTGAGTTCACCTGCACATACTGAAGTAAGCCACAGGGCTCGTTCAGTATTTCGCACTTCATTTACTTTTTCCACTTTGCGTCACTTTTTTCGCTGTGTCCGGCTACTTTTTTCACTGCGTCCGTCTACTTTTTCATCGTTGCCCGAAAAGGTCGACACTGCGTATGCGCTACGTCATCGACAACAAATCGGTCACTTTTTACACAGAAAACAGGTGGAAAAACTAACACTTTTTTTGCGAATTATAGATTAAAAAATAAAATAAATAAAACTGTGATTTAATATTGAAAAATTCAAAGTATGTGAAGTTAATGAGCTTATGTCAAAACTTAGTTATAAATTCAATTCGAGAATAACCTACCAATTTAAAAATATTGCATTAAACAATTTTATAAACATTCTTTTTGGCAATGAGGGTTGGGAACGGAAATATATATTCGTAAATTACATTCTTGAAATTTGATTAGAACGCTCAAATACAAACACAGTAAATAATGAAATTAAATCAAAGAATGCATGTCATTTCCGAAAGTAAGAGTTCTAAAAGATACTGAATCTAATTGAATTCACCATAAAATTAGAAAAAAATAATACTTAAAATTTTTTTATTTATTTCTGTCACCAGGTCTTCAAATGGTAATTTACTTACTAACTGGTATCAAAAACTTACTTGGTCTGGTAGATATTTAAGTCATAATTCTGAACATCTTTGGTCACACAAAAAGTCATGATTTGGTTGATTTGGTTTGATTGATCGCACTATAAAATTATTCTGTTTGGAATTCAAGGGAAATAATTAAAATTTTTTAACGCACATCTTGTTTAACAATGTTTACCCAGTACCCTTGGTCCGTTAGTTGATGAAAACGAGAGTACGCTTGATTCACAACATGGAATCTAAATAGAAAAGAATTGGAAAAAATGAAAAAAAATGTTGGTTTGACTGTTTTTTCTTATGTTTCTGGTCTTTATAATAAAACCACAAACTTACTCAGAAAATACAAAGTTGAAGTTATTCATAAGCCTTCAAAAAGTAAGAACTACATATTTAATAGCACCAAAGGTCCGTTACCAAAATCAAAAATGAATGGAGTAGCTTATAAAGTTAAATGTTTAAATTGTAAAGCCTGTTACATTGGACAAACAGGTGGACAAATTAGGAAAGCGAAAGAAAGAACATGATAGAAATGCAAGGAATTATGACAAATCTACGGCGTTAGTAAAACATTGTTCAGAATTTACACATAATTTCGACTTAAACAATCCAATAATTTTAAAACAAGAATCAAATCTAAACAAACGCTTAACCTTAGAATCTTTTTATGTCCTGAAGGAAAAAGATTGTGTAAATCTTAGATATGAAAATTCTAGGTTTCCTTCAAATTATAATATTTTAGTTCAAATAAATGAATTTGTACATTAATTTGTTTTCCGAATTTCATTAAACTTTTATTTAAAATGTGGTAATTATTCTTGAATTCAAAGATATGTATTTGGCGCCATAACGTATGAATTGATCGTTTCAAGAACACTCAATTAGATTCAGTATCTTTTAGAACTCTTACATTCGGAAATAACTTGCATTCCTTGATTTAATTTTATTATTTCTTGTGTTTGTATTTGAACGTTCTAATCAAATTTCAAGAATGTGATTTACGAATATACATTTCCGTTCTTAACTCTCATTGCCAAAAAGAATGTTTATTTTTAAATTGGTAAGTTATTCTTAAATTGAATTTAAAACTAATTTTCGACATAACCTCATTAACTTCACATACTTTGCATTTCTCAATATTAAATAACAGTTTTATTTGTATAAAATTTTTTTTTCAGACTAGTCAGAGAGTTTTTTAGATATTCATTACATCTTCTTTTCCCGTTTTTTGTTGGCATTGAATGAAGTTAAGATTGGAAATTATGGCATTTGTATATTAATATTATTTTATTTATACACAACTATTATCTCGTTTGTAAATTTTTTTTTCATACAATTTTTGTATTTGAGATTTTACTAATCGTTTTTGAAAAAAAAAATTCATATTATTATTTTGAAATTTTTGGTAATCGAACTGGCTTTAGGGTCCAGTGATTGAATACAACTTAAATTGTTTCAAACGTTTCGGCACACGATAGTGGCCCTCTTCAGTGAATTTTATTTCTGAAAAAAATAGAAGTAAGGGTGTTTATAATACTAAATATGTCTACAAAATTATTACTTTGGTAAATTTAGTTCTTTGGTAGACTTTGGTAGGACAATAATCATTTAAAACGTTTGATTTAAAATTAATGAAAAATTGAGCGCGACTGAAATGGATACAAATTGTGGCGGAGGGTTGATGAAAATTACAAAATCTTATAAATAATAATTTCTTTGGATGCAACAATTGTTCTTTAGTTGAATTTGGAAATTTAAAAAAACAATTATTTGACTGAACTATAAAAATTAGAGCTAATGTCGAAGAAGAGAAGAGACGGTAACAATTGTAAAGTGTTATAAAATTATTTCTTTGAGTCGACGACTGTTGTTTGGTTGACTTTGGTATCTTTATAAATTTAGAATTAATGACGAGTTGTTCAATTGAATACAAATGTGATGAAGAGATGATCAAAAGTTGTAAAGTCTCAAAACTGTTTGTAAAAGATTGTAACGTATTAAAAATGTTTAACAAAGATTCAAAAATATTCACAAGGTTACAAAAGTTTCAAAAGAATTCACAAACATTTTCAAGATTTCAAAAATCTCAAAATATTCATAAGATTTAAGGAGTTAACAAAAATTTTGAAGATTTTCATAAGTATTTTAAAGATTTAGAAAATTTTCAAATATTTCAAAAGGTTTCACGAGAATTCAATGGATTTCAAAGATCTGGAATTATTTTAAGACGTTTCTTTTTTTTCCTAAAAATTTCAAAGATCTCAAATTATTACAGAAGGTGTCAAAGATTTCATGAGATTTAACAATTATTTCAAAAATTTCAAAAATCTCGAAATAGTTCAAAGTTTTACAGATTTCACAAAAATTCTTTGAGATTTCAAAGATCTTAAACTATTCCAAAAAGTTTCGAAGCTTTGAAGGAATTTCACAAAGATTTAATAGATTTAAGAATGATATTAAAAAGATTTCAATCATGTTAAATTATTTCAAAATGTTTCAAATATTTGAAGAGAACAATAACAAAATTTAGATCTCAAATTATTCCAAACGTTTATTTTATTTACTGTGAAAGGTTGACCATATTATCGCACTGGCCGTTTTAGACCAACTTCCTCTACACCGTACCTCAACTCGAAATTCCGAAACGACCGTTACATATCTACATCGGCATTAAAATCTCATTACATAGGAACGCGTTTACCTGAAATCCAGGTCTCTTTTTTAATCCTCTGAATCAGAGTCTCCTCACAGACGGAAGGTGGGAACCGAGACCTCCCCCGACGACCGTTACAGACCCAACTTCCTCATAAAAACGATATCGATATTCGTTACGGCTTTCGAAATTTACCAATGAGGAGTTGAGCCCTCCTCTCGATTACTTCCGGTCTCGATTCCCTAGAGCGGAACTCAATCTCGTTGAGGGGAGGTGACGTCACTATTCAGTGCCCACGAAGTTTGAATCAGGAGGATTCACTCTGCGGGGGTTCACCAGGATGTAGTTAATGTCGACGGCTTCGACCCCGCCGAAGACGATTACCGTGATAATTTTCCATGTCCTGAACGCGATAACGAGGAGCCTGCAGGTGTTGCTAGACTACCTTTGCAATGTATCGACGAGGTTCAATTTCCGCCTGCGTGTTTCCTCTCAAGAGCGGAAAAGCGAGAAATTAATTGACTAACAGTTCAAGGGGGTTCAACTGTCAAATCTATGACATGGGAATATTAATTTTGCGGGGGCTAACGGTCTTTATGTAGAGTGGCGTAGGACGAAAAAGGCATAGTTGTCTTTTTCACGTCAGTATTTGAAATCTGAAATTCATTGCTTGAAAGTAAATTATCATATATATTTTATATACATTTTTATTAGTAATTTTGCCACGATGAAAGTAAGTAAAAAATAATGGGTTGATTTAGAACCAATCTATTCACATTATTCCATTTTTCAAAAGAAAAAGGTGACAATCAAAACCAATAATACATTTCTAAGAATTGCTAATGTAATCAAAATTTTACTAAAAATACTTAAGTAAAATAGATACCTTCTAGTAAATTGAGTTGATCCTTAAAAATCTCAATTAAAATAAATCTGAATTATTCATAGGCAACCCTGCAGATTGGAACCAATCCTTGCTTAATGTCTCTCTTTTAAATTTTCTTAAAGATCGAAATAAAATCTACTCTCTTATGAAAATTTTTTGTGTACTAAAAAAGAATACCCAAAAAGTTCACAATTCAAAAATAGACTTTTTGACTAC
>JAUMHM010000031.1:60053405-60075411 GCA_032362435.1 Melikaiella ostensackeni
TTTTTACTCAATATTTCAATTATTTTCACTGTGAACGAGGTTTCCAAAGATTTCAAGGGATTTGAAATGAATTAAAACATTTCTAGTGATTTGAAGGGATTTCAAAAGATTTCAAAAGATTACAAAAGTCTTTGGACATTTCAAACAATTCCAAAGGATTTGATTTGAAAAAATTACCTAGTACGATTTCAGAGAAAATCTCGATTTTTTCAAGGGATTTTACAAGATTTTTACAAGGGACATCAAAGAGTTTAATCAGATTTCAAGAGATTTTACAGGATTTCAAGAGATACCGGAGAATTTCGACAGATTTTTAGGGGCCTATAGAAACTAAGAACGATTTTCGCTGATTACAAAAGATTTTCAGGCATTTCAAGGAATTTGAAGAGATTTCGAAATATTCCAAAAGAAATCACGGGAATTTAAAGGATTTTAAATGATTTCCAGAGATACCGAAGGATTTCGACGGATTTTTAGACATTTCAGGGATTTAGGAACAATTTCCGCGAATAACAAAGAATTTTAAAGAGTTCTAAGGTATTTTAAAAGATTGAAAAATATGTGAAAATAAATCACGGAATTTCAAAGGATGTTCCGGGATTCCAATAGATTTCAAGAGATTTTAAGATATTTTAAAAGAAATCACAAGATTTCAAAGTATTTCAAAAGATACCGAAGGATTTTAATAAATTTTTAGAGATTCTAAGGATTTAAGAAAGATTTCCGCAAATCACAAAGGATTTTGAGGGATTTTGAGAGGTTTCATGGAATTTCAAGAGATGCCGAAGAATTTTGACGACTTTTAGGGATTTTAAGAATTTAAAAACGATCTCCAAGGATTAGAAAGAATTTAAAGGGATTCCGAGGGATTTTAAAAGATTTCAAAATATGTCAAGAGAAATTACGGGATTTCAAAGGATTTTAAAGAATTTCGAGAGATAACGAAGTATTTTGAAGGATTTTAAGAGATTTCAAAAGATTCCAAAGTATTTCTACGGATTTTAGAGGATTTTATGGGAGTTTGAGAAATTGTAATAACTTAAAAATGATTTTGGAGGATTCTGAAATCTTTTAATGGATTTTTAGGGATTTTAGGGATCGAAGAACGATTTCCATGGATTAAAAAGGATTTTGAAGGATTCCCATGGATTTCGAGAGATACCGAAGGAGTTCGACGGATTTTCAGGGATTTTAATTATATAAGAACGATTTGCACGGATTTCAAAAGATGTTGAGGGATTCCTAAGAATTTTAAGATATTTTGAAATATTTCAAAAGAAATCAGGGAATTTCAAAGGATTTCGATGGATTTTTAGGTATTTTAAGGATCGATGAACGATTTCCGCGGATTACAAAGGACTTTCAAGGATTCAAAGGGACTTTGAAAGATTTCTAAATATTTTAAAAGAAATCACGGGATTCAGAAATTTTTTTAAGGATTCCAAAGATTCCAAAGTACATCCACAGATTTTAGAGGATTTCGTAAGGTTTCAAAATATTTAACAAAATTTCAAGGATTTCAATGGATTTTGAGGAATATTGATAGCTTTTCAAAGATTTTAATGTGTTTTCAAATAGTTTAAGAGATTTCAAGAGATTCCAAAAGATTCTCACGGATTTTAAAGATTTTGATGGATTGTAAAGGGATTTTGAAAATTAAAAGGAAACTCGTAATAATTCGAAATATTTCAAGGAATTTCGAAGATTTTAATCGTCTTTTAGAGATTTTAAGGGAATTCAAAGAAATTTTGTAGGATTTTGAAGATTTTAAGCAATTTCAAGCATTTAAAAAGATTTCACGGAGTCAAAAGTTTTTAAGGGATTTCCAGTTTTTATAGAATCTCAAGGAACTTCCAGGAAACTCAATCGATTAAAAGGGATTTCAAAAGATAATGTGCGATATCCATGGAATGGAAAGGATTCCCAGAAATTTTCACATGATTAAACAAATTTTGAGGGTTTTACAAAATTTTCAAAAGAATTCGTAGGATTTCAAAGGATTGCAAAGATTTCCAGGGATATCGCGAGACTTCATGAAAAGTGCACACCAGATTTTAAGAATGGTTAATAGGGTGGGTCGAAAATCATAAATTCTAAAATTCGAAATTGCTACAACGCGAAAAAGTAGCGTATTATTTTTTAAAATTAGTACAGTCACCTTAATCACCATTTCCGTTGTATAGTGGGACGATTATCGGCTTTCTCAAGTCATTTGAAACTTCACTGTTTCCAGCACATATATTCGAAAATTCGCTCAGCCACGAGAACAAGTATCCGCCACCGCTCTTAAGCATTTCAGCGGTGATACCATCGACACCAGCAGCCTTACCATTCTTTAGTTTCTTAATCACGGACATAATTTCGTCGATATCAATTCATACAGTCTTTCACGTTGTCTGAATCCCATACCATTACACCATCAGCATTCTTAATTCGGAATAACTTAGTGCTAGGTACTTCCTGTCCTAATCTTCTTAACTCATTTCCAAAATAATTTCTTATTTCCTTCAAAATCAATTTGCATTATCATATTCTTTCGCTTCGATTTTGGCCTTGCTTTATCTGGCCAGTATCTCCACCAAGCATCTCCAGTCTTTCTTCCAACAGCTACAGTACCGCACACTTCAGATGCACTCTTGAAGATGCTACCCCATAGTATTATCCATGCACCCTCTAAATTTTCATTGCCTGATTCTATCTCCCAGTCTTCTTCATGATGCCCTAAACATTTATTCAGCTTTTCACGATATACTAATTCTATTTCTGGTTTCTGCGAATTCTCTATTTTAACTCGCGTCTGCTTCGTCTTATTATTGATTCTTCTCTTCCTCCTTGACCTAGTTTCATTTTTGAAACTAAGAGGTAGGTGATCCGTTCCGCATTCAGAACCTCTCATATCCTTTGTATTCCTTACAAGCCCTCTTAGCCTCTCATCCGCTACAACAAAGTTGATCATACTGTAGCTTTCGCCTCTGCACTAAGTATACATGTGGATTATTTTATGCCTGAATCAAGTTATTATAATAAACAAGCCTTATTCTAAGCATAAGATAACAAATTCATCTTCGTTACTGTTCGTTTTTATGTCTCCGAAATTAACCCAGTACCCTACCAGTACCTTCGCGTTGCACACCAACCCAGCCATTCATATCTCCGAGTAAAATGATTCTTACGCCAGGATCGCAAGTACTTATAATATCATTTAACGAGTCCCAAAAGGTATCTTTTACATCTCTCTTGTCACCATCAACTGGAGCGTAGCACGCTATGATAAATAGTCTCCTGATTCCCACTTTCATTCTAACCCATAGTAATCTAGGTGATTCACATTCATACTTTTTGACATGTTTTCCTTTTTCATTCATAATCAGACCGACTCCTTGCCTATTATATGATTCATTATCTACTCTTGACTGAAGCTCGAATCCATTCTCTTTGCAGTTCGGCCTCTTAGATGAGAATTGACCATTTTTTACTCCAGAAATGTCATAAGAATTCCCAACCGTGAATAAAAACTTGACAGGCTTAGAAACTTCCATAAATTTTCATTTCAAAAATTCAACTTCAAGAATTTTTTTCGAAAACAGGAGTGAATTAAATAATAATTTTCTTTTAGAAAAGGATTAATTAAAATCCACAGAAAATTAGGAAGACTTTTTTGATCTCCAGCTATGTAAAAAAAATTGAAACTCAGGAAATTTTAAAAAGTCTGTAAACAAGAAATTGTTTTAAACTTTTTATTGAGCGCGGGTAATCAAGCTGCATGTCTATCAATTCTAAATTAATTATACTTCTTCAGGATCCCAGAACACTATTTTTTCTCAATGTAGTGAATCTAAATTCCAGAATTTTTTTTTGACTCATCCGAATGGTTAACGCCTCGGCTCTAAATTTATTGGACGTATGTAATATCAAATATCACATAATAAAAAAGGAGTAAAATAAATAATGATATAATGTGTATAATATTGTAAAAAGCAATTTTTCACATCGACAAGTGGTTTCAATTAACACTTTTTAAAATAAGAATTAGAAAATTGAAAAAGATTTTCTTATATGGACAAAAACATTCCGGTGAATTTTTTTTAAGTAAAGTTTTTTGTGGTGTACAATTACAAGAAATTAAAAATTGAGACCAAAATTTTTTGAGCAGGTTGTAATATTTTCAAAATGAGTAAAAAAACAGTTTTTTTTAAATTAGTTAATTTAATATACAGAAAAAGGTTATACATGTTGAATTTCTGCAGTTGGAATTGAGGAAGCATGTCATTATTTTGTTGTTTTGAGAGGAAAAAATTTTCATCGTTTATAAAGCGTTGAAATCGTTTAAGAAAGGCAAAATTCACGATTTGGAAACGCTTTGAAAGGTACAAAAAAATTTCGTTTTTATATTAACAAAATACATGTTTCTTCAATTCAAGCTGAACAGCTTTCTAATTCGACACGTAAAATTTTCATTTAAAAACGTGCAATTAACTAAACTGAGAAACGTGGTTTCTTACGCTCTGAAAAAATTGTTTCTTGCACAATGATTTCTCTTCAATTTTTTATTTTCTATTGTTGTTTGATACTAAAAACTGTAAACGAAAATAATTCGCTAAATTTTTCTAGATGACATTAACAATGTTTTTTCTTCTTTCGAGTTCCATACCATAACTTTTTTTTGCTCGGCTCAAATGATTTAATTGATTTCTGCATTTTTTCTCTACTAACGTGTACTTATATCTTTTTCGTTCTAAATATTGATATTTTTTTTCTGGAGATGAAAAGTGCATCATATGCCTTAACATTTTTTTTTTATTTTTGCAATGCATGATTCGATTTTTTGTCACATAATTTCGCAAAATAATTACTTTTTCAGCTCACAATCGAGGAATTTTTAAGGTCAGAAAATAGTGTCCTTATTCACAATCTGCCTTTTTAATCATTTGAGAGTAATTTGCACAATTTCAGTGGTACCGATGCTACTAATAATCTCAATGACAGAGGTATTTAAGAATTCGTTTAAATAAATAAGTGATAGCATTAATGTAAATATCGAGTCTCAGCATTTCTTTGATGCAGTTTTATGTGTAAAATATATAAAAAATGTTTCTCAATCAAGCCGCAGACAGATATTTTAAGTATTCTATGATATTTATTGAAATATATTCCAAAACATTCCCAAGTATTCTGAAGTGTTCCCAAGTATTCCCATTTATTCTCAAATATTCGAAGTATTCTTTGAGAATATATTCCTCGAGATTATTATGGGTTACAATGGAAGGGAATCAGAAGGCTATCTATTATAGCATGCTACGCTCCAGCTGATAGTGATGATAGGGATGTAAAAGATACCTTCTGGGGCTCGTTAAATGATATTATAGGTACTCGTGATCCTGGCCAAAGAATCACTTTACTCGGAGATATGAATGGGTGGATTGGTGTGCAACGCGTAGCTAGTAAGAGCGTAGCTAGTAAGAGATGCAAGGCTTATGTGAGGCTCTGAATGTGGAACGGATTACAACCTCATAGTTTCAAAAATGAACCTAGGTCAAGGATGAAGGAGAATTAGAGTTAATATTAAGTCGAAGCAGACGCGAGTTAAAACAGAGAATTTGCAGAAGCCAGAAGTACAAATAGTATATCGTAAAATGCTGAATAAATATTTATGTCATCATAAAGGAGACTGGAAGACGAAATTAGGCAATAAAAATGTAGAGGGTGCATTTATAATACCGAGGGATAGTATCTTCAAGAGTGTATCTGAAGTGTGCGGTACTGCGACTGTAGAAAGAACGGTAGGAAGAAAGTCGAAGCAGACGCGAGTTAAAACAGAGAATTTGCAGAAGCCAGAAGTACAAATAGTATATCATAGAAAGCTAAATAAATATTTATGTCATCATAAAGAAGACCGAAAGACGAAATTAGGCAATAAAAATGTAGAGGGTGCATGTGTAATACCACGGGATAACATCTTCAAGAGTGCATCTGAAGTATGCGGTACTGTGATTGTAGAAAGAAAGGTTGGTGGAATGATGCAATCCGCGTGTCTGTCAACGAAAAAAAGCAAGTGCACTCAGAAAAGTTGAATAATATAAGTTGTAGCGACGAGAGAACTAGATTAGAAAATGATTATAAGGACAAAAATAGAAAAGCAAAGATATTAGTCAAAGAATGCAAGGATAAAATCAAAGCGGAAGAAGATAAAAAATGCAAAATGATTTTGAAGGAAACGAGAAATTATTTCGGAAATGGGTTAAGATTTAAGAAGATCAGAAAAGGAAGTCCTAAGTCCTAGCACTGAGTTAGTCGGTATTAAGAATGCTGATGGTAAAATGGTATGGGATGCGGACAAAGTGAAAGATTGTATGAGTGATGTTTTCAAGAAATTGTATGGAGGTCAAGCTATGGAGCATAACGACTAACGACCGTGACACTGAAGAGGATACGTTAGACAATCCCATTGTAGGTGGCGTGAGAAAAATTGATGTCAACGACATTATATCCGTAATTAAGAAACTAAAAAAGGGTAAGGCTGCTTTAGATGGTATCACTGCCGAAATGATTAAGAGCGTTGGCGGATATTTGTTTGTGTGGCTGAGCGAATTTATGAATACGTGTGCTGTAAACGGTGAAGTTCCAAACGATTGGAGAAAGACGATTATCGTTCCACACTACAAGGGAAAGGGTGATAAAGGTGACTGTACTAATGATAGAGCGATTTGCCTACTAAGTACCGTGGGCAAAATGTTTACCAAAATACTTATTGGTAAGATCATGGGAATAACTGAAGAAAGGATCTATGAAGTCCAATGTGGATTTATGCCAGGTAGATCATGTGCGGTTCAGATATTTATCTTGCCTAAGAATGGCTCTCTTAGACGAAGATGGTCTTGATCTCGGAACAGTGAAAGTGCGTGGACTGGTGTTTTCAGATGATAAGATTGTTACAGCAATATCAGTTGACGATTCGCAGAGAATGATGAGCAGACTGGATACCAGCATAAAAAGTATGGTTATTAAGATTAACTTGAATAAAATAAAAATTATCGTGCTTGAAAGAAGGTGCGAAAAAACAGTTTGCAACATTGACTTAAACGAAGAGAAGAAAGAACAAGTTGATGATTACGTGTACCTTGGAAGTTTATTTGATATTGACGGAAAGATAGATGCAGAGATATCCAAACGTATAAACTAGGGTTGAAAGATTATCGGCAGTATAGGAGCTATTATTAGAAGTAAAAATGTAACGAATAAAGGTCAAATTGCAATACATAATTCTGTGCTTGCACCCACTGTGCTGTATGGTAGCCAGACCTGGACGTATCAAGAAATCGATAGGAGTAAGGTGAACGTGCTTGGCATGCAGTTCCTGCGAAACATGTGCGGTAAAACGCTAATGGACAAAGTCAGTAATGAGTAGGTTCTCAAAGAATGTTGTGTAGAAGAAACGTTATTTGACAAGAGTGAAAGAAATTTGCTGAGATGGTTTGGTCATGTTGAGAGAACGGATGAAGGACGTTCAACGAAGCAGGTATATTTAGATAAAGTGAGTGGTAGCGTACCCAGAAGCAGGCCGAAGAAAGAATGGTTGGAATGTGTTAATGAGTCTCTAGAGCTCGCATGAAACAAAAAATGGATGTAGAGGAAGAAAAAGATGTATGCAAGCATAGGGATGTATGGAGGACAATTGTTCCTAAGAAGAAGAGTGACGTCTGAAACGAAAGATATTGAATAGTCATGGGCCCGCGTGAAGAGATTTGCTTAGTGGATTAGTATAATGGCTTTGTAAGGCTCTTTACCTAGGGTGATTGCTACAGAGATTGATTAGCGACCCGTGTCGGAGCGGTGTTGCGGAAAGAGTGTACCGTTTGAATGAACAACACGTGATGCCTTCTAGATTGATCTAAAATCTACCCCTTCTTCATTTCCCTACACATCCCTTACTCAAACTCACCATATAGATTCCTCGATCCCTAGTAGTGCAACGAGGCTAGAACCGGACGACTTACGCTTACCTCGAAAGAGATTTGATTTAATGGTATAATAAATACACGCAAACTGAGAGTGGTCCACCCCTCAGAGGAAACTTACGTAAGAAATCTTTTGTACCCGTCCCCCCAAGTAAGGATTCGTAGGTTTTCCAGACCACCTCACCCCACAAAAAAGCTTACGTACTCAATGGATTCTCCCTTATTAAATAAAGGTGTATTTTTCAAATAGGAAATAAGCTATTCTTTGAAAGTAAATTATAAAGTGTTTTCGCTTAAAAATTTGTGGAACAAGAATTAGAGCAAAGGCTGCTTTCTTGAATGTTAAATGAGTAGAAATATTATGCAGTACGGGTACATGAAAAACGCTTGTAAACTCTTACCTGCATACCCACTGAACTACGCAAATCTTGTTCATTCCAGGTTTTAATCTTGTTATAGTGATACCACTATTTATTCTGCGAATATTTTATGCTGAAGTATTTAACAGATATCATGCATTTTACACGGAAACGATTATTAATGAATAATGGAACAAAGTAAATATACTTAAAACTTGAGTAGCATTTTGTTTATTAACAAAAAATATAATTGAAGATATTTGGTCACGATGTCAATGAATTGAATGAAAAATGGAATCTTCGAATTGAATGAAAAACAAATGAGGTATTAATATTTTTGGTTGTAACATCAAGATTATATTTCTAACTATTTGTAGAAAAAAGTGGGTGTTATTTGTTATTGCTTTAATCAATTATTTCGAAAGAAATTGAGATGCTTCTGGAAAACCAAAATTCGTGATTGTATCATCCAGATTTTGAATTAAAATTTTTCCCTCGATTTTTTCTACATAAAGCAGATTTTGCTTCATTTTTTTTTAGGAATGAAGGAAGATATTACATTTTCTTCGAATATCCGTTGTTTTTCTTATCACGTTCAATTTTTACTATTTTTGATAGTAAATAATGATAGGGTAATCAAAAATCAGACTCAGGGTGAGTGTGATAACAGTTTTTTGTTTTCTTTTATCATTGTAAAATACACAAATCTGTCAACAGTTTGAGGCTAATTGAAGAGGGTATTATGAACCTCATTTTTTCGATAAAAATGTAAGTATCTGATATAATAATTGCTAAATAACATTTTTATAAGTATATTGATACAGACAAATGATTTTTCAATCAATTCAGGAATATCATTTGAAATAGATAATTTTTTATGTCACTGGAGCCTTTATATCAGATTCAAATTTTTATTTATTATTTTGATTAATATTCTTATAAATGATAAATTATTGAACGCAAACATATATTATTTTAAGAATCAGTTCATGTTGTATCAACAGGTACGAGAGTAAAATCTTGTAAAACCTTGATTTTAGTGGATTTTTTTCAAACGTATCACACTAATCCACCATGACGGAAAATCTAAATTGTTGACACTCTAACAAGTGTTTGCTGATTATAGAAGGGGACGATTAAAAGTAGAAATTCTAAAGATGATTTCGGCAGAATTTGAAATGAGAATCTTTGAAAATATTCAAAATATCAATATTCATTGTTAATTTCACTGTTTACTAATGAAATACTTGATGTAAGCCTGTGTATATAAATTAAAGCTATATAAGAACAACAAAAAAGATTTTTATCATCTGGAATAAATCAGTACTGACATATCTGATTATAAAAATAAAACCCTCTCTTTGGTTTTGCAGTTGATGACCATGACGAAATTAACATGTATCTCGAACATCCGCCGAAATTATATAGCCATGCACGATATTTTGGCTTCAGTTGTCAGAGCATAATAAAGAGGAAGCCATCGAGACGATGCTTTTTATAATGAATAATTTATTATATATTATGATAGCAGTACGCATTGAGGCGTAGCGTGAAATACAAATTTCAGAAAATGAAAGACCCTGGGATCCTATCCTTTTCCCGGAAAACCCGAAAACCCCTTGTTTTTTTTTATTTACTTCAAAATTATTGCTTGATTTGAAAAAGTGTTGAAAAAAAGTTGTAGATCTCTATGAAATACATGTCTTTCACAATTCACCACAACATTAATTGAACGTACATTTCAATTTTGTCAAAACACGAAGTAGATAGTCAGGAATTCATACACAAAGTTAAATTACGAAAGTTTTATTTTCATCTAGATTTATTCATTAAAATTTGAAAAATAAAACGTTGAAAAAATCATCCACTTTTTTCAATTTTTCAACTTGTGAGAAAAAGATTAGAATAACGAATTCACGGTAAAACTTCATTCTAACAGAGAAAATTCTCGTTCAATACGAAATGCACTGTTCGAAGCCAGGACGTGAACTGACGTGAATTGTAAGTAAGGAGCCTCACTATGTCCAAACTATCCATCGTAAAAAACACCTTTAATGAGACCACTATAAATTTAGAAAATCTATTTTGCATCTAGTTATAAAAGATTGCCATGCACAAATGCACAATCTAAATGAGAATTTTAAAGAAGACTCTTGATAAATTGAATAAACAAGTACCGGTTCACACCATCAAAGAATGCCTTGCAAGAGAAACTTCATTAAATACAAAAGCCTTTAATAATAATAAAAAACCTGAACTAAAATTTGAAAACATTCTCAATATCCCAGGTGATATACAAAAATTGACATGGTTTTTAAATATTTCTAACATAGAGATTCCAAAAAAAGTAATTAACACTCTAAGGTTGCGTGAAGGCTTTAGTAACAAATATAGCAAAAAAAAAAAAGTATATTCAATTCCTTCAAATCATTAAAGAAATTGAAGCCAATATTTCAAAATTACCAGAAAACAAAGTGCAAGAATTCAGAACAAGATTTATGGGTTTATCGAATGATTTTTTGAATAATGGTGCTCCACAAACCTTATCATAAAAACGATTAAACGAAGGATTATTTGAAATAATACTTTTTTTTAAATGTCATCCTGAATTACTGATTACTAAGGCTGATAAAGAGAGTATTACGGTCGCAATCGTAAAAAATGTTTATAATCAAAAAATGATGCATATTTTGAATGAGAAAGATAGTTTTGCAGTTATTCCAAATGATCCTACAAAAATAATTTAAATACGTACATTTAAAATTCTAGAGAGATAAGGGCTTCAAAAATGTTTGGGAAACAATATCGAAAGGTGCAATATTGACACCATTCACACAAATCTATCTCTTGCCTATGGTCTAGTAAAAGCTCATAAAGCAGAATTTCCTTTATGACCGGTCATTTCGACAATAGGTTCATCCACGAGAAAATTATAACTTCTCAGTAAAATTATCAACGAATCAGTTACTCTTTCAGCAAGATCAATAAAAAACAGTGCTGCCTTTCGAAAATTAATCGAAAATGTTAAAATGCCATCAAATCACATTTTTGTCTCCTATGATATAATAGCCATGTTTCCTAATATACAATATTGAAGAGTTAAACTTTCTATTTAAAATAGATGAGATATGATCAAACTTCATACTGAGATTGCGAAAAAACAATTTCTTGATACCATTGAACACGTTTTCAATTCTGTTTATTTTAAATTCAATGGTACTTTCTATAAACAAAATTAATTTCAAATTGGACTTTTATGCAAGATATGTGGATGATTCTGTACTTTCTTTATATCACAAAATGTAGATACCCTACTTAATGTATTTAATAGTATACATCCAAGATTACAGTTTACTGTTGAATTTGAAACAGAAGGTAGATTGAATTTTCTTGATTTGACCTTAATAAAAACTGATGAAAATTATATAATTACTGATTGGCAAAGCAAACCTGTTTGTTCAGGTAGAGACTCAATTTTAATTCTAATCATTCCATTCAAAACAAAGAAGGAGTTGTAAAGAATTTTATTGATCAAGGTCTTAAATTATCTCATACAAAATTCCATGAAAAGAATATTGAATTATGCAAGCAGATTCTTTTTCTCAACCATTATCGGATTGCATTTATTTGCAAACATATGCATAACAAAATTGTTCAAATTAGGAGTTAAAGCAATAATCAGAACAAAAACAATATACAGGATTACAACAGATTTAATACGGTTGACGTACCTTATTTTTGAAAAATCTTAAGTATCTTGAAATCAAAATTAAGAAAAATGGACTTACATACAATATATATATTTCCATTCAAAAGCAATTGTGTGATTTACAAATTCAAATATAGACAATGTGATGCTGTTAGGGCAAACAAAAAGGTCACTTAGAACAAGAAAAGAGGTAGATAAAAATAATTTTCATAGAAGTGCAAGATACTACTCGGTCCTTACAAATCATAGACTCACACATGGGCATGATTTTAATTGGGATGATGTTAAAATTTTGTATCATAAGAGAAATCAAAAAAGAGAGAGTTCATGGAAGTGCTATTTATAAAGAGAGAATGTAACAAAGCTATTAATTTAAAGAGAGATCTTGTGAGGCGCAACAGAATTTGGGATGAAATCATTAATTGGATACAGTGGCTTTAGTTTTGTCATAATTTTGAATATGTGTAAATCAATTTCCAATTAAAGAATAAAATAATCTGACTTTGGGATTTATTCAGAATAGTTCGCCTGCATATGTCAAAAATCAATTTTCAATCAATGAATGAAATATGTACCAAAACAGTAATTGCTATCATTATCTGTGTTTTATTTTCAGGTAATGATTTTCTAATCTAACAATCCTCCATTTTTGTACCTGTTGTTTTCCTATAAATTATACCTGATGAGGAAGTCTAAATTGGCTTCGAAACATGTTTTTGATATAAACATGATTTTATTTTGATATTTAAGACATTTACGAAGAATTTCACTGATTTCAGGAATATTATTCAGAGAATTTGAAAAATATACATTAAAATTTTAGAATTAGCGCAAAAACCAACAATATGTGACAGAAAAATTATTAAGAAGATAATTGTTCTATTCTATGCCGTGATGTTTATTGCATGCATTTTTGCGGGATTTGGCCTTAGGCATAATATGAATCTAATTTTTAACTTCATATGGAGATCTGATCAACTGATATCTGCTGCATCGAAATCATGATAAAGAAAATTTTTCAAAACAAATTTCGTGTGAAACGAAAAATAAGTTCCAAAAATTTCACTGCGAGCCGGATTTTTGACCAATTCAGCTATTGCAGCAAGCTAGTGAATGTTTCGGAACTTGCATTTGGTCAACCAGATGGAAGGTCAACCTATAACTGTAAAAAATGTCGGGAATATTCCCAACAATTTTGTAGGTAAAATTCCCTATTTTGGGTAGGAAAATTTATTATCCCATAAAATTGGGAATTTTTCCATCATTT
Organism: Melikaiella ostensackeni; assembly: GCA_032362435.1. NCBI lineage: Eukaryota > Metazoa > Arthropoda > Insecta > Hymenoptera > Cynipidae > Melikaiella > Melikaiella ostensackeni. The sequence goes on from JAUMHM010000031.1 coordinate 60,066,696, forward strand.
AGGAAAAATTATCGTTTTTAAGGGTAATATTTCCATTATATATGCTAATTCTCCTACTTTTTGAGTAATTTTACCATAGTTATAATGAAAAGATGTGATGAATATCTATATTCCTGACTATCACCTGATACTACTTTTACTATTAGCACTGACTATCCTGATTAAAATATTTTGGGAATTTTTGTGTATCCCTTGAAAATAAAATAAAATATTACTATTTAAATAATATTATATTGAATTATAATTATTATTACATTACACTTCTGAACAAATGATGCATTCAAATTTTTTAAATGATGCTTTCATTTTTGGAGGTTAATAGAACCTATTTTACGAAAAATTCTCCAAGAAACTAAAAAATTTACCGAAATCGTCAGGGAATTTTCCCGGAATTATTTTCGGGAAAATTCTCAAAATATCTTGCAAATTTACCGAACTTGGTAGGGAATTTTCCCGAAATTATTCCAAAATTTTCACTGGCATGCTGCGATAGATGAATTGGTAAAAAGCACCTCTCATGATTACAGGAGGTGGCGGTTCAAATCCGGTTCGGGATATATGGGGTTTTCAAAAAATTCGAGTCTAAAAATTCAAAATTCTGTAACTCCCTGAATTTAAAAAATTTTGAAAAACCATTTTAACCATATACTTTACTCACTCAAGACTAAAGTTTCACAATATCTCATCAAAATCAGTAGACCCCCCTACAACTCTGATATTCTGAAAATCAATTGACAAGTTTTTGGACCAAAATATCTGTTTTTTCCGACCTAGGATGACAAAATTTAAATGCAATAATAATCTCTATAATACTGAGAAAGTTAAGTTTTATTTAAAGCTCTGGAATTTTAAAAAATTTATATTTAAGTGATTTTATTTCTTCTTGCATACTAACTTATAAAATAATGTAAGTACAATAAAATACAGCAATATACAACAACATACAAAAAAATCCAAAAATTTATCAAATTCATCCAAATAATAGACAAAAGTCCTAATTTCCTGTAATTTTTGTTGTAATTTATTGTATTTATTTGTATTGTCCTGTAAAAATGTTTGTAGTTTTCATACTTATTCCTAAATGATTTTCCACCAGAGATTTAAAAAAAAATTATTTGATTTTTTTCAATTAATTTTTGTGAAATTTTGTACAAAAAATGAAACTACCCAATAAAAAGTACCCAATAGAGTTTTTAAGGGTCCAAAATACTCACTTATTTTTAGAATATCCAAAATATTATTTTTACTTCCTTCACCTTTTTTTAAAATTTTTTTCCGAGAAGGGTTTTTTCAATGAAAAAAAACTAATACAACAAAAAAGATGTGTTTTATACACATCTACATCTTTTATTCAAACACTTTCCCAATGCAAACAATAATTTTGAAATAAAAAGGAAAAATATGGTTATTTCTTATTTTCCGGGCAATTTTGGCAAAATTGATCAAATATTTTTTTTTTTTTTTGATCGAAACCAAATTATTTCACAGTTGTTTTTTATGTAAAAAGGATAAGAATTGCACCCCAGGGTCTTTCATTTTCTAAAATTTGAATTTTACACTACGCTTTGAAATTTAACATTAATAGAAAAAACAATAATAAATTTAAATAGATTTTACTTTATCATAAAAAACTTCATTAAATAAAAATAAAATATGACACATTTTATACTTAAGAAAGTTCTGGTAATGAACAACCCTGTCCGAAATTGCAAATTTCTACAGGTGGAAACAGGTGTTCTCCATCTCAACTTCTTTGCAATAATCTTTTTTTCTCCACAGACAAACGCGGCAAGTGTATTCATTTAAAAGACCAGAGTCCCGCTAAAAATGTCCCGCCACGCATGTGCACTGCGAAGACGCCTCTGATTGGTCCTTTAATTTCAAACACCGGCGTCTAACCGTCGTTCGAACACGCGATCTCATTCGAATCCCTCGAAAATTTTCTTTCTCTCTTCTAAGCCTCTCCAAAATCTCTGGATCAAACTAGTTATCTCTTTTTGTCTCCCACTCCCTGAAACCCACTCTCTTTCTTGTAAACTTTGGACCTAAAATATTTTAATTGAGCCATGATGTTCTTATTCTTTCGATTGAATTGATAGAATTTTATATAATTCGTGATTGCTTTATATGGTATGCTGCTTCGTAAAAGAGAGATAGAAATAGAGAAAAACGTGAGAGAGAAAAATCCCTCTTCAGTATGCTTCTCAGGGGTGTAATATCATTACAGAAATCCCGATGCAAAATTAATAATTACATATTATATTTCGAGGGAAATTCCAGGAATTTCTCCTCTCTGGACAGGCCTGAGTTACATGTTTTATATTCGGTGCCTTCATAATCTGAAAAATGTAAATATTGTATTGAAATATTGTGAAATGGTTCAAAATATATAAGAGCATGTCTATCTGGCCTATTTGAGTTTTTATTTTGTTTAAATAGTGCAATTTTATTAATTTTCAATTTGAATTGTAACTAAGAACGGGGCTTTAGAGTCCTAGCTGAAATAGAATTAATAAAATTGCATTATTTAAACAAAATAAAAACTCAAATGGGCCAGACAGACGTGCTGTTATATATTTTGAACGATTTCCCAAAGTTTCAGCACAGCATATTCAATTTTCTAATTATAATGCCGCCAAATTTAATAACATGTAATAATTGGTCATGTGAGAAACTGTCACATACCCTTAATCATTTTTTTAATAATAATATAATATAATGTAACATAGACAAGAATAATAAATTTATTATTCCTAATTTCGAAGGAGATAATCTTAAAAAATATTAGAACAATTATAATTATTAGAGTAACTATTGTCGTCAAAAGTTGACAGAGAGGCTTTTCCTAACCTCAAAGTATGAACTACAATTTTAAATTTCTCGAGACTTAAAAATTATTTTTGAATACTCTCTTTTTCCCTGCATTCAGTACTGAATAATTTATGAAAAAAATTTTTTGTTTTGGTTGAAATCAACTGTATTTGATTTAAAATTATTTTTGGATTTTTTGATAAAAATTCATCATTTTAAGTTGAAAATTTATCTTCGTGGTTGGAAATGTATTTTGTTGAAAAATCGCCTTTTTTGGTTGAAATTAACCGTTTTTGATTTGAAATTTAAATCTTTTTTTTTCTGTTGAAACATCAACAATTACATTTTTCGTTGCAAATTCATCATTTTTGGTTTTAAATTCAACTAATTGGTTGAAAGTTGAAGTACTTTGCTAAAAAATCATTTTACTGATTGAAGATTCATCGTTTTAGTTGAAAATTCATCTCCTTCATTGAAAGTTTAACTATTTTGTTGAAATTTTGTCTTTTTCGGTATAAAAAATTAATCTTGTGTTTCGATTAATAAATTAATTAATGTGTTTAATTTAGGAAGTTTTTACAAATGATTACACGATATTCTTAAATATATTAATTATCGCCATCGAAAAACTAAATAAATGAAGAATACTAAAAACATAATTATTAATTTCTAACATTTTTTCCCAAAGTACATGAATTTGAATAATAATTGAAACAAATTTTTATTTTATCTCCATACTTAAAATCCAGTGCAAATTTAACATATTAATACTTTGAATAAAACATATTTTCCTGAGAATAGTGAAAATGGCAAAAAGAAGTTTGATTTAAATCAGTATAAACTCAGTACCATAAAAGTTATTTTTACGAATAAAAAATCATTGTAATTTAATCTTATATTACAGTTAAAAAAAAATTAGCACGCTCAAAAAAATTCCCTGAGATTTCCAGGTTTTTCCACGTACATAAAAATTCCCTGACATTTCCACGTTTTCTCGGTTTTCCAGGCGAGTAGATACCCTGCTTTTAATACCCCAATTTAATATACACGACCCTGCTTTTAGAAACACATTAGCATAATACGTTGGCGAGAGGACTTTAGCGCGCGTTTTTCAGCGCACATTTTCCGCGCGCCAATCGGATTTAAACTTAAAATCCAGGGAAGGGACGACCTCGTGGTTGCGAACGGTTGGCCGGTTGCCTAGCGTTATGCTCGAAGCAGAACACGACCGGCCATCCTCTGATGAGGTTCATCGAAAAGTGCTTTGGGTCTTTATATCTATTTCGAAATATCAATCACAAGTAAGAAAAGTACACGTGTCAGTTCCATTTGTCGGTTCTCGATTTTTTACCGCCTTTCAACGAGCATATTTTCCCACAAACGGACGTTTTTATTCCAAAATAAGAAAAACGCGCGAACTGTTCGGGAAGTTTATACCGAGTTGGCGGGACTCAGTTTTTGAGCTAAATTTTTGGGGAAGACTAATTAAATAAAAAAGAAGACAAAATGTTGGTGGCGGCGACCACTGCGCGTTGCCAAGAATTGCATTTCACGGTTTTGCCCCCGGCGGTAAATAACAGAATACCTCGTTGTCTTTTCGGTTCACCAAATCCCACGGATACCGCCAATCTTCTCAAAGAAGCTTTGGAAGTGGAAAGAACGAGATTTCAATCCAGGTGGGGAGTGGATCCGACTTCTGAAAATGATAAGGAAAATATCCTCATGAGGTACGAGAAGGTTGAGAGGTCCCCAAGGAAAAGGAGTTGTCCATACTTCAGACAGTCAAATATGCATGGTAAGTGAAAATTTTAGTTTCTAAATAATTCCTAAATGTCTAATACAATCTAAATCTCTGGTTATCAGTTTTTATCTACTAGAAAAAGATAAGACCAGGCACTAACTCTGAAACCACGTGGCCAGTTTACCGCGTCGCATCATGTCGAAAAACGTGCTTTAGCATTTTTTCAATTTTCAAAAAATATCGATTTTTGGCCAATTTCGGTTTTAGTGTCTAACAATTTTCGAGGAAAGATAGTTCACTTGTTTAATTTTTAATATTTTAATTGAAGAATTTGTTCTTTTAGCATTTATTCTGTGGGTTGAGTATTTTCCCGCTTTTAAATGATGCAATGAGATTAAAGATGTACACTAAATAGTTATCTCAAGTTCAAAAATGAGAAATGTTAAAAATGATTCATAAAATCGATCAAAATGTTCTTATTGTGAATTGTAACTAATTTTGGAAAATAATTAAAGTCGAACTTTAGACAAAATTATTTCAGTTTCAAGCTGTTTATTTAATAATAGTTATTTAGAGTTTTATATTTTTACTTCCTCTTTAGTTAAAAGTTGCAATTCAAGACTTGTTCAATTTTTCATATCTTAATTGAAGAATTTGGTCTTTTAGCATTTATTTCGTGGGAGAAGTTTTTTTTTTATTTTGTGACTCGTGGAAGACTCTGAATTGTATTATTATTGTAATAATAAAATTTAGAGTTGTGTTTTTTCTTCCTCTTTAGGTAAAAATTGCAATTCCTATTTAATCCTCTATTTTATAAATCATTTTTAACAATGCTCATTTTTGAACTTGAGACATATATTGCTATGTATTGATTTTTCAGTCAATCAATGTTCTTGGTGATTTCGAAATTTCGATTTTGTTGAAATAATCCTAGAAGATTCGGGAATATTCTATTTAATGAAAAACTCTGTTCGAATTTGTGAAATATGTATTATCTGAAATTTGTATATGTAAAATTTTTCTCCTTCCAAAGTTTAGCCAAAAATATTATATTTTCCCGTTAATTTTCTTATATAAACTGATTTAAAAAAAAAAAAAAAAAAAAAAACGAATAGGATTATTTCTGCTCAAAGAGATGCAAAGATTTCAAAAATTTGCACAGAACTTCAATATCTAATTATGTTACTCCACATTCTAAAAATCATGGAAAGAATATTTTGTCGATCCTAGAAGTCAAAATTTGACTGATATGATTCTAAATTATATTATTATAATAACTGAAGATATAAGATTAAGATATAACTGAAGATGTATAATAACTGAAGATGTATAATAACTGAAGATTCCAAGAATTGTTTTAAAAAACGGAGCAAAATTACCTGCAATTATTCACATCAACTTTAAATTTGAAAAATAAAAATATCAAGACTTATTCTCTTCCCATGAAAAAGTAAAGAAATCCTATTGAATAAGCAATTTTTTAGACAAGAGCTGAAAATTTTTTTTGTTACAAACTGACTTTTTCAAAGAAACAACTTATAGGCTTACTTATGATTTTATGCTCAAAGAGATGCAAAAATTTCAAAAAATTTTTAAAACTTCAATATCTAATTTTACTCCATAATCTAAAAATCATGGAAAGATTATTTTGTCAATCCAAGAAGTCAAATTTTACAGATGCAATTCCAAATTATATTATTATTAATTTATTAAAAGTAAATATGAAAAAGTAATAACTGTGAAGAATTGAAGAATCGTTAAACAGAATGAAGAAAAATGACTTGCAATTATTCGCATCAATCACTTTCAATTTCAAAAATCAAGACTTATTCTTTTCCAATGAAAAACTTAATAAAAATAATATTAAATAAGCAATTTTTTAATCAAGCGCTAAAATTTTTCTTTTATAAACTGACTTTAAAAAAAACTTATAGGATTATTTATGCTCAAAAAGAGATGCAAAGATTTCAAAAATTTCACAGAACTTCAACGTCCAATTATTTTATTCCATAATCTAAAAATCATGAAAAAAATATTTTTTCAATCCACGAAGTCAAACTTTGACTGATGTAGTTCCAATTTGTAATATTTTTAATTTATCAAGAGTGAATATAAAAAATTAATAACTGTAAGGAATCTAAAAATCCTCTAACAAAATTGATTAAAATGACCAGCAATCATTCGCATCATTCTTTAAATGAACTTTTGATTTGAAAAATAAAAAAATCAATAAATTGACTTTTTAAAAAAAAAAACAACTTTTAGGATTATTTATGTTTAAAGAGGTGCAAAGATTTCAAAAATTTCACAGAACTTTAATATCCAATTATTTCACTCTATAATCTAGAAATCATGGAATGAATATTTCGTCGATCCAAGGATTCAAAATTTGATGTAATTCCAAATTATGTTATTACTAATTTATCAAAAGTAAATATAAAAAAGTAATAACTGTAAAGAATCCAAGGATCGTTAAACCTGCAATAATTATTTGCATCAGCCACTCTAATTTTTAAAAATAAAAAAAATCGTGACTTATCCTCTTCCCATGAAAAACTAAAAAAAATCGTATTAAATAACCCATTTTTTAGTCAAGACTCAAGAGCTAAACAGGGGAAAAAATGCATGAATAAACTTCTAATAAATCTCAACCCACACAAAAGCCTGTTGACAAAAGTAAATAATTTGGGGTCCAAAATTGGTAAATCTTCCATTCATGAAGTTGATGTTTCGTCACTTCGTGGGGGATGCCAATTATTAGAGCCGGCGGTGGTCACTTTTCAAACTTTCTTAGGCACGCCGACCTGTTCGTTTTGGCGGGAAATAGTCGACAAGTATCTGTTCGACGGGAAATCGTCACCAGGCGCAAGCGAAGGCGAGTCGCGTGGCCTGAACCTGTTTTTCATTATGTACCTTTGCCCTCTCTTTCTCTCTTTTCTATTCTCTCCCCCTTTTCTGTCTCTCTTAGACTACCTTAACCTCGCTTAACCCCTCCCCATCAAGTTTCTTTTCTCTCCTCTCTTCTCTTTCCTGTCTCTGTTCTCGATACGGTAACACCACTTCGCTTCTCGTCTTACGCTTCGAAATCCAAAGCCTTCGGTCAAGTAGCTACCGTTTCCTGATGAAAACCTCATGCCTATTTGAGCAAAAGACTCTACCAGGCCATTTCTATAGATTTTTTTTCTAAGCCTATTCAATCTTTTCTAAAAGGAAACTTAAAATTTCGTGCAAAAAAAAACGAATCGGTCTTAATATTAAAATATTTAATTGACAATATTTACCAATATTATACGCCTGTAGGAATCCTCTTTGTACCTCTTTGTCCTTGAGCGCCACCTGCCAGGTGAACTATTGGGTATCCCAAAGTAATTAGAGCAATTTTTATAAAAAATAACGGTGAATAACAATTCATTTTAATCAAAAATATCATACTAAGGTCTAAAATTAATTGTTTACAATAAGATTTCTTGTTATTATTGAATTCAAATTCAAATTTCTATCCAATAGTTCCAAACTGGTTGCGATTCGAAGCTACCAAACGGGCGTATAGACCATTTTAACTATCAGAAGGTTTACAGCGTATGTGCGAAATATATATGTACTTCCTCTTGTTGCGATCATTTTTGCTTGCTAAACACAGTGCAATCATTTTTATTAATTTTTAAAATAATGTAACGATTTATGGTATACATGTTTGCCGAGTAAAAATGAATATATGTAGGTGAAAAAGAAGCACGGGAGCATATATGCGCTGCATGTCGGCTTGTACAAAAGTGATACACTGAAATCTCCATTCAACGGCCCTCCATATACCGTCTTCCGAGAATTTCCGCCGGCCCGTATTCGTTGATGAGGGGGTCCAAGAGGCCGAGAGAGAGAGAGAGAGAGGTGCTTTGAGCTCAGCGGAGTTCAGCAGTTCCCTAGCCACAAAGCGGGCAGTTCGAGCACTCGCGTGCATATTTCGTATTTATGTTTATACACACGCGGAAAATTCTCTTTTCATTAATTAGGCTTCATTATTAAAAAAGGTCCACCCTTTATAGTAACAAAAATCTACATTTGTACGAAATACAATTAATTAATATTAGTCAACTCTCGATATACTGCGCCTCGGCTTACTGCGTCCCTAGAATTCTGCCAGCTCACATTCGACGACCAGGAACT
>JAUMHM010000031.1:60084768-60094868 GCA_032362435.1 Melikaiella ostensackeni
GTATTGACCTGCCCTATACAAACTCTAGCCACGAGCGAGAGAGAAGCGGGAGCCTCCCGTTCTCTCCTAGTCCCTGCTTTTTTTTTTAGCTGAACAATTTATTTTGAAGGCCTCACAAATTAAAATATTTTAGAATTGCGCATTCAAAACTGTAATTTTAACTTGGAATTATAAAATTTTTAGAGATGATACACATTATTATCGGGTATCTTTTATGTAATGTAGTATCAAGTGACATTCAAAATGATTAGATAGATTTTTCTAAACTAAAAAATGAGATTTCTGTATTTAAAAAAAATGCACTGCCATTTTCAGCGTTTCAAATTGAAGAATTTGGAATTGTAAAACTTCAAAGTTTAATCGTTCTAAAAACGTTGAAAATTATATGATTCCTGATTGGAAGCTCTAAAAATTAATTAACTCAAACTTGAAGCGTTAAAAATTAATTAATTCCAAACTCCGTTTAAAATTGAAGTATACTTAAATTAGGATCTTGAAACGAAGTCATTAAAAATTAATTATTTTCAAATTTTGCATCACGCTTTTTAGAATTCACTCAATTCAATCTAAAGTGCAAAATTAATAATTTGAAAATCAATGATGAAGCATTTTCATGCAAGGGGAACAAGTTCATGTTGCTTCAAGTGGATAGACAATTTTATGAATGAATAAATTTGAATGAATTTTATGAATAAATGAATGAATGACTGAATGATTTCGAAGATTATTATTATTAAAAATTCTCATTTACATATTATTTTGCAATGTTATCTTAATATACATGCTTTCAATTCAAATTTGTTTAATATTAAACGATTCCAGTATGAAATAACTTAATGTTGAAAATTTCAAGCTCAAAGCTTATCAACAAGGTTTAAATTTTTTAAATTCATTCATTTAATTATTTTTACTAAAACTAATTTTAGAAGTCAAAAAGTTTAAAGGCTTCTTCTTTATTTCAAGTATTTTAGGTCTGAAAAAATAAAATACTTATAAACTGAAAAAGAGGATTAAAGAAACGTAATATGTGAAACGTCGATATTAAGCCGTGCAATCTGAACTGTTAAAAATATTTGTAAAATTAATATACTTTCAATATACGAATGTTTATGAATGTTAATACACGTTGCAATGTAATTTGCAATAATTTGAAAAGTATATTAAATATAATACTCATTTATATTAATACTTATAAATTTATGTTACATTTAAGATTATTATTAACAACTAGCAATATTATACTACATAAAAATTCTGATATTTATGAGAATTAATCACATTTTAAAGAGCTCTTTTTAACAAAGCTATAATGAAACTTAAATACTATCAGTATATTATTTATACAACATATTATTTTAAAAGCTAAATATATATGACACATACGTGTCACATGTTTTTATTATATATTATTATTATCTAATTTCACTACTTAGGGAATAGTTTTCGAGGGTGGATAAATGATAGTTTTGGGAGGGTAAAAATTATGAAGTTCATGAATTTAAATTTGAATTATTCAACTAAACCTTGATTTTTAATATTTTTTCAAATATCAAGTATAATTATTTTTAAATGATAAAATTTTTTTGAATTTTAAAATGAAACCAAACCATTTTTAATGTTTCGATACATGCTGTCAACAAACAAGTGTTTGATTTTAAATGATTCCAGTCTGAAATAATTTAATGCTGGAAGTTTCAAGCTGAAAGCTGATCAAGGAGTAAGATTCAAAATGTTTGAACTGTCAGTTTTGAAGGATTTGGAAAGGAGAAAGTCTTACAAGTTTTATAATATTTGAAATCATTCTGACTTTTTTATATACTAAACTAAGAGGGTTAATGACTCCACTCATACTTGAAATTAAAAATTGTAATTGCAATAGATTTTATCAATTTAATTATTTTTATTAAAACTACTATCAGAAATCAGAAAGGTTAGGCTTTTTTATTCCAAGTATTTTAAGCATTGAAAATGAGAAACTTATTAACTGAAAAGCAAAATTAAAGAAACGTAACAAGTATAACGCAAAAAATATTTATTTAAAAAATATTAGTTTCCCATTATTAATGGGCCGATTCTAAACATCCGGACTTATGTATTTCTAAACTTCAGATAATAAAACGAACCAATTTAAAAAAACAGGAATAGAAAACAAAAGCATCTCAGCAAACCACTTCATGCTGCGAACGGAATGTATTAGCTGCGTACGCTTTTAGATTATTATTATTAATAAGTAATTATCTTACTGCACAGCACTATAGTGATTATATTGTCGAATATACACACACTTTATTTAAATTTGCTCAATTTTCGAATCACTTACAATCTATCTCGAAATTAGATGTTTCATACCCCACGTAATAACACTCCACACCTTTAGTTTCAACCAACATTTAAGGAATATTCAATCAGCATAACTTTCAATTTCGAGCCGGGTGGAATTAGTTGGCATTATCGAAATGGGTAGTTAGGATGACAACCATTAGACTTCAAGCTAGGCATATATGTTCCAGCTGCGTATGGGGGTTACCCCCAATAGGGGTACGTGGTGGCATCACCGCATTATAATTAACCGTGCCGCGTACAACCCACCCCCATGTTCGATTCGAAAGCATGAAGATCGCAAGGTACTGACCCATGGAAGGATAGGCATGTTGGTAAAAACATATACACACCCATGGCAACACATACCCCCATTCCAGACCCCCATGGCACGCGTCCAGGTGGATCCGTCCGTTACAGAAAGTGATCATCGCGGTTATTCTTCAGCTGCCTAATTTTCGGCGATTTCACCCTGATCCACGTGACGATTGCTGCGAAAAGGGCTGCCAACCACCCTTACATAGCAAAATTTACATTCGTGGAATATATCCATACTCAATGACATCATAACTCATCAGGGTCATCCTCGCACACGCCAGAATTGGTTATATTAGTCATGTGTGGCTACTTAGCACGCCACTTGATCATTCTGATTAGAATTTTTAAAATATCAATTCTTAATGAGTGACCGCTTCTTGTAGTAAATAATGACCATTATCATTTTCAAAAATGAATTTTTTTCATTTTCATTGATTTACATTTTGTGTGATGTTGACTAGATTTGTCTGCTGGCTGTGACAGTCAACCCATATAAGAAATTTATTATTCATAAGCTGCGCATTGATACACTGAATGAAATAATTGGACGGTACACATATGATTCTGGTTATTCCAACTATATTGTGTTGCTCGCTCAGCTACAACCATACGGATCGCCTATTTTAGGTATAGCATTATGGTTACGTATTATAGCTAGGCCAAGAATATGAGGGTCGCTTGATAAGTAAGGTAAATTTCCCGTTAGATGGCGCCAAATTGAAGTTTGTAGTATATGACCAAGAAATCACACTCTTCAAACTAGCTTCTACATAGCTCCAGCCAAAACCGACGCTTAGTTTGCACTTAGCATACGTCTGAAGTGAGCGTGTCAGTAGTTTTTCAAAGAATGGAAAAAGAAGAGTTTCATGCAGTGATGAAACATTTTTATTTTAAAAATTGGACGGCTGCGCAGATCAAAGCCGAGCTAGATGAAGTTCACGGAAAGTCTGCTCCTTCGTTGAAACCCGTTTATTTTTGAATAAACAAATTTACACGCGGCCGAACCACAACTAAAGATGAAGCGTACTCCGGACGCCCAATTAAGGTCATCACATTAGATATGGTGGAAGAAATTCAGCACATGGTTATGGAAGGTCGCCGAATCTAGGTGATTGAGTTTTCTAAAGTTGTAAGCATCTCCACTAAACGAGTCTATAACATCTTGCATGAAAAACTGGAGGTTAAGTAGGTGTATGCACGATGGATGGCGCGATTGCTGACTCCCGATCAAAAGCGCAGTCGAAAAGACGTTTCAATGAAATGTTTAGCGAAGTTTAATCGGGATCCGCAAAATTTTTTGCGTTTATTCGTGACTGTGGGCGAAACCTGGACCCACCACTACACGCCTGAGACAAAGCAGCAATCAAAGAAGGCGAAGACTGTTTCGTCAGCCGGGAAGGTGATGGCAACAGTATTTTGGGATTCCCAAGGAATTATCCTCATTGATTACTTGGAGAAGGGTAAAACTATAATAAACTATGCATCACTACTGGACCATTCGAAAGCCGAGTTACGAAAACAGTCGGCCACGATTGGCGCACAAAAAAGTGCTGTATAATTACGACAACGCGTTGGCTCACACCTCCACAATCGCAATGGCAAAAATACAGGAACTGGGCTTCGAATTAATTCTAAACTTAGAAGCTTTCAAACTTAAAAACTTTAAAATTAGAATGAATTTTAATGATGTGAATTAATATTAATATTAATAATATTAAAGGTGACTTTCTCGAGGATCCAAAAGCTGAAAAAACTACCAAATTTGAAAGCCTTTACGATTTAACTATGTACCTTCTTTGAAAGATTTCTAACTAAAAAGTTTGAAAATTGAAAATCGAAATTTGGAACCCATCAAATCACTCAAAAGTTTCGAAATTCCAATGGCTACAGTTGAAAAAAAATACAAATTTGATGCTCTTTAATTAATAAAAAGGCATGTAGAAACTAGAAACTACAAATGTAGAAATTTAGAAATTTTAAATTTAAAGGATCCGCAATGAGCATTCATGATTTTTAACACAAAATTTTTTACACAAAATTACAAATAAAAGGTGGCAATGCGGAGCTAGATGACCAACGTTTTTGTCAAAAATGGGTTTATTGCGTAAAAAAATCTTTAAAAAAATCAAATACACATCGTGGTAAAATATCATTTTTTGACATAATAATGACTAAAGCTTCTAAATTTGAATGAATTTTCTTAGGATTAAAAAAATTGCAAATTGAAAAACTAGCAAATTTGAAAGCCTTTGCTTTGAAAGATTTCTAGCCAAAAAGTTTAAAAATTAAAAAACGAAAGTTAGAACTTATCAAAAACTTCAAAAGCTTTCAAATTCCAAAGGCTTGAGTTAAAAAAAAATTAATTTGAAGCTCTTCAATTGATAAAAAGTGTAGAAACATTTACATTTACTGAAAATTTTTTCGAGTTTTTTTTGCAAAAAATTTATGTTATATTGTGATGTCGCTATCTTCAATTTTGATTCGATTTTTTTTATTCTCTCGGGAGCATGTTTTTATTTTTTTTAATTTTCTTTAATACTTTTTAAATTTATGAAAAATATTTAATATAAGGAATCCAGGGATGCATTCGTTCTTCTAATTTAAAAATAGAAAAACGAAAAGAAGATAAAATTTCCTCTTTTTTCGAAGAAAAATTCCCCTATTTTCCCTAAAATTGAACTGCTGAACCACTATGATCCGTGGAATCATTGAAATTTAAAAACAATAATCAGATATGAATTGACTAGTTATCTCATTTTTTTAATAAAAAAGAGAGTAAGGACAAGATTATTGAAGCCTGCGACTGCGGAAAAAATATTATCAGTTCTTCGAAGTTATGAATTACTGACTAGATTAAGAGAATGCTTATCAATTTTGCATTGATGTGTTGTACTCAAGACGATACGTTTGTGATACGATTCATACGAATTGTTATAGATTAATTTAATAGCAACAAGTGATATTGAATTGCGATTAATTATGGTTTAGAATTGCTACACTTATATCTGCCATAGTATCATAATTATTTATTGCTCTAGAAGAAAGAATGATATACAAAAAGAAATATTAAAATACCCGTTTGCACTTTAAATTTTACTATCTCTATATTTATAACAAATTATGTTAAGTGTAAACATAAATTGAATAATTTTTAAATTTTGTTGAATCTGTGAAAACACTATAAGGAAAAGTCAGCTATTTAAATTTGATCAGTTGATTTTCTAAACCTTCCTGATGATTGATTAGAAATTAAATTGATGATATTATGTAATCCATAAAATAATTTCTAAAATTAATTAACCATTTGCATATTTGTGTTTTTTCTTCTGCTTCAGGCAAAAGTTGTGATTTTCATTTAATTTAAATTTACGAAAGTTCATTCTATTCCTTGAAAGGTAATTTACAATTTTATTCGTCTCATTTTTAAGGTAACGTATTTATTTATAAATTATATGTACAATTATTTTTAGTTTGTCACTTTTTCAATTAAACAATTTCCTCAATAATACTTACAGGGATCATAGCGGCTTGGCAGTTCAATTTTAGTAAAAAAGGGGATTTCTCAGAAAAAAAAGGGATTAAAAGGAGATTTCATTCGACTTTTTCTCGTTTTTTCACTTAAATGTGAATAGAATTAATAGAACCTAATAAGAAAATCTAACTTTTTTGGTAGAAAAATCAACAATTTTTGTTGACATTTTTTTTTCTTTTCAGGACTAAAAAATCTGTCTTGGTTAAAAATTTGTCTTTTTGGTTAAAAAATTCATCTCTTTTGGTAGAAATTAATTCTTTTTTTGTTAAAAATGCAACTGTTTGGTTGAAAATCAATCTGTTTTGATTGAGGATTCAACTGCTTTGTTGAAAATTGATCTCTTTTGGTTGATTTCAACTATTCATTATTTTAAATTAAAATCTTTTTACGGTTAAAACATCAACTATTACATTTGTCATTGAGAACTCATCTTTTCTGGTTGGAAATAAGCTTTTTTCAAAAATGATATTTTTGTGTTAAAAATTCAACTATTTCGAAGAAAATTTGCCCCTGTGGTTTGAAAATTTAACTGTTTGATCGAAAATTAATCTGCTTTGGTTGAGGATTCAACTATTTTTTCAACATTTATCATATTAGTTGAAAATCCATTTCTTTGGTTGAAAATTGAATTATTTATTTGAAAATTAAATTTTTTTGTTGAAAATTCAACAATTTTGTTAAGACGTAATCCTTTTTGGTTGAATTATTTTTTGGATTTGAAATTCGACTATTTTTGGTAGATTTTTGTTGAAAATTAAATTTTTTGTTGAAAGTTCATATTTTTGTGTTGAAAATTCCACTGTTTTGTAGTAAATTCGTCTTTGTGCCTTGAAAATGCAAATGTTTGGTTGAAAATTAACCAGTTTTGGTTGAGGATCCAACTATTTTGTTGAAAATTCAACTACAAACTTGGTTGATAGTTCAACTACTTTGTTACAAATTGAATTATTAGTTTGACAATATAATTACTATGTTGAAAAATTCAACATTTTTGTTAAAATGTAATTTTTTTTGGGTTGAAAATTTGTTTTGTTTTTTTAGTTGGAAATTCTACTATTTGGTTAAGAATGAACTTTCTTATTGAAAATTCATATCTTTATGTTAAAAATTCATCTGTTTTGTAAAAAATTCGTGTTTGTGGCTTGAAAATTTGTGTTTATTGTGGGTTAAAATTTGTGTTCGTGGGTTGAAAATTAATCTGTTTTGGTTGAGGATCTAACTATTTTCTTGAAAATTCAACTCCTTGGTTGATAGTTGAACTACTTTGTTAAAAATTCATTTTTTTCGGTGAAAATGCATCTTTATTGGTTGAAAATGCAACTGTTTGGATGAGAATTAATCTCCTTTGGTTACAATATAATTTATTTGTTTGTGAATTCAATTATTTTGTTGAAAATTCAACAGTTTTGTTAAAAAGTAATCCTTTTTTGTTGAAAGTTTTTTTGGGTTGAAAATTCTTAATATAAATAATACTTAACTTAATACTTAATACTTAAATAATACTTAAAAATGAACTTTTTTGTTGAGAATGTATATTTTTGTGTTAAAAATTCAACTGTTTCGTTGAAAATTCATCATTGTGGCTTGAAAATGGAACTGTTTGGTTAAAAATTAATCTTTTTTAGTTGAGGATCCAACTATTTTGTTGAAGACTCAACTACATACTTGGTTTAAAATTGAACTGCTTTGTTAAAAAATAATTCTATTGGTTGAAGATTTATCTCTTTGTATGAAAATTCAACTTTTTTGTTGAAAAATTCGTTTTTTTTTACAGGGGCGTCAATCCTGGGAAGGGGGGCAGGTCGGGCGGCCACCCGACCTACTCTGGGAGGGAGGGGGGTCTGTCCCAAAAATTGGGTGGTATATTGGATGTATAAAGTAACTAAAAACGCGAAGAAATAAGGGAAAGTAAGAAAGTGAAGAGTAAAATACAACAGCACGAGCACAAATCCATGATTCGCACGATTAAATTTATATTTGTCAACAGGTTCGGGAATGTTACATATGAGAGTACCATTCCATAAGTGTCTTTAAATTTTTTGAAGGTTAAAAAAGTATGCTCCTGAACTATTCCTGAACTACCCCAACTTTAAAAGTCATGTCTTCCGATTGCCTTAAAATTTTTAGAGTTTGTTTACCTATATGATAGTAGTTTACCCACCAATTCATAGACTTTTTCTACCATCCCTCCCCGAGCTACAGGGGGTGAAATTTTCATCCCTTGGGCGAAACGGATTTTTTCAAATGGTCATAACTTCCTTTTCATAAACCCGAATTAAATTTTCTGTGAGTGCTTTCTCAGGGGTTTTCCATGTCCTTTCATTCTATGCAATCCATTGTTTTTAATTTTTCAATTTTTATAAACAAATTACCATGCAAAATGTTTATTTAACATTTTCTACTCTTCGGGGACTTTTGATTTTTTTTTAAGTATTTTTAAGCGAAAGCTTAACTTTTTTCCAATAAAAGTGTTGGTCGACATTATGCAACTGACAATAGTTATGCGGTCATGCGAAGATATCCGAGCGAAACCCTCCCTTACGCGCTCGGGCAGGTCGGCCAGTCCAGCCGGAGCACCCACCGGCGCTGTTTCATTCAAATTCGATTCATTCGAAAATACTTTTCATTAGTACAGAAACTTTCCAAAAATTAAGTTCAGCGGTTCTCAATGCATCAACAATTTTTTCATGTAGTTATAAACAAATTAGGGAACAAAAGTGTTTTTTAAGAGAGCGTTCACTAATTACGTAAAGTCTTTTCGACCCTTCTTACCCCTCGCCCCTCCGTAACGTTTTTTTCGAGGTTTTGATGTATACATTCATCATTACCGTAACATAGATGAGACTTGTGAAAAGCTAACTTCAATTAACAATGGTTTAAACTATTTATATAAACAAATTATCACTACACAGAATTTGTATTTTCTCTGAGATAAACTTGGTCTTGTGTACAGTCGAAAAACAAAAGACATCGAAATACATAGACTTTCGTTTGTTTCTCATATTGTACCAAGAAACATAAGGCAATCACATATAATGTCACTTGTTTCTTGGCCGCAAGCAAAACGTTGCACTGCGTTACTCTGACTTCAGTCTCCTGAAAGGTAAGAGCAGCAAATATGTAGTGCTTAGAATTTTTCTGTGTTTTTTCTATAATTTCTGGCGTTTCGTTTTTGTTTCTTGGTAGCATATATTTATAAATTGTTTATCCTTCTGTTCTGTGATTTTTGTTAATTTAGTTTAGGTTATAAGTTCGTTTTTAATTGTCTTCTTAAATCGGTACTTTCGAAACAGAGTGAGATTCCTAAAGACCTTGCATGGTCATCTCACGCTGACCATGTCTTCGAAGCAAAATTTTCGCAGCATATGTGCAAATTCTTTCCGTAAGGAGAAACATGGAAAAGGAACTGATTTGAGGCCTACAACGAAAAATCAGCAAGCAGCGTTTCCTGATATGCCGAAAAGCATTAAAATATGTGGTGCTTCTAGAAAAGAATGTAGAAATCTCAATTTACAGCCATCCAGAGTTTTAGAAGAGCCTCGTATTAATGTAGACGAAGAGATAAAAGAGGACTCAGATTTTTGCTTGCTAATGAGAAATGAAAAAGAAGGATACAATGATGAAAATCACTCAGTGGGTCTCGAAGTACTGAATCAAATAAAATAAAAATTAGAGCAGAAGGGCACAGCATATTCAGAAAGGTTTGTCTACTCACTCTTGCGCCCAAGTCTTGGAGTCACAGACGAATCATGCGAGAATTCGATGCATCTGAACGTAAAGCCCGAATAGCAAAAGTCCTAGTTGCCAAAAGTAGAGTTTTGACTTTTCCGGAAGCTCAGCGAGGAAAAAAATTAGCAGAAGAAACTGAAAATTTGGTAAGGAACTTCTACGAAGATGACGAGAATAGTCGACTGATGCCAGGTAAGAAAGA
>JAUMHM010000031.1:60094968-60108625 GCA_032362435.1 Melikaiella ostensackeni
TTCACTTGCATTGATAAGCCGGTTACGAACCGGCTCATCATTGGGTTACGAACTGGCTCAAAGAGGACTTTCGGGGGCTACGAACCGACACATTGGGTATGTTCCTTCAAATTATTAATTATTTGATTAATGCATTCTTAAACTTGCTTTTAATGACATTTTCGATTGAAACTGGATTATTCTTTACGCAAGAAGAAAGTTTACTGCATTCAAATATTGCTTGAGGCATCCGAATAGGATTTTATTCTTTCCTCCTTCTCAGTAGGTTACGAACCGGGGTCTTTACCTTAGCCAAGCTTCATGATCTTGGAAAGTGACAGTCGCGTTGTTTCTTTTTTTTTTGCAAACAGACGGAAAGAAGAAATTTTCAACTTGAATTAACTTGAAACGCTTTAAATCCCGAAAAATTTAAGTAAAAGTATTGCATTTTCGACAACATAGATGACTTTTTATCCAAATAGATGAATTTTTAACCAAGAAAGACGAATTTTCAACAACGTACATGAATTTCAAAGAAAATAATTAAATTTTCGATTAAAAATGTGCATTTTCAACAAAATAGATGATATTTTTATCCAGATAGATGAACTTTCAACCAAGAAATACGAATTTTTAACGAAATAATTGAATCTTCATCTAAAACGTATTAATTCTCAATAAAGAAGGATGACCTTTTAACAAAATAACTAAATTTGAAACCAAATAATTGAATTTCTGACCGCAAAAGATAAATTTTTAACAAGAACATTAATTTTCTACTGAAAAAGATGAATTTTCAACGAAATACTTAAATTTTCAATTGAAAAAGGTACATTTTCAACAAAATAGATGACTTTTCATCCAAATAGATAAATTTTCAACGAAAAAAAACAAATTTTCAACAAAATAATTTAATTTTAAATCAAATAATTAAATTTTCAGCCGAAAAACAAATTTTAAACCAAAAACATTGACTTTCTACGATAAAAGACATCACAACAAAATTTATGAATTTTCAACAAAAAAGATTATGAATACATGAATTTTTAACCTCATACTTGAATTTTCGATCAGAAAAAGTACACTTTCAACAAAATAGTTTAATCTTCAACTAAAATATATTAATTTTTAATCAAAAAGGATGACTTTTTAACAAAATAATCAAATTTTAAACCAAATGAATAAATTTCCAACCGCAAGAGATTTACTTTCAACCAAAAATATTAACTTTCTACAAAAAAGACGAATTTTCAAAAAAATATATGAATTTTCAACCAAAAAGACGATTTTTCAATAAAATACATGAATTATGAACCATATATTTGAATTTTCGATTAAAAAAGGGACATTTTCAATAAAATAGATGACTTTTTATCCAAATAGATAAATTTCCAACCAAGGAAGACGAATTTTCAACAAAATAGTTGAATCTTCTACTAAAACATATCAATTTCGAATGAAAAAGCATAACTTTTTAGCATAGTAATGAAACTTAAAACCAAATAATTAAATTTCCAACCGCAATTGATAAATTTCCAAGCAAAAATATCAACTTTTTACTAAAAAGGATGAATTTACAACAAAATATATGAATTTTCCACCAAAAAGACGAATTTTATACTAAATACAGGAAATTTTACCAAATACTTGAATTTTTGATTAAAGAAAGGTACATTTTCAATAAAATAGATGACTTTTCATCCAAATAGATGAATTTTCAACAAAAGAGATGATTCTTTTATCCAAGTAAATGAATTATCAACCAAGAAAGACGAATTTCCAACAAGAACGTTGAATCATCAACTGAAACATATTAACTTTCAATCAAAAAGCATGACTTTTCAACAAAATAATTAAATTTTAAACCAAATAATTGAATTTCTAACCGCAGAAGATAAATTAATAAGCAAGAACATTAATTTTTCTCAAAAAAAGACTAAATTTCAACAAAATATATGAATTTTCGACCAAAAAGACGAATTTTCAACAAAGTACTTGAATTTTAGACCAAATACTTGAATTTTCAATCAAAAAAGTTGAATTCTCAACGAAAAATGTTTCTTTGATATTTCGACCAGAAAAGATTTAAATTTTTGAACATAAAAAATTGACTTCAACAAAAAGAGACGAATTTTCAACCAAATAGTTGCATTTTTGAATAAAAAATATTAATTTGCAAAGAATAAATGAATCCTCAATTAGAGCCAAATAATTTTCTTCCAGACATTTGTATTTTCGACCAAAAAGATTAATTTTCTCTCAAAACGACGAATTTTCAACTAAATACACAAATTTTCAACCAAGTAGTTGAATTTCCAACCAAAAATGATTAATTTTAAACCAAAAATGGAATAGTATAATTATCAGTTAAAAAAATTAATTTTCAACCAAAAAAGAAATTTTCTTTAAAATTGTTAAATCTTCAAACAATAAGATCAATTTACAAATCAAATTCTGGATATTCAACCAAAAAAATGCATTTTTAACAAAGTAGTTCCACTTTTAATCGAAAGAGATGAGTTTTGAACAAAATATATACATTTTCAACCAAATAGTTGATTTTTAAACTAAAAAATTTTAAATTTTAACCAAAAAAACTAACTTTCTACAAAATAGTTAAATTTTAACCAAAAAGATGGATTTTCAACTTGAATGATGAATCTACAAGCAACAAAATTATTTTTTAACAAAGTAGTTACACTTTCAATTATGTACTTAAATTTTCAACGAACAAACTTTCAACGAAGCAGTTGAATTTTCAACAACAAAAAAATGAACCCTCAACAAAAAAAGTAATGGTCGATACTCCAGGCAAAAAATATTTTAATTTTGAATCCAAAACGGTTAAATTCAACCAAAAAAGACGAATTTTCAACAAAGTTGTTGAATTCATGACTAAAACAGATTAAATAACAACCAAGCAGGTGCATTTTCAACTAAAGAGATTAATTTTCTACCAAAAAGATGAATTTTCAACAAATATTTTCAACCAAATAGTTGAATTTTCAACCAAGAATATTATATTCTGCCAAAAAGACGAAGTTTGGACAAAATATATAAATTTTCCTCGAAATAGTTGAATTTTTAACCAAAAAGATCATATTTCTACCAAAAAAAGATGATTTTTCAACAAAACACAAGAATTTTAAACTATTTAGTGGGATTTTCTGCTAAAAAGATAAATTTTCAACAAAAAAAATGAATTTCCAACAAACTAGTTACGTTTTCAACCAAATAAATAAACTTTCAGCTAAAATGATAAATCGGTGAACAAAAAAAATGAATTTTTAACAAAGCAGTTCAACTTTCAGCCAAGTAGTTCAATTTTCAAGAAAAAAAATGAATTCGCAACGTAAAGTGTAATAGTTGATATTTCAGTTAGAAAAGATTTCAAATAAAAAACAGTTGAATTCAAAAAAAAAAAAAAAAATTTCAACAAAGTAGTTGAATGTTCAATCAAAGCAGATTAATTTTCGACCAAACAGTTGCATTTTTAGCCAAAAAGAATGAAATTTCTACTAAAAGAGATTAATTTTGAAACTAAAAAGGCGAATTTTCAACAAAATAATTGAGTTTTACACCAACAAAAAATTGCGAATCAATAAAGAAAAAGAATTTAAATTGTCGAATTTTCAGCATAAAGTTGAATTGTCAACCAAAAAGAATAACTTTTCAACGATTTCATTGGATTTTTAACAAAATGAATAAATTTTCAACCGGATAATAAAATTTAAAAAAATGTATTCTCAACCAAAAATATAGTAGTAGAATTTTTAACGAAAAAGAATGAACTTTCAAAGTAAAATATTTGGATTGTCTTATTGGCTTCTGTTAATTCAGTTCGCATTTAACTTGGAAACAAGAAAAAAAGTGGAAAGAGGGGAAATGGGGAAAGACTGTGTAGTTCCTGCGATGAGTAAATAGGAATTTTGGTAATTTATAGAATAAAGAATAATAGCTTAAATAAACATTGAGGTTCATTTCTAATACTTTAAAAATATTATGTTAGAAAACTGTAAATTTTCTCTTTTAAAACTAATTTAATTAAGGTAGTACGTTTATTTAATTAACAGAATTTGAACCAAATATTTGAATCTTAAACTAAAACATATTAATTTTCAATCCAAAAGGATGACTTTTTGAGATGATGATGCTGCTAACTTATTATTGATGATCATTCTATCTGAAGATGTGTAGATAGTGTTATAAGTTGATGATCTATGATTGATGGTGATATTATCTGAAGATGATATCATGTGTTGAAAATGATGATGATCTACGATTGACGATGATATTCTCTGAAAATGATATTACGCGTTGATGATAAGGATATGAATTGAAAGACCACTGTGAAAATGTCATGTTTTGAAAACGAAAATAAGGTTAAATCGAACTGGGTGAAATATAAATGTATAAATTTGATTTTTGATGCATGTATCAAATGTCAATGTTCACTTTTCAAATGTAATTTTGATACCAGATCTGGATTATTTTAATCAACTGAGTATCAGTCTGCTGCAATTTACTTTGATCCAACTTCAAGATGAAAGTAAAACCTCAGGATTTTCTATGGTACTGCAATGTTAAAACTTAGATAAATTGACTTTGAAAAACGAAGTGTTTCACCGTTCCGAAATTTGAAAAGAGTAGTAAAATATTTTTCATAAGTTCGGCTAGTTGTCCATCCCCCTTTCCAGCTCCGCCAATTTTTCGGGACAACTAGGCTCAGTCTTTGAAAAAAATGACTTTTATCAGTGAAACAAAAACTTGGTAAATTTCTTCTACGAGGAAATCCACAATCACCCGCAGAACTTGCAGCATTTTTTTGTGAGATTGAGTTCAACCCAGAAGGGCTTGCAACTCTTTTTCTTCTTCTGAAATCATTTCAGTGGTGCCTCACGATTATTTTGAGACCAAGAAGAAAAGAATCGCTGGATGTATTGTTGAATAAACTTAATTTTTGATTTTTTTTCAGTGTTTGTGCATATTTTTGTAAAAATAACCCTAAAGTGGTGCTTCTTCGGCTTAATTTGTAATTTGGCTAATTATTATTAATTAATAATTGACTAATTCGGCTCTGTAATTTGGCATTGAAAAAGGTATCTAAACGTTGGACATCTTCGGACATAATTTGACAAAAAAGAATTTAGTTTTAGTTCTTGTGAAATGGCATAGTTTCCATGCACTATGGACGTGTTGAAAAATACCTACTTTTATGAAAGTTCGTTGAAATATAAGTTTTATTTTATTGTCATGCCCTGCATTATATTCGATCCAAATCGAAAAAACTTCTAAGAGAAAACTCATTTTCATGGACATATTTCAGGAATTATTCAAGCTTTTCAGATTTATGGGTATTTTGATGTACTTTTATTATTATAAGAACAACTTTTAGCGCGAAGTGCAGTAGGAATGCGTTCTTTAACAAAAGCTTATATTTTAACAAACTTTCATAAAAGTGGGTATTTTCCAACACACTATAACTCCGGACGTATGCGAGATATATAATTTTTTTTTAATTTGCTTGAAATTGAGTCTTTTTTAACTTATATTGTGGCTATTTTTGTCTACAGTGCATAGGAACTTTTTTTTTATGCCAAATTGCAGAGCTTTAACCGAAGAAGCACCACTATGGAGTTATTTTTACGAAAATATACACAAAAACCTGAAAAAAAATAAGTTTATTCAACAATCACTTTAGCGATTATTTTCTTATTGGTCTCAGAATGATCGTGAGACATCACTGAAATGATTTCAGATGTGCAAGCCCTTTTGGGTTGAACTTAATCCGAACCCACCGTGGTATATTTGAGCATAAGTAAACATAACGACAGCATTATGTGTGCTTAGTTTGTGTATAAAAGTCTTATCATTGATTCCTTTATATCTGGATTCAGGTTCATGGAGCTTTTTTTCCCACTATATCGATAAGTTCTAGTGGATAAGACAAAAATATTTCAATAATCGCAAACGATTCCAGACAAAGTGGATTCAGAGCTGTTTCTCCTTTCTTCGACTAATGTTTAATTTTCAAAAATTGTTGCAGCAAATTTATTTGGTCTTACAGTCAACATTTCAAATCAATAAAATGAAGCAATAAATAATGTATATAATAATAAAGTAATACCAGCAATAAAATATGTTAAAAACACATTTATTTAAAAAAGATTACTTAGTTTCGATTTAGCTTTGGATTGCATAGAAGAAAAATTAAATTTACATAAAAATTTAACTGAAATATCAAAAAATCAAATTTTAATTGTGGTTAGAACTGTTTGTGATATTACCGTTTTTTTCATTCAATAACCAATTTTATAAACAGCTGTCAGATTGTGGGTCTCTTTTATCTCCCATTGTTTGAAACTTGGTGATGCAGAAGAAAGAGCCTTATCAAAACTATCTTTCAAACCGATTCTCTATAAACAGTATGCGGATGACATACAATTGTACCAACTAACAAAATTTTACAGCTTTTAAACGTCTTCAATAGTATTGATGAATCTATCTAATTTATACTTGAAACGGAAAAAATAACACCTTAAATTTCTTAGATGCAGTGATTCATAAATTGCCATATGGTAACGTAATTACAAATTAGTATAAAAAACCTTCTTAGTCCGGTTGCTATTTAAATTATGAATCCCATAATTTGTTTAGCCAAAAGATCGGATTGATTGAAGGTTTAGTTGATCGACGCATTGATATAAGTGATATAAAATATAGGAAAAAAATTTGGACTAAATAAAAGCCATCTTGCAACTAAACAATTTTCCACTGCTGTTGATACAGAATGTCATTGAGGAATATATTCATGAAATTAACGATAATAAAATTTTGGTTAGGGAAAATAATACCTTTAAAAGAAGAATCATTGAATCAATTTACATTAATAAAAATATCAAAACTTCAATGAATTTGAAATCCGAATTAATGAATAGAAATCAAATTTATCAATGTATTATACATTAACATCCCTTATTATTATTTTTTTCATCCATCAATTTAACAATATTTTATTTCAGTTTTCAAACTCTGGCGCTTTTTTCATCAGAGGTTTATTAAATTTGTCGCCTTACTATAATTGCCCCTTCTCACCACTACATTTTTCAACTTACAATATCAATTCAACCTCTCAATTTAGCCTCTCAAAAATGTTTGGTGCCCAAATTAAACTACTGACTACTATGTAGTATTTTGACTTGAAATTCTTTTAATCATTTTTCCAAAAACAAAACATGTTAATTTGACTCAGATATAATGTAAAAAATATTTTTTGACGACTTAAACTTTTGCAAACCTTTATATTTATTAAAATTTTTTATTTAATTCTAGATTTTATTTGACCCTTGATAAGAACCCGCAGTGTTGTCGAAACGTTGAGTAAATTTTCTAAATAAATGTGTTCTTAACATATTTTAATAACTATTGATTTGAAATATTAACCGTAAGACCGAATAAATTTGATGCAACAATTTTTGAAAAATATTTCAAATGTAGAGATTTTACGAAGGGTAATCAACATTTTAAGGTTGGGTGAGGGCTTTAGTAACAAATATGGGGGAAAAAGTATATTCAATTTCTTGAAATCATTAAGGACATTAAATCTAATACATCAAAATTACCAGATAACAAAGTAGAAGAATTCAGACCAAACTTATGGGTTTATCGAATGATTTGTTGAATAATGAGGTTCCACGAAGCTTATTGGAAAATACTTAAACACGGGATTTTTTTAAACCAAAATTTTTTAAAAATGTCATCCTGAATTACTGACTACTAAGGCTGATAAAGAAAATATTACGGTTGCGATATTAAAAAATGTTTATTATGAAAAAATGATGCTTATTTTGGATGATAAAGATAGTTTTACAATTATTCGAAATGATCCTACAAGAATGCTTCAAAAAGGTACACTTAAAATTCTAGAGGGATTAAGAATTCAAAAATGTTAGGGAAAAAATATTAAAAGGTGCGATATTGACACAATTCATACTAATCTATCTCTAAGAATTACTTAGCAAAATTATCAAAGAATAGATAACCCTTTCGGAAAAATCAATAAGAAACAGTGCTGCCTTTCTAAAATTAATTGAGAATGTTAAAATACGAAAAAATCACATTTTTGTTTCTTTTGACGTAATAGCCATATTTCCTAACATCCTAGCTCTTAACGAAAAATTAATTGTAAACTTTCCAAACAAAAATAATTAAATAATTTACGATCAATCAAAAATAGTAGGAATTTCTTATTGTGTTCCATTTATTCTGTTAGAATTTAAGTGAAAGAACCAGGAATAGACGAATATTCAACGAAAAAAGATAAATTTTCAATCAAAAATGGAATAGTTTAATTTTCAGTTCAAAAAATTAATTTTCAACAAAAATAAAAACGAGTTTTTAGCAAAGTAGTTTAATTTTCAACCAAAAAGACAACTTTTCAAACAAAGTAGTTCAACTTTCAACTAAACAGTTGAATTTTCAACTAAAAAAGATAAAACTTCTACCAAAAAAGATGCATTTTAAAATCAGAAGGACGACTTTTCAACAAGAGAGTTAAATTTTCAACCAAGAAAAAATTTCCAGTCAAGAGAGAAAAAAATGTCAACCAAATTGTTAAATTTTCAAGCTAAAAAGTCGAATTTTCTACAAAACAAGCAAATGATCTTGAGAATCGGATCATCATAATGCGCAATTTGCTGACAATAAAAAATCAAACATCTGTATGAAAGCGTTGCATATCATTTTGATCCAATGTCGGGATCAAGTTGATCAACTGGCATTTACTGCGTCTGTTTTAATTTCAAGTAGTAATAGTTTTCTAATCTAATAATGTTTTCATTAATTGTATCTGTTGTTTTCCTATACATTAAATAAATAAAAAAATTTGATGAGGATGTCTAAATTGGCTTCGAAACATGTTCGTCCCCAGTAGTGTAAAAAAAAAGGAGAAAAGGAAGAGTGAGATGTTGGTTTGGTTGACTCTTTCTCTTTCAGCTTCTTTTTTCTTTTGGTTGCATATTTATTATACATATGTCTTTAATGAGCCGTAAAGTGGGTAGTTTCGAAGTCTATTTTTGATTTGTGAACTTCTTGGGTGTTCTTTTCTAGTACATAAAAATTTTTCATGAAGTAGATTTCATTTCGATCGTTATGAAAAAAAAAAATCATAATCTTTTTCAATGATTTATTGAATCTGTTTTTCAAGAAGAACGCATTACAGCTGACACGTAATTTACTGCCTTAATTTTTCTTTCATTTAGGGCAGAATAGTGAAAGCATGAAATGATTTTAACTTTGACCCGTAATTATACTTCAAATTTGATACATCGCCTGTAGTTTCACCGAACCCTTTAATTATCCTGAAGAGAAAATAAGTATAAGGGATCGAGATGAATAATCACTATGGAGTACATACATATAATCTATAGTTCATAGAACTATATACTAATTTCTCGGATACTTGAAATCAAAACATTCCAGATATTGCATTGTTATTCAATGCGCGAGTGTTTCTTGATTTTTTAAAAATTTTAGTCGACTTTTAAGTTTGACCCCTACTTGGAAGAACTCAATCGGATGATTCCAAGTGCTGCCTCAAAAATACATTAGTTAAAAACTAGAGAAAAGTTGAAAAATGATCTTGTTTAAGTAAATTTTTTTTATTCGTAGCAACAAGTGAATGAAAAATTATTGAAACCATATTTTAGTACTCATATAAGAGTTATTAAGAAAAAATTGAGACAAATTTTTTCTTTGAGTTTTTGATGTCTACAGGTAATTAAAAATTATAGCTTTTTTGAAATAGTTATAGAGATTTTCATTCAGCATGATTTTCGCAGCAATATTTTGCTAGCAGATCACTTTCTTCAGTTCTTGATCTACTAAAAAAATTATCAAAATGTCCAAAAACCTCAAACATATTAAGAAAATTAGCCCAAAAATGGTAATTTTTAAAATACCATATATTAACTAAAAAAATATAACTTTCCGGCCCTTACAAGCTGCAAAAAAATTAAAACATTTTCTTAGCTAGATATTCAGGTTCTAATGCACGTTTGACAAGTTTTATGCATGATGAGGTGGAAAGTGGGTCGTGACTACGAGCTAAGAAATCCAGCGCATGGCGAGATAGAAAGTGGGTGGCGTTCTGGAGTTCCAGCACGCAGGGAGCTGGAAAGTGAGTGACGTTCTGGGAGTTCCAGGACGCGGGGAGGTGAAAAGTGGGTGGCGTTCTGGAGTATCAGCACACGGTGATGTGGAAAGTGGGTGACGTTCTGGAGTTCCCGGTCGCGGAAAGATCGAAAGTGGGTGGTGTTCTGGAGTTCCAGTGCACGAGGAGTTGTAAAGTGTGTGGCATTCTGGGAGTTTCAGGACGCGGGAAGGTGGAAAATGTGTGGCGTTCTGGAGTTCCAGCACATGGAGAGGTGGAAAGTGGGTGGCGTTCTGGAGTATCAGCACACGGTGATGTGGAAAGTGGGTGACGTTCTGGACGTTCACAGGTAAGTGAGAAGTGGGTGGAATAAGAACGTCGTCGCCAAGAGTAAGAACACCCATGTTACTTTTGTAGCTCACTTTATTTTGGCAAGAGCCTCGGTCTTATCGCCGGCCCGAAGAATAAAAAACTCTCTTTCTCTCCTTCTATCTGTTAAAGAGAGAGAGAATTAATCATTTGATTATTATTTTAATTAATTTCGATTGATGTAATTAGATGTAATTATTATTTGAATTAATGTAGAGAATTGATTATTAATTTTCTCGTAACTATAGTGCTGAAAGTGCGTATAACAAATTCTAAGAAAAAAGTCTGTAAATTTTACCGAAAGTATCCGTAAATTTGTAAAATTCCTGAAATTTCTGTAGACTCTGCAAAAAATTTTGTAAGCTTTACAGAAAAGCTATGCTGTCCCTATTTTAACTGAAAATCATGTAATTTTAACAGACTCTTTTAACTATTTACTCCGTAGCATTTTATTTTATCTATTTTTATACCTCCGACGACACAAAATGGGAGAATATACGTTTGGGTGCAAAAACATTGACGCAAAAAATCTCAAGACTCGCTGAATGTAAAAATCTACGGTTTTGCATAATTTGTGATAATAAGTTAGATTATTGAAAAACAATAATTTAAGCAAATTAAAAATACTTGCGGTTTATTATTCTAGTGCACTACTTTAAAAAAATGTTCAATAGAAAAAATTTAAATTGATGAAAAAAATCCTTCAAAAAGAGTGAAATAAAAATAATATTAAAAAGTTCTCGAAAATGGTTGACAAATTGAAAATATACTTGCGGCTTATTATTTAATTGCATACTTTAAAAAAATATTCAATCCAAAAATTACAAATAATGAAAAAAATCCTCAAAAAGGAGTGAAATAAATATAACATTAAAAGATTCTTGAAAGCTGTTAATAAAAAGTATCACGAAGTTTGAAGAATTAAAAAATAGAATAAAAATAATTTTAAAAAATTAAAAATACACTCGGCTACTAAATACTATTACAATATTAAAATCTTCTTAAAATTAAGCTGAATACAAAAAATCCTTAAAAAAGAGTAAAATAAGTCAGGAAAATACCGTCGGGGACGTTTTCCTCTGTTCTTCAATTTTTCCGTAATCGTTCCCGGCATATTTGAAAATTTTAATTTAGGAAAATTGCTACTGGATTTTGTATTTTCCTGACTTATTGTGCTTTTTTTGAAGGATTTTTTTTATTCATGTTAATTTTTAAAAAATTTTAATATTGTGATAGTTTTCAATAGCCATATGTATTATTAAACAGATTTCACATAGTTTCAGATACTTATAAGCTTGTTTGATGAAAAACAGATTTGGCGTTAAAAAAAGCATTATGTCGAATTTATAAGGGAGCGTTGAAATTACACATACCTGTATTATATCATTATTTGTTCATATTTTTTTTATTATGTAATATTTCATATTACATACGTCCAATAAATAAAGGGTTGAGGAGTTAACCATTTTTGAAATCCTTTGAGTTTCATAATCATTTCAAATCCTTGAAATCGCTTGAAATCTTCAAAATCCCATAAAAATCCATTATAATCTTTTAAAATCCATGGAAATACCTTCAAATCTCTAAAAATTGATTAAAATCCTTGAAATTCCGTGAAATATTTCGAAATATTATGAGATCCCTTGAAATCTTTGAAATCCCTCTAAAATTCATTGAAATCTTTCAAATTCATGGGAATCTTCCGAATCTCTTGAAATTCCTTAAAATATCTTAAAATCTAATCAAATATTTTAAAAGCCACGAAAATTGCTCGAAATCCTTAAAATCCTTTATAATATTGGGAAATACCTTCAAATGTCTAAAAATCAGTTAAAGTCCTTGAAATTCCGAGAAATATTTCAAAATATTATGAGATCCCTTGAAATCTTTGAAATCCCTTTAAAATTCATTGAAATCTTTCAAATTCATGGGAATCTTTCTGAATCTCTTGAAATTCCTTAAAATATCTTAAAATCTATTCAAATATTTTAAAAGCCATTAAAATTCCTTGAAATCCCTCAAAATCCTTTATAACATTCGGATATACCTTCAAATCTCTAAAGTCGATTAAAATCCTTGAAATTCCGAGAAATATTTTGAAATATTATGAGATCCCTTGAATTCTTTGAAATCCCTTTAAAATTCATTGAAATCTTTCAAATTCATGGGAATCTTTTCGCATCTCTTGAAATTCCTTAAAATATCTTAAAATCTATTCAAATATTTCAAAAGCCATTAAAATTCCTCGAAATCCCTCAAAATCCTTTATCATATTCGGAAATACCTTCAAATCTCTAAAAATCTGTTGAAATCCTTGAAATTCCGTGAAATATTCCAAAATATTATGAGAACCCTTGAAATCTTTGAAATCCCTTGAAAATTCATTGAAATCTTTCAAATACATGAGAATCTTTCCGAATCTCTTGAAATTATCTTAAAATCTATTCAAATATTTTAGACGAATTGTCTACCGTTACGGAATTTCCCGTAAGATTAACCCCTTTCCAGCTCGTTCAGGGCTAAAGTTACGGAATTTTCCGTAACTCTAGCCTTAGCGCTATACTTGAACGGGTTAGTTTCACGGA
Organism: Melikaiella ostensackeni; assembly: GCA_032362435.1. Lineage (NCBI taxonomy): Eukaryota > Metazoa > Arthropoda > Insecta > Hymenoptera > Cynipidae > Melikaiella > Melikaiella ostensackeni. The sequence goes on from JAUMHM010000031.1 coordinate 60,108,052, forward strand.
AAATTCCGTAATACTAGTCAGTGCCTATTTTAAAAGCCATTAAAATTCCTCGAAATTCCTTAAAATCTTTTATAATATTCGGAAATCCTTTGAAATTCCGTTAAATCTTAAAATTTTTTATGAAATCCTTTAAAATCTGTGGATATACTTTGGAATATTTTGAAATATCAGGAAATCCTTGGACATTCCGTGAAGTTATTGAAACCGCTTTACAGCTCTTAAAATCAGTTAAAATTCTTTAAATTTTTTTGACACCCTATAAAATTCCTTTAAATCCCTACAAATCTTCGAAATCCAATTTCAATCCTCTGACATCCTTCAAAATTCGTTACAGTTCTTCGATATCTCTTGAAGTCCCTTAAAATGTGGTAAAGTCCCTTGAAAAAATTGAGATTTTCTCTGAAATCGTACTAGGTAAAATTTTGTAGTTTTTTGAAATACTTTGTAGTCTTCTAAAATACGTTAAAATTCCTCGAAATCCTTTCAAATCATTTGAAATCTTTTGAAATCCCGTTTAAGGTGAAAATAATCGATGTATTGTTGATATATTGAGTAAACATATAAAATCTTACGT
>JAUMHM010000031.1:60108635-60130669 GCA_032362435.1 Melikaiella ostensackeni
CCCCGCCCCCGCCCCGCCCCCCCCCCCCCCCCCCCCAAAATTTTTACGTATCCTTACAACAGGGAGAGAAGGGGGTCAAAAATTTCAAAAATCATTGTTACGTAATTAATGGGCGTTTCCTGATGGTGATAATTGTCAAACGGTTAGGTTAACTATTATGAAACTTGCCGAAAACTTGTTAAATATATATTATAATTTAAACATATAGCTAAGGAAATAAATGTTTTTATTGGAAATATGAAAAGTGACGTTTTTTCGGGCTAATTTTCGTTGCGATTCCAAAAATTTCACATTTTAATCATTTTTTTTAGTACACCAGAAACCGAGGAAAATGGTTTGTGAATAATATTATGGTGAAAAAATCATGCCGAATGGAATTCTCTACACAGTAAATCCCAGACATACTTTTTATCTGAAGTCGGATAAAAAAGTTGCAAACAATCGACAGCTTCAGATAAAAGATATCTCTGTGTTTCAACGTGTAACAATTATAAGAAAAAAATTATTTAGATAAGATCATTTTTTGACTATTTTTCCACTTTTTAACCAAATTTTTTAGTCAACACTTAGAACCATCCGATTGAATTCTTCTAGGGGTCAAACTTCATTATTCGATCAAAATTTTGAAAACATTAAAAAGTATTTTCAATTTTTAAAGAAAAAGGCTCTTTTACACTACCTTAATGTACTGAGATTGCGTCTTGTCGTATCGGCTCATATTTTTTTGTAGTCGCGTGCCCTACTCGAGGCTTGCGTATGCGTGTCAATTTCCATTCTTCATTTGCATTCATTTCTTGAAATTGTATGAAAATCAATAAAAAATTGGAAAGGGATAAAATTTTAAGATATGATTTGAAATATTATAGCTGAGATGTATTTTCTAATTAATAGTTGGGAAAAAGACACAGAAAAAACCAAGTGTCATCTTTACCCCGATTTTAAGGTAAAGTTTACCTGCAACATTGGGTATGTTTATCATGTCAACTATATTGTATCTTCTTTTGCTTCGATCCAACTTTACCCACTTGAATATTACCCGCAACAAAATTACATATCTCTTTTTTCTGTGGAATTAATAAAATCGGAGTCATCGTGGCTCGGTTGGCAACGTGCTTGGCTTATGTCTCATCTTAGTTTAGATTCTCTTCCTTGAATGATTTAATGTTTCACGCAGAAAATAGAGTCTGCCAATTCTGTAAACAGTATATATAAAATTATGTAAGTTCCGCATAAAAAGCTATGCTGTCAATATTTCAACAAAGGACCCCTGTAACATTAACACATTTTTTTCTCCATGTTGTCTACTTTCATGTTTGACCTTTCTCTCTGAAATATAAATCCCGATTTGATACAGACACTAAAATTGGGGGCAAGGCTCGAAAAGAAGCTAGTCGTTAATGAACCTGGAAAAAAAAAGAGTGAAATTGGCGGACCCTGCCCGCGGCTCCTGCAGACCACATAGTAATAAATAATAACGCGTAGCCTGGAAGCGTTTGGGGGTTAATATCACACAATGCCATTCTCTAATGAACTCGCCAAGTGGCATTTTCGCAACGGAAACCGCTGCACGCGCCCATCTTTCTTGTCCAAACCGCGGTGCTTCGCATGTCACATTAGGTATGTAAATTACCTAATGCCCCAAACACCGAATGCACGCGCGGTACCTCGGACTATGTAGGGTCCAACCGACACTTCAATTAAGCCCTTTCAGTTTGCATTTTTTCCAGAATTTTCATTATCCCCCGATCGCCTTCTGTCGTATTTTTCGAGAGAAACTGGTTCATTGATGTACAATGCCGAAGAATAAAGCTGAGGTTTAAAGTGTGCCCACTCTGAAATAAGCAGTTTTCACAGCATTGAATAAAGTGTGAACCAGTAATCTGAAAGCACTCTGGTCGGAATTGCTCTTTTACGAGGTTTGTTCGATAATTTTGGTAAAGAAGCAAGTAAACTTTTTTTTTTTGGTTTGCCTTCACTTCTCAACATAGTCTCCTTCGAGGGCTACACACTTAGTCCAGCAAGATTCCAATTTTGTCATCCCTTCAGAAAAGTAAGATTACTCGAGGTCTGTAAACTACGCATTTAAGGCATCGATTACTTCTTCATTGGACGAGAAACTCTTCCTACCGAGCCAGGTCTTCAAGTTGGGGAACAGAAAGAAGACGCACGGAGCCAAGTCTAGAGAATAGGGTAGATGAGTAATCAATTTTAAGTCCAGTTTGTTTATTTTTGCCATTGCGATTGCGGAGGTGTGAGCTGGTGCGTTGTTGTGATGGAGCAGCACTTTCTTGTGCGCCAATCGTGGCCGTTTCTTCTTGTAGCTTGGCTTTCAAACGGCCCAATAATGATGCATAGTACATTCCCATTATATTTTTACCCTTCTCAAAGTATTCAATGAGAATGATTCCTTGGGAATCCCAAAATACTGTGGAGATCACCTTCCCAGCTGAAAACAGAGTCTTTGCCTTTTTGGTGCACTTTTACCAGGCAGTACCCACTGCTTTGACTGCTGCTTTGTCTCGGGTCTATAGTGGTGGATCCAGGCTTCGTCCAAAGTCACGAATCAACACTAAAAGTCCTGCGGATTCCGATTAAACTTCGCCAAACACTGCGCCAAAACGTCTTTTTGGTTGCGCTTTTTATCGGGAGTCAGCAATCGCGGCACCCATCTTGCACACACCTTCTTAAACTCCAGTTTTTCGTGCAAGATGTTATAGACTCATTCAGTGAAGATGCTTACAACCTTAGAAATCTCACGCACCTTGATTCGGCGATCTTCCATAACCACATTATGAATTTTTTCCACCATATCGGATGTGGTCAATTGGACGTCCGGAGCGCGCTTCATCTTAAAGCGGGAAGCACACACTTTTGCATAGTGCATAATACATAACGCATAATCTTCTCGACCAATCACTATGCTATGCGAGAACTACCATGCATCAAATGGAGGCCTGTGATTGGTCGAGAAGCTTATGCCTTATACATTATGCTCTATGCAAAAGTGTGTGCTTCCCGTGAACTTTAACTAACTCGGCTTTGATCTGCGCGGCCGTCCAATTTTTTTAAATAAAAATGTTTTATCACTGCACGGAACGCTTCTTTCCCCATTTTTTAAAAAAGAATTGCAACGCTCACTTCCAACGTAAGCCAAGCGCGAACTAAGCATCGGTTTTGGCTGAAGCTTGGTAGAGGTTAGTTTGAAGACTGTCATTTCTTGTAGTATACTACAAAGTTCATTTTGGCGCCATTTAGCGGGAAATTTACTTTACTTATCAAACGAACCTCGTAGTACATAAAACTTTTCACAAGAAGGTAGATTTCATTTTGAACTTTAAGAAATGTCAAAAGAGAGACATTGAGTAAAGATTCTTTCCAATCTGCAGAGTTGAATATGAATACTGTTTTTAATGGAGGTATTAATGATTGACTCAATCCACCAAAAGATATATATTTTTATATAAATATAGTATAGAAATTTCAGGAAGTTAGCAATTTTTAGCAATTCTTAGCAATGTATTATTGTTTTAGATTACTACCTTTTTCTATTTTGAAAAATGGAATAATCTGAATAGATTGGATCTAAATCAACCTACAAATTTTGATCTTGGAACTATGATCTGTTTCCTTCATTTCTGATATTCTGTTTACATAAATGTTATAATAATTTTTTCCGGCTCCTTCAAGCTACAATTTTCTTTTATCTGTTTAATTGTCATCCTGGTACTTACTAAATCTTGCACTTTGATGCAGTAAGAAATACTTTTCCCAAAGTGTAAAAATTACTCTGTGGTTGCACGGAAGGCTCCGTAACTGGGCCACCGAGTAACATTTCATCAGTTTCCTAGTATATTTTACAGAGTATTTTTTCCGTGTGTCTCCTCTTGAAAACGTCATTTCAAAATAAAAGGGTATACTCGCTATTCTCGTCATTTGCATTTTCAGGGAACGCACGCGCCTCAAGAAAAAATACAGGATGGCCAGTCAAGACTCGAGACTCAGAAAAAATTCCCGATCTATCGAAAAATTTTCTTGATTATTTAAATCCGACAAAAACTTTGAAACTAAATAATTTATAATTTAAATTATTAAAAAAAAATCTTGAAATTAATGATTGTAATGTGAAACAATTTTAAGATTGACCTCGAGTTTAACGCACTTAAAATTGAAAATTGAATATTCAAAATTTCACATTCAAACGTTTAATATTGTGCATATTTGCAGCTTTCAAAATTAGACAATTTTCAAATTATGAAAAATATTTGAAATTGTACAGTTCTAAAGCAGATGTCACCAAAATTGAACATTTTCTGTTTCGAGGTATTTAAACACAAAAATAATTCAAATTTAATATTCAAAATAATCAGTGGGGAATGACATTGACTTTCGAGAACAAAATTGTGAAATAGTTGTTGGTGGATTTGGATTTAGGGTCCAAAGTAATTGAATTAAATTAGTTAATAATTGAACCAAACGTTTCGGGGCACAAAGATTGTAATTAACACAAATAATTTTTAATTAAAAAAGACAATTTATTACATTTCAAATACAAAAAATTTTTTGAATAATTTTCAACTGAGGTATTAACCAAAGATAAAAAAAATTGCCTCATTACATACAAGAAACATCCTATTTGTAAACTAAATTCCTATTCAATTATTGATTAATTTAGTTCAATTATTTCGGACCCAAAGGCCAAATCCACCAACAACTTTTTCACAATTTTTAATATTCAAACTGAGTTTATTCAAAATTGAACACTCAACATTATCAATTTATTGAGACTTTCAATTTGAAATTGTACAAGCTTAAGGAATTGAAATAGTCTCATTCTCGAAATTTCAACTGTTTTTCACATTCATCAAATTTAAAATAAAATTTTTTGAATTACTCGATTTCACATGCCACTAGATTCTAAATGTCCAACTAATAAAGTAACAAAATGAAATTATTAAGTTTTTAGAGTCTTCAATTTACAATTATATAACTATGAAAAATTTCACTTTAAAATTGTACCATAACGTTTAAATTCACATTTGTTAATTTCAAGCGCACCCAATTTAAAATTGACCAATATTAAAATTTTAATCTGAAATTATTCAATTTTGATTATTTGGCTGTCGATTATGAACCTTTTTCACTTCATTTCCGCTTGACTTTCACTGACACATTCAACTGTTACAATTGTTTATCTATAGTTCTCCTAAATGTTTTTTTTTCATTAAAGTGAAAGTAAGTGAAGTGAGGAAGTTACCTAACTGACCCCTTGAAATAATGATACTATTTAAAAAAATAATTCTGAGTTTTTCATCTCTAAATCAAAAAGTTTAAATAATTTAAATTTACAACTTAAAATTGCGCATCAATTAAGCACTAAAGTTTCTAGTTTGAAAATTTTTTTAGAAATTAAAGGGTTCAATTTTATAACCTTGACAATTAATTTCTTTCTATAAATAAGTCTTTGAACTGTAATTTAAAACTGTCCAATTTTTAATATTTGAATTTAAAGTGATTGAATTGACAAGAATTTAAATCATGAAAATTCGAAATATTCAGGCTTTCAAACTGAAATTTATTAAATTTAAAAGAGTTCAATCTATGATAATAAAGTACGTAACCTCCTAATGTTGTTGTCCTTCCGTCAGTTCAACATGAAGTTGCTCGGTTTCTAAATTCTTTTGTTTTAATATTTGTTTATTACTGAGCGATGATGTAAAAAATTTAATTATAAAAAAAAATAAATTTCCACAGACATAGATAGCGCAATAGAAGAAAATAAAGGAAAGGCGGACCTTTTCATTTAGTTTTAATTAACAGAAAAAGACGAATTTTCAACAAAATGCATGAATTCCTACCGAATGGTTGAATTTTTAAGGACAAAAGATGAATTTTCAACCAAAAATGGAATAGTTAAATTTTCAGTTGAAAAAATAAATTTTTCAATCATGAAAAGCGAATTTTCAACAAAACAGTTACATTTTCCAACAAGGAAATGAATTTTCAACAAAAATGATAAATGTTGAACAAAATGGTTGAATCCTCAACTAAAACAGATTAATTTGTAACCAAACGGTTGTATTTTTTAACAAAAAAAAAGAAAATTCTACCACAAGAAATGAATTTTTAAACCAAAAGGACAGATAAATTTTCATCTAAACAATTGTATTTTCTACCAAGAAAAAAATGAAATTTCTCCCACAAGAGATGAATTTTCAACAAAGGAGTTAAATTTTCAACCAAAAAAGATTTTAGAGGCAAGAAAGAAAAAAATTTCTACTAAATTGTTAAATTTTCTACAAAAAAAGTGAATTTCCAACCCGAAAATATAAATTTTCAACAAAAAAAGTTAATTTTCTACCAAATAATTGAATATTTTACAAAAATAGTTGAATCTTCCATCAAGACAAGTTAATTTTCAAATAACCAGTTGCAGTTTTAACCAAAAAATGTGAAATTTCTACCAAAAGAGCTAAATTTTTAGATCAAAAGAATAATTTTCATTACAAGAGTAGAATTTTCAACCAAAAACGATTTTACGGTCAAGCAAGAAAAAAAAATCCACCAAATCATTGAATTTTCAAGCCAAAAAGACAGATTCTCGACAAAAGAGTTGCATTTTTAACCAGAAAATATGAATTTAAAAAAAAGTAATTTTCAACCAAATAGTTGAATTTTCAACGAAATTTTTGAAGCCTCAATCAAAATAGGTTAATTTTCTACAAAAAAGTTGCATTTCTGAACAAAAAATATGAAATTTCTACCAAGAGAGATGAATTTTCAAACCAGAAAGACAAGTTTTCGACCAAGAAAGATTTTTTAGTCAAGAAAGAAAAAATATGTCAACCAAATTGTTGAAGTTCAAGCCAAAAAGACGAATTTTCTACATTAATTTTGACATTAATTCCTTCAATATTTTTGGATTAATTATTTCAATGCTCTTTATCCTATAATCCTTTTCTACATAATGATGTTTACATATATTCACATATTTACATAATTTTACATAAGCACTTAATAAATAAACATTTAAATCCATAAAAAAATATTGAAATGTCTAGGTGGAATTCACATCTAAAGTAATGTTACACGCGCGTTATAGCGCGCGCATAATATGCTAGTTCCAAATAATTCATGAACTCCAAACACGATATAGGAAATTATTTAATTTATCAAGTTTGTTCCAAGCCTCAGAAAATTTGTGTCATATCCCGGTATAAAATTCCATTGATTTTAAGACTAGTAAGTATTTTATTGAGTCATTTCAATTTTAGAAAGTTATCGGCTTTTTTACAAAACTCCTGATTTCCCTGACCCACCTTCAATTAGCAATTAGATTCAGCAATTCCACTATGTATAAAAATCTCTAACAGCAGGAAATGTAGTCTACATTTAATGAGACGAAATGCATCTAGCTAGCCTAATGACTTCCTCTCTGTCAAAATTACAAACTCGTTTACCAAACTAAGTCCTCAGTAAAAAATAATTAATTACAAACAGCATCCATGGCACGAGACTCCTTTTATTCATTTTTTCAATCACTCGGTAGTCCCAGGTATAAATGACTTTTGTGTCAGTTAAGGCGAAAAAAATCGATACATAATCATACCCACTTAATGCAACGTTATAGTCCATCCCTAATCTATGCCCGGGTCTACAATGTCGTGATCAAAAGTTGCGGACGATCAATCTTCATTTGACGCCAAAAAAGATGATTGATTGCAAACCGATCGACCATCCGCGAAGGGGGTCGATCGTTAAAATCCTCAGGTCGACCGAAGTCAACGTCATGCTAATTTTACGCATTCCGCCCTTTCCTTGACTACCGTAAAAAAATCATCACGTCTTCATTCATCGATCAACCTTTTTCTGCAATAGGTGACTATTTTTTGTACCGAACGGGTGAAAATTCTATATGAAAGGGGAATGGGGGGACCTTAACAGATGTGCAACAAAATTCATGTCTTGTTAAAAATCACATCAATTTTCCTCATTTAAGAACCTTGTAAAATTGATATGAAAATGAATAGGAATGAAAGCACATTCACTTCTTGCAAGGTTTTGTTAAATTTTCATTTTATGTGACCTTGTATTGTGTGACTTGTCACGCCACGCCACATCCTGTTTTTGAAAAAGATTCAACCGGATATCGTACCAAATCATAATGTGCTATACCTCAATACATATATAAAGACGGTATCCACTGGGCTGTAAAGTGAACGCAGTTTGCATGTAATTCCTGCGGAATATGTGCGGTAAAACGCTGATGGAAAAAGTCAGTAATCAGTGGATTCTCAAAGAATGTGGTGTAGAAGAAACATTGATTGACAAGAGTGAAGGAAATTTGCGGAGATGGTTTGGTCATGTTGAGAGAATGGATGGAAAACGTTTAACAAAGCAAGTGTATTTGGAAAAGGTGAGTGGTAGCGCACCCAGAGGTAGACCGAAAAAAATTGTTTGGAATGTGTGAATGAGACTCTAAAGCGAAGAGATGTAAAAAGTCGTAGAAACACAAGAGCTTGCATGAAACGATGTGGGGGAAACTACACAAGAGTAGGTCACTAAAATGTCCAATCTTTTTATATACTTTATAAAAAATAATTGAGAACAGTAATTAAAACCAAGGGGAATCTTAACTATTCATTTAATTATTTCCACAAAAAAAACAGTTCATAAAATCAATTATTTACCTGTCTTAAAGGTCTTTATGAAACATTTTCGTGGAAAAATTAGACACAAGAAAATACTTCCTTATGCATAATTGTAATGTATCACGGATGGACTCCAAACTCTAATCGTTTTGATGGGATGAAATTGCGAAAATTATTCGATCTATTCGAAAATATGATCAAACCGAGACTTATTGACACTTTTGGATCTCGGAGAGTACAAAAGGTTGGTACACAACATCTCTTGCCAAACCTAACCCAACAAAAGTGGCAGTTGTTAGCATTACTTGCTTATGTTCTGTGAAGTTGTTTTCGGGTCCATGTAGTATAATACTAATCAAAATGAGCAATTTTCAATGTGACTTACTTTTTCTGGCCTACTCTTCGGAAATGCACCAAGTTAAGAAAAATTTCTTTAATAATTGCAAATACAAAACAGAAGGCCTTCAGTTTCAAACATATTGTCAATTATGTGCCAAACTTTAAGTAAAATGCAAAAATCTACCAAGAAATAATGTTATTTCGATAAAAACTGTATACACAACATAGTCACATTTAACGTTTTCGTACCGAAAATCAGTTTTTTTTATTTTACAAGTTTTTCATTCATAATATCTCGCCAAAATTTAGACCACTTATGCAAAATGTTGTGCTAAATATTGTAATCAAAAGCTTTGAGACATTTTTTTGCACATATTCTAAAACTTCAAATGACATACTCTTTAAAGTGACCTACTCTTGCATAGTTTACTCTATGGATGTAAAGAAAGCAAAAGACGTATTCAAGGATGGGGACGTATAGACAAATTTTCACAAAAATATATGAATTTTCAACCAACTGATTGAATTTTCAACCAAAAAGAATTATTTTCTACCAAAAAAGACAAATTATCAACAAAATGCATAAGTGTTCAACCAAGTAGTTGAATTTTAAACTAAAAAAGATTAATCTTCAAATTAAATGAAGAATTTTTCACCAAAAAAACGAATTTTTAACAAAATAGTTCCATTTTCAAGCAAGCAGTTAAATTTGTAACCAAAAAAGATTTTAATTATTAATGTAAAATAGTTGAATTAAACCAAAAAAGACGAATTTTCAACAAAATAGTTGAAGTTTCAACCGAAACAAATTAATTTTCAATAAAGAAAAAGACTTTTTAACCATATAATTTAATTTTGAACCGTAAAATATGAAATTTCAACGAAAAATATTAATTTGCTACTAAAAAAGACGATTTTTGAAAAAATATATGAATTTTCAACCAAATGATTGAATTTTCTACTAAAAAGACAAATTTTCAATAAAACGCATGAATTTTGAACCAAATATGTAGTTAAATTTTCAATTAAAAAAGAAACTTTTTCAGAAAAAAACGAATTTCCTACAAAATAGTTCAATTTTCAACCAAAAAAATGAATCTTCAATAGAAAAAAATATTTTTCAACAATATAGTTCAGCTTTCAAAAAAGTACTTAAATTTTCAAAGAAAAAAGATGATTTCTGAACGAAAAATGTAATAGTTGATATTTCAACCAAAAATGATTTAAATTTTAAATCATAAGAAGTTGAATATCAAACAAAATAAAAGAATTTCCAACAAAATAGTTGAATCCTCAACTAAAATCATATAATTTTCAACCGAACAGTTGCATTTTCAATCAAAAAGATTAATGTTCTACCAAAAAGGATGAATTTTGAAAAAAATACATACATTTTTAACCAAATAGTTGGAGGTTCAACCAAGAAGATTAATTGTTTACCAAGAAAATTAGTTTTCTACAAAATATATGAATTTTCAAGCGAAAAAATCAATTTTCTACCAAAAAAGACGAATTTTCAACAAAATACGTGAATTTTCAACCAAATAGTTGAATTCAACACAAAAAGACAAATTTTGAAATAAATATATAAATTTTCAACCAAATGATTGAATTCTCAGTCAAAAAGAATTATTTTCTATTAAAAAAGACGAATTATCAACAAAATGCATAAGCGTTAAACCAAATAGTTGAATATTCAACTAAAAAAGATTAATCTTCAAATTAAATGGAGAATCTTCTACCATAAAAAATGAATTTTTAACAAAATGGTTCCATTTTCAACCAAGTAGTTGAATTTGTAAACAAAAAAGATTTTAATTATTAATGTAAAATACCTGTAGTTGAATTCAACCAAGAAAGACGAATTTTCGACAAAATAATCAAACTTTCAACCGAAACGAAATAATTTTAATGGAAAATATAACTTTTCAACCAAATAATTTAATTTTGATGCGTTAAATATGAAAAAAACCAACAACATTAATTTTATTCTAAAAAAAAAATTTAAAAAATATATTAATTTTCAAACAAAAGATTAATTCTGTACAAAAAGACGAATTTTCTACAAAAATACATAAATTTTCAACAAAATAGTTCAATTTCCAACCAAAAAAGATTAATTTTTTAATTAAATGATGAATCTGCAACAAAATACATTAATTTTAAATTAAATACTTGAATTTTCTCCAGAAAGATCAATTTTCAACAAAATAGTTAAATTTTCAAGCAAAAAAGATGAATTCCAAAGGAAAAATATAATACTTGAAATATCAGCCAAAAATGATTTCAAATTTAAAACAAAAACAGTAAAATAAAGAATGATTTTTAACCAAAAAAAATTAAATTTTGACTAAAAGAGATGAATTTTCAAACTGAAAAGATGAATGTTCAACAAGATAATCCAATTTTCAAACAAATAATAAAATTTTCAACCAAAAAGATGAATTCTCAACCAAAAATGTAACAGTAGACTTTTTAACCAAGTAGGATTAACTTGTAAACGAAAATAGTTAGATTTTATTATTGGGTTCTAATTTAATTCGCATTTACATAAGTTGAAAACGAGAGAAAGGGTAAACTTGGGATATAGGAAAAAGAATGTGAAGGCTGCAATAAATGAATAAGAATTTTGATAACTTACAGACTAAAGAATAATAGTTTAATCAAACAATAAAGTTAATTTGTAATACTTTTAAGAATATTATGTTGGAAAACTGGAAATTTTCTTTGCTGAAACTAATTTCATTAAGGTTCTCTGTTTATTTAATTAGCAGAATTTATATGTTTGTTAGTTCTATGAGTTGATAAAATCTTAGGAAGATTTTGGGCGGGGGTCAGCTTAAATCTTACGGCATCTTACCTAGGGGTGGGGCAGGGGGGTTGAAATTTCAGAAAAACACCTAACGTTATTTGTGGATGACCCCTTTCCTTCTGTTTGCGAAAAAGAAACAACGCGATTTCCGGTTGCTAAGATAGCGAAGTTGGGCTAGTCGACTTTTCAATTCATCAGATTGGATCATTTTGATATTAAATGCAAGATTGAATTGAGCTGCAACACTCTTTATATCTCAGAATTTACTGTGGGCTCAAAGACTAAGAAGTTGAAATAATAAAATGGGATTCCTCTGGCAAGTAGTTTATTGTTTTCCTCTTCTAATGTTCGCCAGACGATTCTTTGTAACTTTGGACTGTTTTTTTTCTCACTAAGAGTCAGTTTTTACGCGATCTAAAATTAGTCGTGTGCCAGAGTGATGAAAAAGGCGAACGTGCGGAATCCGTCGGCCGGATACGAGTGCAATAAGGTGCACATTTGCAAAAGCGGTGAAGAAAGAAACTTGAAAAAAAAAGAGAAACAGGGGACACGTGCGAGCAAAGCTTACGTGTCTATAAATGTAAACAGCTGAATGCAGCTGTGCTCTGCAAAACTCACGCCTTTTCTTTCTTTCTGCAAAAAGATTAGAAATTTAGAACTTAGAAAACAAAGACTCCACCTACGAAGGTGGCAGCGGTGGGATGCCATGGTTCTTAAATCCTCGTTTTACCTAGGGAGCGTCCATAATCCACGTGGAGAGTTTTCATTTTTTTTATCGTTGTATCCTTTTTAACTTCCCGGTAATTTTGGTTGAGAAATTTAGAACTTAAAAAACGAAGACGCTGCTACTAAGGTGGCAGCGGTGGGATGCAACTGCTTTTTAAAACCTTCTTTCTACCAATGGAGCATCCGTAAACGACGTGGAGAGTTTTTTTTTATCGTTGTGTCCCTTTTTATTTCATGACAAATTAGGTTGACAAATTTAGAACTTAGAAACCGAAGACACTGCTACTAACGTATCAGCGGTGGTATGCCACTGCTTTTTAAGGCCTCCTTTCTACCTAGGGAGCATCCATAAACCACTTTGACAGATTCATTTTTTAATCGTTGTGTTCTTTTTAACTTCAAGGTATTTTCAGATGAGAAATTTAGAATTTATAAAACAAAGACGCTGCTACTAAGGTGGCAGCGGTGAGATTCAACTGCTTCTTAAATCCTCCTTTCTACGTAGGGAGCGTCCATAAACCACGTGGACAGTTTTCATTTGTTTTGGCGCGTCCCTTTTAACTTCACGACAATTTTAGTTGAGAAATTTAAAACTTATAAAACGGAGACGCTGCTACTGAGGTGGCAGCGGTGGGATGCTACTGAAGCGGCAGCGGTGGGATGCCACTGCTTTTTAAATCCTCCTTTCTACCTAGGGAGCGTCCATAAACCACGTAGATAGTTTTTATTATTTTTTTGTCGTTGTGTACTTTTTAACTTCGAGGCAATTTTAGTTGAGAAATTTAGAACTTAGAAAACGAAGACGCTGCTACTATGGTGGCAACTTTGGCATGAAACTGCTTCTTAAATCCTCCTTTCTACCTAAGGAGCGTCCATGAACCATGTAAACAGCTTTTCTTTTTTTATACCTTTGTGTCCTTTTTAGCCTAACAGCAATTTTATTTTGGTCTTTATTTAAACAGGATAAAAACTGTCCACGTGGCTTATGGACGCTCCTCTACTTCTTTTCCAAATAGCGATCCCAGAGAAGCTATAAATTAAAAATTGAATATCAGACGAGTAATTAAAAACACAATATTTTTTACATGATCAAATTTCATCAAGGGCTTTTGAGACTCGGATAGATTTCAAACCTGAAGAATTAATTTCTGTGTCGTTTAAGAAAAAGGACCAAATCACAAATTACCTGTATAAGAGTGCACGATCGGTGGACCATGACACCGCAAAAACAGATCAGCGACCACCACCTGGTACACATAACACCGACTGAACAAACCTCAGTCTGTCTCGCGTTATTCAGGTCTGGGAATCGTCTACTATAAACAACAATTTTATGCGAAAATTCCTTAGGAAAATATTTTGTATAATAAACACTTACAGGCCTCGCACTACTTTATGACTTCCAAAAAAGTAGTAAAAGTCGCCTTTGTTTTAATAAAGCAGTTAAAGTAGCCCAGATGCCCCAGACATCCCAGACGTTTAAGCAAGTGGTAAAAAGTGGAATGTTTATTTAAATCAATTTTTACATAGAAAATGAGGTCAGGCCTCAAATATAAACAAAAGAAGAGTGATTTTTTATTTAAATAATTACGGTAAAAAATGAGTTTTAGGTAAAAAACCTTAGTTCTTATTTCAAACACAGGTAGGAGGGTGAAAATCAAAATGTTTTAAGTTCGGTCTGGAAGGTCTCGCCTGGCCCAGGACTGGCGCTGATCAGCTATCCTGGAACAGAAAAAAGTTGTAAGGTCGATCAGTATTTTTTTCCAAGGGTTTTGATTATTTCGAGGAATGTTCAAAGCTTTCAAACATTTTAAGAAATTTTTAAATATTTAAAAGAATTTAATTCAGTTCAACGCGAATTTCAAAATAATTAATTAAAGGATTTAGCATTATTTCTAAGACTTCAGAGGGTTGAAAGAGATTAAAAAATTTTCATGGGATTGCAAAGAATTTCCTAAACTTTATAAGGATTTCAAAGGATTTCATGGGATTTGAAAGGTTTTAGGGTATTTTTAATGATACGAAGGGTCTTCAAGGAATGTCAATGATTTCAATGGCTTTTTATGGGATTGCAAGTGATTTTTAAGGGATTTCAATAAATATAAAGAATTTCTAAACATTTTATAATTCTTATATAAGAATTTCACAAGAATTGAGAAATTTTGTAGGATTTAAAAAATTCCATGCGGTTTTGAATAATTTCCTTGAATTTCGGAAGATTTGGAAGGATTTCATAGAATTTATAAGATTTTATGATATTTTAGAAGATTCGAAGGGACTTCAGAGGATTTCCGAATATTTTAAAGGATTCTTAAGGTTGAAGTTCCTTAAAAATCCTTTGAAATATTTGGAAATCCGTAACATCGTATTTTAATGAATTTCCCAGGATCTTAAAGGATGTCATAGGACTTGAAATATTTCAAACTATTTCGAGGAATATTATCACGTTTCATGTAATTTTACGGGATTTTATAATATTTTAGCAGATTTCAAAGACTTTATTCACAAAAATTGAGGGATTTCTAAGAATTCCAGAGATTTGTAGACATTCTTTAATATTTTAAGACATTTCCAAAAAATTTTAAGAATTTCCAAGAATTTAAGATATTTTAAAAGATTCCAAGGAATTTTCAATAGATTTTCAGAATTTGAAGGGATTTCATGTAATTTCACGGGATTTTGAGGGAGTTTATAATATTTTGATAGATTTTGAAGAATTTATTCACAAGAATTGAGGAATTTCAAAGGCTCGCAAAAATTTTAAGAAATTTCAAGAGATTCAAAAGAATTAATGAAATTCAACGAATTTCACAATAATTAATTCAGAGATTTGACATTATTTTTAAGATTTCTAAGGGTTAAAAGAGATAATAATTTTTTCATGGGATTGGAAAGAGTTTCCTAAACTTTATAAGGATTTTAAAGGATTTCATAGGATTTAAAAGATTTAAGGGTTTTTTAATGATACAAAGGGACTTCAAAGAATGTCAAAAATTTGAAAGGCTTTATATGGAATTGCAAGTGATTTCAAGGATTTTCTATAAGTATAAAAATTTCTAAATATGTTATATTGTTTCTATAAGAATTTCACAAGAATTAAGAAGTTTCGTAGGATTTCAAAAATTCCATGCGGTTTTAAAGAATTTCCTTCAACTTCGGAAGATTTGGAAAGATTTCATAGAATTTATAAGATTTTAGGATATTTTAGAAGATTCGAAAGGACTTCAAAGGATTTCCGAATATTTTAAGGGATTCTTAAGGTTAAAGTTCCTTAAAAATCCTTTGAAATATTTGGAAATCCTCAACATAGTATTTTAATGAATTCCCCAGGATCTCAAAGGATGTCATAGGACTTGAAATATTTCAAAGTATTTCGAGGAATATTATCACGTTTCATGTAATTTTACGGGATTTCCTAATATGTTAATAGATTTCAAAGAATTTAGTCACAAAATTGAGGAATTTCAAAGGATTCCAATGATTTGAAGAGATTTTTAAATATTTTAAGACGTTTCCAAATTTTTTAAAGAATTTCCAAAAATTTGAGATATTTTAAAATACCACAGGGAATTTTCAATGGATTTCAAGAATTTGAAGGTATTTCAAGAAATATTATCAGATTTCATGTAATTTCACGGTATTTCGGGGGATTTTATAATATTTAAATTGATTTCAAGGAATTTATTCATAATTTATTCACAAGAATTGAGGAATTTCAAAGGCTTGCAAAAATTTGAAGAAATT
The DNA here is from genome assembly GCA_032362435.1 of Melikaiella ostensackeni. Classification (NCBI taxonomy): domain Eukaryota; kingdom Metazoa; phylum Arthropoda; class Insecta; order Hymenoptera; family Cynipidae; genus Melikaiella; species Melikaiella ostensackeni. The sequence goes on from JAUMHM010000031.1 coordinate 60,124,905, forward strand.
TTCAAATATTTCAAGGTATTTCAAAGCTTTTGAAGAATTTAAAAGATTTTACGATATTTTAGAAGATTCCAAAGAATTTTCGACATACTTCAAGGATTTGAAGGGATTTAAAAGGGTTCTTTAAAACAGGGTAAAATCGCGCATTTTTTGCAATTTTCCTGAATAAATTTGTGGAAGGAATTAAAATTTACCGTTCATCTAGAAAAAATAGCGAAAAGAACGATTTTTTAAACAAATATTCTTTCCTCATTTATGAATCGTTATGAATACTTCTGTTGATACCAGTGAACCCAAATTATCCCTTAAAGCATTTCTTCAAGTTGCCTACCACTTCATGTAGAAAAATTTGCGAAAAATTTAATAACAACTTAGTCATATTTTTTCATCCATCTTCAGGTTTAAATTTGGTATACTTAATTTTGTGCCTGAAAGTAGGGACTTCGTGGAACGCTTGCTTCACATGGGCATACGATATCTGTGAATTTGCAATGATTTCCATAATTTTTTCTCATTGAAAAAAGGCTTTAATGAACCTGCTTCAAATCTCTTGGGAAATTCTAAGTTCCTACACTTGTTGCTAGGTCATAACGAGGTGCGGCTACTGTCTGGACTTTCATATGTGAGGAGCGAAAGGAACAGTTAGAAGTTGTAAATCTTGTACCCTCTTGTAGTGGCTTCAAGGATTCAGGTACCCAAGCCTCAAACGTCTGAAGCCCAAATTGCCATCTTGAATCTTCTTTAGTAAATTCGAGTATAGTCTAGCTCTAGCACAGTAGATTCTCTCTCATATTTTGTGACTTTCAAGTTTTTGAATATTTTTTTCTATCTATAATATAAGTAAAAGAATGTGGAAAATAATTATTATATTCCTATGAAAATCTGTACAGGTACTCAGTTTTTAAATTCTGATTAAAATGAGTTAAAACATAATATAATATATAATATAATAATACAAATTACCCTCATCAATAAAAATATCCCCAAAAGTAGGAAATTGTGAGAAAAAGATTTTGCTCCACTTTTTAAACGCTAAATCATTTCCCTCATTTACGATTGTTACTGAAATTGAATATGCCTTTGAATACACCATTTCTAGATCTGTGCGAAAATCAGGATTAATATCAATTATTCTTATCAATAAAAATACCCTCAAAAGTAGTAAATTGTAAGAAAAAGAGTTTGCTCCACTTTTTAAACGCTAAATCGATTCTCTTCTTCACAATTCTTACTGAAATTTAACAATACATAGGCTATACCTTTTTCTAGATCTGTGCAAAAATGAGGATTTACATCAGTTACCCTTATCAATAAAAAGACCCACAAAAGGAGGAAATCATACGAAAAAGAGTTTGCTTCAACTTTTAAACGCTAAATCGAATCCCTTCTTCACGATTGTTACTGAAACTTAATATGACATTGGATACACCTTTTTCTAGATCTGTGCAAAATTGAGGATTTATACAAATTATCCCTATCAATAAAAATATCCCCAAAAGTAGGAAATTGTAAGAGAAAGATTTTGCTCCTTTTTCTAAACGTTAAATCGACTCCCTCTTTTACGATTGTTACTGAAATTTAACATGACATTGAATAAACCTTTCGCTAGATCTGTGCAAAAATCGGGATCAATGAAAATTATCCTTATCAATAAAAATACCCCAAAAAGTAGGAAATTGTAAGGAAAAGAATTTGCTCCCCTTTTTAAACGCTAAATCGATTCTCTCCTTTACGATTGTTATTGAAATTTAACATGACATTGAATACAACTTTTGCACAGATTGCAAAATGCACCTTGTTCCACCTTGATGCACCTTATTAATAAAAATAGCCCAAAAGGAGGAAATTATAAGGAAAAGAGTTTGCTACACTTTTTCAATTTTCCTGACAACCCCTTGTGGTAAACTTTCCACAAATAAATGCGAAATACAGGAACCATTTTTCCAGGAAAATATAAATAAATAAAATATATTACAAAAAAATTACAGGAAATTAAAATCTTTGTTTATTATTTCGATGAATGTTGTACTTTTTTTGTATATTGTTGTATATTGTTGTATATTCTTGTATATTATTGTAGTTTTAATATTTTACAAGAAAGCAAGAATTTACCAATTTTTTATGGAAAAAGTGGTCGTTTTGAGACCTGGGATGATAAAATAATCAAAACACTGCAAGGAGATAGTTTTACGATAATCTGTGCAAGTGATTGCTATTACAAAAAGTTTTAGTTTCAGAACTTTAAGTAAAACTTAGCTTTCTTCGATTGAAGTTCAAGTTCTAGGTTCCAGAGTTTGAAGTAAAACAAAACTTTTCACAATTTTATAGAAATTATTGCATTTAAATTTTTGTTATGTGATAACTACAATAAAGAGAAGAAGATATACAACAAAACTCGCAAAAAAGTACAAATGTGTATAAAATTTTTCTGAATAATAGACAAAAGTTGTACTTTCCTGTAATTATGTTTGAATCTATTTGATTCATTTGCAGTTTTCTGGAAAAATATTTACAGTTTTTTTTGCCTTTTCTTAACGTTTTTCTAGTACGAATTAAAAGAATTATTTTTTTAATATAATGAAAAAAGGCAGATTTGAAAAATTTTAAATAACAATTCAAAACTCGCGAAATTGTCTTTTTAAGAGTCGAAAATGACGATTTGTATTTTTAAAATAACCAAAATAAGGAAAAGAGAAAAGAATAGAACCCCAGAGTCTTTCATTTTCTGAAATTTGTATTTTACGCTAAGACCCAAATATATAGGCATTCTTATAAAAAAAGTTTCACTTCAAGAGAGTTTTAAATTATAAAAATAAATAATTTTAAAAAGTCATATTGTATGAAATGTCTAATTTATTCGCTAGAATAGTACAAATATTAAAAAATACACCTATTCAAATTGAAGTAAAAATTAACAAGAAGTATTTTTAAAAATATTTCTTTAAAAGGAACACTTCCTTAAACTATTTCTATACCTGATTGTGCAGAAAATTTGGTAGGCCTGCAAATAGAAAGCCAAAGACATGGTGGGTAAAAAAATTACAAGGAGTAGCTGACCCTTTTCTCTCAGCGCAAGCGGAAATCTGGACAGTAGCCGCACCTCGTTATGACTTAGCAACAAATGCAGGAACCTAGAATTACCCAAGGGATTTGACATAGGTTCATTAAAGCCTTTTTCAAACAAGAAAAAATTATGGAAAATCATTTAAACTTTGCAGATATCTTGTACACATGTGAAGTAAGCATTCCGCGAAGTCCCTACTCTCAGGTACCAAATTAAGTGTACCAAATGTAAACATGAAGATGGATGAAAAAAATTGACTAACTAAGTTGTTATTAAATTTATCGCGAATTTTTTTATATGAAGTGGTAGGCAACTTAAAGAAAAACTTTTAGGAACAATTTGGGTTCATTGGTATCAACATAAGTATTCATAACGATTTATAAGTGAGGAAAGAATACTTGTGAAAATAGTCGTTCTTTTCTCTCTTTTTTTAGATAAACGATTAAATATATGAAAAATTCAGAATAACTTTAATCATGAAGAATAAGATGCCGAACATTTTTATATTCAACTAGTTTTCACTAAAAGTAACCGTTTTCATTAAAAAGAAGAAAAAATTTAAAAATATGATTTTTGCCGCTATTTCGCATTATTATTTTAAAAAACTAAGGTGTACAGTTACTGGATTTTTTCCTGGTGGTTTAGTATACTATCTGGAAGGTATCTGAAAAAATTCAGCTTGATTAGATTTAATTCTATATTAGGGTCATATTTGTTCCTCGTTAACTGGCCTACTAAAAACTAAACTTGCTGATATACATTTTGCCGTTTTTTACTGCATTGGTAGCACAAATATAACTCGAATATAACTGCTCCTTCTAATACTTGACATTCTGAACGGTACCGCCTTTGGTTCATAAAGATTCACCATGAGCGACTTCATCCTACAAATTCGAAAAATTTTAGAAAAATTATTCTACGGCAACAAAAACATATAGATAGGTTATACTTTGTTGAAATCATACAAAGGTGATGAAGAATAAGTTACATAGCTATAAATAGCATGAAAATATCCAAATAAAGTTATAAATATACGAATATCAGTTTTTAAAACAACTTAACCAAAATTTAAAAATAGACAGTTCCACATAAATATAATTTTTATTGAAACTTACCAATGAATTCGCACCAAATAAATTCCAAAATAAAATTTGACATCTGTACTTAATAAAACAATCGAGAATATTTTTTTTCTCCAGAAAATGTGATATTGAATTTTAAAATGTGAAGTTGTGGGTGAGCGACTTCACCCTACGTGAGAGACTCTACCCAGTTTCACGGGATTTCAACGATTATTATCAGACATCAAGGAATTTTCAATAGATTTCAAAAATTTGAAGGGATCCCACGGGATTTTGAAGATTTGAGGGATTTTGAAAGATTCAAAGGAATGTTCAAGAGCTTTAAAAAATTCAAAGGGTTTTCAAAAGATTGGAAAAATTTTAGGATATTTTAAGTGATCCTATGAAATTACAAAATTGTCAAGGAATTTCCAAGGATTTTAATGATTTTTAGATATTTAAAAAAATGCATACAGTATTAAAGAATTTCGGAAAATTTAGAAGGATTTTATAGGACCTATAAAGTTCTAGGATATTTTAATAGATTCTAAGAGATTTCAAAGGGATATTAATGAAATTAATAAAATTTTCGTGGATTTTAATAATTTTAAGGGATTTTAAAGCTCTAAATGTATTTTAACAAATTTTCTAGGATTTCAGGAAGTATCAACAAATTTTATGAAGTTTCACGGGATTTCGAGGGATTTTATAATAAAAAAATGGATTTCAAAGAATGTATCGACAAGAATCAAGGGATTTTAAAGTACTTCAAAGATTTGAAGAGTTTTTAAATTGTCTCAAATTATTTCAAAAGCTTTCAAAGGATTTGAAATATCTTAGGGCATTTTAAAAGATTCCAAGGAATTTTTAAGAGCTACAAAAAATGTCAAGAGATTTCAAAAGATTTGAAATATATTAGGTTATTTCAAAAGATTCTAAGAGATTTAAGAAGTGAGGAATTTCCAATGACTTCAATGGTTTTTAGATATTTGAAGAAAATGCATACAGTTTTAAAGAATTTCTTAAGCTTTGGAAGAATTGTATAGAACCTATAAGGTTTTGGGATATTCTAAAGGATTCATGTCAAAATTTTTATGGAAAGATTCTGAAATTTATGAAACCTTTCGGAAATTTATGAAAAATACTGAAAGGACTAGATTAGGGAATAATTATAGAGATAAAAACAAAAAAGCCAAGATACTACTCAAGAAAGGCAAGGATGAAATTAAAGCGGAAGAAGATAAAAAAATGCAAAATAATTTTGAAGGGAATGAAATTTGTTTGGTAATAGGTTAAGAATATAAGGAAAGGAAGTACTAGCACTAAGTTAGTTGGAATTAAGAATGCTGATGGTGAAATGGTATGGAATTCGGACAAAGTGAAAGACTGTATGAGGGATTTTTTCAAGAAATTCCATGGAGGTCAAGCTATGGAGCATAACAAACGTGACACTGAAGAGTATACGTTAGACAATCCCGTTGACGGTAGCGGAAGTAGAATCGATATCGACGACATTATATCAGTGATTCAGAAACTGAAGAATTGGGAGGCTGGTGGGGATGGTATCACCGCTGAAATGCTTAAGAGCGGTGGCGGATATTTGTTTGTGTGGCTAAGCGAATTTGTGAATGGTGAAGTTTCAT
>JAUMHM010000031.1:60137451-60154227 GCA_032362435.1 Melikaiella ostensackeni
GTAACTAAGAAAAAGTTACATTTTGAATGGGTAACGATAACGATAACTAGTTCCTTTTAAAAAGTAACTTACCCATCACTGGTAAAAGCACTAACATTATAATTAACATCTTATACTGCTATTTCCATCGATGATCGCGAGATTATTATAAAAAAGGCTTAAGTAGCCGGTACTACCCGATTTTCCCCTGTGTGTTCTTTCATGAATAAGGAAATGATTTTGTTTTCAAAAATTTAAATTTAAAAAAGACCTGAGAAAACGACATCTTCCAGATTAAAAATTTATTTTTATATTTCAATAAAATCCATTACGGTACGAAAACCAGCTGGTTTTCCTCATTATATCTCATATAGTTTTTTTGTGAGATAAGATTCAATCAATATAATCGTATCGTAGATAACAGAGAAGAAATCTTATTGTCAATAATAAATTTCTTCAATTCTTAATGTGATATATTACACGTATCACAGTTTAAACAATAGTTTCTATCTTATAAAACTTTTACAGTGTTCATAGTGTTACACACAGATTTCTACTTATCACAATTATGGAACTCACACACTAAGAATTAAGGAAATTGATTATTAACAATAACATGTGTGCTCTATTATCTACGATAAAATTTTATTGATTCAATTTTATCTTACAAAAAAACTATATATGATCTGATGAGGAAAACAAGCTGGTTTTCGAAACGTAGTCGATTTTATTAAAATATAAAAATAAATCATTAGCCTGGAAGATGTCGTTTTTTGAGGTCTTTTCAAACCTTACTTCTTGAACCTTAATTTTTCCCAGGCGTAAAAAAAGGAAATTTTCATTCTTCTTCTAAATTTCGTTTTTAGTTACACTAGTTTTGAGATTTTCAGTTTAGGATTTGCTAGTGAGTGTTCAGGAATTTTGTGTAGCTTGTATCTGAGATATCGCGGTAATTCATGCGGGCGTGCCAAAATTGCTGTCTGGCCTACCAATACGTGTAATGAAGTCTCGTTAAACTGACCTCTCCCAAGTACGCAAGAAGCAACCGTGGTTCGGCAACGTACGAAATGGCAAATGATTCATCTGCTCGTGTCACGACGTGTTCTATATTTATAGCGAAACAAGCTATTCATCTCACTAAAGAAATCCTACTTGAAGGCAAATTTTACAATGACAATGACAGTGACAATGACAATGACAATGACAGTGACAATGACAATGACAATGATAATGAGAAAAACATCAGGCGAAGCATTTTGAATTCTTAAAAGTTCTGAAAGTATTAAAAATAAGATTATCATATATCCTCATAAAACTTTATCCCAACTAAAATAATAATTTATTTTTTGTGAGGCATGAACGGAATTCCCAATTTTCGAAGAATGTATAGCGTGCGGGAAGTGACCATTCCGAAACCGTGGTAAAAAGCAGTTATAAAAAGACTTTATCTAGTTGCTGCGCTTGCGCTCTTTGAGCAAGACTACTTTTTCTAGCTGCTGCGCTTTGCACCTTAAGCAATATTACTTTTTCTAGCTGTTGTGCTTACGCATTGCGATTCAAAATTACGTTCCAGATCTACGGAAATCATAACCTCACTTTATAATGAGTTGACACTTGAGAGACTGATTATAAGTAGTGAATAGTGATTGGACCAACTCGAAGTGATGAGTTACTATAAATTACTGATAAATTACCATAAGCAAAATATGGTTACTTTTCTAGCTGCTGCGTTTGCGCTCTTTGCGCAAAAATACTTTTTCTAGCTCCCACACTTGAGCACTTTGAGCAAGATGACATTAGATAGCTGCTGCGCTTGCGCACTTTAGACAAGATTACTTTATCTAGCTGCTGCGTTTGCGCTTTTTGAGCAAGAATACTTTTTCTAGCTTCTGCGCGTCGTATCTTAAGCAAGATTACTTTCTTCAGCTGCGGCGCTTGCGCTCTTTGAGCAAGATTACTTCATCTAGCTGCTGCGCTTGCGTTCTTTGAGCAAGATTCCTTTTTATAGATGCTGCGCTTGCGCACTTTGAGCAAGATTACTTTTTATTGTTGCTGCGCTTGCGCACTTTAAGCAAGGTTACATTATCTAGCTGGTGCGCTTGCACTCTTTAAGCAAGATTACTTTATCTAGCTGCTGCGCTTGCGCTCTTTGAGCAAGATTATTTTTTCTAGCTGCCGCGCTCGCGCACTTTAGGCAAGATTACTTTTTCTAGCTATTGTGCTCGCGCATGGTGATTAAAAATTACTTTTCAGGTCTACCGGAATCATAACCTCACTTTATTATGAGTTGGCACTTGACAGACTGATTGTGAGTAGTGAATAGTGATTGGATCAACTCGAAGTGATAAGTTACCATAAATTACCGAAAATTTAGGAATGTTTTGGAAATTGTTGGATACCTGAAATATCCAGTAATTTACAGATTTTCCATGAATTTCCGGAAATTTTTGGATTTCTTCCAAAAAGCCTTGGATGCCTTAAATTTCCGGAAATCTGCTGTAATCAATGAATTTCAACGGTAATTTCTGGTAGTTTTTCCATAAACTTCCCAAATTCACAGAAAATTTGTTTTCATTGTTTCTCAAATAAAAAATACCTTGCATTTGTTAAGCGAATATCGTGTGCAACAGGTGCTGAAAGAAGAGCGTTGTAACTCTCGTGAAGTTTACAGTCCTTGCCATCGGCTCATCCTAGGGTCGTTTCCAGCTCGTCTGCGGCTCGTTTACGCCTCGCCTCGAACTCGCCTCCGACTTGCCTACAACTTCCCTTCAATTCGCCTCTGATTCGTACAGCAAACTTCACACTCGTGTGAAACTGCCTACTTTCTGCACTTGTAGCACAATATGCTATTCCTGCATACAAATATATACCTGACGCTTTGCAGGTCAGGAATATCAGAAGTGTGGCCCATGCCATCGATTTTAATAAAAGTTGGTGAAGTCGTAGTGCTGTATGGGTAATATGTTGTAATCAAAGGATTTTTTAAATTTCGAAAATTCGGACAGTTACACCATTTTTGAATTGTTATATTTCTAACACTTCATTTCGGATTCTAATGAAACTCAGAAGCATGTTGTGAAACAAAATTCTGTTTCATATAAGAAATAAATTAGGCAAAATTTGAAAGATTTTTACCAAAGAAACTAAACAAAATTTTTTCATTCGATTTTTGACGGAAAACACACATCTCTTTCGATTTTAGTTTGGAATCATCTGGACTGCGAGTTATGAACATTTAAAGAGGAGCAGTTTAAAAACATTTTCCAGGGGTAGTTTAGAAGTTTGAAAAATAATTGCATTTGTTATAAACAAATAAGTACTTAAAAATAGTTTCGAAGGGATAAGCAGTGTTTGGTCATTTATTTCTTACCAAATTTAGAACATTTATAGGGAAAACGAGTTTCTCGATTAAACAGATGAAAATTAGTTAATAATTTGTTATGTTACAATAAAATTTTATGAACAACTTTTCTTTCAAGTCATTTATAATTAGAATACGGCTATTTTTGTACGAAATCCACGAGTATCTGTGAGCAAGGCACTTTATTTATTATATTTACTCATCACATTACGATTAACGATTGTTTAAACGAACCTAATGAATGAAACAGTTGAATTTTTTACCAAAAAATATGATCAGAAGAAATTTCTAGCAAAAGAGATAAAATTTCGCATCAATAAGACGAAACTTAACAAAATTAATTAATTTTTTAGCTTTGCTGTGAAACTTTAACCATCATATAATTTATTATGTCATAAACAAATTTCATAAACAATTGCCCCCTGAAGTCATTTATAATGAGAATACGGCTATTTCTTACGAAATCTACCAGTATCAGTAGGAAATGAATGTAATGAATGGAATGAAATAACTTGTATTTCTCCATCCTAATATAAAATTATATAGATTTGCAAATTATATTTGCACGAATGGAATTTATTGTTAAATCCACATCATATTTTTTTGTTATAAGGCATACAAAAATTGAAAACAACACAGTATTTCAAAGAAATTCCATAAAAATATTTTGATAATTTTGCCTTCTATGCAGTTATTTTTACTTTCTAAAAAGATTTTGCTGCGTAAATTGTAAATTTAATTTATAGTAGTGCTATTTTGATACTGTGTTATCATTTGATGAAATTTTGTATAAAACTTTTTCATTTAATTTCTTATACCAGGATTACTACAGAATTTTAATTTACAAATTCCAGGCCTTTTCCAGGTTTTTTTTCATCCAGATCTAAAATATTTTTTTCTGAAATTTTAAACTCATCAACTTGCATCATTTTTGGATTAAACAAATTATACTTTACATGCATTTCGAACTTGAGTTGCTTGAATTCAAAAATTGATTTAATTCAAATGTTTTTTCAATTTGGAATAATTTCTAGGTTCTAGTTTTTTTTTTTGTAAATTTAACTTCTTGCAAAGTCGAAAAATTTCCATTTTCTGTTGCGTTCAATTTCAAATTCATTCTTTTCCAAACTAGAATCTTTTCTATTTGAATTCTTACTAATTATTGGGAAGATTTTCTAGTTTGAATAATTTTTAAAACAAAACACATCGAAATTTTTTATATAAATAAAATAATTATGCTTTTATTCGGCATTGTTTATTCTTGAAGCCACTCACATTTAAATATTGGTAAATTTGGACCTTATTTATTTTAAAATTCAGTTCTAAGCTTTTTTAATTTTGAACTCTTCCAATTTCATATTTTATACTCTTGAGTATGATCAAATCAAATTGGTGATTTCAAAACTCTCTCAACTTGATGTAAAATTAATTTTTGAACGATATTCAATTAAAAATATATCGGCAATTTAGGCTTTCATTTGGATATTACACTTTGAATCAGTGCGATGGAAATATGGATGTTCACTTTTTAATGAGGCCGTGGCTACATGTGTCGAAATTTCGGTACATATAGCTTAATTTTTTCGATACGAAATTTGTACCGAAAAAATCTCGCTAATCGTACTACGAATAGCGGGACCAGGAAAAGGGACTATTTGTAACAAAGTTTCGGTAAAATAACCGGATTTTTTCGATACACGAAGACACTGCCTATAAATAATTGAATATGAAAATTCTAAAAATTAATTTACAGCACAATTTTGAAAGATTTTTCTTTAAAAAGTCGAAAAAGATCGATAATCAATCAATCAATCCGAAGCTCAGGAAGTAAAAATTAGATGAATTAAAAATATTTTGAAATAATAATAATAATAATAATATTTCTGTGTACTTGAGATAGTAGATACGTTAATTTTTAAGAGAAAAGTGAAGAAATAGTGGCATTATAGCGGGCAAATAAGAAAAAATAGATTAGTGGTATTTTTCAAAATAGTAACAAAATAGTGGCATCACCAAAAAAAGGTGTCACATAGTGTCAATATTGGCGCGAGTCTGAGCCCTGCAAAATCCCAAAAGCTAAAAAATCAACAAGAGGGGCCGTTCAAAAAATACGTCACGCTATTTTGAACACTTTTTCCACCCTTCCCCTTCTTTGCCACAGATCATCACACAAAGCTTGACCCCCCCAGGGTGACATCGCAAATACTAACACACTCCCACCCCCTTTAAGCTAAAATTTGTTCTTCGATTTCATTTGATAAAAGCCTAAAATAAAACACAAAACGTACGAAAATAATATTCAGATACTATACGTGTACAAGCTTCGAAATGCTCTATCGAACTAAAAAAAAGTATCAAAAAAGTATGTTTCTGAAGAAAAAAGTATCCTCAAAGATAAAAAAAAAGTATTAAAAAAGTATTATTTTTAAATCAGTCAAAAATTAGTTTCCTTAATAAAAAAGTAGTGTAAGAAATACTATAAACTAAAAATAAAACGCAAAAAAATGAATGTTTAACAAAGTAGTTCAACTTTCAACCAAGTAATTGAATTTTCGACCAAAAATATTCTAATTTTAAGTCAAAAATAGTTGAATTCAACCAAAGAAAGGCGGATTTTCAACAAAATAGTTGGATCCTCAACTTAAACAGATTGATTTTCAAGAAAACAGTTGAATTTTTAACCAAAAAATTTGACTAGATGATGTATCAAAAGAGATGAAATTCCAAACCAAAAAGACGAAATTTGACAAAGGAGTTGAATTTTCATCCAAGAAATATTTTTCAGTCAAGAAAGAAAAACAATTTCAACCAAAATGTTGGAGTTTTAAGTCAAAAAGATGAATTTTCCACAAACCAGTTGAATTTTCAACCCGAAAATATGAATTTCCAACAAAAAAGTTCATTTACAACCAAATAGTTCAATTTTCTACCAAAATTAAACAAAAAATGAATTTTAAATCGAAAGGATGACTTTTTAACAAAATTGTCGAATTTTCAACAAAGAAATAAAATTTCAAACCAAAAAGATGAAATTTAACAAAGGATATGCATTTTCAACCAAAAAAGATCTTTCAGTAAAGAGAGGAAAAGAATTTCAACCAATATGTTGAAGTTTTAAGCCAAAAAAAAAATGAATTTCTCACAAAACAGTTGAATTTTTATCCCGAAAATAAGAATTTCCAAAAAAAAATTTCATTTACAACCAAATATTTCAAGTTTCTACCAAAATTAAATAAAAAGACGAATTTTGAACCAAAAAGGATGAATTTTTAACAAAATTGTCAAATTTTCAACAAATAAATAAAATTTCAAACCAAAAAGATGAAATTTAACAAAGGAGTTGAATTTTCAACCGAGAAAGATTTTTCAGTCAAGAAAGAAAAACAACTCCAACCAAATTGTTGTTGTTTTAAGCAAAAAAAATGAATTTTCGACAAAACAGTTTCAACTCGAAAATATGAATTTTCAACAAAAAAGTTTATTCATAACCGAAGAGTTCAATTTTCTCCGAAAATTAAACAATAGCACGAATTTTCAGCCAAAAAGGATGACTTTCAACAAAATTGTCAAAGTTTCAACAAAATTATTGAATTCATAACCGGAAAAATAAATATTCAACCAAAGAATAAGATTTTTAACCAAAAGAAATAAATTTTCAAACCAAAATGACGAAATTTAACAAATAAGTTGAATTTTCAACCAAGAAAAATTTTTCAGTCAAGAAAGAGAAACATTTTCAACCAAACTGTTGAAGTTTTAAGCCAAAAAGACGAATTCCCTACAAAGCAGTGGAATTTTCAACCCGAAAATATGAATTTTCAACAAAGAAGTTAAAAAAAGTATTTAAAAAGTAATATTTTTAAATCAGTCAAAAATTAGTTCTCTAAATAAAAAAGTAGTGTAAAAAATACTTTAAACTAAAAATAAAACGCAAAAAAAATAAATGTTCAACAAAGTAGTTCAAATTTCAACCAAGTAATTGAATTTTCGACCAAAAAATATTCTAATTTTGAATGAAAAATAGTTGAACTCAACGAAAAAAGACGAATTTTCAACAAAATAGTTGGATCCTCAACCTAAACAGATTAATTTTTTAAAAAACAGTTGAATTTTCAACTAAAAAATTTGATTAGATGACCTACCAAAAGAGATAAAATTTCAAACCAAAAAGACGAAACTTAACAAAACAGTTGAATCTTCAACCAAGAAAAATTTTTCAGCCGAAAAAGAAAAACAATTTCAACAAAATTATTTAAGTTTCAAGTCAGAAAGATGAATTTTCTACAAAGCAGTTGAATTATCAACTCGAAAATATGAATTTTCAACAAAAAGGTTCATTGTCAACCAAATAGTTCAATTTTCCATCTAAATAGTTCAATTTTCAACCGAAAATATGAATTTTGAACCAGAAAGGACGACTATTTAACAAAATTATCAACTTTTCAATAAAATAATTGAATGCTCCACGAAAGAATAAGATTTTTAACCAAAAAAGATGAATTTTCAAACCAAAAAGATGAAATTTAACTAAAATGATGAATCTTCAACCAAAGAAATGAATTCTTAACTGTTGAAAATTCAAGAAAAAACGGTGACCCCTTTTCGAAAAAATCAACTCTTTCAAACAAAAATTTTTATGAATTGAAATTTTCATTTGTTAAATTCTTTTGCGAAATTATCTACATATAATACTTTTTATCACTTGTTTTTAATACAAAATTCGTTTTTTTTCTTGAATTTTCAACTATTGAAAATTCTACAATTAAAAACTGAAGAAAGTTAGAAATTGAATTTTAAACAGTTGAATTTTCAGTTACTAAAAATCGAAGAAAATTTCTTATTGAATTTTGAATTTTCTTCTATTTTCAGCAGTTGAAAATCCTGCTGTTAAAAATTCAACTGCTAAAAGTTCAATTTTCTTCAATTTTCAACAGATAAATTTTGTATTGAAAACAAGCGTTAAAAATGTTATGTTTAGATAATTTCACATGAGAATTTTATAAATGAACATTTTAATCCATAACAAATTTGTGAAAAAAGCCGATTTTGTCGATAACGGCTAGCCATTGGCGAATAATATTTTTTTTCTCAACTTCAGGCGCTCGAAGATGCGATGAATGTAAATACACAACATATTCTTATTTTGAGATTTTTTGAGAAAACCATCGACTGTTCTATTTTGATTGATTTCTTTCTATTTTTTAGGTTTTTTAGTTTCCTTCGGCAGACCTTTGCTTTATTTTTTTTTATTTAAAAAAAAACTGGAATTTATTAGTACGATCAATGTTTTATATCACTTTAATGAAAAAAATAGCATAAAAGTAGCTTTACATTGAAAAAAGTATCAAAAAAGTAGCCTTGTCTAAAAAAGTATCAAAAAGGTAAAAAAAGTGTCTAACTTTGAAGCCTGCATGTAAAATGAAGTGACAAATTTTTATTTTTTCAAGCATCACAAAAAACTGTTACCTCCCCTAGCAAAGTGACGTATTTCATGAACGGCCCCAGAACAAAAAATCAACAAGACAAAAAAATGTCACCTGTCCCTATCCTCAGGGGATGAAGACATCATTTCACACTTTGATTTGCCGTCAATCGAAGGATTAGGCAAAAGGAAATAAATTTCGTGCATGTAATCTTCGAAATTGCCTATTAATTAGGGAAGGATTAAACCAATAAGGGTCTAGCGTAAAAGCAGGATCGCGTGGCGAATTCAAATTGCACAGGATATATACATACTCGTATAGACCCTTTCATATGCATGCATCCCTTAGGATTTTTCTTGTATATTTTAATTTAGACCCGTCCCCCCAAAAAAAGATTAGTTGCACGTGATGAGCGTCCGTTGACTTTTTCCTGATTTCCATGTTCCATCCGTGAACATATCGCCCCGGATGGAAACAGTCCTGCAGGAAATCATGAGGTCGAGGGGTAAAGAGCGGGCTTTAAATCGAGGGGGACTCGACAACGTTTTAAACCGCATATATGGGACTTGGTGTGGGGAAAAAGGAACTAAGGGAACCGACAATTCGAGGGGAGGGGTCTATCTTCATTTATTACAATCATTTTCATTTAAAAGAAGAAAAAAATTCTATTTCAAAATCAGGGATCTCTTTCAAAATTTTCAGATTTTTCCTACACAATGAACTACAATCAAGAACAAAATATCGTTTTTCAGCTTCCAGGTAAACTTTTTTCCCCGTATTTTCTGCTGAAAAATGATTAGATATATCTCTCTAATGTTTCATCACTTCTTAGCCAATTTCTTGTAACTCTTATCAATAATGAGTAAGTTACTTTTTGACAGGAACTAGTTATCGTTACCGTTACATCACGAAAAAAATAACTAGTGCAAAAACAGTAACTGTCGTTACTTTTTTAGTTACTTTTATATTTTAGAAATATAAATTTCCAACCAAAAATAAAAGAGTTCATTTTTCAATTTAAAAAATTATCTTTCAACAGAAAAACACAATTTTTCAACAAAATAATTAAATTTTTAACCAAAAAATAATAATTTTTAACCAAATAGTAGAATTTTCAACCAAAAACATACATTTCCAACAAAAAAGATGAATTTTCGACTAAACAATATGAATTTTCAATAAAAAATGGAATATTTAAATTTTCAATCGAAAAAATTTATTTTCAACAAAAAAAATTAGTTTTTAACCAAGAAGATTGATTTTCTACCAAAGAAAATGAATTTTCAACAAAAACGAAATAATTAAATTTTTAGTAAAAAAAATAATTAACCAAAAAAACGAATTTTCAACAAAATAGTTGAATTTTCAACCGAAAAGATAAATTTCCAACCAAGAAGATTCATTTTCTACTAAAGAAACGATTTATTAACAAAATACATAAATATTCTACTAAAAATGATAAATTTCCAAACAAGAAGATTCATTTTATATAAAAAAGACGAATTTTCAAAAAAAACTTAAATTTTCAACTAAAAAAGATACATTTTCAAACTAAACAGTTGAATTTTCAACAAAAAAAGAGAAATTCTGAGCCAAAAATGAAAAAAATTAAATTGTCAGTTTAAAAATTGAAGTTTAACGGAATTTTTTCAAATAAAACAGATATTTTAAATGCAAGAAATGAATCTTCAATTAAATTTATGGACCTTCCACCATAAAAATGAGTTTTCAAGCAAATAGTGAAATTTTCAACCAAAAGATAAATTTCTAATGAAAAAGATCAATTTTCAACCAAGAAGATCAATTTTCTACCAAAAAAGATGAATCTTCAACAAAATTCACGAATTTTCAATTAAAAAAGAGGAATTCTCAATCAAAAATTTGAATTCTCAACTGAAAAATATAAATTTCAAATCGAACATGCAACAGTTGAATTTTCATTTTAAAAAATAATAAAGTTTGCCTAAAATTTTTTTTTAAAATAGATTTTGAATGGAAGGA
Organism: Melikaiella ostensackeni; assembly: GCA_032362435.1. NCBI lineage: Eukaryota > Metazoa > Arthropoda > Insecta > Hymenoptera > Cynipidae > Melikaiella > Melikaiella ostensackeni. The sequence goes on from JAUMHM010000031.1 coordinate 60,148,216, forward strand.
ATGAATTTTCAATTAGGATTATGCACCTTCAACCAAAAAAAATAATTTTTAATCAAATAGTGAAATTTGCAACTAAGAGAGTCAATCCTCAATCAAACAGTTTAATTTTTAACCCAAAAAGATGATTAGAAGAAATTTCTATCAAAAGATATGAAGTTTCAAACCAAAATGACGAATTTTAACAAATGAATAGAATTTTCAACCATGAAAGATTTTTCAGTCAAGAAAGGAAAACATTTAAAACCAAATTGTTAGAGTTTCAAGCCAAAATAACGAATTTCCTGCAAAACAGTTCAATTTTCAACCCGAAAATATGAATTTTCAACGAAAAAGTTCATTTCCAACTAAATATTCCGATTTTCTACAAAAATAGTTGTATTTGAACTTAAAAAGGCAAATTTTCAATCAAAAAAGATTACCTTAAAAGAAAATTGTGAAATTTACATCAAAACAATTAAATTCTCCACTAAAGAATAAAATTGTTAACCAAAAAGATGAATTTTCAACCAAGAAGATCAATTTTCTACCAAAAAAGATGAATATTCAACAAAATGCATAAGTTTCCAATTGAAAAAGAGAAATTCTCAACCAATTCTCAACCAAAAAGTATAAATTTTAAGTAAAAAATAGAATAGTTAAATTTTCAGTTTAAAAAATTGGAGTATAACTAGAAATTTTGTTTAGCAAAATAGTTAAATTTTAAACGAAAGAAATGAATTTTCAATTGAGATTATGGATCCTCAACCAAAAAAATGAATTTCTAACAAAACAGTTCAATTTTCAACTAAAAAAGATGAATTCTCAATGGAAAGTGTAATAGTTGAAATTTCAACCAAAACAAATTTTAATTTAAAATCAAAAATAGTTAAACTCGAACAAAAAAGATAAATTTTCAACCAGGAAAATTAAATTTTTACCAAAAGAGACGAATTTTCAACAAAATACAAGAATTTTCAGTCAAGAGAGAAAAAATCAACGAGATTCTTAAACTCTCAAATCAAAAAAGTGAATTTTCTGCAAAACAGTTGAATTTTAATCCCGTGAATATGATTTTTCAAGAAAAAAGTTAATTTTTTACCAACTAGTTGAATTTTCTACCAAAAAGATAAATTTTTAACGCAAAAATAGAAATTTTCAACCAAACAATTGAATTTTCTATCGAAATTGTTGAAATATGATATAAACTGTTAAATTTTCAAGCAAATAATAAAAGTTTTAAACAAAAAAATTGAATTCTTAATCATTAATATTTGGATTTTCAACCAAAGATATGAATTTTCAACTAAAATAATGAATCTTCAACTGGAGTAGTTAAATTTCAGTTTAAAAAAATGTATTTTCAACAAAAAATTTATTTTGAAAATTTGGAATTCCAGGGCGGCAGAAAAATTGAAATTTCCCTTTATTGGAGTACTAATCTCTATGGCTATCTGCTGCCACAATTTGAATAGTAAAAATGAAAAAATAGTTGCCGAAGCAATAAAATTGATTAATTGTTATGAAAAAGACTTGTGAACTACATTTCGAAAGTAACTAAAATAGCTGTGAATTTAATCTCAGGTATTTCCACTTTGTTTGCATTTATAATTGCATGCTGCTCATTTGATAAGCAATTTCCTTGCTTAGTATAATTAATTAGCAAATATAGTTGCTTCCTCATAGAGCAAGTAAAAATTCAAATATACAAGTAGGTCAATCAATTCGTCTCGAATCAAGCAGTCTTTTTTATTCTTCTATCAACTTTGAATTATATTAGTGAAATAAGTTTTACGTAAAACAAATATTTTTCAAGATTATAAATGACCGTATGTTCCTTATTGTTTAATAAAATGTATTAGTACAATAGGTAAATCGATTCGCCTTGAGTCAAGGAATCTTTCATGTTCTTGGATCAACTTTAAATTACGTGAATGAAAAAAGTTTTACTATAAAAGACCCATTTTGAAAATATTATAAAGTGCTAAAAAAATGTAATGAATATTTTTAGAAATCCTTTGGTCAGTTTTGAGATGTTAGTGGCAAATATAAGCCATCTACATTTCATCAATTTATCTGTAACCGTTTTCAAATTATTGTCTTCACAAAAAAGTGTGACATACACACATACATACATCCGGACGATTGCTTAGAATATTGTATTAGACATTTTGTAATTGAGAAACGTTAAATTAAACGAAGTTAAAATTTTTCGAAGTTGTTACCGTTACACAGCTTTCTCTATGAGGAAGCAAAAATAACGATTTTCATAAATACTGTTATTAAAAACAATGTAACTAGTTACCAGTTCCTTACTTACTTACAAAAGTAACTTCGTTACCACTATCGATACCAAAAAAAAGAACTAGTTAAAAGAAACTAGTTACTTCCCATCACTGATTCTTATTATGATTCTGGGTTGGAATGATGATCTACAGTTATGTAAATCGAACATTTCAAAATTTTGCAAAAATATTGTTAGAAGAAATTAAAACTTCGAAAACGATATTTATCACAATGATACGAAAGTTTAATCGAATGATATGATCGTCTCGTCTCGATCGTTTCTCGAGACTACAGATTCTTTAGTGTAGTACGACTAAGGACTGTACTTTAACGGAACAGAACCAAAGTCTATGGCTTGTTGTCTCTCTTTGTTAAATTTGAAGAAATAACTTTAAAAAAATTGTTACATTTTTGTCTCTAATGAGCCATTCACACTGATTTTTAGAAACGTACTCATTTTAAGGACTTCTTGTGCAATTTTTCTGGTTACACAAGATGACTTCGGAGAGAAGGAAACCGTACGTGAAAGACATACATATAAGTTTATGCATGCATTCTTGATTTTTATAATCTGGCATTGAAGAGGGCCCCTATCCGAGGCCGAAACGTTTGCCAATCTCATAGTTACAGGTATACTGTTTACCACATTTTGTGTTACATAATCATAAGACTCTATTACCAATACTAAAAGTTTCTAGAAACTTCGTTAGAATTCACGTTTTTTGAAAAGTTATTTCTTCAAATACAGATTCTTGATCTCCATCACATTTTAATCCCATCTGATTATGTTACGAGAAAATCTCGACTTCGTCTGGAAATGATCGACATGCATCACTAATGATCTTAAAGGTTGAAGACTTCATCCGCTTGACAACAAATGTCATTCATACCTGAAGGAGAGCATTGCTCTTACCTGCCGTTTCTTTTTTTGCTGCATGCAGGAGGTAAGCGCGTCTAATTGTGGAAAAGGCAGAATAAGGTGGTCTTTGAAAAAAAGGGGTAGCATCGAAACCCACAAAAGGGGCAGCCGTTTTTTTTTATTCTAGCACCGTGACCGTCGTGTGCATGCTTGGATTTCTTGGGAATATATTTCAAGGTTCGTGGCTTACATCCAGGAAGCAACAGTTGCTTCGAGTCCCGAGATTTAGCATATGTTGGATCTGAGGAAGCGCATATGCGCCCAACTCCTGCGGACCGTGAAGAAATAAATGAATATGCATTCCATTCATGGCATCCCCTTCAAGTTCATTACACTTAATGACATTTACCAGTATTTCGCATTTCTTACTTTTCTGATTAATTCTTTCTCCGAAATTTAATTCATGAATCATGAATAATGAGGGTTTTTGAAATTGGGGAAAGGTATCTAAGAAGGGCTCAACTGCATATTTTTGCAGGAACATATGTTACATTCCCCAAATACCTACGTACATTCGTGATCAGTACTTTCCTTATTTAGATACTGAATGTTTTCAACAATGCAAGTAAACTAACAAAAGCAGATAGTAAAAATTATTTTAGCACTTTAGATTATAAACTCTTACCTGTTTTAGAAGTCATAATTTATTAGTTTGTAGCCATTAAAACCAGGGTGTCTACCCTAATCTTGGAAAAAAAATCCCTGACAATTCCAGGTTTTTTCCAGGTAATTCTAGATTTCCAGGTATATAATTTTTCTTAATATGGAGCCATTCAAGTTACATAATACTTGAATAACCTAAATTTATTTTCCACTTATGAATGGTTAAATTTTAAGTAATTAACCTATAAAAATCGGAATATGTATCCGATTTCGCAAGTTTATTATGAATTTTTTTTCAGCCCTTGTCAATATCTTAGTGGGTGAAATAATAACTTTTTTGGTAAAAATTCATATTTTCAGGTTAAAATTCCACTGTTTTATGCAAAATTTGTATTTTTGGCCTGAAATTGTAACAGTTCGGTAGAAGATTCAATCATTTGGTTAAAAATTAACTTTTTTATTGTAAATTCATATTTTTGGCTTGAAAATTCAATTCATTCGTTGAAAATTCGTCTATTTCGTTAAAAAAATTATCTCTTTTGGTAGCAGTTACATCTTTTTTGGTTGAAAATGCAACTGTTTGGTTGAAAAATAATCTGTTTTGATTGAGGATTTAACTATTTTGTTGAAAAATACATTTTTTGTTGTAAATTCATATTTTTGGGTTGAAGATTCAACACTTTTGTTGAAAATTCGTCTTTTTGGTTTGAAAATTTATCTCTTTTGGTAGCACTTTCATCTTTTTTGGATTAAAATGCAACTGTTTGGTTGAAAAATAATCTGTTTTGATTGAGGATTTAACTATTTTGTTGAAAATTAACTCGCTTGATGAAAATTTATATTTTCGGGTTCAAAATGCAACTGTTTTGTAGAATATTCGTCTTTTTGGCTTGAAATTTTAATAGTTTGGTAGAAAATTTTACTATTTGGTTGAAAATTCATGTATTTTGTTTAAAATTCATCTTTTGAGATGGAAAATCAATATTTTTTGTTGAAAATTAGTATTTTTGAGCTGAAAATTCAACTCTTTTGTAGGCTGTTTGTCTTTGGCTTCAAAATTTAACAATTTGGTTGAAAATTCATGTATTTTGTTGAGAATTTGTCTCTTTTGGCAAAACATTAATCTTCTTGGTAAAAAATTCATTTTCTTAGTTGAAAATTCAGCTATTCGGTTAACTGTTCATCATTATTGGATGAAAATTCAAGCACTCGGTTAAAAGTTAGACTATGGTACTTCGTTAGAAATTCATTTTTTTTTAAAGATTCACTTCTTTGGTTAGAAATTCATCGTTTATAAGTTAAAAATTGAACTATTTGGTAGAAAGTTCATGTATTTTGTTTAAAATTCGTCTTTTCGGGTAGAAAATTGATATATTTTGTTGAAAATTAATATTTTTGAGTTGGGAAGGGGATTGAGGCAATGGTGCCCGTTGAGCCCTCTTCTATTTAGCGCCCCAATATCAGACTTGGAGGAGAAAATGGGTAGGAAAGGGAAAGGGGGTACAATATTGGGAACAGGCAAACTGTATTCACTAGCATACGCAGACGATGTAGTACTAGTAGCGGAGGATGAAAGAGGCATGAATCTGATGATGAGAGCTTTTGTAGAATATGTGAGAGAAAAAGATTCAAGGGTGAATCTGAGTAAGACTAAAATAATGTGTTTTAGAAATAGAAAGTGTAGAGTACGAATGGAAGATAAATAAAGAGGTGGTGGAGTTAGTGGAGGAGTTCTGCTACCTAGGTTTTTGGTTTGAAGCAGGAGAAGGAAACGGGCTGCAGGTGAGAAAGAGATTGGAATGTGCGAGTAAAGTAACGGGACAAGTGTGGGGTATAGGGAAAAGAAGGTTCAAAGACGACTGGAGGATGAGATGTGAATGTTCGACGTGCTAATGTGGTCAGTGTTAAGTTGTGGCGTAAAAATTTGGCGATGGAAAGAACATAAGAGAGTGGAAGGTCTGCACGAGAGATTTCTGAGATGGGTCATGGGGATGAGTTGGGCACAGGTTATATGCTGAGGGAAGAAATTGGAAGAGATAAAATGGTGGTCAAGCAACTGAAAAGATCCTGGAATTTTAAAGAGAAACTGAGAAGGGGGAGGGAAGCAAGCGTGTATCCGGGAGATTATGGACAGAGAGAAGAGGGGTAATTTGGGACGTTCAAAATGGGAGGAAGAGAGATGTGAAATGAGGTTCGAATGTGGTATGCAAGTTAGGGGTAGAGAATGG
>JAUMHM010000031.1:60160118-60178662 GCA_032362435.1 Melikaiella ostensackeni
TTAAGGCCGATAGAGCCTGAAGTAAATAAATTTCCTTTTTCATTTGAAATCAAAAACAAATTTAGTAATTTGTACATCAAAAACATAAAATACCGAGCGCGAAGCGCGACGACCGAATCGCGCGCACTAGGCGCGCTCAATCTTGCGAGCGAAACGAGCTGCGCGCGAAACGCGCGATGAGTACGTGCTTGCGAAGCGGGCAGATTTTTATACTCTGGAAACTTTTATTGCAATTTATAAATATTTTTTATTTGATTATGCAAAACATGACAGATTTTGCAATTAGATTAAGAGCTTTTTATTATAACACAAAGATACTGAAGGTAATAAATGTGAAAATAATAAATGCTTTGAACTTTGGAGCTTCAAAATTTGGACAGAAATCACAAATTAATTGAATGTTTCCGTGATTATGTTCTATAGTACCCGCGAATGGTTATTATTATGTTTGAAATGATAACATAAAACTTTAATACAAAGGAATATCTTTATAAAGAATAATTTCTGACATTTAATTTTTCGAAAAGACAAATATTTTTTGAAACACACTTTTTAAAAATTTTAATTTGAAACATTTTATAATATAAATAGATGGTAATATAATATACAAATATTCCACTTAAAATTCATGATAAAATATTTTGGTTTACAACAAATCAATTTAAAATTTGGAAATTCAACATTTTTCAATTCACCTATTCATAAAATGTGTATAAAGCAGAAAAAAATATATTTCTCGCAGTTAGCCCTAGCTTTTCAGTGAAAAAGCTTGGCTGAGATTTTGTCGACAAGGTCCAAGCGGCTCGATAGCTCAGTCGGTTAGTGCGTGCGGTAATAGATATATACGGTTTATGTTTAGGATTTTCAGGTAGGGTAGTGACCGTGCTTGCAACTGTGCAATTATAAACATAAAATAAGTGCAGTGATAATATATAAAACAATTTTTTTGCAAATTTATCGTTATATTACACCATCTGTTTCGAGTTGCTGTAATGGAACACCTACCGAGATTCGACAACGTATGCATGAATCCCTGTTTGATTTTCTTACTTTCGTTAGAACCCGATCTTTCATTCAGTACCTGACTGACCAACCTCACAGAAAAAAAACTAAAGATAAAATTTACATCGATTTCAGGTGAAAATTTTGCTCCAACCAAAAATTTATCTTGTCGGTTAAATTTTACACGAAACGGAGATAATTTCGCGTTTTTAAACTGTCTCCGAATAATTTTCCAGAGAAAATGCGTCGTCTGCTATGTCGTTGACAGCAGTGCGAAGAATAGAAAACTATGAATAAAATCGGTCTGGAAATCTGGACCCCAGATTTCAAAAAACATTGCGATTATTTAAACTCCATATTAAAAATAATTATACTTATCGCAGACGAATGAAAACATATTTATCGTGACTAAGAATTTGGCACTTGACAACAGTAAAGGAGTCGCCATACTGTCTGATCTCAACCATGCTTCTCAAGTTATGAGATAAGAATTTCCGTTCTGAAAGTTTCGAGATCCATCGCGTCGGTATTGTAGTTTAATATAAAAACTAATAGAGAATTTGAATCAATTTCAAACGTTGATAACATTTGTAAGAAATAAATTACATGTTTGATTGGAGGGGGTTGTTTTACAGAGCGAAATTTCGGAACAAAAAAATGATTCCTAAACAATTGAAACTCCTATCGTCTTCATTTTGTGCGCCTAATTTTTATTATTTTTCAAGTTAATTTTTAAACCAAAAAATCAGGAGAAAATGTTTATAATTATTTTTTTCCAAATTAAACCAAGCTTTTCCTCTTTTTAGTTTATTTTTTAGACTGTCATATTAATCATATCTTTTGATGCAAACCAAAAAATATAAGTGTTATTTTTTTCCACTTATTTGTTTATTTTATTCATTTTATTTTTTAGACTAAATTTTTACTGATTTTTAACAACCCCTTTCACTGCTGAGTAATGTCTCCTAAATTCGAAAAAAATGGGGTCAATTTTAATATTTTTATTCAGGTTAAACTTTTAAATTAGACATGACCTAATTCGATTTCCATTTCACGTTTTGATATTTGACCCTAACCTGCAATACCGACTGAGGTAGAAAGTTTCACAATGGAAACTTTCAAGATCGATTAACATCTTATGAACTTCATAAGCCACAGTGTAGTGTTTATAGATGATGATGGTGTGTCAAGTGCTTTATTCTCAGTCATGAAAAATATGTTTGAATTCGTCCGCAATAAGTATAATTATTCAAAAAAAGACATTCAAACAAGCGCAATGTTTTTCTTAAACCTGGCGTCTTGATTTCAAGCCGGAATTTGCTGCTACTTTGCTATTTTTTGCCCTGCTATTAACGACGTAGCCCCCACCTTTTGTTGCTCTAGCGTCAACCATTGAGTTTGAATCATCCAATACAATCTCTATAAGATGATACAACATGAAAATGGATTCCTTGATATGCCTTGCACTGAGTAGTCGATTTCTACCACTGATCACCAGGATTTTAAATTCGATTTCTCCCCGTGTAGATCTTAACTTTGAGAAGTCCTGAAAGAGTATGGAGTGAATGGTTGACTTCTAAAAGCAGTAAGAGTAATATATATAAGTAGTAAAGAGAGTGTAACAGTAAATGGACAACTGAGCGATAGCTTTGATATTAATCAGGGCATTAGGCAAGGCTGCGTTATGTCCTTCTGGATATTCAATATAAATACATAGACAAATGTCAAAGAATAACTTTCTCATAGAAAAAACTAGAGTGTAAAATAGAATCAATTTTCGGGTTCCAGTGGAGATGCAACAAAAGAGAATTATTGGGGTGTGAAATTCACTCATTTTCGAAAATGTTTTCGAAAGAATCAAATTATGTCGTCCAAAAAAACCACTTTCGTTGACAGATTGGCACGAAAAGAACAAGTTTCAGAGAAGTAACTTTTCACTTGACAATAATTATAATTTAATAAAAAACTTTTAAAGTTATAATTTATTTGTAATGGATACAGTAACGAAGATATTGAATGAATAAACTCATGTTGTAAAGATTTTATGTGATTTGAAATGATACAAAGACTTTTCTGTAAAAATCATTTTCAGGTTAGTTGGTGTGTTTGTAAACATGAAAGCACATTCATGAGCGTGAATTTTTTGGCTTGGAGACATTCGACCTGAGTGATTGTTATGAGATGTTGATGCACTTCAATACACCAATTTTCATTTATGAATATTTAATTATTATTATACTTGGTGATTAGTGGTGGGTTAGAATCTAACCCAATTTAAGTGTCAAAGTATACAGCCTGAACATGGCGCTAAATTATAAGGTAAGAAAATAGCGATCAAAATGACGGTGGAGCACTCCTGTATAAAATAGTACCTGAATTTGACCCTACTTACGATTTTCTAGACTGTGTGAAAATCCAGAAATCGGCCTTGCATCGCGTGGGTCATGAAATGCAAAAGTGAATCCCACTTTATACTTCAAAAACACAAAATTACGAACATATAAGATAAGAACTCGCATTCATAAAAGTGAAAATGTCAGTAATTGATTTCAAAAACGTCCGTCACAGAAGGAGCTGCAGTAGAAGTTATGAAAGATATACAAAATAACTAATGCTAATTCCGAAGTTGTGGATGCCTATTTTGGCGGAAAAATTATATTATTTCATGAAAATGATCGGGTCTTGTCTAAAAATAATTGCTTTGCTAATTTCGAGGTTATGTTTGCAAAGTTTTGCGGAAAAATTATATTATTTCGCGAAAATGGTCAGGTCTTGTCTAAAAATTTTTGTTAATGCGAAAAATTTGTTTGCGAAATGCTTTGTTAATTTCGAGATTATGGTTACATATTTTTGCGGAAAAAGTATATTATTTCGCGAAAATATTATTTCGGTGGGAAAAGATGATATCTATTCCCCAATTAAATGGATTGATGATTTCGAGGTTATATTATCAATATTTAGTAATATTTCTATAAAAGAATCCGTTTCCTGCAGACAATACCAAACATAACCTCAAAATAATGGAACTTGTAAGGTTTTAAAGGGACTTAGTGATTTTTCTATAAAAGAATCCATTTCCTGCTGAAAACACCCAACATAACCTCAAAATAACGGAACTTTTGAGGTTTTAAAGGGGCATGAGGATGTCGTCCCATTATTGCGTTATTCTGACATTTCTGAGGTCTGCGTTGTGTCACCAGGCTTTTTCATGCCTTTTCATGCATTTTCCTTCATTCACATTTCAGCCCATGACATCCTTCTAGTCATCCTCAGACACTCTGTCTTTGGCTGAAATGCCTAGTGACAAAACACCCAACGCAGAACTAGGCGGAAAACCGCTGACATGGAATAGCACCCTTAGTAATTTTTTTATCAAATAATCCATTTCCCCCAGCAAACACCCAACATAACCTTAAAATAATGGAACTTGCGAGGTCTCAAATGGGCTTAGTGATTTTTCTATAAAATAGTCCATTCCCTGCCAAAAACACCCAATATAACGTCAAAATGATGGAATCTGTGAGTTCTGAAAGGAAATCAGTGACTTTTCTATAAAAGAATTCATTTTCCGTTGAAAACAACCCGGGACTCTGACCCCGGTGGCATTTGCAGAAATATGAGATGTGAAAGAGCCTTTACGCCTCATGCCATTGTCAACTGTTTCCAAAAGAACCACTTCTGATTAACACCTGATTTTGACAGATTCCAAAGGAACCAGGTTTTCAGTAGACCTGCAACATCATAGAATCCTTAGTTTTTTCTGTGCTTAGACGAAGAAGGTGTTGATCTTGGGACAGTAAAATTGTGTGGACTGGCGTTTGCAGATGATAAGATTGTTGCAGCAAAATCAGGGGACGATTTGCAGAGAATGATGAACAGACTGGATACCGGCATGAAGAGTATGGGTCTTAAAATTAACGTGAACAAAACCAAAATGATTGTGTTTGAAAGAAGGGATGAGAAAAGAGTATGCAACATTGCCTTAACCGAAGAGAGGATAAAACAAGTTGATGATTTCGTGTACCTTGCGAGTTTATTTACTGCTGACGGAAAGATAGATGCAGAGATATCCAGACGTATAGAGTATACATGATGATAGAAAGATTATCGGCAGTGTACGAGCTATTACTACGAGTAAAAATTTAACGTATAAAGCTAAAATTGCAATATGGTATATAATTCTGTGCTTGCACCCACTGTGTTGTATGGAATATGTGCGGTAAAACGCCACTGGACAAAGTCAGTAATGGGTGGGTTCTTAAAGAATTTGGTGCAGAAGGAACATTGTTTGCCAAGAGTGAGAGAAACTTGCTGAGATGGTTTGGTCATGTTGAGAGAATGAATGAAGAACGTTTAACAAATGAAGTAGTGTAACGGAAGCAAAGGATGTATGCAAGGATAGGGATGTATGGAGGACAATTGTTTATAAGAAGAAGAGTGATGCTTGAAACTAAAGCTTCTGGATGCTAATGGGCACGCGCGAAGAAATTTTATAGTGGATTAGTATATTGGCTGTATGAAGCTCGTTACGCCTGCCCCGAAAGGGATTTGGTTTAATGGTGTAATAATAATAATAAAAGGGGGAAAAAAATTACTTAAAAATTGCTTGGCACTAGATATGAATACTTTTCTGGAATCTCCTCAAGTCGTGGGAACGCAAATTTGTAAAGTATAATTATATGATAATCATCATACCTTGTGAGTTACCTTCAACTAATGAAGTGTAATTACATACTTGTCCGGGATAATCTCTGCAGTAGGTAAAAAGCTCTACAAACAAATAATAAAAATTGTAATTTTGAAGAATCCATCAGTTTATGTAATTTTATCCTTGACTTTAAATCTATATCGGTGAATTCTTTTGGAGAAATTTAAACGTTCATTAAAGTGGAATGAGGCAGGTTTTTGTGCAACGAAGTGAAACAGGATCGTTTCAAGTGTACAGAAGTAATTCGAAGAACAAAGAACCGTATATAAGAAAGAAAGGGTCATTCATTGCCACTGTTATTTTTATCAATTACTCTATTTTCTCATTATCATCGGCCTTTTGCAAGTGCAAATTTCCTACTTTACAAATCCAATCTTATCAGAAAATCACTGACTTCATTATAGCAAGTTTCTTTTCAAGCCGTTTTGCATTGTATCACGCACGTAAATTACACCGAAAGATAAACACTCAACAATGATTGCATTATTTCGCAATATTATTCATTTAATAATTGCAGTCCATTTCCTGACTGAAGATAACAAATTCTGTTTTTAAAAATTTTGCTGAATAAGACTTTCAAATTCAATTTATTGCACGCCTGTTTCATGTTTCACTTCCTTTCTGTAACATTTTTTCTTTAATCTTGTCCTCTTTAAAAAATATTACTTTCTTTGATGAATTCAATGTTGCATAAGGGGCCGTTTAAAAATTACTTTGCACTACCAGGGGAGGGGGTTTACATGTTTTGTGACGATTTGTGACGTAAGGGGGGGCGGTTAACGCAGAATGTGACATCACACAGGAAAAACTAAATGTGAATAACAATTTTTTGAAAGAATTTTTTTAAATGTTGTTTTTCTCCACCCTGTTTTAAAGAAACTTCCCCTTTTTCTCGTGTTTTCGATTGAATGCGATATGAATTATTGAAAGAATGCAATAAGAAAATATAATCATTTTTCGTCGAAAGATAAATTTTTTTGTTTGAAAAGTCTATCATATTTTTGGTTCAGAATTAATCTTTTTTGGTTGAACATTGAACTATTTGGTTAAACTTTCATTTTATTGGTTGAAGATTTAAATATTTTGTTCAAAAATCTGTTAATCGGTCAATTGGTTGAAAATTGATCGTCATAAGTTGAAAATTCAACTATAAAATTTTGTATTGAAAATTCATCTTTTTTGGTTGAAAATTGAACTACTTGGTAGAAAGTTAAACTTTTTTATTAAGAATTCATTTTTTTGAAGATTCATCACTTTAGTTGAAAATTCAAATTTTTCTTGAAAGTTTAATTGTTTTGTTAAACATTTGTCTTTTTGGATAAAAAATTTGTTCTCTTGGTTACAAATGCAACTGTTTTTGGTTGAAGTTTATTCTTTTTTGTTTGAAAATGCGACCATTTTCTTCAAAACAAATCTTTGTAGTTTGAAAGTTCAACCATCTAATTAAAAATTCAACTATATTGTTGAAGATTTGTCTCTTTTGCTTGAAAGTTCAACTATTTGGTTGAAAATTCATGTTTTCGGGTTTAAAAGTCAACCTTTTTCTAAAACATTCGACTTTTTAGCTTGAAAACTCAACTCTTCCTTCAAAAATTCATTTCTTTTGGTAGAAAATTAATCTTTTTGGGTTTAAAATTCAACTATTTTATTTTAAATTGAAATATATTGTTGAATATCTGTCCCTTTTGCTTAAAAGGTTAACTAGTTGGTTGTATATGCAACTTTTTTGTTGATAATTAATTTTGTTGTTGTTGAAAATTTAACTATTTTGCTAAAAAGTTGTATTTTTTGTTCGAAAATTCAACTGCTTTGTTGGAATTTCGACTTTTTGATAGAAATATCTTCATTATGAATTGAAAATTCATCTGTTTTTGGTTGAAGTTCAATCTTTTTTGGTTAAAAATTCGTTTCTTTTCCTTGAACGTCAAACTATTTGGTTGTAAATGCAACCGCTTGCTCTAAAATTAATTTTTTTATTTGTTGAAAATTCAACTATTTGGTTAAGAAATCATCTTCCTTTGATGAATATTTAAATTTTCGGGTGTAAAAGTCAACCGTTTTCTAAAATATTCGACTTTTTAGCTTGAAACAGGCATGGTACCTATACATTAATTTTTTTAAAAAGGATTCATGCTCCTATTACACTTAACTCCGGATTTATGCCGGGATTCGGGTATGGCCTGCGATGGCCGTGAGGATCTTCCAAGAATTTCTATGACGTAGACTTAAATCCAGATGATTTGAATCCAGAGTTGAGTGTATTCCCCTATTTTCGTGAAAAATCACCCTATTTTCCCTGTTTTAGAGTATTTTGGGCTGTGAAGTCTGTTAAAATATCATGTTTGTATGTTTTTATGTCTTGCGTTTTATTTTAGGCGTTTAGCAAATAAAATCAAAGGAAAAAATTTTACTTAAGGGGGGGGGGGTGTTCATATTTGTGACGTCACTTTGGGTGGTTCAAGCTTTGTATGATGATCTGTGACGAAGAAGGGGAAGGGTGGGAACAGTGTACAAAATAGCGTGACGTTGTTTTTGAACATCCCTTAAGATGTGTGATTAAACAAGAGCAAAGATATAACGTGACGCATGATTATGGGGACAATGTTAGTTGTTTATTTATTCTGATAAGAAATTTATAAATATCCCGATGTTTAGAAAACACGTTAGTTGACGATTGCATAATGCGGTCGCTGGAGTTTCACTTGCAGTCTCTCCTTTGTCGCCTTGCTGACTACATCATCCATCTTGTTACCATCTGACATTTAATTAGGTATTCTCTTCAATTTCAATACTGTTAATAATCATTTGTTATTAAAAAGTAAAACTTCGATGCATATCATTTGTTAATGTGTGGTCCAATTTGTTAATTGGTGTCTCTGTTAGGCAAGTTTAAGCAAAAATTGGCCCAGCTTATCTTGTATGCATTTCCTGCAATCAAATAAGGCTTCTTGAAAAACAGGATCATGAAGGTTCATGTGAGAAATTTTATTTTATCCTCGATTTTATCTTACTTCCCACTCGGTCATTGTGCCGATACTCTCACGATCGCAGATTTTTGCGATGCATGCATTTTTGTGTGCACGCATAAATCAAAACAATACGTTCACCAATGGTTGAATTCGAAATTGTATGATAGGACGGAGCGAAAAAATATTATTATTTTTTTTTTATTTGGAAAGGTCTAAAAGTTGCGGTTTGGTACCCAAATCTCCCACAAAAGTTAGAGGTAATAAAAATATATCCGATGTTCGCGCATCTACGATAAAGTTCAAAATAACGAATAATAAAAAATTTTTCTTAAAGATCGAAATGAAATCTACTTTCTTATGCAAATTTTTTGTGTACTGAAAAGAGAACAGAAAAAAGAAAGAGTCAACCAAAACCAACCTCACACTCTTTCTTTCTCCCGTCTTTTTTATACTACTGGGGACCAACATGTTTCGAAGCCAATTTAGACTTCCTCATCAGAGGTAATTTATAGTATTACTACAGTTATAAATAATGAAACATATATTAATTGTGTCTATGTGCATGGCAGACTTTTTCAACCAAATTCAAATAGATTTGTTGAAGTCAAAACATATTTTCTTGTTAATATGAAAAATGTTTTTTGGAAAAAGTCATGAAACTTTCATTCGATCAATAATTCCTCTTGTAATGCAACCAATCAAAGTTTTTACTAATTGAATAATATCTAATATAAAATTACATTCCACCAAATTTTTATCCATTACACTAAAAATTATATTAACAAAAACAGGAAAATAAGAATAGAAAAAATAATTTTTTATATAACTTTCTGCGTATAAAATTCAAGGAATTATAATCCAATGTTTTGCAAACACTTTACCACAGCACTAATTGAACAAACATTTCAATTATTTTTCAAATTTTTTTAAATTTTGTTGATTGTCTTTTTCGTTTAAAAGATAGAAGAATTAAACCACTTTTTAAGAATAAATTTTTAAAATTTTTAAAATTTTTGTTATTTTGGTACGAAATGTGCATCGTACTTTAAACCTATAAAGGAAAAAAATCAAGTTTTTTCTAGATTAAATGATACTTTCCTATTGGTAATGATTTTTTATGGATGGAGAGGGTTCTCAAAACCTAATACTTACACCTATATTTTTCACACAACGTGAATTGTCATTAAATTTGAATAAATTATTTAAAATCATGACATTTGACTATTTTACTCGAGAAATAATTTTTGAAAATTTAACTATTCGGATTTAAAAGTCAACTGTTTTCTGAAACATTCGACTTTTTAGCTTGAAGACTCAACTCTTTTGCTGAAAATTCGTCGGTTTGGTTTAAAAATTGAGCTTTTATCGTAGAAAAATGATCTTTTTTGGTTAAAAATTCATCTTTCTTGGTTGAAAATGTTTTTTTTTTGTTGAAGTTTTAACTTTTCAGGATGAATATACAACTGTTCTCTAAAAAATTCATCTTCTTGACTTGAAAATTGAACTGTTTGGTTAAAAATGCAACTTTTTTTGGTGAAAATTTTGTTTTTCTTGAAATGCAACTATTTGGTTGAAAATCCATCTTTTTTATTGAAAGTTATCTTTTTTGTGGAAAATTCATCTTTTCGGGCAGAAGAGTCATCTTTTTTGGTTAAAAATTCATCTTTCTTGGTTCAAAAAATATATTTTTCTTTATAACTCCACTTTTCATGTTGAAAACTCATCTTTGTAGATTTAAAATTCAACTATTTGGTTCTAAATTCAATTGTTTGGTTGAAAATTTTTCTTTTTTTTTTTTAAATTAATCTCTTTGGGTAGAAAAGTCGTATTTTTTGGTGAAAAATTCATCTTTATTAGTTAAAAATAACTTTATTGTTGAAAATTTAAACTTTTAAGGTCGAAAATTCAACTCTCTTCTAAAAAATTCGTCGTCCTGGCTCGAAAACTCAACTATTTGGTTGTAAATGCAACTATTTGATTGAAATTTGTTTTGCTGAAAATTCAACTATTTGGTTGAAAATGTATCTGCTTTTGGTTGAAGTTTAACCTTTTTGCTTAAAAGCTCCACCATTTGGTTGAAAATTCATCATTAAAGGTTCAAAATTCAACTGATTCAGTTATAAATTCAACTGTTTGGTTGCAATTTCTTCTTTCGAACATTCATCTTTCTGGGCTAAAAATAAATGTTTTGTTGAAAATTCTACTTTTCAGGTTCAAAATTCAATTGTCTTCTAAAAAATTCGTCTTCTTGGTTTGAAAATTCAACTATTTAGTTGAGAATGCAACTGTTTTTGGTTGAAGTTTGATCTTTTTGTTTGAAATTTTGACTATTCAGTTGTAAATGCAACTGTTTAGCTGAAAATGATCTTTTCTGTTGGAAATTCATCTTTTCGGGTTTAAAAGTCAACTGTTTTCTAAAAAAAAGTCATCATTTTTTTTTTAATTCATCTTTCACGTTTGAGAATTCAACACTTCAGATTGAAAATTCAACAGTCATCTAAAAAACTCGTCTCTTCTGCTTCAAAGTTCAACTATTTGGTTGTAAAAGTAACATTGAAAAAAACTTTCTCGTTGAAAATTTAATTTTTTAAGGTTGAAAATTCAACTCTCTTCTAGAAAATTCTTCTTTTTGGGCTAAAATTGATCTTTTATGGTAGGAAACTCATCTTTTTGGTTCAAAATTCATCTTTCTTGGTTGAAAAAAATATATATATATTTTTTAATTCAACTGTTCAGGTTGAAAATACATCTTTTCGGGTTGAAAAGTCAACTATTTTCTAATATATAAATCATTTATAAAAGTAATTTGTGCTAGTCAATAATCATGACTTTATATAACTTATTGAAATTTAATGACAATTCAAGATTTATAAGAATTTGTTTATTGCTGTGTAGCTTTCGAAGTATAATTTAAGGTCTAAGTTTTAACTTTTAGAAGCCTTTCCGCCAATGAAAAAATCGTTACGAATAAGAAAAATGTCATTTAATCAAGTAAAAATTTCATTTTTCTTTTTTCACCTTTCATAAAAATTTACGATGTATCTGGACTTTTGTATTGCTGCATAGTTTTCGAAGGATAATTATAATTGTAAATACTAATTTTGAGAATCCCATTCATCTGCTAAAAAATTGATTCGTATCAAAATAACAACAAATTCGCTATTATTCATTATTTTAAACTATATCGTGAATGTGCGAACATAAAGTATATTTCTTTTTATCTGTAACTTTTTGTGGAAGATCCGGATACCAAACTACAACTTTTGGACACCCTCCAATTCGAAAAAAAAATTATAATTTTTCGCTCCGCCCTATTGTATAATCTTATTTCTCGCAGCTCAGAAAATCACTGATGTGAAATTTGTTGCGTATCATTTTGAAGAATGAGAATTTTCATTGTTCCTTCATTTTTTTTCGTGTCTGAAAAGTGTTGCAACTCAAAACTACACTGAATTTGGCGTACTTCCGAGGATTGGCCTTCAACAGTCAGAAGTTTGAAATAATTAATCATTCTTAACTGTAATTGAAGACAGTTAGTATCTCTGATTAAACGTTTTGTGGAAAATTCTATTCTCTGTTGTGGAAAATAGAAGCAATTCAATGCAATTTAATCTAAAATGTAAAGGTGAGACTGTGGTATTGTGGATTACAAAGTGACTTTGAAAAATGTTGTAGGTTGAACTAATGGTCAGAGTTTTTGGGGCTGGATTTTGAATCTATTCAGGTAAAGCGATTGTCACAATAGTCATTAAGGTATCAAGACCACTTCATTTTTCTACGTCAACTGACTTCTCTATTTGAGTCTCAAAGTTAAACGAGGAAAAATATTTAAGCTTTGTCATGAGTAGTGGACGAGCTTTAGGATTACGGGTCAAGAATACTATAAATCATGAATACCACCAGTCATGAAGGAGGGTCATGGACCGCCGACGCATCACTAACAAAGCCACTAGGACAAGGATCTAGACTTGACGTTTTTGACATATAATAATAAATGGTTTACACGTTATGCAATTGGAAATAACCGAATTTCGAGTGACATCTAGACTTTGAATTGAACTTTGTTGAATATCTTTGCTGGTTTTTCGAAAGATATCGGTTTTAATTGACCCAAAGTATGAATTGTAGAAAAGACGCTTTTTTAGAATTAGCATTGGGGTATAGAGTTTTCATTTTATTTTATATGTATATATTTTTTAGAAACAATTTTAATTATTATAAATATCAAGCTTTTGAAATAATAAGCATTTCGTTGTAAGTTAACTCACTTGACACGTCAGTAAGACAATGTGAATCAGCCTTGCCTCAGACACTTTAGAACCTAATTCACCTAGAATCAATAATATTCTACATTTTTTCAAATAATTTTCGATTTTTGTAATTTTCAAATTAATATTTTATGACGTTTCGGTCACGGATAGGGACTGAAATTCAATTTTGACGGCGTAAATATTGGGTTAAATTTTAGTGTAAGCAAAATTTTTTTTTTAATTTATGTAAAATGGAAACACCACACGTTCTGATCGTGGATAGGGATTGGAACTTAATGGAAATATTATAAGACTCATCCTATCGTTCAAGTAAGTCTTACAATATTTCCATCAAGTTCCGTTCCTTATCCACGTTCAGGACGTGTGGTGTTTCTATATTACATAATTTGTTCAAATTTTGGCTTACACTAAAATTTAACACAAAATTTACGCCATTTGAATTGAATTTCAGTCTCTATCCGTGACGGAAATGTTTTACATAATATTAATTTAAAACTTACTAAAATTGAAAATTAATTGATAAAATGTAGAATACTATTGATTCTAGGCGAATTGAATTCTAAAGTGTCTGAGGCAAGGCTGATTCACATTGTCTTACTGACGTGTCTAATGCATCAACTTAGGAAGAAACAATATTAATTATATTAAATTGTTTATTATATTATATTAAATTGTTGTATCATATTGAATACGATATTTCCATTTAGTTCAGATCCCTATCCGCGATCAGGTCGTGTGGTGTTATTGTATTACCAATTTGTTAAAAAATTTTGCTTACACTACTAAAATTTACGTCATTTAAATTGAATTTCAGTCCCTAGCCGTGACTGAAATGTCTTAAATAATGTTAATTTGAAAATTACCAAAATTGCAAATTATTTGAAAAAATGTACAATATTATTGATTCTAGGTGAATTAAATTCCAAAGTGTCTGAGGCAAGGCTGATTCACATTGTCTTAATGATGTGTCCAGTGAGTCAAGTTAGGGCGAAACAATATTAATTATATTAAATTATTTATCATATTATATCAAACTAATGTATTATATTAAATAGAACATTTCCATTAAGTTCCGATCCCTATCTGCGATCAGGACGTGTGGTGTTACTATATTACCTATTTTTTTTTAATTTTTTGCTTACACTAAAATTTAACACAAAATTGACGCCATTTAAATTTAATTTCAGTCCCTAGCCGTGACCCAAATGCACTATATAATATTAATATAAAAATTACATAAATTAGAAATTAATTGAAAAAATGTTAAATTTTATTGATTCTACGTAAACTAAATTCTAAAGTGTCGAAGGCAAGGCTGATTCACATTGTTTTAGTGACGTGTCTAGTGAGTTAACTTAGGATGAAACAATATTAATTATATTAAATTGTTTATTACATTATATTAAATTGTTGTATTATATTAAATACAAAATTTCCATGAGTTTTCGATCCCTATCCGCAATAAGGACGTGTGGTGTTTCTATATTACCTGATTTTTTTTAATTTTGGCTTACACTAAAATTTACGCCATTAAAAATGAATTTTGGTCCCCATCCGTGACTCAAATGTCTTTGATAATATTAATATGAAACTTGCAAAAATTGAAAATTATTTAGAAATTTTAAAAATTTTATTGATTCCACGTGAATTAAATTCTAAAGTGCCCAAGTCAAGGCTGATTCACACTGACTCGCTGATGCATCCAGTGAGTCAGCCTAGGATGAAACGCTTATTATTTGAAAATATTGATGCTTATAATAATTTAAAACAAAATTTAATATAGACATATAAAATAAAATAAAATGAAAATTCTAGACCCCAATGCCAATTCTAAAAAACATCTTTTTTGAATTAAACAATGAAAACAACAATTTACTTGATCCAAAGAAATAAGTTTCTTTGGTTTTTTTCTTTGTACCAAGGATTTCTTTACTTTAGTTGAGAAAATGTTGTTTAGAGGCAAAAGAGTCATGCCCTAATTCAAAGAAATCATTTCTTTGGTGATATTTCTTCAATAGAAAAAAATATTTCTTTACAATAAATGTAAAAATTATCAAGTCAATGAAAAAATTTCTCATAAGCCAAAAGCCTGGTATCTTTGAATCTCTTTTCGACACCCTAGGAAATATTTCCTCATTTCAATGAAATCGATTTTTCGATGTGATGAATACTTATTTAAATGTAATTTGGCTATGTGTGGATCAAGTAATTTAGTTTCTTTGAGTAAGAGAATTATTATTTTTTTATATAAATAAGTATTCATGGAATTGAAAAAAATATTTATTAGGTGCTAAGTGTTGACACGGTTATTGTGAATGAATAATTTTATAAATAAAAATTTTTAAAAAATGAAATATGGATCCACTTCATTGGAAGAAATCGTGTATTAAAAAAGAATCTGCAATTAATTAATTTGAACAAATATTTGTTCGAACAAAGGAAATGCTTTATTGAAATAAATACATCTGCATTTCGTTAAACTACGTATTCTTTTTAAATTTGACATTTCAGCATATTTGTTTCATTAATGTATTCAATTTAGTGGAAACACAATTGTCTTAAATGAAGTGTCCATGAAATCCGTTTGAATAAACTTTTATTTAGGTCATGAAAGGGAAATTAATCACTCTAATTATAAAAACCACTGCAAAATAGTTTGAGCGGTTCAATATATATGGTGTATCTTTAATTGTTATCATTTCATGAACACTGTACTTTCTCATAGATGATTTTTTTTGTATTTATTATTAATGTGATGATAAGTACACTTATAAAAAATGAGACTTTGACAAAAATCAAGCTGATATATTTTCTATGATCATGATAAAAGTCTTCTACAATGAACTTCTTTATTAAATGAAAACACAATACCCGCAAATATAATACTCTATTCAATACTAATTCACTTATAAAATTTATATTGGTACTAAATATTATATTTTTAAGTTGTTTTTCTGTTAGCGAATATGTTAAACTTTCAATTTTCAATATCATTATTCATTATCTTTGTTAATTTCCAAGATTTCACAATGGTTTTTAGTGTTCAGATAATTTCCGAATACTTAATTCTTTTAAAAAATTATTGAGTCAGAGGGGTTGGCAAGGAGATTTTAGATTGTAAAATGAGTTAAAGGGATGGGAAAGGGGATTTTTGATTGTAAAAGGCATCTCAAGGGGTTAATGGGAGATTTTGTATTGCGAAAGCAGTCTGAGGGGATGGAAAAGGCGATTTCGCGATTTCTTACTATTATTTATTGTTTATTGTTCATAGGTCCTAGAAGGTTTTTATGTAATTCAAAAGATTCATTTCATCAAAATGAATAAATTTCATACTTAAAATATTGGTTTATTTTAAAAAATGAAGAATTTTTTTTCTTATAAACGTTAAGCAAATTGACAATTATGTATATATCATAATTTTATTTAGTCTTACAGGCCTCTTAAATACATCAATCGGTTTTTTTCATTATAATAAATAAAGTTTGTTCCTACAATATTGCTATATTGCCAAAATTAAGAAAGTTTTTATCTTACAGACGTTAGAAAAATATAAAAATCTGTATATATCATAACTTCCCTTGGCGATAGAGTGTTTCTGAATACATCCATAGATTTATGTTGTCAAACTGAACGAATTTGGTACTTATTATGTTGCTGTATTCCCAATATTAAAAAAAAGTTTCACTCATAAACGACAAATTGAAAACTTTAAAAATTCTTAAAGATGAAAAATTTTGTATGGAGGTTTGAGAAGAATATAAAAATGGAACAAAATTATTCTTATCTAATTCTGCTCTAAACTGAATTAATGATGGGCATTATTTAGATCTACAATCCCTCCAAATTTCATAAGCTCAGCTCAACTTGTTTTCGAGTTATCATAAAAATGCAATGTTAACACATACACACACACACACACACACACACACACACACATCTTTAAAAAACCTCATTTTTGGACTCCTGAGGATGAATTATGTCCAGACATGTCAAAAAATGAAGTTCAAAAATTTTCATCGTCACAAAGCTTCATTTATAAGGAAACAATAAATAATTCTTTCAGTAGGTAGTCAGTAGTTCAGGACAAATAACGTTAGGTGGGCAGAGCATATTATCTCACAATAGAAATTAATTCCCAAGGAAATACGTGAGTTGAAAATTTTCACCTTGCTTATAATGAAAAGTAGATGTGATGATCTATCTTTCTGATTGTCATCTGATACTACTGTTTTTTCAACGTCAGCACTGACTGTGCTTGAAGTATTTTGGAAATTTTTTTTTCTTCGTGGGAGAAAAAATTAGTATTACAATAATATTATAATTATAATTACATTAAATAATACTTTTGAATAAATGGTAGATTTACATTTTTGTATTTCAACAATTCAAATTTTCAACAATGGTTGTATATTTTTGGTCCAATGAAATATTTGTTTGGTCCTAAGCTGCCCTTATTTCTATAAATTATATTGTTCTTTAAATAAATATCTCGTTTCTTTAAGTCAAGCATTGGGTTCTTTGTAATCAATATTTTTTGAACTTTGTTGCATGCTCATTCTGAACAATATATTGCCTCTTGGTACCATATAGATATTTAATCCTATTGAAAACCCATTTATTTTTTCAAGGAAATATTTATGAAAACTCAGGGTACGCTTCATTGAAGCAGTGAATATTAAAAATATCTTTTACTTGAGTCGATAGACATTAATTCGTTTGAAGGAAATATTTCCTTTATTTAAAATCACGTTTGATTATATCAACTATCTAGTTTCTAAATACAAATCTCTAATTTTTTTCAACCAATAACAACGTTCTTCCGCTTAATTAATATTTCACTCACAAAAATAATCATTAATTTGCTTGAATAATTTCATACATTTGGTTTAGATAAAACCATTTCTTTCGATTGAGGAAATATATGATTGGACGTATTCAGTACGATCATTTCTTTGAATTAAATAAATTTTCTTTGACTCCAATTTTTTTCAGTGTATAGAAGGAAACAAGGAATATTAGAACCAAGTCAAAATTGGAGGGATCAAATGAAATTCTTGTTCTATCGTATTAGAACAAACTAAAAACAAATTCGAATTGAAAAAATTTAACTTGAAAAAGCATTAATTAGAAATGAATCCAAATGTATAATTATTAGTAAATATAATTGGAACCAATGTCCGTAAATATACTTCGGAATCTTTTCAAATCTCTTAGCATTCTTTAAAATCATCGAAACCGCTTTAAATCTCTCAAAATCCCTTAAAATCCTTTGAAATCTGATAAAATTCCTTTAAATCTTAAAATATAATTAAGACCCCCTGACATCCTTCACAATTCATGAAAATACTTTGATATCTCTTGAAAGCCTTTAAAATCCTTTGAAATCCCGTGACTTCTTTTGAATTATTTTAAAATCTCTTTAAATCCCTTAAAATCTCTTCAATCCGTGGAAATCGTTCTTTATTATTATTATTATTATTATTATTTAACTTTGTCTCGGAAACCCCGGTGCGTCACCATCAGCCACGGACAAAGTCAAGTGCCTGATGAGTTAAAGATATTAAAAATTTAATTACTAATTACGAAGCTTGAAA
>JAUMHM010000031.1:60240209-60257719 GCA_032362435.1 Melikaiella ostensackeni
ACAAAATACATGAATTTTCAGTTACAAAAGATCAATTTTAAACAAAATAGTGCAATTTGAAACCAAAGAGATGAATTCTTAACCAAAAAGATTAATTTTTTACCAAAAAAAAGACGAATTTTAAACAAAATATATGAATTTCTAACTAAAAAAGATCAATTTTCAAACAAAAACATCATAGTCAAATTTTCAATTGAAAAAATTAATATTCAATGAAAAAAGATGAATCCTCAACTAAAATTGTAACATTTCATATATTTCAACCAAAAAAAAAATTAATTTTAGATCAAAAACAGTTTAATTCAACCAAAAAACTAATTTTTCAAGAAAACAGTTGAATTTTTAACCGAATGAAATGATTTTCTTTCAAAATTGTTCAATTTCAAATAAAATAATTAAATTTTCAACCAAATAATAAAATTTTTAACCAAAGAAGATGAATTTTCAACTTAAATAATAAATAAAATAACTGGAATAGTTAGATTTCCGGTTAAAAAAATTCATTATCAACCAAAGAGAAATGAATATTTAACTCTGAAGTTATTTTATTTCTTTCTTACTGTTTTTATAGATTTTAGAAAATTTTGAATCCCAGAGTGGGAGAAAGATTTCAATTTTCCTATATTGGGCTATACATCTCTATGGGTATATCTGCCGCTACAATTTGAATGGTGAAAATGAAAAAATAGCTGTAAAAGCAATAAAATTGAATGATTGTCATAAAAAGGACTTGTGAACTGCATTTCGAAAGTAACTGAAAAAATAATGATTTTTATAGTTCCTGTTACTAAAAAAAATGTAACTAGTTACAGTAACTAGTTAAAAGGAACTAGTTACTTCACATTACTGTTAAAATCTGTAGATAAAAATCTTATTTCAATACTATACACAAGCGGGTAATGTGGCACGGACGTCCATTTTAATGGTAAAATGGCGAAATGTTGAATATTGTATGTTCATAGCTTCGGATGCTAATCACTCCCAAAATATAACCTCCAATATATTTTTTTGAACTACAAATGAATATAGATACCCGATTATACTGAAATTGTGCGTTCGACTGTTAGAAAATTATTTTTAATTCACAAACAGATAAGATTAATAGTGTGTGCTGCATTACCCAACAAGTAGGATAAATTGACGCACATGGACTTTTTTGGAAGATTTAAAAATTAAGTATTATAATTGATATAGATTCAATTTTCCCTATGAATAAAGCAAAGCTAAGAAATTGATCTACGTGTAATATATTTTGCCGTTACATTATAGATTATATTTTTATTTTTATCGATTGATGTATGCTATGCGCGACGCATTACCCGCTTCTCCCCTAACATCTTAAAAAATCTAAGCTTTCTTCGAATTAGCATCATTTTCATAAAAAAAAAGCTTTTTTTAAATTCAATTGATGTTTAATGTATGTAATAGGGTGGGTCGAGAAAACGAAATTATGGAAATCGAAATTGGAACTACGTGGAAAAGTAGTGTGTCAGATTCCTGAAAAGTATAAATAATTTGGTGATGATTGATGAACGCCTTCAACTTGCGCGTTAGCCTCGGCGTTAGCAAAATGTACTTTAAAAAATTCTTATTTTCATAGTTTTGATATTTTCCTGTAAGCAAATTTTTGTATGTTTTTGGAGATCTTAAACGTCTCTCCAAATTTTTTCAGATTTTTAATTAACGTTCTCTAGGCGATAATTTATGTTTAATGGACCCCTGTTTTCGAAAAACAATTTTAAAATCTACAAAAATGACGGAAAAATGTTTTCAGTTGTTTGACGCTTTTCTACTGGTAAAAATGCATTAGAAAAAAATATATAAGTCTAGAAATTCAAAAATGTAAACGCAGTTATTTTTTAAAAACTGAGTCTTGTTTTCTTTCTTAATTAACGTTTTCAGCTGTCTCTACTAAAAAGGGTATTAAACTGGTAAAAATACACTACAAAAAATTGTCATATCTGAAGAATCGACAAAAGGGAGGCAGCAAGTTTAAAAAACAATGATAAAAAATATTGGTTTCCAATAAAAAGCCTTTGAACGTACAAAATACTTTTTACACCCAGCTGGGAAAAGATAATTTGCCAACATTTCTTAGTCTTTTAGAGTCAGCTGAAAAAATAACTTAAAAAACACAAAACTCAGTTTTTAAAAAATTTACTATGTTTACATTTATGACTTTCCAGGCTTAACAATTTTTTTCTGATGCATTTTCACCAATAGAAAAGCTTCAAACACCTGTGAAAATTCTTTTGTTATTCCTGTAGATTTTAAAATTGTTTTTTGAAAACAGGGGTCCATTAAACATAAATCATCGAACCACCTTAATAAGTACGCTTGACAAAAACATAATATCTAGATTTGAAGCTTGATAAAAAAGCAATTTAAAATTAAACTTTTTATAATTTTAAACGTAAATAGTTAAAGAATTTCAAAATCGGGAAAATTCTGACGTTGCTAAAATTTTACTTTTGTAAGCAAGATAAAAAAGATGAATTTCAAATTGGAAACATTGCAATTTTGACAAATTTATAGGACATATTCGTTAATCCACAAATTCCGGATGAATAGCCTAAAATTATTCGCTATTCGTCTGTAATTTCTCTATGAATAGTCCTTGAGTGCGAAGGGGAGAATAGCTGTTCCAGATATTCCGGACCAGTAGCCCGAAATGTTGCGGGACGAACAGACACTCTGTAATTGCAGTTGAATGCCCTCGAATTCATTTGATTTTATTTGAATAAACTTGAATTTACCTAAATGCTAGAATAAACAATTATTAACGAATTACAATAAATTTCTTCTTTTCTGGAGTTACATTATCATATATTGAAAATTCTTAAAATTTTTGAAAAAAAATTGAGTGAGTTAAACAATTTTTATGCTCCCATAATTTAAAACCATATTAATGATTATTTCAAAAAAATTCCCGGCAACTGCGCTACAGGATTCAATTATAATTTACAAAAGCTCATTTTGATGCTCAAAAGGTTCTTTACAATTCTATTCGTCTCATTTTTATGGGATTTATTTTATTTAGAAATCATACATACTATTATTTTTAGTTAGTCATTTTTTGAATATTAAACAATTTGCTTAATAATATTTGATAAAAACGGGACGAATGGAATTCTAAAGAGAACCTTTCAAGGAATAGAATAGATTTCTATTCTAAAATTTGTTGCAATAATCAATAGGCCTTTTTTATTAATTATCTCAATCTAGTTAAAGATTAAGTACTTCGGAATTGGGCGGTACACCTAGATCATCCCATTAAACTAAATGACTAAATACCTAAATAAAAAAAAAAAAGAATACTCTAAACTCAACACCAAAACATGAGCTTGGAATCCGTGCTCTCATAAACCAGATTAATAAACCTCCAAATTTCTTCTCTTTTTTATTACAAATTTATCTGCAATTATCATGGAAGATAAAGGCGATAAGATACGAAATAAAAATTAGCTCCACAAATGGGGGCGTCAAGGTGGCTGGGGACGAGTCTGTTCTGATTTTACGTCAACCGCGTGCTTATGACGAGTGGAGTGTATACAGAAAGTGGCGGTTATTTTGTTTCGCCTAGAGTGGGGGCTCGGAAACTCCCGAAGATCCGCGAACATGCCCGAATGGTTTGAGGCTTGGACGCTCGCGTTTTGCAGCGCACGCCTCAGTCGCCAGAGAGCGTTTCGTATGTGCAGTACGGGTAGTTGTGCTCCTCCTTTTCGTGCTCTCACGCACGAAACTGCGCATTCGGTAGTGTTCGACCGTTAAACGCACAACCCAGAAAAGTAGGCGCCTCTCGGTGCGCCACTTGTCAGTGAAAGTTTCTCAGTTTTCAACGTGCTCAACATCCTTGGATTTTGCCGCGCAGCCACCTCCCAACTTCGTGTTAGGCTCAGCATATTGCGAGTATCGGGCCGTGTGCAATATCGTGAAAACCCTGCAAAAACCTGACTTGTGATTTCCCTCTAAAAAAAAAAACGACGAAAATCTACTTTAATCTGTGCTTCGTCATCCTCTCGGCTTTCGAACCGCGTTTCTGCGCCTTTGGATTTGAATCAACCCGTCCTTCTCACGCAAGTGCGTGCGGCGTTGCCAGATCGACACGTGACGATATTCAGTTTTCTAATCGCTCTTCGATACCAAAGTGACTGATATTCGCGTGGATTTTTTCGACGAATAAAATTTGGCGGTGTTTACGTCCTCAGAATTGTACGAGTGAGATAACAAGTGAGACACAAGAGATTTCGCCTCACATTACTCGGCAGTGTTGCCGGACTTCGGAGCTCTCGAGACTTTCCACGAATCTTCCATCAAGACCTCGTTTATCCCACAAAAAAAGTGATTCCCGCCATATTCTTCTTGTGCAATCTCTGGATTTTATTGCTATCTATCTCCCCATTTTGGAATATCGAAAATTCAGGATTCTCAGTGGCAAATGCAGTGTCGAAAGTTCGGTAGTCTGCTAGAACTCGTACTTCGAAATTCAAACGTGGACTCGTTATAACCTCAAAATTGTACTTTTTGGAGAAATTTGTGTTTTTTGTGAGTGAATATGAGCGCGAGAGTGCTTAATCCGGCGATGATGACGGAAATGGGCCGCAACCTTGGTGGTGCACGTGCAGCACCAAGCAGAGCAGCACTGGCCCGAGTGCGAAGAGACCTGTTTGGGCCTGTGGACCACGCTGCCGCCCGGGCCCTTGCCGAGAAGGAGCTCAGGGCTCAATCCGTGCTAGATGCCGAAAGATGGGGTTTTGATTTTCGTCTTGAGGTTCCTAAGGACAACGCACGTTACGAGTGGGAAATCCTCTCTTCGGAAGACGTGGTTCCGGAACCCTATGCGCTCCGGGGCATGCCCTACTTGAGAAAACACGCGCCCGGAACGCCGAGAAAACCAAGTTCGCCGAAGAGCGTTCACCAGGAGGCGAAGAAATTTGTTGCGTCGACGCCGATCGCGAGCTTCTCCGAGCAGGCCGAAAGAACTCCGCCTCAGGACAATAGGGTTCCCGAGTTTGGTGAAACCACCCTCGAAATCACTGAAGTCACAACAGAAATCACAGGAATTTGCTATGAGAAGTGCATCCAGGAACCTGTCACGCATGTCCTTAACAACAACAGTTCGAGAAAACAAAGTACCATCACTGGTAAGAAAATTTTTACTTTTGAATTTATTCTTACATTGTATAAAAGGAGATAGAATCAAAATTCTGTAAGAATTATCCATTTTAATTGTTTTTTTTTGTACCAGTAAAAAAAAGTAGCAAAACATTTGTCCATTCTGTAAATTTCAGTATTGCAATTTTCTTCCCTAAAAGCTTAAACTATAGATTTGTTTTTTCATTTACGTTTC
The DNA here is from genome assembly GCA_032362435.1 of Melikaiella ostensackeni. NCBI lineage: Eukaryota > Metazoa > Arthropoda > Insecta > Hymenoptera > Cynipidae > Melikaiella > Melikaiella ostensackeni. The sequence goes on from JAUMHM010000031.1 coordinate 60,245,560, forward strand.
TGCCAATTCCGTCCATTTTGATATATTTCCAAGATAGTTTGAAAAAACATTTCCAATGCCAATGCAGTAAATATAAACTATATAATTTTTAAAAATATTACTTAGAAATAATTTTTTAATTTTTTTTTTAATTTTGGAATAGTTTGTATTTTTAATGAATAAATCTCCCAAATTTTGTCTTCGATGAAAATTTTTATAAGAAAACGAAACCAAGGAGTAAAAATTTGTATATCTTTTATGAAACAAAGAATTTGTCCAATTTATAATTCCTATGCAGTAAATATAGTAGTTTTATTTTCAAAAGTATTCAAAATTATGTTCTATTGTGATTTCTTTTATATATATTTTGGATTAGTTTTTATTTTTAATGAATGTAACTCCTTAATTGTTTCTTCGATGCAAATTACCAAAAGAAAACGAAACCAAGAAGTAAAAATTTATCTATCTTTTATAAAACAACAAAGGATTTGTTTATGCAACTGAAGAAATGCTTTTTCTATTAACGTATCTCGTATATCAATCTTAGTTTGTAAAGAAACGTTAGTCTTCACTAACTTTGTTAGCAGCTTTTGCTTTATTTTTTTATTTTCCTGTGGAGAATAAATTTCGGTAGAGTTGTAAAAATGTTTGGACAAGTTCAGTATATATTTACTATAAATGATACTCACTTTTGCAAATTCGACTGGCTTACTGGCTTGCCTGCTTCCACTCCAATTTTCTCGCTTTTTATCTAATTTGAATTAATTTAAATTCCGTTTAATATTATAAAATACTAAGAATACATAATTTTTTTCATTAAATGTTACTTTTAATATATTTTTTAACAATACATTCAAATTATAACCAAGTTTCACGATTATTGGGACCGTCACAATTACTGGGACGTCTACCTTATTTGTTCCTATTTATATGTAATTGAGATTTTTTTTTACTTTTTTCTGTATTAGGGAATGCATTCGTCAACTATTTATGACTGTTTTTTTTTCTTTTTATCGGTTTTTTTTAGGTTGTTATTGTAAAGAACAAACTTTACGATCCCAAAGGAAACTGTTGCAGCATAATTTTCTTATCAGTCGTAAAAAATGGCGTAAAATTGAAGCCGGATAAAGCATTAGTAATGAAGACCTAACTAATTACAGATTATGTATACTTTTTAAAATCTTCACCCATTTTTCCTTTTTTTATTGACAAAATAACATCAAATTTGATAAGTTTTAATCAGTTCGAAATAGAACTTTATTCCTCTTTTTCATTAAGGGTTTTTATTTGAAGAAATAAATCCGAGTCATTTACACACGTCTCGATCCAGTTAAACTCTTTTGTTCTATCTTTCGAAATAAAGTCAAGGTTCACCTTGTATGACGATAGCCAGAATTGATTACGCTTGGTATATTGCATTTGCAAGAGACTAGATTATGAATCTTTGTCGACTAAAACTGCCTGCAATAGCCTTGACGGAATCTTCCTTTCGCGGTTGATCATTTATTTTGTATAGTCACCCATTACTTTCATCGATAAGTGTCTTCCCTATTTTTATTCAGCTGATAATACGTATTTTTAGTATACAAGATAATTGGTTAACATTTTATTTATATTTTAACATAAATAATTTCTCATCTACAAGCCACCATTGATTCAAAAATATTTTTGCTCTTTACTAATACAAATTCTGAGTTTTTGATAGACACCTTTGCCCCTCTCGAATAATAATCCGCACAGTATAGAAAGCATCTTAACACGTATGAAAAAAAATCGCGACCTAGATAAATGTCTATTTCAAAATCCAGGTCCTACCTCACTTGTTTTCTGCTGAACGTCCTCCCACTCGAAGGCCAAACATCCCATACGTTTAAGCTTGATACTTTTTTGTTGAAAAACACTCTAGAATTTACAGTCCTCTTTAAACGAACTCTCAATAGGATTTTAATAACACTACAGGGAATGAAATTCTTTAATTAACAAATTTGTGTTTTCCGTAAAAGCAATGCAAAATCATTTAAATTTAAATCATCTCTGAGCCTATAAGTCCATCATTCAGGTGCTGTAGATTTTCATTATTTATTAAGTCGTTTAGCAAAGATGTTAGATTTATTTTACGAGTTTTATTGGGAGTCGAGCCTCCAGCTCTTTCGAGTCGAAGACCGATTCGTCATTAGAATCTGATTGGTTCTACACCTTGTGAACGGCCATCTTGCTGCCCCCAGCCTTTCATTCCCCTCGTTTATTATTATTCCGCGTGCACGACACCCACGCGACGCGACTATTTCTGTCCATGACACGTTGAGCATCCCGCGTAGAGCGTGCGTATAAATCCTCACTGTATTTACGTACTTATACATACATTTCAGGCGACGATCAACACGCGATGCCAGTGTTTACATTTCATCGTCTTAAAGCAGACTTTCCACAAAAAAAAAAGAAAAGAAATGCATTCTCAGCAAGCTGCTTGCACTTTTGCTTCAAACGCAGAACAAAAACCTATTACGATTCTTTAAAAAAAAGCTTAAACTGAGGAGATAGAAAACAATTTTTTGTGAAACAAATTCTTAGCGAAAGAATACAAAGGGAAAGGTCATAAATAGATATTTCAGCTTGAAAATCTGTCTCTAGCACACTTTGAAAGTCGCGAAATTATCACCCTAAAAAAACGAATTTATATCCGACAACTCCATTGAAAGATACTCACTTTTGGGTATAGCACACAATTGCTTAATTAGCCGTCAGAAGCGTTTCAAAATTATGGTCTCGATCACTTTCAACTTTGCGTTCGATGGAGCAGAAAGTATCGGAATCATAAAAAGAAAAGGGAAAACCGTCAGCAAATTGAGCAGAGTTCAAGAGGGTGAGAAGAATGGTGAAAATGATCCGTTATTGGCAAATCGCTGGGCTTCTTGAACGTAAATTACACGTACCAAATTCTGGTGGTAGTGGATAGGGGTCGTGGACTCGTGGCGTTTTCGTAACGTATTTTATTAATGAGAAGGCAGTCAGCTGTTACCTCCTTTATAGGGGGGTTGCTGCCCTCGCAATTCTGCACCCCCGTGACGGACTCCCCTCTGTCCCCTCGAGAATTTTCGTTTGCGACGAGCATGGGGGTATCAGCTGTTCCTACAACGCTACGTTGGGGTGGGATTTCGACAGAGTGGCATTTAAAATCAGAAGGGAGTTAAAGCCACCGTCTGTCTGTGTTGTGGCTTGTCGAAATAGCCGGTAGCATTAGTTGCAACCTTGTAAAGATGTGTCCGGTGATAAAAAAATTTATGCGTTCACTAGTCCGTATCTCGACGTTTGGAATGCATAATCAGACGAGGAAAAAATGTCTAATAGTCTTCGTTTGAAATTCAAGGTTCCAAAAAACACCTCCAGCAGAGACACCTCCGTTTAAAAGTGCTTGTTTGCACCAAATTTGTCTCGCTCTTCAGTTCGCTTTATATTACTGAAAATCTGTTGCTACAAGTCAGGGAATTTGAAACTGTTCAGGGAAAACCTGAAACAGTCAGGGGATTTTCGATAAACTGTGTATTAACATTACTGATCTAGGCGTAAAGTTGTTTTCATCCTGAGAGAAAACTTTATAACGGTCAGAGAAAATGAAAAAAGTCAGAGGGGATTTTGTAGCAATCCTCATATCGAAATGTACAGAAAAAACCGTTGAGTGCGATCAGACTCCGGAAATTCCAAGTAAAAAAATTCGTTACCCAGTTTGTGGAGAAGTTATTTTAAACCCCAAATATTTGAAAGTGTCTATGGCACCCCATAAATATTTTACTGGACGAGCTAATCTGTATTCACGGAAGTCAGTTCTGGCCATTTCGGTCCAGAAATATTGAATTTATGTTGATCTCTTCATTTTCTGATGACCTTAATAAACACGTAATCCGGAAGGCAAGTGACAAATGGACTTTGCTTTTCGGTTAAAGGGCCTAAATACCCAAAGAGATTGTCGTTCTTCCAGAAGGGCCCAGTTTTCAGAGGGCTTGGGAGGCGATGCGAATTTACATGTAGGTTAGAATTGGGGGATACGCATCAGAAGAACGTCAAGGGTCATCGTTTAGACTCTTCCCCCCTTTCCCCCTTATTTTCGAGTTGTCGCGTGCGCAGGAAATCGACAAGGGTAGGCAAATACAACAGATGTTGCCGAAATTTACTTGAAATGTTATCGCCGAGATAGGGTACATATTATATTTTATTTAACGCGCAAAGTTTCTGAGCGATGACGCAGATGCTCAAGCACTGAATAATGAATACATGAATATGCAAGGGGCATGCAACGATCGTTCATGTTGAAGAGTCGACGTCATGAGTCAGAGAGACCCATCCACAATAAACATAATGATGATCTTGATTGTTACAAACGGAGGAACTGTTAGATCTCGATTACTGATTGATTGCTTGTTGTATTTTGATAGCTCGTGCCAGATGTTATTCAAGAATGAAAACTTTGATTCGGAATTTGAGACTTCAGTAGTCTAGAGTTGAATCCATTATTTTTGAAGCAATTTGAGATATTGTGCTCGAAAAGCACTTTATGGTGAGCTATATAATGGACCCGTCGAGAATGCGCATAAATAGCTATTCGTTCAGGTGGTCTTTATGCTATTTCGTTCTCGTTTTGAATGCACAACCAGTCGCATAAATCGGCCCGCGCATATCATTAACGTTTCAAAATGAAACAAGTGTGAAGACTTGCAATTTTTGCAACTTGTTTTTCCAGAGAAAAGAACAAGAAGACATTCTTCATAACTTGGTTTGCAAGTTAACAGTTTAAAATCCTGAATTGGTTGCGTTGTATGGCGCAAAATAATGCCTTTTATCGCCAGATTGCACCGAAAGCGTGGTTATCTGGTAAGATTTTATTGGTATTCGTGTCCGAGGTCAAGTATACTGCACAGCCGAGCGATTAACAAAACCATGATTGAAGATACGGCGGCTTTGTTCGCGTGCTAAAAACCTTGTTCTTGATAGCCTTAGAAAAAGAACATTTTAAATTTGTTGATGTTTTTTATTAGAATTAGTTGTGAGTAATATGTAGATATTTAAGGCTCTCTCTGTGGTATCCGTATATTCGTTTAGCGATTGGAGCGTCACCATCCGGTGGCGTCATTGTACTTTTGGGCTATTCCTCAGACAGAGGGTTAAATACAATTCTTTTGTGATTTTTTTGAACGTTTAATAAATGATGAATTTGTTTTTTGTTACAGCGTTCATGAAGAGTCGCAAACGTGCGATAATGACTACAAAGATGCCCGAGCCACCCGAGAAGGTTGCTCGCAACGCAGGGCAAATAAGAAGCTAAGCGGCGGCGGACAGCAGCGCGAGGTCCTTTGGCTGTGCCATCATTCACTTAGATATCCTCCTGATACAAGCGAGCGAGCTATACAAAGCGACTGTCCCGATATAAAACTGCCTTTGCAAATATTTCCGAATGTAGAGTTTATCAACTACACTATGCTGCGCTAGAGCCTCGGATCTCCCGTTTACAAATACATAGAGATACGACATTTCACCGAAGTAGAATATAGTTGATGAACTGTTTTCCGAAATCTTTGTAAAGACAATTTTCTTTGGGAGGGTCGATTACGAGAAAAAGGTCGAACGAATCAGCGAACGCATTTGTGTGATTTTGGTGTAAGTGAGAGAAAAAGCTTTAGATTTAAAATCCCTCGATTCAATCGAGATTTTCTCGTCCTCTAGGTAAACTTTTTGGAGTAGGTGTAAGTTGTCAAAATTGATTGTAATGTATAGTTTTCAATCGCCCCTTATGCCCAGGAGATAGACTTTTGTAAAAGGCAGACATGTAACATCCAATCCGTAATTGTAGACACGCGCGCGAATATATGGCAGTGTATATTCGAGAACTATATCATCGAGAAGGACGTGTGAATGCAGATTAGATTAAGTAATTGAATAAGGCAAAGAGTATATTGTATTTTTATCGCGTCTGCTGGCCCTTGGACTGGTCGACAGCAGCGATCACGGTTTTTATTTGCCGAAGCCTTCCAAATAGGCGAAGGAGACGTTTACGCGGGAACGGGAGAAAGAAAGTCGGATTTCAAGTTTTCGAGTCTCGACGATGCCTTGATGACATTTTCCTTAAAGCGTCGCCGAGACCTGAAAGGAATTTAATCAAATCCTCGCGCCAATCACGACGTTCTAAACCTTGAAATTGGCGCGAAGAAACAAGTTTCTTATAATTTTGTAAATTTTGAGAAACCAATAACCTTCAAAAGCGTTATTGTCGACAAAAGTTGTCTGAAGTCGAGAGATTGGGAGTAAAATAAATGTCGCGGGCGTCTCATTTTCCTTGATCTCTCGTAAATTTGAATAATTTTTCTCGTTAGCTACCCTGAAGGTTAATCTTGAATAAAATTCAAGAAGATTGTTGGAAATATGCAAAAAGTAGGCTTCGTTCTTCTTCAAAAATTTCGCCCGGAGAAGTTAAGTGACCTCTTTCAAGTTCCTCTCCAACTTCAAAAACATACTTGGGCAATTTTTTGAAAAAAACGAGAACGCCTGTGCATTTCTAGAATCAATATTAATTTTTATCAATTTTTATTTTAAAGAATTAAGAAAAATTAAAATAAAAAAATCATTGAAAATCAGTTTTATTGTCTTTTTTCAGTCTTTTAATAAATTAACTCATAATCGATGAACTTTAAACAACTTTCCATCCGTTTCCGCTTAGATTATTTTGTTATTGTTCTTTTTTTGTTCTAGTAAAAATGAATCGTGAGACGTTCCTGGTGAAGTTAAAGAAGTCTTTTTCCTGGGCCAAGCGTCAAGATTTCGCAGTCTCGTGTGAAAATGTTGTTTTTGCAATTTCTTTTAAATAATCCGAGAATTTTTTTATTTGCGAAAAAAAGACTTGTTTGATTGACAATCCAGATGTGCAACGAATCGTACGAATGTTGGAACATATTTCCTCTGTTTTTTTTGTTTTTAAAATCGTTTTGCGTTGCGCGAACAGAGAAAATGAGGTCAATAAATTCTGTACAAATTTCTTAAACAAACTTTGATGAACAATAAATTTCCAGAGTGCACTATGCAATACCGTCTTATGATTTTTACAGTAGTTGATTACTTTTCGTGTGTCCCACTTATGCAGTCTTTATTGTTTATTCCTAGAATTCTGCCGTTATTTCCATGTGTTTCGCTTTCTTTTTTATTGTTTTTTTTGTTGTTTTGAGATTATAGCCCAAAAATACGACTGGTGGTTACAAGCTATTTTTTCAGGATCGTCTCCCACGGCGGATCGTATAAAGTACAGAACGAAAAAAATAGCCGGTTGGGTTGGGTCAAGGCCTGGTTAACCTGTTCAGTGAAATACGTCAGAACTGATGTTTTCACTTTCAATAGAGTTTCATTAGGGTCTGTCTCATTTTCACTTTCAAATATAAGTACAAATTTTCGGACCTATTCTGATTTTTTCTTTAAACCACCGGCTATTTTTTCTTGTCTTGGATGAATACAGAATATCGGAGGGAAATCGACGAGAGAAGGGAAGGTAGACGAAACTTAGAAAATTGTAACACCTTTTTCAATTAAACGATTTTCCTGCATTTCGTCGCAATCCGTATCACGCCGACTGTGACAAAAGACGATCAATTTTTCCCGCTGAACGTCGCTTTGCGCTCGATTCCAAAAGTGTAAAGCTTCTGGAAATCGCGCAGAGCGACGTCATTGCGAAAAGGTCGTCAATAGGAAATGAAAAAAAATAGCAAAAAGCAAAAAACTACGTCTTATGTAACCCTGTGATGTATTAGTATGATCTCAGTAAACATAACTTAGTGCGTAATTTTTAATGTGTAATTAGAATTAACCGATAGCGTAACATAGAGCAGAATTTTGGAAACAGAGATATATTATTATAATGTGGAATGTGTGCAAGAGATGGAATGTGAGAATAAATGAGAGTGCATGTGAATTAAATTTATAATGCGGGGACATCAGAGCACCCAGTGAATTTGTAGCTGCGCATACGAAAATGTCTATCGACAATATTATGTATAAACTATAATAATTTGTAAGAGAGTCTAAAAAACTAACATAAGTAAGGAAATTCGATGCTATTGTTTAGTATAAAGTTTATTAAAAAAGATGAACATAATTTCCCTGTGTTTTCATTTCTAAACCTTAATTTTTTTCTTATAATTTTAGGAGTTTTTTAAATTAATAAGTTATGAAGTACTTACCTTTCAAATATTTCAAAAATTAAGCTTAAATTCACGTTAATTTTGGGAATTTACTGATTGACAGGTTGATATTAAATTATTTATGGAGATAATCGAAATTAAGCTCTAGTTTAAAAAGAGAGATGTATAATTTGGAGGAAATTGACCTATCTTAAGCACTTTGAGCTTTAAATAAATTAGAGCGAATACAACTGCTGTTTTTATTGAGTTCTCAAGCGTGGGTTAGTTTTGATTTCTGACGGAACTACTCGAAACTTCTGGTCCCAATACCCACATCCTGAATGGAATCACAAAAGTGGATGCCCTTGGAAAAAGAAGTCATAGGGGACTCGTAGAAGAATTTAACTTGCAAGATGCAGGCACTATTGTGGTGATAAAAGCACTTCAACAGGAAATAAAAAAGATATTTCATTAAAAATAAAAGTTGTAAGATTTGAATAATTTAATTTGTGTAGTTAGCAATAGTTCTTTGCATTGCAATAATTCAGTTACTGTTCTATAAATTTTAAACGGAATGTAAATCATTGTAGAGGCAGGGATCACAGTCAGTCCCCTATTACCCTTTTTTTCCTATTTTTCCAAAATCCCCTGGAATCCGTATATTTAAAAATTTTGGTCATTTTTGTCCATTTTTTGAAGCTACGATCAATTTTTCAAATAGAAACCTATAATATTCAAAAATGCGCGCCACAATCTATACTACAGCTATATGAATAATCAGCATCTTAAAAAAATAAAAAATTTAGAGGAAATTCAATTTGCAACTATTGAAATTTCAAGACATTTACCAAATAATGCTTTAAATTCGCAATGTTAGAAAGATTTAAAAGCTTCAAAATTTAGAAGCTTTTAATTTGAAAACTTGAATAAGCCCTAAATATGTCAATTTAGAAAATTTAAACTTCAAAAGCTTTCAGATTCCAAAGGCTCCAGTTAAAAAAAAACTACAGATTTGAAGCTCTTTAATTAATAAAAAAATGTAGAAACTCCTAAATTTTGAATTTGAAAGGATCCGCGTCTTAAAAATGTCTTAGGTTCAAAATTACTTCATCTTTAACTTGATTTTTATATTTAACAAAAAAGTCCCATTGATTATTGCAACAAATTTTAGAATAGAAATCTGAGCGTAAATAATAAAAAAAAATAGTTGAAGTCATAATTGTTTATTTAAATGTAGTTATTTGCATATTTGTGTTTTTTCTTCTGCTTCAGGCAAAAATCGTAATTCTGATTCAATTTTAATTTACAAAAACTTCTTCTATTCCTTCATAGGTTCTGTACCGTTCTATTCATCACGTTTTTGTAGAAATCATTTTACATATTTGGAAATTATGCGTACAATTATTTTTAGTTAGTCATTTTTTGCATTAAACAATTTCCTAAATAATATTCAATAAAATCGTGACGAGTAGAATTGTGAAGAACCTTTTAAGGAATAGAATGAGCTTTTGCAAGTTAAAATTGAATGAAAATTACGACTTTTGTCTGAAGCAGAAAAAAACAAACATCACAGTAATTGCACGTGAATGAACAATTTTAACCTCAACTATTTTTCATTATATGCGCTTAGGTTTCTCTTCTGAAATTTGTTGCAACAATCAATTGGCCTTTTTTGTTAATTTTATAAATCAAGTTAAAGAGCAAGTGATTATGAAATTGACTGTACACCAAGAACATCCATAGACCATTACCGAATAATTCTTTAAATTCGCAATTTGAGAAAGATTTGAAAGTTTCTAAATTTGAATGAATTTTCTTAAAAATAAAAAATTTGCAAGTCAAAAAACTGCCAAATTTGAAGCCTTTGCGATTCAACTATGTTCTTTAAAATTTGAAAGATTTCTGACGGAAAAGTTTAAAAATTGAAAACTCAAATTTAGAACCCAACTCTAGTGCAAGAACAAACTTACAAATTTAACTAATAAAAAAAATGTAGAAAATTTAAAAATTACGAAATGTAGAGGAAATTTAGTTTAAATCAATTCAAATTTGAGAACGATTTAAAAGTTCCTAAATTTAGAAGCCTTTAAGTTCAAAAACTTTTAAATTTGAATGCATTTTAAGAATATTTCGGGATACCTTGAATAATATTTTTTTGCTAAGTTAACCCTAAATATCTTAAGTTCGAAACATTAAATGTAACTTTTGCAATAAATGTGAATGTATAATATCCAAATAATAATAATTTCCATAACTTTTTTAAAGGTGACTTTCTTGAGGATCCAAAGGCCGAAAAACTACCAAATATGAAAAAAGCCTTTGACTCAACTACCTTAAAATTTGAAAGGATCCGTATTTCAAACACAAAATTACAAATGAATACAATAATTTAAAAAAAATGAATCAAATTTGAACGTAGTAATAAGTTGTTCAGCCTTTTAGCATTGATATTTCTTGAAATTAGAAATCACAAATTAAAGATCAAAGTCTCAAATTTTAACCTTTCTTTGAACGTTTTTTTTTTGTATGAAGATTTATCTAATTTAGAGAGGAAAGACAAATTACTTCGGTCATACGTTCAATATACGTTTACGCAGTCTAAATAAACGTAGACTAACGTATACCAAATAAACGAATATTGAACGTATGACCGAAGTAATTTGTCTTTCCTCTCTAAATGAGATACATCTTCATTTATTGAAAGAAAATATTTTTTCTTATTTTTTTCGGATTTTTTAGCAAAAATTTTACGTTATCCTGTGATATTGCGATCTTCAGTGTTGGTTTTCTCGGAACAGAATAGTTTTCTGTATCAAACCTTTTTTATCCTCATTCAGCATCTCCTTATCTCGGCAGCCAGTTTCTATTCTTGCAAAAAATTCTAATTTTGATCGCTATCTAAAGCCGATTTTGAAAACCCATGAAATTTTAATTTTAAACTTCTCGGTCGATTTTCTTGGAATTGGCTAAGTTGTTTGCATTAAACTTTGTTAACCCGTATTCAGAAACTTAATATCTCGTGAGCATGTTTTTATTTTATTTTGTATTAACTTTTCTTTAATACTTATTAAATTTTCGAAAAATATTCGATATAAAGAATCCAGCGATACGTTTGTTCTTCCATTCAAAAAATGAAAAGATTTCCCTTTTTTCCGAAGAAAAATTCCCCTATTTTTCCTACAATTGAACTGCTGAAGTACTGTGATCCCTGAGGAATGCAAATTATTGTAGACGTTATTTTACTAGATAGTGACGTAACAATACTGATGATGTTCTGGCGCGAGATTTAATTTCCAAGTTTCATTTCTTTGCTTTAAAACTAAAAAGTAGTCTTCTCTTTAATTTATGATAGGGTGAAAAAATTAACATTTGAATATAAGAATTTTATTTATTGTACCATCAAGCCAAATCCCTTCCGGGGTAAGCGTAACTCGTTTGCTTCTAGCCTCGTTGCACTACTGAGGATCAAGGAATTTATATGGCCAGTTTGAGTAAAGGATGTTTAGGAGAAGGGATTGGTTTTAGATCAATCTAGAAATCATCGCGTGTTGTTCATTCCAATGAGACACTCTTTCTACGACACCGCCTCCACACAAGTCACTGATCAATCTTCTAGCAATCATCCCGGGTGAAGAGCTTCACAAAGCCATTCTACTAATCCAATAAGCAAATCTCATCAGGCGGGCCTATGAGTATCCAGAATCTTTCGTTTCAGGCGTCACTCTTTTTCTTATAAACAATTGTCTTGCATATACCCTTATCCTTGCATAAATCCTTTGCTTCCTTTACATTCATCCATTGTTTCATCATAGCTCTGGTATTTCTACGACTCTTTATATCTTTTCGCTTTAGAGCCTCATTCAACAAACTTCTTTCACTCTTTTCAATCAATGTTTCTTCCACATCATATTCATCCAGAACCCACTCATTACTGACTTTGTCCATTAGCGTTTTACTGCACATTTTCCACAAGAACTGCATGCCAAGCGCGTTCACTTTACTCCTATCCTTTTCTTGATATGTCCAGG
>JAUMHM010000031.1:60316162-60350379 GCA_032362435.1 Melikaiella ostensackeni
ATATTAAAATGTTGAAGCCACTAAGTTTGGACTTATAATTGGCGCACAATATCTGGAAATATATTTTGAAATTTTGAGACACCTAAGATTGGTTTCAATATTGGTGCTCAAAATTTGGAAACATTTTAAAATGATGAGAGTAAAATATTGAGTTGTTGAAGACACTAAGCTTGGTCTTATAATGGAGACCCAATATTTAAAAACATTTTACAAGGTCGAGGCCAATCAATTCAATCTCACAATTGATGCCTAACATTTGGAAGCATTTTGAAATATTAAGGCTAAAATATTAAAATGTTGGGGCCACTGAGTTTGGTCTTATATTTTGCATCCAACATTTAGAAACATTTGGAAAGGTTGAAGCGACTAAGTTTGGTCTCAAAATTAGCGTGCAACATTTTAAAGCATTTTGAAATATTGACGCTAAAATATTGAAATGATGGGGCCACAAGTTTGGTCTCACAATTGATGCCCAACATTTGGAAACATTTTGAAATGATGCGATTAAAATATTAAAATGTTGAAGCCACTAAGTTTGGACTTATAATTGGCGCACAATATCTGAAATTATATTTTGAAATTTTGAGACCACACTAAGTTTGGCCTTATATTTGGAGTCCAAAATTTGGAAACATTTTAAAATGTTGAGGCTAAAGAAAGTGAAATGTTGAGGTCACTAAAGGTCTCACAAGTGATGCCCAACAGTTGAAAACATTTTAAAATGATGAGGGTAAAATATTGAAATGTTGAGGACACTAAACTTGGTCTTATAATTGGCGCACAAATCTGAAAACATATTTTGAAATGTTGAGACCACTACATTGGCCTCACAAGTAGTGCCCGAAATTTGGAAACATTTTGCAATGTTGAAGCTTAAATACTGAAATGGTGAGGCCATTAAGTTTGATCTTATATTTGGCGCCCAACACCTGGAAACATTTTGAATTTTGATGCTAAAATATTGAAATGTTGAGGTCATAAATATTAGCCTCCTTGTTTCAGTTATGAACACCTACTAAGCATCGGATAAGATGCGAGATTCAAGTACTCATCTGCAGAAGGAAATGGCTGTATGCAAATGCAGGAGTATAATCTGACATAAGTGTACGAATACCATCGAGAATAACAGTTTCGCGTTTCATGCACGTCCATATGCCATTGTCAGATTACTCTGCACTTTCCTATATACTTGACCCAATTCCTAAAATCTTTTTTGTACTTCAGCACTATTGAATGCTTGAGCAACAAAAAAAATCCTAAGATCAACAGAAAAGGAAATAATGTCTTATAAAAATTCCAAGAAATATTTTCAAATGCAAGATTTCATTAAATTAGAGACTCTGAAACATTTCCCAGGTGCACTAGTTTACTAGTAGAGTTCTCAGCACGTATTTGTCTTCCAACAGAGGTATATTTGGAATTAACTTGAGTTTGTTGCTCCTCAAAACACTGGGGAGAACTCGGAAGTAGGTTCGATTAAGACAGTTTACTGAGCTTTCACATACTTCATAACTTCATATTCTGTCTCTTGCTGCTTTTCAGAATGCCTAGCAATTACAAGACTTAAAATTTTAACCCCAAAGTTTCTTTCCAATTTCTAATTAGTTAAAGAGAGAAAAAATAATATCAAATTCAAATTCAGTAAATCATTTCGGAACATGCGGCCTTGACAGTCATGAAAACAGGATTTACCTCGCACCCTGACATTGACAGTGATTCCAGCTACAATTGATGACAGTCTGACCACGTTGGTGACGCACTGCCGTAATGCAAAATTCACTCGGGCGATAACTGTGATAAAGTGCCCCTGATCGATAACAACGAGCGACCCAACGAGATTCAGACAGGGAAAAAATTGTCACCATCAAGAGCTACAACATCGAGGTAGAAAACTAGGGGAAAGTTTGGACCGCGAGCTGTAAAACTTCCACCTTATAACTAGTTACAGCCAATCCGGACATTTAATCACGCCCTTTGAATGCAGGCGAACTTTCTTAGGGAAGTTCGCATCCCGTTGGCCCTTTGAGGAACTAACTTTCTCAAAGGCTAGATGTCAGTTCTTGATGTCCTAAAGAACTTCCAATTTATTTCCAAGATTTGAAGTTTTAAACTTGTATTTAGTTTTAAATTAAAGCAGGAATATTATAATATTGGCTTAGGACGTAAATTAGTCAACTCAATGATTAAGAATGATAAGCATCCGGTTCGAAGGACTAACCGTTTCCGTTCATTTCTGGTTAAGTGCTTGAGCCGGAGTGCCGGTGACATTCCAAATTAGTAGTGGACAATTTACAAAAATCGTTTCCCGCCTTAGAGAACACTTCTCCCAAAGTCGCTCGATCGGCAATAATAAGGCGGCACATTGCAACGGCAGTAAGGTGCAAGGCTTTCGAGTTTCTCCATTTAGGAACAAGCACGTAATCCGACGCTCGGAAAGTGCGAATTTATTTACTCTTCATTCGTTTCTTCCCAACCAAGGAAAAGAAACAGAAGAAAAAATACTGGAAATATTTATATGTGTGTTCACATTTCAGGGGGCCGATTCAAAATTATATCGGTAGCGAAAGTAAAGTGCAAGCTAAGGTTTACTGACACTAATATAATATAATTGTAATTAATATAATTGCATGAATAAGCAAATCGCCAATTGATCTCATCCAGATAACTTTGAATCTCGTTTTGAATCCTCTTGATCAAAGTGAGTTTTCATTACTGCAAATTGTAATTATCTTAGTTTCTGAGCGACTCTCTAACAAGAATTTCCTGAAATAAACGGGGTAAATGCTATTAACGACAGTCCTTAATTAGCGTTGATACGAAACGGCCTTTGTTCGCACGTAACTGACATACGAAGCATTAATGATATGTACTCTAGATTATGCCTGGCTCTCATTCTCTCTCGGACTAATCGAATATTCTTGCTAGTTTATCAGATTCTTTTTCCATTCTTATATTTGTTCTCTAGAAAAACGATGTTTTTTAGATTGCTTTTCCGAGACATTAATTCTAGTAAAATGTATTATAAAGAAGAATTGGTAAAAAGGATTATTAATTAATCAAAATAGAAGGGTAATCTGGACTTATTGAAAGTGCGCCACATTACCCTCATTTTCATCGTCTATATCGACGGCAGGATCGACGGGCCACCATCTGAAAATATATTTTTAAATGGTGAGGCCAATAAGTTAGGTCTTATAATTGGCGTCCAACAATTGAGAGCATTTTGAAATATTGAGGCTAAAATCTTGAAACGTTAAAGCCACTAAGTTTGGTTTTAGAATTTGTGTCCAACATTTAGAAACATTTTAAAATGTTGAGGATAAAACATTGAAACATTGAGGCCACTAAGCTTGGTCTCATAATTGATGCCCGAAATTTGGAAACATTTTGAAGTGATAAGGGTGAAATACTAAAATGTTAAAGCCACTAAGTTTGATCTTATAATTGGCACACACTATCTGGAATGATATTTTGAAATGTTGAGACCACTAAGTTTGGCCTTAACTTTGGCACCCAACACTTGGAAACATTTGGAAATATTAAGGTTAAAATACTGAAATGTTGAGGTCGCGAAGTTTGATCTTATAATTGGTGCGTAGCGTTTGGAAACACTTTGAAATTTTGAGTTTAAAATATTGAAATGTTGAGGCCATTAAGTTTGGTCTTATAATTGGCGTCCAACATTTGAGAGCATTTTGAAATATTGAGGCTGAAATCTTGAAACGTTGAAGCTACTAAGTTTGGTTTCAGAACTGATGCCAAAGATCTGGAAACATTTGAAAATATTGAGGCTAAAATATTGAAATGTCGAAGCCACTAAGTTTGGTCTTATAATTGGTGCGTACCATTTAGAAACATTTTGAAAATTTGAGGTTAACATATTAACATGTTGAGGTCACTAAGTTTAGTCTTATAAATAGGCGCCCAACATTTGGAAACATTTTGAAATGTTGAGAAGTTTGGCCTTATAATTGGAAAACTTGCGGCCACTCAGTTTGGTTTCACACTTGGCGCCCGAAATTTGGGATCATTTAAAAATACTGAGGCTTAAATCTTCAAACGTTGAAGCCACTAAGATTGGTTTCAATATTGGTGCTCAACATTTGGAAACATTTGAAAATATTGAGGCTAAAATATTGGAATGTTGAGGCCACTAAGTTTGGTGTCACAATTGGTGCCCAACATTTTGAAACAGTTTGAAATGTTGAGGCTTAAATTATGAAATATTGAGGCTACTAAGTTTGGTCTTATAATTGATGCTCAACATTTAAAAACATTTTGAAATGTTGAGGCCACTAAGTTTGCTCTCACAATTGATGCCCAAAATTTAAAAACATTTTGAAATGATAAGGGTAAAATATTTAAATTTTGAGACCACCAAGTTTGATCTTACAATTGCCGCACAATATCTGGAATAATATTTTGAAATGTTGAGGCCACCAAGGTTGGTGCCTGACACTTGGAAACATTTTCAAATGTTGAGGCCGGCAATATTGGGGCCACAATTAGTGCCTAACATTTGAAAACATTTTGAAATATTGAGGCTCAAAATACGTAATGTTGAGGCTACTAAGTTTGATCTTATAATTGACTCACAATATCTGGAATGATATTTTGAGATATTGAGACCACCAAGTTTGTCCTTACTTTTGGCGCCCAACATTTAGAAACATTCGAAAATGTTAAGGTTAAAATATTGAAATATTGAGGTCACTAAGTTTGGTCTTATAACTGTGCCTAAAATTTAGAAACATTTCAAAAATTTGAGATTAACATATTAACACGTTGAGGTCACTATGTTTGGTCTTATAAATAGGCGCCCAACATTTGGAAACCTTTTGAAATGTTGGGACGTTAGACATTTGGAAAGGTTGCGGCCACTAAGTTCGGTCTCACTATATTTTCGCCCAAAATTTTGGGAGCATTTGGAAATACTGAGGCTAAAATCTTGAAACGTTGAAGCCATTAAGTTTAGTTTCAGAACTGATGCCCAACATTTGAAAACATTTCAGAATATTGAGTCTAAAATATAGAAATGTTGAGACCACTAAGTTTGGTCTCACAATTGGTGCCCGAAATTTTGAAACATTTAAAAATGTTGAGGCTCAAATTATGAAATATTGAGACTCTTAAGTTTGGTCTTATAATTGGCGCCCAACCTTTAGAAACATTTTGAAATGTTGAGGATAAAACATTGAAATGATATGGCCACAAGTTTGGTCTCACAATTGCTGCCCAAAATTTAGCAACATTTTGAAATGATAAGAGTAAAATATTAAAATGTTGAGGCCATTAAATTGGATCTTATAATTGCCGCACAATAACTGGAATAATATTTTGAAATGTTGAAACCACTAAGTTTGTTCTTATTTTTGACACCCAACATTTGGAAATACTTGAAAATATTGAGTTTAAAATATTGAAATGTTGAGGCCACTAAGTTTGGTCTCTTAACTGGTACGTATCATTTAGGAACATTTTGAAATTTTGAGGTTACCATATTGACATGTTGAGGCCACTAAATTTAATATTATAATTGGCACCCAACATTTGGAAATATTTAAAAATATTAAGGCTAAAATATTGAGATGTTGTGGCTATTAAGTTTGGTATTATAATTGGCGCCCAACATATAGAAATTTTCAAAACCTTGAAGCTAAAATATTGAAATGTTGATGCCACTAAGTTTGGTCTTATTGACGCATAACATTTACAAACGTTTTGAAATGTTGAGGATGAAATATTGAGATGTTGAGGCTATCAAGTTTGGTCTTATAATTAGTGCCCAACATTTAGAAACAGTTGGAGAGGTTGAGGCCACTAAGTTCGGTCTCACAAATGAAGCCCAACATTTGAAAAGATTTTGAAATGTTTAGGCTAAAATCTTGAAATGTTGAAGCTACTAAGTTTGGTCTCACAATTGTTGCCCAATATTTGCAAAAAATTGTAAAATGTTGATCCTAAAATATCGGAATGTTGAGAACACTATGTTTGGCTCACAACTGGTGCCCAACGTTTGGAAACATTTTGAAATGTTGAGGATGAAATATTGAGATGTTGAGGCTATCGAGTCGACAAAATTTCATCACTATCCAATAGGTTCACAATTCTACATCCTAGAAAAGCCCTAAAAAAATTAATGGAAGGAAAGGAAATTACTCTTACATAGCTTTTTACATTAAAGATAAATTGGGTATAATGTAGTGATCAATTATCTTTTATTATCATTATCTCAAATTAAATTTGTTCGGTTGAAAGCCTTTCACTTCAGTTTAATTTCTACTTGAATTGTTAATCCTCTAAATTGAAAGTTCTCTAATTTTGAATAATTAAGAGCCGCTCAAGTATAGATTTCCTAAAAATAAAGAACCAGTTTAGTATTTCCCGTTTCTATATTACAAAACTGCACAGAAGTGTGATCTAATAGTCGTGTTTACGGCAACGATCCGGTTGCCTAGATGGGTCAACAATCGACGCGATGTGGGCGAGACGAGAGTGTAACTAAAACCAGCTTGTCGCATCCGCGATAATTGAAGTAAATGGACGTTGGGAACATAAAAAATTATGGATGGACCTTCTCTTTACCGACTTTCACCCTCGAATTGCCACATATCTTCATATTTTTGTATTTCATAGAAGTCCGGATTTCTCTGCACTTAAGCACTGGTGCACATGCACTTAAGCATAGGAAATTGCACTCAAATCCGGATTTCTTTTAACTGTCTCTTTCTGAATTTTATTTTCACCAGGGTTTCTTTATGAAGAAAAAAATGCCTTAAAAATGTCGCGAAAGCATAAAGGTAGTGAATTGAGGATAAAACGTAAATGTGGGAGTGTCCATCGGTCGACGTCGTACATCTGGCAATGTAAACCCGCTCGTTAGGTCACAATGTGCACACAGAGACATGCATACCAGCTTGCAATCACGTTCCCCACCCAAAACACTTTACACCCCCTCCACTGGATTTCTCCTCCACTTCATTTTTTCCTCCTCTCCCCTCTCTCTTTTCCCCTTGACCATACATAACTAAGCTTCATGTTGCGAATGAATATCTCCAGTGTCGGTCTACAAAACGAAAACGGCCAGCACGTCGTCGAATGGCCACGAAGCTCATTAGCACTGAGAAAATAGAGAAAGAGGGCGAAAAAGGACCTGAAGATGAAATGAGAAGAGGAGGAAGGAAGAAAGGGAAGGAGTGAAGGCGTAAATGAATATTCCAGTGGTAGCTCCGTGGTCGACAATTCACCTCCGAAGTACGCTCCTTGAAGTATTTCGTTAACCTAACGAGGAGGGTCGTTCTAAGACCTGAAAGATTTATTATATATAAACAAAAAAATGAGATGGTTAAAAGATAATGAAGGATATGTTGGAACAAAAAAGATTGAAGAAATTGAGCAATGAGGATAATTCAAAAGAGTCTCCAAAATAAGCAGGTTGTCAAAAATTGTATAGGAAAATGTAGGGGAAAAAAAGAGAAAGCAAAAAAAAAAATAATCAATTTGAAACTCAGAATTGAAGGGTAGTATGCCATAAGGGCCTAACCCACATTTTCACGACTTCACAGGAGAGATAAAATACGTTCTCAAATATCGAATTTTTAATTTTCAAAAAAAAAAGTGAGAAAGTACTCTCGAGATAAATCAGTGCTGAATTGAACCCTGTAAAGTTGGATTGGAAAATGTTATTGGTTTCCAAGAAAATGAAAGAATTTTTTTTTACTCGAGGAACATATTTTTTTAACTTTAGACGGTACTAAAAAACCCAATTTTCAGTTTTCAAAACAAATGAGAATTTATTTTCTATCTTCTAGCTATTGAGTTGTGGAATCGATACAGTAAAGATTTGATTGACAGTAGATAGGCAGGGAGCGTTCTGGCTCAAAAAGTAAAACGGAGTCTGGACTAAAATTACAAGACGGACTCTGGACTAAAATTACAAGACGGACTCTGGACCACAATTTTGTGTGTGTATATATATATATATATATATATATCAACGGGCGGCAAAACTTGCATAAAAGCATGCAATACCTATTGGTCCAGACTCCGTCTTGTAAAAAAGAAGCAAAATTATGGTCCAGAGTCCGTCTTGTAATTCCGGACCAGACTCCGTCTTACTTTTTGAGCCAGAAGGCTCCCTACCTATCTACTATTAAAAAATGTTATTAGATTTCGAGAAAATGGATGGGAAAGTTTTTTTTCGATGGAGGGACACATTTTCTCAACTTTGGACGGATGATAAAAAATCTAATTTGGAATTTAAAAGAAAAGTGAGAATCAACTTTTCAAGTATTGAGATGCTGAATTGATACAGATTTGATTGAAAAGGTTTGATTGAAAGGTTTGATTACAAAATATAATTAGGTTTCGAGAAAATGGAGGGGAAGTTTTTTTTCGCTTGAGGGGCACGTTTTTCCAAATTAGGCCGGTTGATAAAAAATTCAGTTATTTAAAAAAAATATCCTCTCGTCAGGATGTGTATGAGAATTGTATTTTTATTATTTTAAGCTGATAATTTCATTTTTGAAAATCTGTGGGTTAGGCCCTTAAGGCATGCTACCCTTCAAATTTTATACCTCAAAATAAAAAATTTCTATTAGTTGAGACTTCAATTTTGAACGGATTTCAGGTTACAATTGTTTTTATTTAAACTATTGATATTTAATATTTAATATTTAAGGATTTTGAGTTGTACAAGAATTTAATTTCAAATTATTCAATTTTACAAATAAAATTCTTGATGAATAATATTAATCTAAAGTTTTATCAACTGTTAAAAAAAATTATTATTTAAAGAGGAGTCAAAACATGTCCAAAAAATCACCAGTTTTCTGTTACCGATATCTGAGATGTTTACAAAAGCATTGACCTCCCCTCTTGAATTTTGAATAATTTTAATTTAATAATTATGGGAAATTTTCATTTTTCACGAGTTTAAAAACTGTGGTACTGTGGAATTAGAATTTTTTATTTTAAAATGATTTAATTGAAAAGGAATAATGTGCAGTTTGAAACTTGAATTTCTATAGACCCCAAAGTATTTTTAAAGATTTTAAGGATTGTCGAAGTTTTTGAAAATATTTCAAGGGATTTCACAAGATTTTAAGTTATTTCTCAAAATTTCGAGTGACAAATGTCCATTAATAATTATTAATACACATTAAAAAGTGATTAATTTTTTTTGAGATCAAAAGAATTCAAAAGAATTCGATGAAATTTATGTGAATTTCAGGTGAATTTGAACGAATTCAGGATAAATTCATAAGAATTCACGTAAAATTCAAATGAATTAAAAACAGTCCAAAAAATTCCATTAATTTCAGTTAAATTGGAGTGAATTTAGAGGAATTTGAGGGAATTCAAAATACTATGTAGAAGTTCATAAGACATTGAATGAATGGAACAAAATTTCAAAAATCAAAAAATTTCCATCGAATTGATTAAAATGGGAGCGAACAGAATTCAGGACGAATTCAACCAAATTTCTGTGAAATGGAGAAAAAACCATGCATTATATAGAATTCGAGTGAATTCCAAATGAGTCGCAAAAAAATGAAATTCAAGAAATCCAAAATATTCCATTTATTTCAGTAACATTAGAGTGAATTTGAAAGAATTCAAGGGGATTTAGGAGAATTCAATGAAATTCATACGAATTGAAGATTAATTTAAAAGAAGTTTGGGTGAATGGAACAAAATATTTTAAATACAAAAAAATGCAATTAAATTCAGATAAATGGGAGTGAAAAGAATTAGTGAATACGAATTTTTAAAAATCCATAAGAATTCAAAGTGAATTTAATTAAATTTTTTTGTATGTGTTCAAAATTCAACTGTTTGGTTGCAAATTAATTTTCTTGTCGAAGATTCATATTTCTGGGTTCGAAGTTCAACTGTTGTGTAGAAAATTCGTCTTTTTGGATTAAGTATTCATCTCTTTTGGAAAAATTTCGTCTTTTTTGGTTAAAAATGCAACTTACTGGTATTAAATTGTATTATTTTGGTTAAGAATTCAACCATTTTAGTACAAAATTCAACTAGTTGGTTGAAAGCTGAAGTACTTTATAGAAAATTCATTTTCTTAAACTGAAAATTCATCTTTTTTGGTAGAAAATTAATCTTTTTAGTTAAAAATGCAACTGTTTTTGAAAATTAAACTGTTTTTGAAAATTAAACTGTTTTAGCTGAAGATTCAACTATTTTGTTGAAAATTCGTCTTTTTTGGTTGAATTCGACAGGTCTTTATTTAAAAATTAAACATTTTTTGGTTGAAGTATCAACTATTATAATGAAGTTAAAAATGCACCTTAATGGTTGCAAATTTAATTATTTTGTTAAAAATTATAATGAAGTTAAAAATGCACTTTTTTGGTTGAAAATTTAATTATTTTGTTAAAAAATCGTCTTTTGGGTTGAAAAATTCATCTCTTGTCGCAGAAATTTTATCTTTTTTGGTCAAAAATGCAACTTTGTGATAGAAAATTAATCTGTTTTGCTTGAGGATTCAACTATTTGATTTAAAATTAATATTCTCTTTGAAAATTCATACTTTCAGGATAGAAATTCAACAGTTTGATGAGAAATTCGACTAATTGGTTAAAAATTCTACTTTTTGCCTGGAAATTTACTATTTTACTTAATGTTGGTATTTTTGGTAGAAGATTCATCGTTTAATTGAAATTTTATCTTTTTGGCAGAAAATTAAACTATTTGGTAGAAAATTTGTCTTTTTGGTTGAATTCGACTGTTTTTCATTAAAAATTAAACATTTTTTGGTTGAAGTATCAACTATTAAAATGAAGTTGAAAATGCACGTTTTTGGTTGAAAAATCATTTTGTTAAAAAATCGGATTTTTGGTTAAAAAATTAGAATTTGTTCTTGTGTGTTCAATAGTAAAAAATAATAGGATTACAATTCCTGGATTTTCGTCACAGGCACAAAGGGAAGTAACAATAAATAAAAATATAAACAAATAAACCTTTTTGAACAAATTTTTTTGGTAGTATGGACTTTAA
Source organism: Melikaiella ostensackeni (assembly GCA_032362435.1). Taxonomy (NCBI): domain Eukaryota; kingdom Metazoa; phylum Arthropoda; class Insecta; order Hymenoptera; family Cynipidae; genus Melikaiella; species Melikaiella ostensackeni. The sequence goes on from JAUMHM010000031.1 coordinate 60,327,179, forward strand.
GAAAATTGATGAAAACTGGGGTGGAGGACCAGTAAAAAAATATTAAAGATTTTTATTCAATCAGTAAAAAACTGAGATCAGCTGCATTACAGAAACATTTCTTGATAAAATGTAATATTCATGGGGGTTTTCCAAAAAAGATTTTTAATAACAAGAAAGTTTGCTTTGAATTGAATAATAAATGAAACAAAGAGGCATTTAATGAGACCACTAATCAGTTCAGAAAATAAATTTTGAATCTTGTTATAAAAGATTGCCATGCAGAAATACACAATCTAAATGAAAATGTTGAGAAGACTCTTGATAATTTAAATAAACAAGTATCAGATTACATCATCAAAGAATGCCTTGGAAGAGAAACTCAACTGAATAAAAAAGTCTTTGATCATAATAAAAAACATGAACGAAAATTTGAAAACATTCTCAATATCCAAGGTGGTATACAAAAATTGACTCTAAATATTCACTAGCTCTTTTTAGTTTTTCAAGACCAACCTGACCCATGGTTTTTAAATATTTCTAACGTAGAACTTCCACAAAAAGTAATTAACATTCTAACGTTGGGTGAAGACTTTGGTAACAAATATAGCGAAAAAAAAGTATATTCAATTCCTTGAAATCATCAAAGACAAATTACACTTCTGTCTCCTTTGATGTAATAGCCATGTTCCCTAATATTCCATATGAAGGAGTTAAATTTGCTATTGAAAATATATCGGATGCAATCAAACTTCACACTAAAATTGCGAAAAAACAGAATTAATTTTGAATTGAACTTTTATGGAAGATTACATTTCACTATTAAAATTGAAACAGAAGGTAGATTGAATTTTCGTGATTTGACCTTAATAAAAACTGCTGAAAATTATATTATTACTGATTGTCACAGAAAAACTGTTTCTTCAGGAAGGACACTAAATGTTAATTCGAAGCATTCCATTCAAAACAAAATAGGAGTTGTAAAGAATTTAATTGATAGAACTCTTAAATGATCTCATCCTACATTCTATGAAAAGAGTCCGTCTTGCAATTTTGATCCAGAGTACGTCTTGTAATTTTGAGCCAGAGTCCGTCTTGCAATTTTGATCCAGAGCCCGTCTTGTAATTTTGATCCAGAGTCCGTCGTGTAATTTTGATCCAGAGTCCGTCTTGTAATTTTGAGGTGTTAATGATTAACTAAATTTACTAAAAGATATCTATTTTACTTGAATATATTTTAAGAATTTGAGGAAGTTAATAATTTTATAGAAATATGTTATTGATTTGGATTATTATCTTTCTCTATTTTGAAAAATGGAATAATCTGAATAGATTGGTTCTAAGTCAATCCACAAAGCCTACAAAAGTTGATCTTTTTTTTATTGACCAATATTTATCTTCTCGCGTAACGTTGTGACAGCTCCGGAAGCACGTGACTATTAACAAACACGAGGTTTGTGTGCCTGATTATAAAGTAGCGAGTTACTTTTAATTATCCACATCACCAGAAAAGTTTTACTAGAAGGAAGACGCGGAAACATTATTCAAGACTCGATTCGAGACTTGAAAATAGATTGCTATTAAGTGATTATGAGCGTAGAATCTTGAAAAGAGCTATTTCTGACGCCTGCTATTTTTGAACTATTAAAGTGCACTATTATAGAGCATTATAAATTTAACAAATTAATGTGTCGTATCAGAAATGCAAAGTAAATTCGAGTTTTTTCTAATTTCTTAGACTATGGTGCTTATTATTAACAGGGTGTCCAGTGAATCTTAGAAAACAGATTCTACGTCTTTTCCAGGTTTTCCAGCGTCAAGAAATCAAGTTTTTACATGTCTCCTTTTTTTACTAATTTTTATTTATATTTTTATAATATTGTTAAATCTTTTCTAAAGTCTTTAAAATCCTTGAAATCTTCGTGAAAATTTCTGAAATCTTCTGAAATCTTTATGAACTTTTTAAAATATTTGTGAAATCTTTCTTTTATCTCTGTTTGCGAAATTTTTTGTGTTATTTGAAATCATTGAAATCTTAAATTTGTTGAAACCTTTCGAAACCATTTGAAATCTTTGAAAATTGGTGTACTGTACCATTTTTGAAATCTTTCAAATATTTTTAAAGTTTTAAAACCTTTGTGAAATTGTTGTGATATCTGGTGTGCACGCCTTGTTTAAATCTTTGAAATCCGTGAAAACTTTGTAAAATGTTCAAAATCCTTTTAAATATCTAAAAATCTTTGAAATATTTTCAAATCTTTAGAAACATTTTGTAACCTTTTTAAATCTGGTGTACACTCAAAAATAGAGTGACCAACCCTCGAAAAATCCGTTTTATGGCCATAGCTCATTCTAATTCTGAAACTGAATTAACATCGAACTTTTCAGCTAATAATTTTTATAATTTGTGAGTTGAATATCACAAAAAATGTATACTTTAACATTCTAAATTAGCGGAGAATAAATTAAAAACTCAAAGAATTATTCACAATATTAAAGTCTGTTCATTACAATCTATAATATAATTATTACAGTCTACAAAAATTGCCTTGAAGTCTCTTTATTTATTCTGTAATAAACAAAAAATAAATTATATCTTAATAGATAAAAAACTTTTCAGTAGCGAGATTTCTTCTGAACGAGATGTTTCTTTCCTAATAGACTAAAAGATTTATAAATTACTCTTCGCATTTCAATAAAATAACTGTTTTAAAAGCAAAAAAAAATAATTCAAATTCAAGGTTCTCCTGAAAAATTCGAGGAGATTTCCAGGTTTTCATGGTTTAAAAAAAAATTCAGGGAGAATTCCAGGTTTTCATGATTTCAAGGTCGCTCGACACCCTGATTAAGTATTAGCAAAAAAAGGGCGCCACGCGCGCTTATAACGTGCTTCTTATTTTAACTGCCTAATTATCAAATTAGAGTAAAGGCTTTGATTTAAAGTTACTATAAAATATTATTATTAATACTCATAAATTAAAATAAATATTAAAATGGCTACATCGGCTTTCATACAATTTTAATTATAAATGGGCAATTTGTTTAATTTTGAATCTTTATAGTTTAAAGTACTGAAATTTTTAACAACTTTTTGAAATAGATCTACCTTGACGATCTACAATTTAAAATTCTTCAATTTTTAAGATTTACAATTCACGATTCATTAATTTCAAATGCTTATAGTTTAAAATAATGTAATTTTAAACGTTTTTTTTTTTTTTTTTTTTTTGAATGTGTAGCTCAATTTTGAAGATTTACAATAGAAAATTCTTCAATTTTGAATATTGCAATTGGAAACTCTTCAATATCTAATGTGTAAAATAGAAATGATGCAATTTCGAATGTTTCTTTTTAGAAAATCTCAATTCTGAAGTTTTAAAATTGAAATTTATTTGATCATGTAGATATTCAATTTAAAGTTCATCAATTTTGATGATTTTCAATTAAAGATCCATTATTTTGGAATATTTACAGATTGAAATGATGTAATTTTGAACGTTTTTTTTGGAATATGTAGTTAAATTTTGAATATTTACAATAGAAAATTCTTTAATTTTTAATATTTGCAATTGAAGACTTTACAATATTTAATGTGTAAAATAGAAAATGATACAATTTTAAATGTTTTCTTTTGGAATACTTCAATTCTGAAGATCTAAAATGAAAATTCTTCAATTTTTATGATTTTCAATTGAAGATTCATTAATTTAGAATGTTTACAGTCTAAAATAACATAATTTTGAATACTTTTTATGGAACAGTTCAATTCGGAAGATGCGAAATTGAAATTAATTTAATTTGATATATTTGCAATTTAAAGTTAATTAATTTTTATGATTTTCAATTAAAGATTCATTAATCTGGAATATTTACAGATTGAAATGATGTAGTTTTGAACGTTTTTTTGGAATACGTACTAAAATTTTGAATATTTACAATGGAAAATTCTTCAATTTCGAATATTTGCAATTGAAGGCTCTTTAATATTTAATGTGTAAAATAGAAAATGATACAATTTTGAATGTTTTTTTAAATGAATAGTTCAATTCTAAAGATCTTAAATTAAAATTCTTCAATTTTTATGATTTTCAATTGAAGATTCATTAATTTGGAACGTTTACAGTTTGCAATGATGTAATTTATGATGTAATTTTCAACGTTTTTTCATTGGAATATATAGTTGATTTTTTTAGATTTACGATGCAAAATTCTTTAATTTTGAATTTTGCCTCATAGTTCTAGAATTTTTATCTGCAGAGATTTTCACTGTAATATGTGAAGAAATTAAAAATTGAGGGCTCTAAACCTTTTGGACAGGAAATTTTTTCAATTTTAAAATTCCCTCGATACTTTTTGTCGGCGAAACTAAAAAACATGGTTACCGACCAGCTTCAATTTGCAATTAAATATTATTAAACAATAGGAGATTTTCAGCTTTTTTATTATTTTTGAGGTATTAATGGTATCTCTCCATGTGTATATCAAGATTCAAACAATTTCAGTAACATTTGGCCAGCTTACGACGTTTTGAGACTTTGCAAAAGTCATGAATTATAACCCTCAAGCGCTTCGTTTATCGAGCGAATTTTAAGCAACGTAAAACTTGCAGTGAGAAAATTGTTGATTAAGGTTCAAAGAAGTTTTCTGGAAATTTTAAGCTCAATCGGATTAATCGTTAAGAAATTATGAATGTCTTAGATTGCAAGCGGCAATCTTGACGCTGCCCGATGCACGTGCCTCCTCGGCTACGAACGTGTTGCAGCGGAAGATATGAAGCTCAAGTCGGATACCAAAACAAATAATAGCAACCGTTTGTAGTTCCCTTCTGAAATATACTATCAAAAATTTGGCAGATGAACGACGCAAAAGTCGTGTTACATTAACGAATGATTTTTAAAAAACTGTTCAAGTGGCACCGTAAATTAATCTCACATCACAGTTCACATTACAAACGAAATTCCAGTAATTTTAAATATTTTTAAAATCCTTCATTAAGGCCTACAGAATTTGAGAAATTGTTCAGAGAATATTATTCAGAAAGAACGGACTAAATTCACGTTAAGTAGAACTGTTTATTAACTTCTTTTTTCTTTAAGCCTACGCTTGAACTTGGAAAACTTTCGAAAAGTCCTCCAACACGTATTATTTTGTTATCCGACTTGACCTTCATATTGTCAGCTACAACACGTTCGTAACCGAGGAGGCATGTGCATAGGACAACGTCAAGATTGCCGCTTCCAATTTAAAACATTCATAATTTTTTAATCATTAATCCGATTGAGCTAAAACTTTCCAGAAAACTTCTTTGAACCTTAATCAACAACTTTCTCACTCGAAATTTTCCGTTGCTTAAAATTCGTTCGATAAATGAAGCGCTTGAAGGTTGAAATTCATGATTTTTGCAGTCTCAAAAAAAATCAACAACTTTTTTGTTATTAAAATATTTTCGATTTTCTTTCCTGAATAGTTTCAAAAGACTTAAGCACGTAATGTATAAAAAAAATTGGAAAATTCTGAAAATTGGCTAAGTAACCGCGAGCTAAATATTTGAATATTTTTGTAACTTTTAAATAATATTTTTTTATTCGTTCAAGTGAGAAAACAAGAAGAAAAATTTCATTGTCTCTCATTTAGCTGCAACGAAGCTTCAAGTTTATCGCGACTGTATCCACTTCGCTTTATCTTAACTTTGAAACTCAGAATCGCTCGAGTAATTGTAGGCATAAAACGTTAGATATCAAAACACCTTAATACAAAGTTTATTTTGATAGTACTTAGTCTTTACATTTCAGAAAAAGAATTTTAGTTTTTAATGTAGAAGTATTTATTTAAATTAATTCAACATTTTTTCCATTAAAAATTAAAATAGTTTCAATTAATTAACTATACAATATTGACTGGTTTTTAATTATAATACCTTCACGGTTCCGTTGGAATAAAAAACAAAATCTTAGCCGGAGCAATTTTTGAAAAAAAATTCATTTTTATGTTGAAAAAATCGAAATCCCCAGTTTTTCTCGACAACGAAGCGGGATATGAAAAAAATGTTGAGAGCAAAATTGTTAATTGGCAAAACTGATACAAAAAGACCCCTTAATAATTTTTTATCTTTTTCTTCTTCTTGAAAGACTTGATTTTTATTTATATTTTAAGACGTAAAAATTCTTTTTTCACTGTTTTATACCAGATAAAAAATTCAAACAGATATATATTATTATCCGAATTCAGACTGACCGTTGGACCCGGGAAAGCAGGAAAGCCGGGATTTTTTTGAGACCAGGAAAAATCGGGAAATGACAGTGAATATATTTTTTGACAGGGAATTTTACAAATTTTTAGAAGGAAAATCCACCAATTCACTTGAAATATCACAAATTTCATATCACATGATGTAATGCAATTTAAAGTAAACTCAATTTCAACTTTTTTTGAATGTTAAAAACTTTAGAATTCAGTTTTAAAGACTTAAACGATTAAAAATAAAAAGCGTTTGAATTTGAAAATTTGTGATAAAAATTGTTTCAAGATGATCAACTGTAAATATAAAATAATTAATAATTTTCAAAACTGATCTGTAGTTCGAATACTATAAATTGAACAATAATTAATTTCAAGAGACGATTGACTTAATCGATTTGAATTTCACAGTTTTAATTTTAAAAGAAAGGGAAGAAATTTTACTATTCAATCTTTTTCTGATTTGGAAAAGGAACTTTTTTACATTTTTATTGAGTTTGAAACGAGGAAATTTTAGTTTTTAACTTTTTTTGAATTGGCATAGGGATATTATATATTTTTAGGATTTTTGTCAAATTGCAAAGGAGAAAATTTTGGATTTCAATATTTTATGAATTGGAAGAAGAATAATTTTTTATTATAAAGATTTTAATTGAGTAGAAAAGGAGAAATTTTTTCTGAAATAAAAGAGGCCATTTTTTTCTTTTTAACATTTTCATTGGGTTGGAAAGGAGGAAATTTTAGGATTTAATGTTTTTTGAATTGGAGGGGGGGGGGAATTTTTTATTTTTAAGATTTTTATAGAGTTGGAACGGACAAAATTTTGTTTATTTATTTTATTTCTGAAATGGAAGAGGGTAATTTTTTATTTTTAACATTTTTATTGGTCTGGAAGAAGAGAATTTTTGATTTTCAATTTATTCTGAATTGGAAGATGGAAATTTTTTTGTTTTTAAGATTTTATCGAGTTGGAAGGGTAGAAATTTTAGTTTTTAATTTTTGTTGAATTGTCAGGCAGACATTTCATATTTTTAAGATCTTTATCGAGTTAGAAAGCAGGAAATTTTGCTAATTTTTTTCTGAATTGAAAAAGAGCATTTTTTTCTTTTAATCATTTTTATTGGGTTGGTAGGGACGGGATTCTGGTTTTCAATGATTTTTTAATTGTACGAGGGAAATTTTTTATTTCTGAGTCTTATTTCTAGAATCTAAGAGTTTTTTCTGAATGGGATGAGGGTAATTTTTTATTTTTAATATTTCTATAAAGTTGGATGAGAAGAAATTTTGGTTTTCAATTTTTTTCTGAATTGGAAGAGGGAATTTTTTCAAGATTTTACCGAATTGGTAAGGTGGAAATTTTAGTTTTTAATTTTTTTTTAAATTGCAAGACGAACATTTTCAAGATTTTATTTTTTTTATTTTTCATTTTGTAATGATTTTTGAATTGTAAGTGGAAAGTTTTTTATTTCTAAGATCTAAAATTTTATTTCTGACTTGGTAGAGGCTAATTTTTTATTTTTAATATTTGTATTGGGAAAAGAAATTTTGGTTTTGAATTTTTTGTGAAATAGAAGAGGGAAATTTTTTTGTTTTCAAGATTTTATCGAGTTGGAACAGTGGAAATTTTAGTTTTTAATTTTTTCTGAATTGGAAGAGGGAAATTTTTTGTTTTTAAGATTTTATGGAGTTGGAAGGGTAGAGATTTTAGTTTTTAATTTTTGTTGAATTGTCACACGGACATTTTATATTTTCAAGATCTTTATCTAGTTAGAAAGCAGGAATTTTCTTTCTGAATTGAAAAAGAGAGCAATTTTTTCTTTTTATCATTTTTATTGGGTTGGAAGGAATGGGATTTTGGTTTTCAATTATTTCTGAATTATGAGAGGAAAATTTTTTATTTCTAAGACTTATTTCTAAAATCTAAATTTTTTTCTGAATTGGAAGAGGGAAATTTTTTTGTTTTTAAGATTTTATCGAGTTGGAAGAGTGGAAATTTTAGTTTTTAATTTTTTTTGAATTGTCAGACGGACATTTTATATTTTCAAGATCTTCATCGAGTTAGAAAGCAGGAATTTTTTTTCTGAATTGAAAGAGAGCACTTTTTTCTTTTTATCATTTTTATTGGGTTGGAAGGAAGGAAATTTTGGTTTTCAATTATTTTTGTATCGAAAGTGGGACATTTTTTATTTCTATGATTTATTTCTAAGATCTAAGACTTTATTTTGAAATCGAAGAGGGTAATTTTTTATTTTTAATATTTTTATTGGAAGAAGAAATTTTTGTTTCAAATTTTTTCTGAAATGGAAGAGGGACATTTTTTTGTTTTTAAGATGTTATCGAGTTGAAAGGGTGGAAATATTAGTTTTTAATTTTTGTTGAATTGTCAGGCGGATATTTTATATTTTTAAGATTTTTATCGAGATGGAAAGCAAGAAATTTTGGTTATTTTTTTTCGTGAATTGAAAAAGAGCAATTTCATCTTTTTAACATTTTTATTAGGTTGGAAAGAAAGAAATTTTGGTTTTCAATGTTTTCTGAAATGTAAGAGGGAAATTTTCATTTTTAAGATTTTTATAGAATTGAGAGGGACGAAATTTTTGTTATTTCATTTTTTTCTGAATACAAAGAGGGTAATTTTTTATTTTTAACATTTTTATTGAGTTGGAAAAGAGGAAATTTTTGTTTTCAACTTTTTCCGCATTGGAAGGGGGAATTTTTTTTTATTTTCAAGATTTTTATAGATTTGAAAGGGACGAAATTAAAAATTCAACTATTTTGGTAGAAAATTGAAGTGTTTGGTTGGAAATTAACTTTTTTGTTCCAAATTCATATTTTCGGGTTGAAAATTCAACTGTTTTGTGGAAAAATCATCCTTTTATCTTGAAACTTCAACAATTTGCTTGCAATTGTTTTTTTTCTTGGCTGAAAAATCCTTTTTGACTTAAAATTCAACTCTTTCGTTAAATTTTGTCTTTTTGGTTTGGAACGTCATCTCTTTCGGTAGAAATTTCTCCCAATCATCTTTTTTGGTTAAAAATTCAACTCTTTGGTTGAAAATTCGTCTTTTGGGGTTGAATTAAACTTTTTTTGGTTAAAATTAAAATCTGTTGGCAATTTAATCGTCATCTAATGGACTCTCAGTAGGAAATTTATGAGATTTAAGAAAAAATCCCGACTCTGATCATCTCAATCTTAATTTTCAATTTTCTTCAACTTTAAATAGTTGAATTTTATATTAAAACTCAGTATTGAAAATGTTATTTTTATATAATTATACATGAGAATTTAATAAATAAACATTTCAATCGTTTAAAAAAATTTGTTTGAAATTAACTTTTGTCATGAAAATTCATATTATTTTAATGAAAATTCAATTCATTTGTAGAAAATTCGTCTTTTTGGCTTGAAACGTCAACAGTTTAGTTGAAATTGTTTTTATTTCTTGACAGAAAATCTTTTTGGTTTGGAAATTTATCTCTTTTGGTTGAAAATCTTATTATTTGGTTGAGAATTTAATTATTTTGTGAAAATTCAATAACTTTTTGAAAATATAACGATTCTGTTAAAAATTCATTTTTTTTTTGGTTGAGAATTTGTCCTTTTGGTTGAAAGTTGATCCTTTTTGTTGAAAATTCTTTTGCTTTGTAGAAAATTCGTCTTTTTGGCTTGAAACTTGAACAATTTGGTTACAATTGTTCTTCTTTCTTGACTGAAAAATCCTTCTTGGTTGAAAATTCAATTCTTTTATTAAATTTCGTAATTTTGGTTTGAAAATTCATCTCTTTTGGTCAAAAATCTTAATATTGGGTTGAGAATGTTAATATTTTGTTGAAATTTTAACAATTTCCTTAAAAATTAATCATTTTTGGTTGAAACTTCGTTTTTTTAGCTGAATTGAACTATTTTTGATTTAAAATTAAAATCTTTTTTGGTCGAGAATCAAACTACTTACTTGGTTCAAAGTTGAACTCCTTTGTTTAAAATTAATTTTTTTATTTAAAGATTTATCATTGTCGTTGAAAATTCGCCTTTTCTGGTAGGAAAATGTTATATTTACATAGTTTTACATGCAAATTTAATAAATATACATTTTAATCCATAAAACAGGAATTTGGAAGAAAGTCGCTTTTTTAAAAAACGGGTCACCATTGGCAAATAATGTTTTGGCAAATTAATAGTCATCCGATGGAATCTCCCATTTAAATACGTTCTTTTTTTAGTTTAAAATCTTTTTTACGCTACTTTTTTATTTAAAAACTATTTTTTAACTGATTTAAAAAAGCTACTTTTTAAAATACTTTTTGAAAATATTTTTAAGGATACCGAAAAATAAAGAAGGAAAATTTGTGGAAAATTTCACTTTTCAAGTTTTTCGACTCTCAAAATTTAAAAACGGTTCTCCTTTAATGTGGCCCTTTCGCAGGGACCCTCGTCAGAGAACTCGTCAGGGAGAGCGTTAAAATTCCACATCTGGAGCCTCCGGATTCCGGAAGAATGAAAGGAGCTGAAAAAGATAAAGGAGGAGAAGGAAAGGAAACGGAGATGGAAATTTGGAACGGCATCCGGGAAAATTTACCATTACAAATTTAATGCCTCTGTTCGGAGATATTTTCTTTACAAATGGAAAAGAGTAGAATAAATTAATTTACAAAAGGCCGTGGCTACGGGTACCGAAATTTCGGTACGAATAGTCAGATTTTCTTGGTACGAATAACGGGACTTGGAAAAGGGACTATTTGTACCGCAGGGAATTTTTTCAAAATTCCTGTTCCAAGTCAGAAATTGTCAAAATTTGAAACTTCCCTCTTCCAAAATTTGGAAAAAGGGAGTGACTATCTTTCTAAATTATAATAGAAAATTTTGAAAATAAATATAATTCTGACTTGGAACAGGGAATTTGGGAAATAAATTATAATTTTGTTATGGGATAGGTAATTTTTGACATAGAACGGAAAATTTTGGAAAATAATTTTAACTCTCATTTATAAAAAAGCAATTTACAAAACCAATCTCTGTTTCATGACAGAATTCATCAGATTTTGAAAATTCCTTGTTTCAAATCAGAATTTATTTGAATTTAGAAATTTTTGTTTCTTGCAAATACAAATTTGCTAGAATTTGAAACTTCCCTCTTCCAAATTTTCTGAAAAGGGAGTTATTATATTTCTGAAATAATAAAAAATGTTGTAAATAAATACAATTCTGACCTGGAACAGAGAATTTTTGGAAATAAATGTAAATGTGCCTTGGAACACGGAATTTTCATAAAGAATTATTATTTGACTTGGTACAGAGAATTTTTGACATGGAACGGGAATTTTGGAAAATAATTTTAATTCTGATTCAGAAGAAAGGAATTTTAAAAAAATCCCCGATCAAATTGAGTATTATAATTCTTTTACAAAATTCTCTGTTCCAAATCCAAATTGTAATTCTTATGACCAAAAATTATATGATGTTCCAACTCAAAATTATAATTCTTTTCAAAAATTCCGTGTTCCAAATTAGAAATAGCTTAAATCTTTCAAAATGTTTAAAAATCGTTTGAAATCATTCAAACCATTTCAACTTTTTTAAATTGACCGGCAAAAATTAACGATTCACCAATTGACTGAGAAAACAGGGAATTGACCGGGAATTGAAAATCATCCGTTGGGTAGACACCTTAATGGTCATATGACAATATAAAAACTAATCTGAGATAAAAGTGAATCATTGATAAAAGAAATTAAAATCTAAGATTAAATTAAATAAATAAATCTGCTATGATGATGATTAAATCTAAGATTTACGATGTTCGACATCCATTTCAGTTAGATCTTGCGACTTAGGAGGAATCTGGATATTAACTTTTCTCCTTGGCTTGAAATCGCTATCATCTCTCGGAAGATGCCTGATTTTCGCGGTTGGTCTTAATCATTTATCAATGAATTAATCGGTGAAAAGATTAAAATTTATTATTAATCAGCGATAAAAGCAAATCATTCAAACCATATCAACTCTTTCAAATTGACCGGGAAAAATTAACAACTGACCGATTGACTGAGAAAACAGGAAAATTACCAGGAATTTCAAATCATCCGTCGGGTAGACAGACATTCTGATGGTAATATGGCAATATAAAAATATTCTGAGATAAAAGTGCTTCAAGCAAAGTATTTGCAAGATGTAACAACTCACTGTAAACATTTGAACTGTGGAGTAAATATTAAGTTTCGTTATCATCATGTTTTCTTCTTTTTATCTGCTAAGTAGTACATAAGAAAGATTGAGATCATAAAATTACAAAATAAAGAGAAAATGTGCTGTCTTACTTGCGCAAAATCTTGATGTATTTTTTTTCTTTGATAATGAATGAAGAAGCGCATATTATCTTACGGATTTTTAGCTTGCGGGTCTTTATTGGGGCAATTACGAAGTAGATACTCTAGACGCTGATTGCGAGTTATGACAAGAAGTGAGTTTCGGGCAGGGATTTCTCATTTTTGATTATCTAAGTAAGAAGCTCTCATTAAAGATACGAGTATATTCGCTTTGTGCGTGACACATGCATTCAGATAAATTCTGAGAGTCAGTCTCACTAGTAAAAATGTAATCCACTCGGTAATGCATCAGCGCCTCGATCAGCGCCACCAAGTAGAACGTTTTGGCATTTTTGTTCATATAATAATAATAATATAAGTATATGGAATGCGTTCTTAGTTTCTTCAGTTGCGTAAATGACGCACAGAGTCTCAGGCCACATAGACATGCACTCAAAACGATCAGATATTCTGATCGTTTCTGAATACCACCTTTATCGAGAAGCCGCTATCTACAATCGTTATATCGTTAAATATATAATCGTGTAGAAATTTTTTTTTCTTTGCAAAGTAAAAACATTGCATGTCATGTGTTTGAAGTTCTGAACGTTCAAATGAAGGAATTTTTTTACTGATTGCTTTGTAAACTAGAAACAGTGCTAAAATCTTTGTTCATTTATATTGGTAATAATAGATTATCAAAAGGAACTTATAATGCATTATTTTAAATTCAATTTGGAACAATATTTATGGATAAAATAGAAGTGGGGAAAAATATATTTTCGTTCATTTGAACGTTCAGAACTTCAGGTATATTTGCATGTCAGTGTTTCGTAAAGCTGGCATCATATTTCAGTTGTGCATTTTACACCGCATTTGGGTCACAAATGATGCTTGGTGATTTAGTGTGTTCCTTCTCTGAATTTTTGAACAAATGCGTTGTAGCAAAACCAAGAGTAAAACTAATGGTGTTTTGATTTTTATGCGTCAGTGTTTCGTAAACATATGTTTTGTCTACGGTTTCAGCACAGTTTTAAAGCTTTTCGCGTCGTAATTCGGGTGCCCCGGATTAGTAATGCTCCCTATATTCCTAAAGTTTTTTCGCCACGGGCGCTCGTCTTACTTGGGGAAGAAATACATTTAGAAGAATAAAGAAAGACAGGCCCCTGATGCACACGTATTGAGGTCTTAGAAAAGTTTGAGGCTGGGGACACGTGGTACGAAAACCATAAAAACGTAACAAAGGGGCTGATCCTAGGATGCACTTCTACGTGCATTGCAGTTATATTTCAGCAGATGTCCCTAGAAAAAAATGTAATATAAATTACGCTGAAATTATTTTCCATCAATTATATGCTCTATATGCACTTGCCATTTTCCGTTACCCCCAGCGTAACGGATTTTTGTTTCTGGTAAATATTTTGGTGAAAAAGTTTATAAGAAGTTATGAAAAACGTATCCAGATACAGCATCGGATACAGCATTAGAATCATCAATAGTTTAGAGTGCAGAATAGGACAAGTGTTTTTTAATTAGAGAAATTGTGACCGGATGTTAGATTATAGAAATGGAGCAAAAGAAGGAAATGCAATCACGGTTTCTATGAACGATAAATTATGGTCTTGCCTGGCAATAACAATTACTGATGGCCTTGGAAGGTAGGCTGATTGGGTGAAGATAAATGGACATGGAGTATTGCCAGTGCAGAAAAAGGGGTACTTATAACAATTTAAATATGTATGTAGTGTCATGTATGGAATTACATTACTACATGGCAGCCATATCGAGACCTGAGCACCAAGATGGCCGTGAAAATGCAACAGTAATCTTTCATACAACATGTTATCAGACCTGTTCCGCCTCTTCATAATAATCACTCATTGCGTGTTCTCACGCGAATACTTGGATATTTTTCTAAACTCATAAACTAAGGAAGTCTTACAGTTAAAACGTGCGGAAATTCTCTTTAATTTTAATTTGAAAATATTCAATTTTGAACGTTTCCAATTTGAAATTGTTCAATTTTGAACGTTTTAATTTACAAGCGTTTAAATTTTTATGTTCTTGTTATTTCTATTTAAAAAATTTTTTAATTATAAATAGTTAAAATTTCAGATTGTTGGCTTTTGAATGCTTCAATTTCTAATTGTTGATAAGAGACTACAATTTTTATTAGTGGCTTTTATTTTGGAGATGTGAAATTGTAAATATTTTAATCTGAAATTGTTCGCGATGTTTTAAACGCTTTGAATGTAGAATTGTTAAATTTTACATGAGTTCATTTTGAAATTATTCAATTTTACATGCTTCGGACTTAAAGCTTAACTGCTTAACATAGACTTTCAACCTAAAATTTTGCCTTTAATTTGTAAAGATTCAAGAGTGAAATTGTCCTGCAATTTTCCATGTTTGGATTTGAAATTAATCGATTGGGAACCTTTTCAGTTTTTAATTATTATATGCTATTTAGGTTTTCGATTTGAAATAGAATAATTCTTGAAATTATTCACCAATAATAAAGCAATTAAGTTGTAACAGGTTCAGTTTAAAAGTGTTCATTTTTAATTGAAAACTATATATAATTACAAATAATTTTGAATATTTTTTCGATCAAACACTGTTTAATTTTGAAACTCCTGAACATAAATTTATTCGATTTGGAATGCTTCTACATAATTTGTAATTAGTTTTTCTCCTAATTTTACAATTATTTTTCATTCATTTTATTCATATAGTATATAGATTATAGGAGCTTCAATGGAAAAATCATGGAATTTTGAAACTAGACTTTTGTAGCAAGCCTAAAATTGTAAAACATTAAATAATTACGACTTATAAACTTGAACTTTGAAATTCTTTAATTCCAATCATTTCAAAGTTAAAATTATTAAATTTTAAACGGTTCAAATCCGGGCCGAGGTAGATTTTTTCGCATTTCTCCAAAAATAATTTTGACCAGTAATCGACACACTAACATCAAAATATTAATCAATTAATTATCCTGGTCGACAAAATAACATCATTATTCTGAATATATAATTTAAAATTATTCCACTACAAACCTTACAATTTTAAAATTAAATCATTTTCACGATATCAAAAATCGTCCAGTTAGAGTTTCCTTTATCTTCAATCGATCAAATTTGATATTGTTGGATTTTCAATTAAGTTGGAATTTAAATTGCTGCATTTAATTTCATTTTTTCAATTCAATATGAAATCGCTGAATTTTAAATTTATAAGGTACAGTTTGAAACTGACCAATTTGAAAATTTTTCAATTTTTACTAGATTTTAAAACAATTTTAATTTTGAAGGGTTTTTAAATTTTCTCAACTCGTACTAATTTAATTTGAAACAACAGAAATTTAAATGTTTTCATTTGAACTTCTGCATATTATCATGATTCCAATTCAAAAATTACCGAGAAATGACCGGGAATTTTATAAGTTTTGATTAAAAAACGTTTTTAAAGGTTACAAAATTTTTCAGTAGGAATAAGTTGAAATACATCTAGCGTTACATAAATTTAAAAAACTATAATCCCATTCATTTTGAATTTCGTCAAATTAAGAAAAAAATATTACTCAAGAACTTCAGTAATAATTTTCAAATTTGCTGGGATTCAATCATCAATATTTTTCAAAATTGTAGTTAACAAAAATTATTTTATTAACCCAAATATTCATTGAAGAAATGACAAAATCCATTTCAAATCAGGCAGATTCTATATACTTCTAGTTGCAGAATAACAAAAATACAATTTTTTCTTTAAAATTCGATAGATTTTTATCTAATTCAGATACTATTCAAATTTTCTTTTCAGATTCTGGTGAGGCTTACTGTCGTTTTTCGAAATTCGCCGGAAAATTAGAAAATAGTTCAAAATTGAAAAATGGTGGCGATTTGTTTGAAAATGTGAAAAGTCTATTTTCACAAAAAACTTACACTTTATTTTTTTTTCAATTTTAAATTAGTAAATTTTTCATGCTATAAACAACAAAATCTGCGAGTTAATTTTGATTTCTTTTCAAATTTTGCGGTGGATTTCGAAAGAGAGTAAACTTCACTAGAGAATCTGGAAAGAAAATTTAAATTTCTGAGGTTGGTGAAAAACTATCGAAGTTTAAAGCAAAAATTTGTATTTTTTTTTTGCAAAACAAGCGTCAAAATTCAAATAATCATAACATTGTAGAATTTTTTTGTTTCAAATCGGAAAAATACGTGTCGCCCAATTTCCTGAAAAAACAACATATTTCTTCGCCGAAAGATTTTGTGAAATGTAGAAGTAGAACCTGCCTGATTTGAAAAGACCTGATCCGATCAAATATTTAAAAATCTTCAACTTATTGTTCTTCATTGACAAAACATAACTAAAATAAATCATTTTATTTTTATTTGCGACAGCTTCACTCTTATGACATGGATATTCTTTTTTTTAAAAATTATTTATGAAAATTTTCTTTCAATAAATTGAGAAACCATTGGTGTCAAACTTCAGACAATCGCGATAAATACATTTTAAAAACTATCTTAATAGTACAGCAATTCACATTGCTTACGCAAAGAAACAGTTTTTATAAAACAACAATTTCGTACATCTTCAGAATGTCAATTTTTACATTCGTTTTCAATCGCGGTGAGCCTCAACCAACATTAACCTAAAGAGATTTACTAGAATTTTATTTGCAGAATATTATTCTGACATAATATACCCGTATTTTGCGCAAACAATAGCCAAGAAGGTGTCAGTTCAGAAAAAGGGGCAAGAACGTGCCTATTCAGAAATGAATTTTTCTTGCCCGAATTTAAGTTGGTAGCATTGGCAGTATTAAAAGAAACGTTTTGAAAATGATTTTCTCTTCTTCTATTATGCCGTGCAAAATACAATTAATCAATAAGATAATTAATAACATAATAGTGGAAGGGAAAATCATTTTTAAAATGATTTTTTTTAATACTGCCAGTGCTACCAACTTAAATTCGGATAAGAAAAATTTATTTCTGAATGGGCAGTTAGGCACGTTCTTGCGTCTTTTCCTGAACTGGCTCCTTCTTGCTTCCGTTCCTAAACGAAATAAAAATACCAATTCATTCGAAATACAATAGAATCAGGATAGTGAGATGAAAAGTAACAGATTTAGAAGGGTTTAAAGGGGCACCGAGCACTGTAGATTAATTACTAATGTTTCGAAACATTAATAAAACGAAAAAAAAGGTTATGAAAACCTATGTAAGGGGACACGAAATTTGAAGGAAAGGGCGCCAAATGGTATCCTGTCTGTGCCGAGAAACATCCTAGACTCGGCCCTGAATAAAATGACAAAAATCGAGGGACAGATATTAAGGTTTCTACAATATTATTTATTTAACTTGAAAAATGTGTATAAATTAAGTTTTTGTCCCTCTAAAGTCTACAAACTTGATACATTAAGAGTTTTTTAGGTTACTGTGTTTAGGTTAAATTAAAGTAAATACTATAGGACCAGAAATGAAGGAAAAGGAACTGACCATTTTGTAGAGGATGATAACAAGTATTTATTAATTAAAAACAAAAATCATTTAAAGTTTCTAATTTAATGTTATATTACAGCTGGGACTTCAAATTCGCTTCCAATTTGACAATTACCCTTGTATGGTATCATAAAACAATATCCGATAAATATCATCTAACTTCTAGGAACTTTCGGTTAAAGTTGGTTGAGGCCTACCGTGCAATGAGATATTTTTGATTCCATGATGCCTTCACATCGAATCGGTTTTCATAATTTAAACAAAAAATTCTGTAAGACAGTCTACTTTTTTCCGTGTAGTAAAAACAATGTTTGATGTAATGTATAAGGGAATCTGAAAAGTTGTTGTCGATCAAAAACACAAAAAATATTATTTAATGACCGGGAAAAATACGAAGAATATTTGTTGACCGGAAAATGACCAGGATATTTTTTCGTCTATTAAAACAGCCACCCAGCACATCTCTGAACATTCTCTGTATCAAAATTGGAGATGAATTAAAAATTGATGAGCTCAGAAAAGGCAATGTATTGTTGTCTATCACAGGTTCATCTACCTCTAAAAACAAGTTCGCATCCATCATTATGGACCTCTTCCCTGCAGAACAAGAGGTCAACGCTCTTCGCCATCGTTGGTGACGCAGCAAGAGGAGAGCCAACTAGATTCTTTTGAACTCTCAAAGAGGAACGGGAATCTACTTACATTGTCGTAAGACCTAACCTCCCGGACCTAGACTATTATAATAGACACAGAAAATTCTCCAGATCATCCAAGTCTAGCCAGTCGGCCAGTCCAGTTGCTAGGCTAGGTCTAGGACCTTTGGTTTGCTTTGGCTTTGCTTTCGAAGCCTCAGTTTAGCTTGGAGGCATCAAGTTTTATTTGACGATACACGTTAGACGGGATTTCAAAAATGATCGAGGCAGGTATGCTGTGGACCATGCATTCTACGACGTAAAAAGTCTATACCTGCATTCGAAGGGACTAACTTGTAAAGGGTCTCCCTTTTCATCGGAATCATTCGAGTTTCTCGGGGAAGAAAGAAAATCTCCAAGATGCCCCCATTTCGGTATTTCCCGCGAAAATAGGGGCGAACAACAGAAAGGGCGCATCATATTTGGCGGGAAATATCGTTGGCATTGTATAAAACGAGGTATAAAATAGAATTATTATTGAATTTCAAGAATAATTTTCAGAGAGGTTTCATTTTAAAAATTCATTTTTTCGTGATATTTCATCAATACCAGGAAACATTTCTTTGTGATAATGATCATATATATTAATAGCGAGTGCACTTTTCATACAGCATTTATCGTACCCTAAAAATTATCCGATTTTCGTCGAATATGACTCAAATGGAAGATCTTGGCATGTAGATGTGCACTAAAAAAAAAAAATGTGCTATGATGGATGGCCCAATAGAAGTTCTTGTCACGTAGATTGCATTAAAAAATTAAACTGCTCATGTCACAGTATAGTCTTTTGCTTATCGATGGGTAAAAAATGAGAAAGAAGAGAAAATTTCGTTTTCTAGACCACTATGGTGGAATCTTTTTTTCTACTCCGATTGTCTTTGAAGATGGCTGAAATTGAAGGTCTTGGCTTGTAGATGTGCACTGAAAAACAAATTTGCTGTGTTAATGTGTCGTTCTCTTGCTATCAGAAGTTGAAAAATAAGAAAAATGAGGGAATTTCGTATTCTGAACCACTAACCTGGAGGCTGTTCTTTTAGTCCGATTTTTTTTTCGGGAATGGCTCAAATTGAAGATCTTGGCATGTAGATGTGCATGTACAAAAATGAAATTTGCTATGCCATAGTATTCTTTTTTGTTATTGATGGGTAAAAAGAGAAGGAATTTTGTTTTTTATGCCACAATGCTGTATGCTTTTCTATTAGTCCGATTTTTTCGGGAATGGTTGCTGAAATTGAAGGTCTTGGTGTGTACATGCGAATTAAGAAATGAAATTTGCTATGCCATTGTATTGATTTTTTCTTATCAATGGATAAAAAATTAGAAAAGATGAGGAAATTTCGTTTTTTAGACCATTGTGATGGAATCTTTTCTTCTAGTTCGATTGTCTTCAATGGTGGCTGAAATTGAAGGTCTTGGCATTTAGATGTGCATTAAAAAAATAATTTGCTGTGCTAATGTGTCGTTTTCTTGCTACCAGAGGTTGAAAAATAAGAAAAATGAGGAAAGTTTGTTTTTTAGACCAATAACTTGGAGGCTATTCTTTTGGTCCGACTTTTTCCGGAGAAAGCTCATATTAAAGGCCTTGGCATTTAGATGTGCATACAAAAATAAAATATGCAATGTCATTGTATTTTTGTTATAAGTGGGTAAAAAATGAAGGAATTTCGTTTTTAGACCACAATGCTGGATGCTTTTCTATTAGTCCAATTTTTTTCGGAAATGGTTGCTCAAATTGAAGATCTTGACATGTGGAGGTGCATTAAAAAATAAAATTTTTCACGTTATAGTACTGTTTTTTTATTAGTGGATAAAAAATGAATGAATTTCGTTTTTTGTGGCCTACTATGGAGGATGCTTTTATTTTAGTCCGATTTTGTTTAAGTATAACTCATATTAAAGTTCTTAACATGAAGTTGATCATTAAAAAATAAAATTTGCTGTGTTAATGTGCCGTTTTTTTGTTATCATAGGTTGAAAGCTAAGAACAACGAGGAAATTTCGTTTTTGAGACCACTATGCTGGATGCTTTTCCTTCAATCTGATGTTCTTGGAACATGGCTCAAATTGACGGTTTTGGCATGTGGATGTGCATTGAAAAATAAGATTAATTATGTTATATTATTGTCTTTTGTTAACAGTTATTAAATATGCAGTAATTTCGATTTTTTTACTATTATGTTGGAAGCTTTTCTTTCAGTCTGATTTTCTTGGGGTTGGCTTAAATTGAAGTTTTTGTCAAATAGATGAGCACAACAAATAAAAATTTAATCTTTGGACCTTTATTTAACTTGTCAATAATATTTGTATGGCAGTGATGGATAGTCCTCTCACCATCCACATGAAAATATTTCTTATACATGTGCCCTTTCGCTTGAATAATTTTTTTTTTTAATTATGACGAAGAATTATATCGAAATTAAAAAAAAAAGTTTTGATATAAAAGCATCAGATTTTACCTCGCATTTTACCTAGAAATAAGGTTTTTGAAAGTAAAGTGTAACTTTCTTCAGTTTAAAACAGAAAAATGACGTATTCTAATCGACATTCGAGAGATTGCGGCTCTCCATTTTCCCACTAACCCTTTTCCAAATAAAAAGAAATTAATTTCGAAATTTTCAATATCTTGAGGATTCAAAAGTGAAGATGAATATTTCTGATGACTTGATCAATGAATCAATATGAATTATCAAAAAATGTAGAGAAATTGGTTAGATCTAGAAATTGTAATGGGAGAAGCACGAGGGAAAAGAATTCTTTTGTCTAGCCTAACTAAAATTTGAAGAAGACGCCATATTTTGAAACTGAAATTTGGTTCAGAATTGTGGGAAATTTTTCTTGACAATTCTTTTCTATCAAATCCTGTTCACATGCGCCTATAAAAATAAATACACAATATAGAATGTAGATGCTTTATAGAGGAAATAACAAACAAATGCGATAATAGCTCCTTTCTTAAACATAGAAATCTTTTTTTAAGCGATGACTCGTCAAAATCTTAGCAAATCGAAAATCTTTTACGAATCACTTAATCCATTTTCATTGTTCGTGAATCTTTTGAGTTCTTTTCATTGGTCTCGATTGAAGGCTGGGCATCATCTGCAAGACTGCAGAGAAGGGCAGAGGACGCTTTTCTTGCTGTGGCCGTTCGGAAAGGGGCGCGCTTGTATTTTTGTAAGATGCTGGATGCATCATGGCGTCTGGGTACGGGCCCTTTATAGTAAACGCTCGTAGTACGACGTAGTAAGACTTGGAGAACCGGTGGTATGGGGGAGGTGAAGCGGAGAAAGAAGAAGAAATAAAAGGGAAGAAAATGAAAAAGAAGGTGAAGACACGCCAGAAGAATATTAAGCTTCTTGGGCCTCGTTCGCACTCTTCTCCTCCTTCAGCCCCTCCTTTATTTTCTCCGTTCGCGCGTGAAGATTCCGGGCATTAGCCCTTTCTCTCTCGTCATTTTTATTCCATACATTGCATCCTTGTCTCACTTTTGATACGAATGCTTCAGGACCTGTTGTCACACTTGTGAGACAAAAAGCAACAGAGACATCTTTGTTCTTGGTTCATTTCGCTTTTAGGATGACAGATCTTCTAAGAATTGATGTCACTTTGTCTGGTGACTGGTGACTGATCCTGATAGTGCCGCTAATCACGATTGTTCAGTTTGTTGCAACCTTCCTCCAGGAATTTCAATCCATAAGGCCTAATCTTGATTATTTTTTATCATTAAATAACGCGGTGCTACAGTGTTTCTGAACTTTTTGAGTGACCTAGTGTAGGTAGGTGTGGATTTTGAAATGATTTTGGAAAGGGAAAGTATAGTACTTTTAAAAAATATATATTATTCTGCTCATCGAACAAAAACATTTTTTCCACTTTGTCACATAAATTTTTATCTTTCGTCAGATAAATTTTATCTTTGAGTGGATACATGTGCAGCAGCGTTTTCATCCAATTTGAAGATAGAATTTATTCCTGGGGTTTACTGTGATTATTTCTTTTGATGTAACTGTAATCGATAGAAGAAACGTCACTCATGTTGAGTAATTAAACAGAAACTAGGTTTCTGGTTAGTGATTGACTCAGTATGAGTCACATCATGTCTTATTTCCCCCATTATTCTAATTGTTTTTTAAATACTTAAACTCATTCAAATGTGATCAATCAAACTATGTATTACAAATTCATCAGTGGTTAAAAAATATTCATTAATGCATCGGAAGTATTTCATTGATTAATCAGCGCCTTCCTAGAAAATGTTGGTCAGTTCAGTGACAAACAGGGTGAATGATTTCACCAAGAAATATCAGCAATCGAAAAGCGTTTTGAAGGGAAAAGTTAGATTAGAATGTTAGAAAATTACTGTTGGTCACTCAAACGTGAAACTAACGATTCGTTTGACAAACGCAGAAGATCGAGCAGTTTTAGCGATTGTAAAAATCCAACGCGAAGTATAAAATAAATACTTGTATTTCAACGAAAAT
>JAUMHM010000031.1:60356945-60367097 GCA_032362435.1 Melikaiella ostensackeni
CCTTTCACTTTAAATCGCTCTCCCCGAAAAAATAGTTTTGTGTCGTTAGCCCGATTCTCTCGTTCCACATCACAATTATGTAAGAAGGACATAACCTAAAGCTTCAGTGAGAGAGATCATCAGATCATGAGAGATTTGATTCGAGGGACAGATTCGAGATCAGATTCTGAGAGGAGATTCTGCGTTCACTTTTGCTCGCCGAAGTGATTAAGTTTTACGAAACGTGTATCGCGCGCGTATTGACGGAGTGATCTAACAAGTGCTTAGGTGGGGAAGGTGGCCTGTTGGAAAATTTTCAAACACGATTTTGTGTTGTACTTGACCAGACATTCAACCTACAAAAGTACACAAGGTCACTTGAAAAGTTCATTCAATTTTTTTTGTAGCACCGTGTAATCTATACAATTTTTTTTAATTCATGAAATAGTCTTATATGTCGTTTGGAGTTGGATGTATCGATTTATAAATCCAGATAGCCAAAATTGTAGTTACAGCACTGCTATATTCATTTGCTTTTTTCTTTACAGAGGTTGCAAGTGTAGCAGTCAGTGATTTGGTCAGCGGTTTAGTCCTGAGGCAAGGAATTGATCCTTAGGTACATAAAGCTGAACGGTAAATTGATTTTTTTTCTGAGAATGAAATTGAAGGTAAATTGAGGCATCCTCAGGACTGCCACACAGTCACTTAAGTCACTTTTAGTCACTTTTTGAATTGAAAAGATCACTTTTCAGTCAATTTTTTAAGATTAAGTCACTATATTCACTTTTTAACATGAAAAGATCACTATAGCCACTTTTTTAAAATGAAAAAATCACTATAGTCACTTTTTTAAATGGAAAGAACACTTTGGTCACTTTGATTTCAATAAATTATAAAAGAGAACTGCGGGTTTAACCACTATTGAATTCAGATCTATACTTATTTCTGAATTTTCTTGAATTATTTTTAATTCTTTTGAATTCTCTAGTATTCTTTGGAATTCCCTTGAAATCCACTGAATTCAATGGAATTTTTCGGATTTTAACAATTTTGTTCCATTTGCTTGAATTATTTTAAATTTACCCTGAATTATTATAAATTTATCTTGAATTCGTATGAATTCCATCGAAGTCTCTTGAATTCTTCTAAATTTACTCGAATTTTACTGAAATCGATGGAATATTTTGGATTTTTCCAATTCATTTGAAATTCAACCTAAGTTCTTATTAATTTATCCTGAATTCTTCTAAGTTCTTTGAATTCCTTAGAACTTCCTTGAATTTTGTTAAATTCGTTTGAATTCTTCTAAATTCACTCAATTCTACAGAATTCAATTAATGTTTTATATATTTTTTCAATTCACCCTGAAGTCTATTAAACTTACCTCGAATTCCTAGACATTTCTATTCTTCTTGAATTCCGTAGAATTTTCCTAAATTTACTCAAAATTTAATGAATTCAATGAATTTGTAAAATATTTTTAAATTTTCTCAACTCACTTGAATTTTTATCATTTTTAATGAATTCTTCTCATTTCCCTTAAATTCCTCTTGATTCAATCAATTTTATTTTATTCTTTTTCTTTATTTTTTTCAGTTTACATAAATTCTCTTGAATTCGCCTTGAATTTTGTTCACTCCCAATTTATTAAATTCATTGGAAATTTTTTTATTTTTTAAATTTTTTACAATTCACTCAAATTCTTATGAATTTCATCAAAGTTTTTCGAATTCTCTTGAATTCTTCTAAATTCGCTCCAATTTTATTCAATCAATGGAATATTTGTGATTTTTTTGTTCAGTACTACTCAATTCAATGAAATTTTTTTATTATTTTTTTTCACTTACCCTTAAGTCTTTTAAACTAACCTTGAATTTTTAGACATTTCGTCAAATTTTTTTGGAATTCCATTGAATGTTTCTAAATTCAATCTTAATTTAATGAGTGCGATGAATTTTTAAAATATTTTTAAATTGTTTTTAGTTCACTAGAATTTTTCTAAAATTCCTCTTGAATTTTCATCAATTTCGTCGAATTCTTCTATTTCCCTCAAATTCCTCTAAATTCACTCCAATTTTACTGGAATCAATGGGATATTTTGGATTTCTTTTATTTAGTTATATTCATTTCAATTTATACTGAATTGTTTTTAATTGATTCTGAAATCTTATGAATTTATCCTGAATTCATTGAAATTCACTTGGAATTCTCATAAATTGCATCGAATTCTTTTGAATTCAAAAGAACATTTTCCTGCACTTTTTGCAAAAAAATATTGTGTGAGATACGCGCGAGAAGCTATTCCACTTCTCGCACTTGTTACACAATATACTATCAATTAATTTTTGTCTTGATCTGTGCCTCTGTTGTGTTAATTTAAAAAATTGAGTATCGTAGCATGCTTTAGATATTTTGAATTATGAATAATTATTATGGATAAACTACAATTCATAACTCCTAATAAGTAGATAATTTTAGTACTTAATAAATATCCATAGAGGGGAAGTGGAAATTTTCACATGTGAGAAAAGCTTCTCTGCATTGAGATTCGAACCGGCTGCAAGATGATCATTTGGACCGTGACACTGATCGCATTACCATTTGATCCAGGCTGCCTCTACGAAGCTTATTTTTCTGTATCGATATAAAGATGTTCACATGTTTTAAATAATACAAGATTCAATTTCCAGTGAATATTTGAAGAAAAATGTATATTTTAAACATTCAAAAATTCTTTCCCCTACAAACTCTTATGAATAAAATTAAATAAAAGAAAGATCGTGGCTGCGTGTACTGAAATTTCAGTACGAATAGCCGGATTAAGCCGGTTAATACGGGTAAGTGTAATATGAAATTCAAAGGTTAGACTTTGATTAATGATATTTCAAATATTTGTGAATAATACGTTTAAAATTTTGTCAAAATTTTCTCCTTTTACTCTTAATCCTCCTATTCTTCAATTCGCAAACATGTGCGTGAAGAAATATTTTTTTTTTTATTTGGTTGTGTGTAATCGATTACAGATTTTTCGTCATTACGGTTAAGTGGGATAACAGCCATTTTTAAAATAAAATCTACCAATTTTCCAGAACAACTCATTCGTCAACGTTAATACAACATCCACTGTTTCTTAAAATACATATATGTTTCCTTTCAATTTTCTACCGTTCATAACAATATTATTACAAGCTAAAAAAAATTTTACTCTGATATGAAAATTCCTGGCATATTAAAAAAACTACCTACTTCGAAGTGTTATAATTCTAAATTGAATAAAAAATTATATATATATATATATATATATATATATATATGTGTGTGTGACGCGCTCCGAGAAACAAAAACAATAATCACACTAACCCCAAGTCTGATATTTAATTATCCTATGATAATTTACAATTAATAATAATAAAAATGTAATTTGTCAAAACAAACGACGGATATTGAAGGAAAATAGTAAATATAGTATCTTTCTTCATCCCTTAAGAAATGCAACAAAAGAAGCTCTTATGTAGGAGAAATTATATTTTGAAAATCGGATGACACAATTGCGAATTTTAGTTTTCTAAAAGCATCTCGGTTTTTTAAAATAATTAATTAAAGCAGTGACTATTAACAGCGGTCTTTTTTCTACAAATAGTTAGAAATATAATTTTCGTGCAATATGAAAAAATATAAGAATTGGTTTGCTCTTCATTCCCAATTTTCTCTTTATCACACTAGCCCGCATTGACCCTATATGTATCTTTTCAAAGTCTCTGAAAATTTATTAAACGCACTTCCAACATTTTCACGGTTTCATTTTTCAGCAACAATTGAGGTTGCATTTCCTTCAGTTTGTTTCAGCATATACTATAAACAAGTGTAGAAACTTCTATGGGGCCGTTTGAAAACTACGTCACACTGCCAGAGGGGAGGAATGGGTTTTGTGATGATTATGACGTAGAGGGGGGGAGGGGTAACCGCAGAATGTGACTTTTAGAGAATTCCTTTTTTCCTCTATTTTCAAGAAACTTTCCCTGTTTCCCCTTTCTCTCGTTTTTTTGCTTACATGCGAACTGAATTAATAGAACCAATAAGAAAATGCAACTACTTTTTGTTGAAAGTTGATTCTTTTTAATTGAAAAGTCTACTACTATTATATTTTTGGTTAAGAATTAATCTCCTTTGGTCAGGAATTCTACTATTTGGATGAAGATTTAACTATTTTTTTGAAAATTCGTTTTTCTGGTTGAAAAGTAATTTTCTTAATTGAAAATTCAACTATTCCATTTTTGGTTAAAAATCGATCGTTTTTAGTTGGAAATTCCACTATTTATTAAATTTTTCATTGTGAATTCATCTTTTTTGGTTGAAAATTTAACTTCTTGGTTGAAAGTTGAACTAATTTGTTGAAAATTCATTTTATTAGTTTGAAATCCAAATCTTTGGTTGAAAACTCAACTATTTTGTTGAAAATTCGTTTTTTTTTGTTAAAAATCAATTTTTTTTAACTGCAATTTTAACTATTCCATTTTTTATTGATAATTAACTTCTTAATTGAAAATTCATATTCTTGAGTAGAAAATTAGTCTTTTTTGAATTAACTCAACTATTTTTTTTTTTTTAATTAAAATCTTTTTTGGTTGAAATATCAACTACTACATTTTTCGTTGAAAATTCATATTTTTTTATTAGATTCGACTGTTTTTGATTTAAAATTAATTTTTTTTTCATGAAATATCAATTATATTTTTTATCAAGAACTTATCTTTTTTGATTAAAAATTTAACTACTTGGTTGAAAGTTGAGCTGCTTCGTTAACAAATCGTTTTTTTTTTGCTGGAGATTCATCATTTTAGTTGAAAGTTCAATTATTTTGTTAAAAACTGAACAATTTTGTCAAAAAGTCATCTTTTTGGGTGGAAAATTTAACTGTTTTGTTGAATATTCATCTTTTTGGATAGAAAATACATCCTTTTGGATTGAAGATTCAATTGTCTTCTACAAGAAATCGTCTCCTTGGCTTGACAATTCAACTATATTTTTCAAAATGCATCTGTTTTGTTTGAAGTTTAATCTTTTTTGTTTAAGAATTCGACCAATTGGTTGAAAATTCATCTTCGTAGATTCAATTTTCAACTAATTGGTCAAAAAATCAACTATTTTGTTGAAAATGCGTCTCTTTCTCTTGAAAGTTCAACTATTTGTCGAGATATTTGGTTGTAAATGCAGCTGCTTGGTTGATCATTAATTTTTTTTTTTGTTGAAAATTCAACTATTTGGTTTAAAATTCATCTTTTTAGGTTAGATAAATTCAACGACTTTGTTAAAAAGTCATCTTTTTGGATGGAAAATTCGTCCCTGCTGGTTGAAAACTGATCTTTTTTGGGAAAACTTCTTGGATGAAAATTCAACTGTCTTAAAAAAAATCGTATTTTTGGATTAAAAATTCAAATATTTTTTTTTTAGTTTAACAATTTGTAGTTGAAGTTCAATCTTTTTTGTATCAAATTCGACCATTTGGTTGAAAGTTCATCTTTGTAGATTGAAAATTGAGCTATTTGATTGTGAATGTAACTTGTTTGATCTAAGATTAGTTTTTTTTGTTTGTTAACAATTAATCTTTTTTGGTTGAAAATTCAACTATTTCGTTGAAAATGCAATATTTCGACTTAAAATCTTCAGCGTTTTATATTAAAATCAATAAAGTACCTATACATTAATTTTATTTAAAAGAAGTTATTCCTCTATTTTCGTGAAAACTCACCCTATTTCGCCTGTTTTGAGAGCACTTTGGGCTGTGAAGTCTGTTTAAATAATATGTTTGTATGTTTTTTGTTTTATTTTAGGCGTTAATCAAATGAAATCGAAGAAAAAATTTTGACTTGATAGGCCGAGGGGGGGGGTCATATTTATGACGTCACCCTGGGTGATCAATCAAGCTTTGCGCATGATGATCTGTGACGAAGAAAGGAAGGAGTGGAAAAAGTTTCCAAAATAGCGTGACGTAGTTTTTGAACGGTACCTATTCAGGATTTTTAAGTATAGAAAAAAAACCCAATTTTCTGTCGATGCCATTTTTTTTCAGTATCTCAATATAAACGCATCAGGTGTCTTGCACTTGAACAATGAAGGCAATACCGAAAATGTTTCCCATGTTCCAAAAATCTGAAATCAATTGAAACTGCGAGGGTAACTAACACTCGTACTGTCGCAATACCATATAACCGGAATCGGGTAGTTTTGAAATCTATTTTTGATTTGTGAACTTTTTGGGTATTTTTTTAGTACACAAAAAATTTTCGTGGGAAAGTAGATTTCATTTCGATGTTTAAGAAATTTTGAAATTGAGACATTAAGCAAAAATGTGTTCCAATCTGCAGTGTTGGCTAAGAATACTATTGAAATTTCTCTTAATTGAGGTATTAATGATTAACTCAATTTACCGAAAGATATCTATTTTTGCTTGAGTATAGTATACACATTTGAGGAAGTTAGCAATTTTTAGAAATGTTTTATTGTTTTTCATTATTACCTTTTTCTTTTATGAAAAATGGAATAATCTGAATAGATTCGTTCTAAATCAACCCACGAAATTTGATCTTGGTACTATGATCTATTTCCTTCTTTTCCCATGTTCTGTTTACATAAATCTTGTAATCATTTTTGAAGTTCCTTCAATTTTACAATTAATTAAAATGTTAACCTGGTACTTACCAAAAAATAAGGTTGCTAAAAGGTTTTACACACATTTAGGTAAAAGAAACAGTACCCTCGTTACCAATAAAAAAATGGTACACGGAGGAAGATGCCACATACATAATATGTACATTCTGTTATTATGTACCATTAAGTACTTTATGAATACAATTTTTTAAATAAGGTTTTATGTTAAATTTTCTCTAATATTATGATTTTTACAGACGTTTTTGATTTCAAATCTATATAGTTTGTTTTTCAGTCTACTATATATTTGTTTTTTTTTTAAAATATACTGTTAATATTATTAAAATGTCATCCTGGTCCTTATTATAAATAAAATAAGCTTGCCAGAAAGATGTACATCAATCGAAGTATAATAATTATTATTTTGGAATTTTTAGTGATCGAATTGGCTTTAGGGTCCAATGATTGAATACAATTTGAATTGCTTCAGACATTTCGGCACACGATAGTGGCCCTCTTCAGTAAATTTTACTTCTGAAAAAAGTACAAGTAAGGGTGTTTATAATACTAAATATGTCTACAAAATTATTACTTTGGTAAATTTAATTCTTTGGTTGACTTTGGTAGGACAATAATCATTTAAGAAAGAAGTGTGATTTAAAGTTAATGAGAAATTGAGCGCGATTGAAATGGATACAAAATTGTGGCGAAGGGATGATGAAAATTACAAAATCTTATAAATAATAATTTCTTTGGATGCAACCGATTGTTATTTGGTTGATTTAAGTAATTTTAAACATGTATTTAACTGAATTAAAAATTAGAGCTAATGTCGAATGGTTAAAGTTAGTGTAAATTATCACAAAGAGATGGTAACAACTGTAAAGTATTATACATTTTTTTTTTCTTTTTTGAGTCGACAATTGAATTCAACGAAAAGGGCTCATAGCCGAAATCGCGCGTTTTATTACTGACCGTCAGGCTGTTTTCAAAATATATCTAGAATGTTGTTCCTCAATAAACCATTTTGAAAAACTTCTCCGCTGACCTCTTTTTACATCCGGGATTTTGAGAAAATATTTTTAAAAAATTCAACATACGGCCTTGGAGTATTTTTCAAGCATTCTAAAAATTCTATCAGTCACAGGATATGTTGAAGAATATTGCATAAAAATTTCAGACAAAGATATTCAAACGCGCCAAAGATACAGCGAGTTAATCTCAAAAAAAAAAACGGATTCAAATTTTGTAGCAGAAAATTACATAATTCTTTAATATCTTGAAAACTTAAATCACTACAAAATATATTTATTTACAAAAAATATGCACCATGAAATTCTCGGCAAGTATCAATGTTCAAAATCCAAATTCTAGATATATTTTAAAAACTGCCTGACGGTCAATAGTTAAACGCGCGATTTCGGCTATAAGCCCTTTTCGTTGGCTCTAATTGTTACAAAATCAAGAAATCTGGTATGTGGGGTCCTTTTGGCATTAGAAAACTTTTTAGACCAGTTGCAAACAAATTTTTTTTTTTCAAATGCTCTTTTTTTTCAACCAATGTAGTTATTCAACTTTTCTTTTTTGATTCTGGCGAGTAATTTCACACTCTTTCGAAATCCTTCGAAAATTAAAAAAATGGCGAAGATGCTTCTTAAATTCAAAAATTCTCATTATCCTCAAAAAATACGCGAGATACGAAAAAAGTTTACACAGTAAAGTTGTTCCTCTTTAAAAGATCTATAACAATTTCCTTACTACTTTTCGATATTTCGCAAAAAAATGTTTCCTTCTATAAAAAAAAACAATAATTTTCGAAAATTTGGTTAAAATAAATGATAAAAGGCTTAAGTGTCTATGTCAAATGATATTATCACTGAAAAATCGTGAGAAACGATACCTCACACGTGTTCAAAGGAACAGAAAGCAAAAGTGGTAAAAGAACCTTTTGTAGAGCGTTCAAAGAGGAACAACTTTGCTGGGTAAACTTCTTTCTTATCTCGCATATTTAACAAAAAAAAATGAGAACTTTTCATTTTCAGAAAAATCGCCGCCGCTTTGTTAATTTTCAAAGTTTTTCTAACTTTCTGGTGGATTTCGAAAGAGTGTGAAATCCTCCACTACAGAATAAAGAAAAAATTTGAATATCATAATTTGTTAAAAAATACTGCATTTCAAAAAGTTCGCTTCAGCCATCTTCATAAACTGATAATTTAAGTCAAAAATACTTTTTAGTTTTTATTACGCTTATGGGATTTTTATGAGATATTATACCCCCCCCCCCACACACACAATAAAAAAAGTAATAAAAAATTTAATCTAAAAAAGGAAGGCTAGATATATTATCTCAGTAATAAAATAAACTAGATGTACTTTGCTTTTGTCCAAAGACAAGGTACAACATTTTTATAACACTCCCATGATTTCGGCCCATTTTCATGCCTATGGAACGGGACCATAAACTCGCTTCTCGAGCGGTGTGAGTAGAAAGTACTTTCTACTCCCTAGGGAGTAGAAAATGACGCCAGCTAAAGAATATGGCTTATAATCATCTTAGTAGCAGGGGTAGTATACGATATAGTATAATATAAATATAGTATATTTCTCGCACCAGAACGTGTCGCCGTCTGTGGAGGTGGTTGGAACTGTTAAAGCTAAACTCGCATTTCGTATGCCAACTACCGGTCGGCGGTCAAGTGTGTTGCTTGGGTTACTGGTTTTGCGCATTTTACAGTCCTTTTATCTCGACTCGAAAAGCGAAATTGTGGAACCGACCCACAGCCATGAAAAGTGCCCAAATCATAAGGCTTGTTAAAAAAAGTGGCGTGTATGACTCGGGGGAGATCTTTACAAATTTCCATGACTCAGGAATGTTTTCAGCACTTGCCTATGGCTCGTGCTGAAAACATTCCCCTCGTCATAGAAATGGAAAGATCTCTCCCTAATTATGCAATATACTATTATTTTTTGTTGCATGCCATAGACACTACTTCGGTTATCATTGATCGACAAAGCAGGATCCATTCTTATTGTAAAAATATTTCGTTTTTGTGGACTTTTTGAAAAATTAGGTTTATTAAAAGAAAAAGGAATTCTATGCAAAGTTTGTGGCTTGGAGTTGATAATAGTCTAAAATAAAAACAGTTTGCAGAATATTAATGTAAAATTCTATATTATCTTACGTAAATTGAAACATGTTAATTTTTAAAACACTTTCAATTTTTAAAAAACTTTCTAAAACTTTTGGGAATTTAAAATGCATAAAAAATTGAATAACAAAAAAAGTAACGGCAAGGTAACGTGTTACTTTTTTCAGTAACGGTAACACGTTAAATTTAAAAAAGCAACACTAACGGTAAGGCGCTACATTGAAAAAAAAGAAACGGTAACTTAAGGGCCTTCGAAATCATGGGAAAATCCTAAATGTAAAACTGAGTCCAAACGAAGGAGCCATTTTGTCTAGTTTTTTGCATACATAATCTCAAGCGTAACAAGATTTGCGGACCAGGCCGTTTTTTTCGGAAA
>JAUMHM010000031.1:60375335-60405753 GCA_032362435.1 Melikaiella ostensackeni
AAAAAAATATATATTCTTGTGCTATTTTAGGCGCGGATCCAGAGAAGTGTCCTGGGGGGGGGGGTCCAGAAAATTGTATACACTATTGGGGGGGGGTCGCCGTTTCGCCACCATTGTAAATCCGCGCCTGTGCTATTTTAACAATAAGCATTAATTTAATTAAGACAAAACTTTGACATCTAACCTTATTTGTATTTTATTACTCTAAAATATTGTATGTTTCAGTAAAAATGGAACCAGCTAATCTGAGGATAAATCCAGCTGAATCAGTCAGCCCATTGCAAACATTGCATGAAATTAGTATTGAGTATAATTATTCTAAATTAAATTATAAAGTCGAAATTTTTAAACCAAAATCGCCTCTTCAAGTATTCATTGTAACTTGCGAAATATCTTATGGTCATACAAATTATGTGAAAACTAGTGAACCTTCTTTTTCAAAACAGACAGCAAAACACAATGCTGCAAGAAAACTTCTGAGAGTGTTATCCGATATATACCATTTTAGTAACGACCAATTACATATAGAAAATTATGACGAGCAAGTACCAGAAAACCAGTTTGAAAAGATTAAACTGTATAAATGAGCTAATGCCTGCAAAAGATGTTATCATGAAGGACATAGGGCAATAAATTGCAACTGCTCAAGACGAAATCAGAATTATATAGACTAATTTCCTACGCGTCAAGTTTTCAAACAAAAAATATTCAAGAATACATTCACTATTCATTTTGAGTTAGACGAAAAGATCTACAGACAATTACAAAGTTACAAGAAATTAATTAAATTAAAATAAAATCTTTTCCTCTTCCTCAAAAGTATGCGTTTCTAGAAATTGAGATCCGCTACTTAAACCCACCTCAAATACGCAAATTGTAATAAAGAAAAAAAAACAAGTTTGATCATGGTTGGTGCATATCAATTTTCGAAGAACTAATACATGCAACAGGCTCACATGAATAAGAGACCCTTCCATTAATCAACAAGACAGGCATGAAAATAGATGAACACATGCTTAAGTTTCAATCTCTTACGCCTACACTTGCTCAAATCTACGATGCACAGCTGTACCATTTTTACATCTCTATAATGCATTCCCATGCACCGGATACCAGATTTTCGTGGGAAGCCACTATCTAAAATACAGAAAACCACAAAGATCGTTCATCAGTATGACATTTGTAGTAGGGTGACTGCTTGACCTCAATACGAAATGTCGAAACTATTCTATAATTAGAAGAGTTCCCACATAACGAACGTTTCCGCTACTGCGCCACTCTCCAAATAAGGACATTCCTAAAATCTTTGGCATCGATTAGATATTCCAATTCACACAGATTTTCTACTACAAGTAAAATTACGTACCCTACTTCTAATATCACTCAACCTCATGGGTACTCAAAGAGGGATTCTGTGTATAAATACAGCGGATTCTGAAGCCGCAGCCAGACAACACCACCACCACCAGTCAGAAAACACCACCAGCATCTTCTTCTCCTCTTCGATTACTACGACCCTGGCTCGTCGAAAATACCCCTTTTGAAATCAGTTCAAGTCTGTCCCTCGTCTTCGGTCCTCAATCCGGTGATCAATCGTCTCACCCTCCGACCCTTACTTCCGGACCGAGTAGTCGGCCCGTCAACACAGCGGGACCCCACGTCTTCCATTTTTAATAACATCGACATCTGGAGACCAAGAATAGATCAAGCAACGGAGGCCAACCTATTACAACAAGGGCACCTGACCCCTAGTTCATCAGTTTACTTTGGGCACTTGTTTCAAGGCCTCACTCAGTGTGTGAATTCCGGAACCTGAGACGCATTCCGGAGAAGTTCAAAATACGAGGGTGGAAATTTCCCAAGATTTAAATATCCGTAAGTAGCCCGGTTTAATTAACCATTTTATTTTCAAATTCCTCTCTTTCAATAACTTGATTGCTTATTAGTCTTACTTCTTTCAAGGTTGACTAGACACAATCAAGGAGACTTAATTCGAGGTTGAACAACAAAATATCCAGGAGTTCTTTGCGAAAATACAAGTGATCCATGTAACTTAAACTTTTCAATTCAAATGATTATTTCATGATATCTATTCCCTTGATGTTTTTTATGTGATAAAAATATTGATTTAGCTTTTGAAATTTTAGCATTTGTCGATTTATTCCTTGCATATCGGTAGTTATACTCATCCCTGTTTTTTAGTTTTTTTTTTTTAAATTAGATTCTAAAACGAGGAATCTTGTGAAATAAATAAATAATTAGGTAAGCTACATCTCTCGGGACGTAACAATAATATAGAAAACTTCGCGTTTAGGACGTGATTTAATCGAGTGCGAAGCGCGAGACACGTGATGAGAATGTATTCGTTAAAGCCGAAGGAGCTTTAACAAAAGAGAATCCACAATCACCAAATCAGTAAATTACAGTTGTCAGTGATTTACAAGGGCGTAGCTAGGGTTTCAATCAGGGGGGTGGGGCAAAAAATTGTTGAAAATTTGTAACTGAAGAAAATATTATTTATTATAGTTGAAAATTCAATTATTCATACCATCATTTTCCCGCGCATGCGCGAGCAAATGTTGGTACGGGGAACGGGGAGGAAGAGGAAAATCAGGTTTATATACTCGAAACCGAGATCCAAGTGCACTGAAAAACAATTTGACATTTCACCCCCCTTTGTTTACTCAAGCAATCAAAACATTTGATTCATTTCACATTTAGGGGGGGCAACCGCCCCCCCTGCCCTATACTTACTACGCCCATGGTGATTTAACTTTTACCTTAAAAGGGTTCTGCTCAAATATGGGAGAAATACATAGACCTAGCGCGTAATGCGAGGCAAATACAGTATCGAGCGCGGAGCGCGATATTCGATTAGACACGCGCCCTAGGCGCGCTTACGCTTACGAGGGCGCCCAACAAAATATTCGAAACTTCGTGGACATTTTTTTCTCAAATCAAAAAAATACGTGTTGCCTAATTTCCTCTAAAAACAACATATTTCGTCTCTGAGAGATTCTGCGACTTGAAGTGTAGAACCTGTCTGAATTGAAATGGATTCGATCATATCGAAAAAGTTTGTTTAAACAAATAGAATTTTTTTGAACAATTATGGGTAAGTGATAAAAATACAAGACATATCATAATTTGATGGAGTTCGTTAAAAAATTTGAGAGCAAAAAAACATTTTTCTGACTTTTTTCAGTCAAAAGATACATTTATACAATAAAAAATTGTTTGAAGAATCAAAAAGAAAATCAATCAATCATATTGATTTTTTATATTGTCTAATTATGTAGTTCATGTCGTTATGGAAATACTAATAGTTTGAAAAACTGCTTGAACAATTAAAAAAAAATACATTAAACTTTTTTATTTGTCCATTAAGAATTATCTGTGAAAAAACTATCAATTCCGCCGCGAAGAACTATAGGTGCATTCAATGTGGATTCATTTATTTGTGTTTACTTTATGAGCACTTTGCTTCCACACAGGCATCAAATGAATTTGCTTCCTCCTAGGGGGAGGTTCATTTTCACTGAAAAAAAAACTGACACTTATTCCATCAAGTTAATATTTCCATCTTATAACGAAAATATTATTTCCAGAAAATCAGAGAGACTATCAAAAGGTCAATAAATGTGATTTATTCAACACCCGAGAGTAATATATCATTTCCCGACCCTGTTTCGAGTGGGAGAAATAATACATTACCTGATTCTTTTCGATTAGCATGAGTAATCAACATGTTTTCCCACTAGTACAGTAATGAAATTATATTACATCATTCATTCATTCATTACTTATTTCATTACTTCACTATCAATAAAGTTTTGGAACTCGGACTATGTTAGCAACACTGGTCAACACTGCTATTTTGCCATAACCTCAAAATTAAAACTTCAAAAGAACTCTGAGGGCGATATTTGCGTCAATCAATTAGGTGAGCTATTATTCTTCCCCTTCTCCACAGGGACGCGTAATGGGATATTTCTCGCGGTAGCTAAATAAAATATTGTGTGCGACTAGTGGTCGAAGGAGAAGAGTCCTCGAGCGTGTTACCGCGCTCGCTACGCTCGCGCGACAAACTCTGCGCTCTCAAAATCTTCTCCCACGAGTCGCACAATATACCGTTGTTGCAACGAACAACATGCAAGTCACATTAGTGTTATATTTCACATACTTAATAAGTTTTCCTTATATAAACATAGTAAACAATTTTTTTTAATTTTATAAATCTTCATTAATAGAACATGAAAAGTCATCAAAGGATTCTCACTAGATCATTCGAAGCGACTTGAAAATGCGAACAATTATATCAAATACAGTACTGTTATACTGCCAATATCAGAAAAGTTTTCCTCTTATAAATAAGGTAAATAATTTTGTTCAAAAATTAGAAAAACAACATTGGTAGGTCATGAAAGGTCCTTCAATGCGTCTTGGAGACGCGAACAAATACATCATATGTAGTACTGATGCACGTATTCCCAATATTAGAAAAGTTTTCCTCTTATAAACAAGATGAACAATATATTTTAATCAACAGTCGCGAGAAATATTAGTTTATAGTTTTGGAACGCGGACTATGTTGGCAACACTGCTCAACATTGCCATTTTGCCATAACCTCAAAATTAAAACTTCAAAAGAACTCTGAGGGCTATATTTGCGTCAATCAATCAGGTAAGCTATCATTATCCGCCCTCTCAACAGGGTCGCAAAATGAGATATTTCTCGCAGTAGTTGGATAAAATATTGTGTGCGGCTAGTGGTCGAAGGAGAACAGTCCTCGAGCATGTTACCGCGCTCTCTGAATCTTCTCCTTCTCTCACTAGTCGCACAATATACCATTATTTTCATTTTGTTTTGTGAAATATCTTCTTTCATATGCATTTTGCATTTTCTAGCATTAATAAGCACCAACTTATAGCGTCTCAAATAAAACACTTTTTATTGAACATTAAGCTTTTTTTGAATTACATATCTTGTTTTCGATAAATCCTACATGAAAATTTTTGAAGCGTAAGCCCCTGAAAAATAATTGACACAGTTTTTCCTGAGAAGTTTGGGGTAAATTACAATTATAACTTTTTGTCAATCATATAAAAAACATAAATAACACAGTTCTTCGTCACGATGATAAAAGCGTTATATTTTTCACATAAAATGACAAAGAACTACTATATCTAACCTTGACAATATTTTTTGAATAAAAGAATGTTACATTTTAAGTTGCGATTCAACGAAAACAAGATATTTAGAAAAAATGCCTAATGTTCAATAAAAAGTGTTTTATTTGGGACGCCGTAACTTGGAACTTATTAACGGTAGAATATCACTCATTTAGATTTGTTTAAAAGAATCTAAAAAAAAATGTTATATGAATAATACTGTTGGAAGTAATTTATAATGGGTTTCTGCCTCGAATCTGACAATTTCTGGTCAAATCATAAAGTTTTCAAAAAATTGGGAGAAATAAAAAGACAAAAAAATTTTGTTTCATTTTTTTTTCGTTAAATTTTAAACTTCTGAAACAATTTTTTGAAAATGTGGTTCATTGTAATGATGTAGAATTTCATAAGCTTTCATTAAAAAAAAACTTGCAAATCGGATGAAAAATTGTGGGCAGAAAATTGATTTGTCCACAGGTACCATTTTGGTCCTACTGTGTGCTGCCCTAGAGTGGTTAATATTAACCCATGCCCCCGGGCCTTTGAAATCAACATGGAATTTTAAATGGAAAAACTCATTTTTCAAAAATAAAAAAAAATGGGAAAAACAACTACTTGTTATCAACTTTTCATGAATTAAAGTTTAATCACGTCACAAGAAATGATAAAGGAATAATTTTCACCTAATAACTTTTAATTTTGACCTTTTAACCCCCTTGTATTGTGCCCGAAAAATGCCCCAAAAATTAAAAATAGCAATTTTATGTAAAATTCATGACAAAGACGACTTTTCTAGAAGTTTTTTGGCATAAATTATTATTACACGGTAATACACAAAGTTTGAAGTATTCTAAAACTAATTTTCAATTGTTTAAACAATTTTCATATATATGTATAATAATTTCTCTTTTCCACAAAATCGTGAAAAGTTAGTATTTTCGGAATCAATAATTCAGTTAATGAATGTTACGAATTACATTTTTGGGAAAGACAATTTGCAAATTATTTAAACAATTAATAATCATAAACTGGAGCCTTTTCCCAGACAGCAAGCAAAGTATATTGTCACGCGATATGCCGTAAACACTTTCAAGCCCAGAGTTCCAAAAGTTCATATTGTAATCGGATTCAAAATAAATTTATAATTCAAAATATTACTTCTTTGCTCTGTTTTATTTATATAATTTAGGAACAACTAATATACAAATTACTTTCATTTAACAGGCTCCAATAATCTACGGGGGTAATTTTAAGAAAAAAAACTATACTTTTATTATAGCAATAGAATTTAATATACTCATTGTGTAAACAGATGAATATTTTGAACAATTTATTTATAAGTTCTGAAATAAGAAAATACTGAGTAATACGGGATAGAATATAAGAGATTCAGAGAAACTAGAATTGTATTCACCTTTCCCATCAAAAGACACAATGCATCATTATTAATTGTTCAAATAATTTGAAAACTGTCTTTTGCAAAAAAAATTACTCTTAACATTCATTAGTTATATCATTAATTCCGAAAATATTAGTTTTTCACGATTTTCTGGAGGAAAAAATGGTTTAAACAAATAAAAATTGTTTAAATAATTTCAAAATGTCTCAAAGGGAGAACATCACTCTCAATATTCGTTAATTGTGCCATTATTTAAAGAAGATACTACCTTTTCACGATTTTTTGGAAAGAAGAAATTATTTTACGAATGAAAATTGTGTAAACAATTCAAGAATATGTTAAACAAAAAATATATCTCTCAACGTACATGAGCTGTACCATTCATTCCAATAACTTTTCACGATTTACCGGGGAAAAAAATTCATTTATACCAAAAAATTTTTCGAAAAGTCGTCTTTGGCATGAATTTTACATAAAATTGCTATTTTTGATTTTTTTCGGCTTTTTCCTAGCATAATACAAGGAGCTTAAGGAGGGGGAGGGGGGGTCAAAATTAAAAGTTATTGGGTAAAAATTATTACTCCAACATTCCTTAAGGCATGACTAAACTTTAATTTTTAAGAAGTTGATAACAAATAGTTGTTTCTCCCATTTTTTTTAAAATGAGCTTTTCCTATTAAAAATCTCATGTTAACTTCAAAGTCCCGAGGGTACGGGTTAATGTTGACAGATTTGAAGAAAAAAACAGGGAATTTCTTCCTTCGGGAACCTCAAAAAATGGCAGGGATCGCTGTTTTTCAACATTAACAAAATTTTTGTAATCTATTTTTAGACCACCTTTGGACGGCACACAGTGGGGCCAAAATGGTACTTGTGGACAAGTCAATTTTCACTCCAAAATTTTCATCCGATTTGCAAGTTTTTTGAAAATGAAAGCTCATGAAATCCCGCATCATAACAACGGAGCACATTTTCGAAAAATTGTTTCAGAAATTTTAAATTTCACAAACAAAATTTTAGAAAAAAATTGTTTTTTTACTGCTGCCAATTTTTTGAAAATTTTCTGATTTGGCCAGAAATGGTCAGATTCAAGGCAGAACCCCATCATAAATTACTTTCAGCAGTATTATTTACATAAAATTTTTGTTCAGATTCTTGCAAACAAATTAGTGAACAAAAATGATATCTTCTCTATTTGCGATAGTGAAGTGATTTGGTCCAATATTTTTCAAAAGAAACGTCAGTAAAATAATGTTCAATCATTAGATGAAGTTAAATATGAATTATTGATTGTTTATAAAAATTTAATAAACAAATTCCCAATCAGGTCATTTTTTAATAGAAAGATTTCGTTATTTCCAGCAGAATGAAGAACGAGTAACTTGCCAAAGGTTCTCCGATGTAATAATGTTCTATTAAACAACAATTGTATATTGTTTAAATAAATTTGATGAAAAAATGCATAATTCAGCGATGCCTGTTTTTCTCTATTTAAGTTTCTCGTATTCTCGTATCAATTTCATTTGTTCTCTTGCTGTAGGTTTTCCCTCTTCTTATCTCTAGACTGAAATAACAAGTCAAAAAAGGAAAAAGGAGAAAGAAACTTACCAACATGGAGCTGGTGAAAGAACCGTTCCTGTAGAGCTGGGTGAGATCCTGATTGGACCTGCTGGATGCATCCGTGAGCTCAGGAAGCTCAGGCACGGTGGAGAGTTTGCACTCGTTGCCCTCCTCATGCTTTGCCCCATACATCTCCTTCTCGGTCCCACAATGCTCTGGACAGGGAGGGAGATGTATTTCGGCGACCTAGCTAAGGGAGGTTTCCTCGACGGAAGGGCTTGCGGCTAGGCTTCGTTGAGGTTCACCATTCGCATGCTTCGGTTCACCTCCTCCGCTGCGTGAACCCACTCGGGGTAACGTCGGGGGTGGGCTACTCCGAGAACCCGACGTTACACTCATCATTGTCTGACTTCGAGCTGCTGCAAACCGCATACTATAGGCTGGGCGCTGGGTACCCTGAGTACCACTTGTCTGCAATCAAAAAATGTTCAAAAGGTTTTAAATACACTGGAATCTTCATTTAACGGCGGTCTCGGGTATGGCTTGCGACGTCCGTGAGGCTCTTCCAAGATTTATATAGCTCGGGGCTAGGAGACCCTAATTATTTTCAAGTACGACATTCTTGGAAATAGAAAAAAAAAACAATAATCCAACGATCAAATTTGAATAATCCAATTTCTAAATGTTTCCATTCAAATATTATAAAAAACGAAAATAAGGAGAACATTCTGCTCTCATCATGAGTTTTGAATTGTTGAAAAATTTGTTTCGTTTTTAAAAGGTTGTTGAATGAACACCGAAACGTGAGGTAAAGGATCCTTTTAAGGGCAGGGGCTTCATTAAGGGCAGGGGCTTAACTAAGGGCAATTTCAATTCTTTTTTCATCGAAAAAACATAAAATTTCCTCAGAAAAATCGCAACATTTTACTCTATAACGCTATGCAATGGATATAGTTTGTCAAGATGTTCAATTTTTCTGCTATTTTTATTGTATATGAGTATGAGAAAATATTTAAATTGACGCGCCACGTTCTAGATGGCAAAAAAGCGTGAGGTTGCTTTGTGTTAGTGCATTCTTGTAGTTGTTCTGTCACTCAAGGAAGAACATTCTGTAATGTACAAATCAGTTCAATGGAAGGTAAGTTGATAAATTTATAGTAAAAACATTGGCAAATATCGTGAAATACATAAAAACTTCGATAAGTTGTGAAAAATACGTGAAAAGTTAAGTGCGGTTAATTATTCCGGAATTTGAAGGTGGCCCTATTAAGGACAATGCTGTATAATAAATTGTTTATAAAACATAATTTTACATTATTGATGACGAAATGTTACACATTTTCAGACGTAAAGCCTTTTTTTATGCCAATGTGGATTTCGTCGGTTAAAAAAGTTGTAAACAATTCTGCTTTTGAGGTTAAATTGCTTTTGCATAGGAGTGTGATAAATTTGTCGAATTTTAAAGTCAATATCAAGTGTTTGTGTAATGAAATTGAATTTCTGAGTCCCTTATATACAAAATTATTATATTTTATTCATATTTTTTGATTCATTGCAATAAGTTTTCATATTCTTTAATATTAACAAGGATAACATTTATATTTTGTCACTTCAATGAACCATGAACTCCGTGATTCAATGTGATATAATTACACTTATGTAAATTATCATTAAGTTCTAATATATTTCATCCAAAAATATATATTCCAATTTTTCCCCATCTGTGTCTTACACATTTTATAGTTTGCTGATAATTGTTTGTACATGGTACATTTTTATTTTCTTACCTTTGATAGTTATTAAATTTGAATCGGTTCTAAAACTCAAAAAGGAGAAGTAGATAAATGAAAAATACGGTTTTTGCAAAAATATGTTATACAAAATTACCCAAAATTAATGTATCATAAGACTTATCTTAATTTCAATACAATTTTCATATGAAAACTCTCGTAACAAAATTTTTTCCTTCTTCAAGAATCGCTGAAAAAAAGTTCCTTTCAGTTGCCCTTAATTTTACCTCCGAGAGTTGCCCTTAATTGGGCCACATGAAATTTGACTTGCCCTTAATAGAGCCCCCTGCAGGGGCTGAAGAAAAGCAAAATATTTTCGATAAATAGGCGATTAAAATTTCAAACGCACTGTGATTTGGTTGAAAAATGATCAAACTTTACTTATATAAAGATATTTAATATTATATAATAATTCGTTAAATCTTTTTAATCTCGTTTATTTTATGGTGAAAATCTTAGTTTGCCCTTAATAGGGTCCTTTACCAAAATTATTGGAAAAAAATTGTAGCTTGCAAACAATTTTTTGTTGAGCGTTTTTTTTAAAATTCCTTTATACCTAATTTCTTCAGCTTTCATTCAATATCTTCCAAACTTACAATATTGTTATGCTTTGGTGGTTTTTATATACCCACCTAGTTTGGTTAAAATATCACATAAATTTAATGAGATATTCCACTTTTATTGTTCAAAATAATTTATGTTACAGATAATAATTCCCGTTAGTGACTTTTTTTTGCAATTCATCCTTTATGGCAAATTTTTTTTCGCGAATCTTTCCGTGTGAAAAAATCTTTTGGCGCTGTGCTGGCCAAAAGAGTAACGTTTTTTTTTGGCTAACCCCAGGCCAGATCGTTTGATCAGCTGTTAGTTATTGGCTGGTCAGCCACTAGTTCGAAGTCTGTCAGCCACTGGCTGGACTCCTTTGTAGAAGAAAATAATAATTTAATCCTATTGGGAACGATTGAGCAATAAATACCAATTGCTTGAGACAAAACTGAATTTTTTTAATGATTTGGAAAAAAATCATTTTTCACTATAGCTTATCAACGCCAAACCAATCTCAGATCAGAATGTCAAGGTGACAAGAAAAAAGTTCTTGTTTTGATACTGTGAATTTTTTATTTTCCATCATTTTAGAGCACCTGTTACTTTTCAAAGAAAAATTTGCTGATCGAACCTAGAACTTTTTTTGTTCTGGGATAGCTGATTGGCGTCAGGCCTGAGCCAGATCAGACCTTCCAGATAAGACAGTCTAGATAAGGCCTGACATGGGCCAAACCTGACACCAGACTGCTATGAAATTTTTCCATACGGGTTGATGATTTTCTTCATTTTGAAGTTATTCTTGGTTAAGTGAAAAAAAAAAAGTTAAATAAACAGTTTCTTTAATTTGGAAGAAATATTTTTTCTGGGTGTAAAAAATAAATGAGTATTATTTCCTTATAAAAAATTTTCCAGTATGTAATAACTTTGTCCTTGTGCAATGCTTGTCGGAGCCTCAGATCTTGAGTTGTCCCTAAAAGTTTCTGAACAGTTCGCGACCTTACCACAAGGGCGTGAATTGTTGACGTCGTGACTTTTATGATCACTACTCCTAAGTACGACTCTCTATATGCGTGC
The DNA here is from genome assembly GCA_032362435.1 of Melikaiella ostensackeni. Lineage (NCBI taxonomy): Eukaryota > Metazoa > Arthropoda > Insecta > Hymenoptera > Cynipidae > Melikaiella > Melikaiella ostensackeni. The sequence goes on from JAUMHM010000031.1 coordinate 60,386,877, forward strand.
AATTGTGGGGACCAAAATCGAAAAATAAATGTGAGTCGCGCCTTTCCCGCAGGGTTTACGAGGTGTAAATCACGAATGTGATGCCAAGGCCCAAGATACCCCCATGTCCTGTCCATTTCACTAACGTGCTCCGAAGGACACCTTTACGTCAGGAGTCTCGCTATTTTCAAGTCAATTGATTTTAAACGACTATCTTTTAAATATTTTTACGAATGGAACCTTTGATCCCAAGTGATAAGTATATATTTTACTTTTTTGGGATAAATTCACAAAAGCTTCATGAAAAATTAAGAGGTTTTTATCTGTGATTGGGTCATTTCAAATTAGAAAACCGCTGCAAAGTAGTTTGGTGGGCGCGTTCATTATATGGTGTATCTTTAATTGTGATCATTTCATGAACACTGTGCTTCCTGATGGAGGATTGTTTTGTTATAAAGAAATTATTCTTTGTCAAGAATCGAACTGATATATTTTCTATGACGCATAGGATTTCTTCTACAATATGAAATACACAAATACAATTTGAAATACACAAAAATACGAATTTATTAAAGTTTGAAGATTCCAGTGGTACTCAAAAATGTATTTTTACCTATCATTTACCTGAAAAAGATGTGAGTTAGTTATTTAATGACGAATTCGGTGTAATGCTTTGACAACTACTGATTTTCTAGAATTCGGGATGTCTTTAATCGTCTTTTCCGCAAGTTGTAAAAGGAACTGCTTTTGATCTTGATTCGTGAGGATAGAGATGTAAGTTTGGATTAAAGCAACCCCAAGTTCATTAGCATCATTAACAACTTTCGTCTTTACGACTTTCTCTTGAGCTTCAGTGTATTCCTTATTTTCGGGCCAAAATTCCGGATCTTCATTAAAAAATTCCTCACAAATGCTCATTACCTTGAAGAAACTTCTAGTGCTATTCGTGACGAAGTGAGGTAATTGTTGACTTAAGATCCTTGTTTTATCTACTTGAATTTTGCGTGGTGAATTTTCAGAACTTTTTTTATCTAACACTGCTACCATCGATCGTTTTACTGCCACTGGTACAGAAGGTTCAAAGAAGGCAAGGCCTACGAGTTTTTCATTATTGTACCACAAATGGCGAGACATCGTTGTGTATGCCGCTTCAGAAATTTTCGGGTTGATGGTTTTGTATAGTAACAAGTCTTTCATGAATTGCAGGTCATTCGATATGCTAATGTCGATCTTTGACACGTAACCCAGTTCTTTATATACACGCGAATTATGAAGACATTAAATTTCTGCAAAGCTGCGAGTTCAGTAAAACTAAGTTTAAATTCATCTCGAAATAAATAAATTTTAAGACCATAAATGATTCTCGCCATTCACCTAGCTCGATGAACCGCTCCAGGAGCCATAATGCTGACTTTTTGGCGGATCCCCTCGCGGATTTCTCACCCAAAAATATTAGTATAAGTTTTAGGACTTCTTTATAATCGTCTCGTGGATGAAAATTTTGCGTCTGATGTTAAACGAAGCTGCTCAACTCTTCCTTCACCGGTGTAATGATATGAACTATGCTGTGATCTTCTAATGCAGATTTGTGACGAAATTTATTAATAATTTTTCATTCACTTTGGAATCTTTCAAAGATTTTAACGGTTGGCCCGCTTGACGGTCCAAAGAGCAGTGAAGACTGAACTAGTAGGTAATTTCATTATGTGGTGCCTGCAAGCTAAAAGAGGAAGAGTTTTGCCTAATTTTTCTTCCAGAAGAGTACACGCCCCCAGATTTTCACCAGAATTGCTAGCAGTTGTGTCGGAACACATAGCAATAATGCGATCCACTACATGCCAGTCTTGAAGTAACTCATAGATTGCTTGAGCTTGAGCATCACCCGTTCCATTTTTAATTGCAGGAACACCTAAGAGTTTCATTGTATCTTCTCTTGAGATAATAATTGCTAAACAGGCAACCTTTTTCTTAAGTTAAGGCCGGCAGCAACTTTCCATCCCAATGAACTGTCAATAACACATCAGGATTAAAAGATTTTTTAATTTCCTTAGCTACTTTTTCACGATGCTCTTGGCATTTTGATCTAATGGTTTCAGCAGAACAACTAACATCTTCAGCATTCACATACAGGTATAGCGCTTCGCAAATGGTACTAACAATATATACAGCTTTCCTATTTGTAACTTTTGTTCGATCTAAGGCAGTGCAAACATCACCTGTCATAACATTGATTCTTTGCCTTTTTTGCTCGACATGAGATGGACCAGGATCAAAATTATCAAAAAGTTTACCTTCGATTTCCAAATCACTACTTTGATCATTCCTTTCCAATAAAGATTCATTTCCTTTTCTTCTACGCAGATTATTTGCTTTCTTCAAATTTTCAAGTCTGTAGTTATCTTTCTGTTCTGTTACTACTGATTCTGGCTCTTCACTTATTATTCCCATTTTTGTATTTACTAAAAAAAAATTTTATTAAAAAATGTGACCTGGGAAAAATTATTAGACGGTGGATTGTAAATTCAAATCATAAATATGTAGCAAACCATGTCTTTCTTTTTCTCACTGTAGAAAATGCTATACAAAAAATAAATCCAGTCTCATAGACAACGTTAAAAACGATTATTTAATGGTAATGTTTTTTCCCTTTAGGTTAGTGCGAAAAGACTAAAAACAAATGATATACAATTCGATGACACTGTACCGGATATTGGCGCCTTTCTCCAATTTTTTAAAGAATCCAATTCTTAAGCTCCTTTCGCTTGTATTATTTTTATTTTATTATTGTTTTTACATGTAATATATAATTATAAGTTTACCATATTGCCCGAGGTATATCTCCCATTCTTATTTATATCAAGTCTTATTTTAAACAATAAAAAATTCAAGAAAATCGATAAGCAAAACTTGTCAAAAGTTGTGTTTATATAGTTCAGTAGATTCATTTTATCAACTCGAATAAATTTTTTTTATACTTCAAATATTGGTGCATTTTCAAAATTGAGAATGTTTATCCTTCAAACGTTTACCAAATTGACAAATCTGTATACATCATAATTTTATGTAGTCACACAGGCCAGTAAAATACATCAAGCAATTTGTCTTTTCATAACGAATAAATTTAGTATTTACAATATTGATTTATTCCAAAAATTAAAAAAGTTTAAAAAAATTGTTCTCCTACAACCGTTAGAAAAATTTACAAATCTGTACATATCATAACTTCATTTGGTCGTAGAGTTTTTGTAAATATATTGATCCATTCATGTGGTCAAAATGAACAAATTTGATATTTATTGTGTTGCTATATTCTTAATATTACAAAAGAAAATTACTTATAAACGAAAAACTTAAAACTCCGAAAATTGTTAAAGATGAACATTTTTGTATGGAGATAGCTATGAACATTCTATTAAATTATGTCAACTAAATACCACCCATTGTTTGACAAAAAGTCTGGTTACAGTCTTACAGAGCCTGGTATTACTGAAAATACTGCAATAAAAAGGAACAAAATTTAATTTTTAATTTAACAAAATTAATCAATTAATTTTAAGAAAGTTCGCGAATTTAGCGAAAGATGGCCCTGCAACTGCACAGCTCAATAATAGCTTGATAAATTTGAAAATCACTTTCATATTTCAGACTTCACACTCCTTCCCCTATTTCCCTTTTTTAAAGAATTCTTCTTTTTTCCCCTGTTTTTAAGAAATTGGGGAATTCATTTGGAATTCATCTCTCTTGGTTGTAAATTGAACTACTTTCTTAAACATTCCATTTTTGGTTGAAGATTCATCTCTTTAGTTGAAATTTAACTATTGTGTTAAAATTCGTTTGATATTTGGTTGTAAATTAATTTGTTTAATAGAAAATTTATTTTTTTAGTTGAAAATTCAACAATTTGGTAGAAAATTCATGTATTTTGTTAAAAATTCATCTTTTTTGGTAGAATATTAATCTTCTTAGTAGGAAATTCATTTTTTTGGTTGAAAATACTATTTGGTTGAAAGTTTACAAGTTTACAAGTTACAAAACACGTTTACGTACGTTTCGAAGAATTTTCCTCGGAATTCTCTTATGATAATTCCATCCGAAATCGTTCAACAACATCGGGAATTGTTTCTTCGCACATTTAAAACAGAATTTAATTTAAAACAACAGATAATTCAGCCATTTATTTGCGAAATATACGTATAAAACTTTGGTGGACGTAGCTGATACTAATGCAAGTCTTTAATTTATCAAAAGACATCTGTTTTTTTTTATTTAAATATTGTTCGAAGAATGCTTATGGATTTAGCAATTTTTAGAAATGTGTGATTGTTTGAATTATTACTTTTTTCGATTAAAAAAATGGAATAATCTGAATAGATTGGTTTTGCATCAACAACAAATAAAGCACTTCATTTATGCACGATATTTTCAAATGAAATAATTCTTAATAAAAATCACTTTTAGTCTGGATTTTTTTCGCGATTCTTATAGTTTAGGATACCGTTTACCTGAAAAAAAAGTATATAAAATATAATATTTCAAGCATCAAGGGCATAAAGTTAGTGAGGGACAAGAATTCCAAACTCAATATGAAATGACCCAATTATGTTATGACTTTGCTTAAAGACGTTATTTAATTTGATCACTCCTGTTGGATTTATAGTCTCCCGTTTCTTTCCTCTTATGATGACTCTTAACAATCTACCTTCTTGCACTGTTTTTCTGTTATATGTACATTAACCAGAGCACAGTGACTAATCGGATTGGTCACAAGATTCTGTCAGGCAGAAATATTTTCAGCAGAAGGTTCGAAACGTGATCCTTCTTTCTTGAAGCACTCTGTTGTCCTTCTGCTAGTAAAACTAAGAAACCGGAAAACTTTTCCTAGAAAAAGTCAGATGACCTCTTTTTCACGAAATTGGTTTCTTCGGAGATGAAAAAATTTAAACATCTTTAAATAAAATCGGGCGACAAACATCCCTTTAGAAAAAATATGTATTTGGGTTCTCAGTTTTGATAAAGATGCAAGTCAAAATTCTTTTCTTCTTCGTTGTTTAAAGTACATGGACTTAAAAAACGAATTGTTTATGGATGATTCTCCCAAAACGATCCTTTCACAAGGAAGAAATTTTAAAAAAATTATCTATTTTTACTGAAAACCCTCTGATTCGGTTTTATTTTAAACTGATACAACCCAATGAACTTTAGGGCAAACTAATATTTCGGTTGCGCCATCCTCTCAATTCCTATTACTTTTGAGGAAAAAACCGAAAGCACATAAATTGATGCACTGACAATCAATCAACTGGGTGAAAGAAGTCTAAATGTCGCTATCTGAACATGCGAGGTATCTATACTATATAATTTTTTTGTTTCGGATGAGGGTATAAATATTAATTTGTCTTACAAAATAATTATAATTTCGTTATTTAAAAACATTTAATATCTTTTTAGCTCGCTTTAGTACATGATGTCATGCACTACGCGCTCGGATACTTTCGTTCAAGTACTTCGTGCTCGACTTAGTTCACAGTGTAATGCATATGCAGAAGCTTACTTGCAAATATCACAAAACTGTCGAAACCTTTACTTTTAAAGAGATTACTATTTTTTTTATTTATTTTAGATTAAAAGGAAAATTAATTTATTTAGAACTCTATCGGCCTTAAAGAACACATTCCCATTACAGTACTTGCGCTTCGTGATCGATTTTTATATGTTTTTATATAATTCTCTAATAAATTATATAATTACAAAAATTTGAATTTTCGAATTTTCAATAGTATTTTCAATATTGTTCTATATCTGTTCTACCAAAAAAAGGTTGAAGACGATTCTGATGATTTATACTTTCTGCTTTTGTTAGTTTACTTGCATTGCTGAAAAAAAACATTTGCTAACTAACTAGAAGGGTACTGAGCACGAATGCACGTACGTATTTGATGAATATAATATGTTCGTACAAAAATATGCAGGGGGCCTTTCTTAGGCATTTCTCCCCTATCTATTTTCGGGGATTATTTCCGAATATTCTCAACTAACGTAATCTGGAAAAAAATACCAGAAATTTTAGCAACTTAAAAAAAAATTAATTACATGTAAAATGATCATCTCGGAAGAATCAATCTTATATTCCTCAAGTTCGATACTTCAAAATACCATTTCAAATTGATAATCAACATTAATGGGGAAGTTCTCTTTGTGCCTCTGCAGAATGCAAATTATTTGACAACCTCGTGAGACTTAAAAATAAATCTTTAAGCAGATTTAGAATTTTTTCCGTCGCTATGGAGGTATCGAATCCGGAATCCCTATAATCTTTGAGTAAATGTTTGATTTCATAAAAAAAAGTCTTTTCAACGTGATGACGTGAATCATCGCTTAAGAAGGCAATTATCGGACCCTCTTTTACTATGCAACATGAAGCTCTGCACATGATTCAGTAGCATGAGAGAATTAAATCTAACTATAAACATTCTTGGAGTTCTTTAACGCTGGTCTCATTTATTAAAATCATCAGTTTTTTATCTCTGAATATGTTTGAAGATATTATTCTCAGTTGTCAGTGCAAAAAATTATATATGAGAATGGGTTCTTTAAACCTTTTTTTTTGCTTAATTCGTGAACAGAATCTCGTACTACAAGACAAGGGAAATATCGAAAAGTTTTGATGAGTTTCACATAAATATACCAAAGTCCATAGTAGAGAAAATTTTAAAAACTATCTCTGCTTTGGGGTTCGAGCCCGCGACGACGTGACAATATAGTTACTGTGCTGAACTAAAACTCTAGCACGTTACTATCTGAGCCACGGTCTGTCTCCATATGATTTATTTTTCTCTCCGTCCAAAACACATTCTTATAAATTTTGAATCACAAAAACCAATAAATGTCTGATATGCAATATGAATTTAAAAATCTTCTTCTTATTACTTTTTTCCAGTTGTTTGTTTCTGTCGACTTATTGTTTCTTTTTTTAAACATTACTGTTAATAGAATTTGCTCCATTCTTTGTTTCTTTCGTTATCCTTATAATGGTTTTTGTCTGCTATGCTTGGACCAAATGATCAGCAGCGTAATCACCACAGGGCAACACCAGCACTATAGTGCACCATGTTTCTGACATCATCCATCTCGCGAAAAAGCGCAGGAGGAGCCAGGAATGATAATTAGCTGTTATTACTCATAGTCAGTTCACCTGAAAATGCTACCGCAGTTTACGATGCAGCTGCACCAATACCAATTTCTTTTCAGATAAAAGAAAAACACACTACCGATGAACAAAGAAAAACTCTTAACCTTTAGGGCCAAATGATCCACCTCTCAATAAAAGCTACAGATAAATTTATCTAACGGATAGGACACTTTAATGTTGATTCACCGTTCGATAGCACTATCCCACAGATGAATCACAAGTTACCAGTAAGATTACTATCGGCCGACCGAAGTGACCAATAAGGAACTTATCCAGCAATTTTATTATTATTATACCATTAAGCCAAATCCCTTTCCGGGTAAGCGTAACTCTTTTGGTTCTAGCCTCGTTATACTACCGGGGATCAAGGACATATGATAAGGGTAAGTAAGGGTCTCCGAAATGATCCAGTATCCTCTCGGCACCTTCGCGTTGCACACCAACCCATCTATTCATATTTCCGAGTGAAATTATTCTTTCGCCAGGATCACAAGTACCTAATATATCATTTAACGAGTCCCAGAAAGTATTTTTTACATCCCTCTTGTCACCATCAACTGAAGCGTAGCACGCTATAATAAATATGCTTCTGATTCCCACTTTCATTCTAATCCATAGTAATCTAGGAGATACACATTCATACTTTTTGACATGTTTTTTTGCTCTCTCATTCATAATCGGACCGACTTCTTGGCGACCATATGTTTCATTATCTATTCCTGATCAAAGTTCGAGTCCGTTCTCTATCTTACCTCAGATCCCGTTTCCTTTGTTTCCGGTACGCATAAAATATCTAGCTTCCTTACACACATTGTATCCCGTAATTCCTTTTCCTTAAGGTCATTTACACCTCTAGCATTCCAAACATCCAATCTCCATTCATCGCCTGAAACTTTTCTGAGGATATGCCCTTCGTCAACAGAAGCTTCAATCCTATCTAAACGTGAAATATAGAAAAAGTGAGGTTAGAATTATTGTCGTCAACATGGAAGCCGCAAATTTTAACGAAATGGACTTTGGTGAATTGAATGATAACTTCGAAATCTTATATTACCCGTATTGACCCTATATTATTAACATAATAAAAATTTGTAAATAATAGTGAAAGATGAAAGTACGAAGAACAGATAATTGATTAAGAAATAAGAATGATTTTTGTTTTAAACAAGAGTTCCCTCTTTTTATATAATTTTTTGCTGTAAAAAAAGTCAGATAACATCCAGGGTAGCTTTTGTCACTTTTGTAAATGAGTGGCAATTTAAAAAAAGTATTTTGCAGTCCATTGATCGTGATTATTACTTTTTTATACAGTACGTAGTACTTCTTGCTCAGACATCCTTTTGACCTTAATAACTGTTACAATACCTTTAAGGTGCAAGGCATATGCTTTAATTTAAGACCTTTTTCAAGGTTTTAGAACGCCTGGGAGTTGCGTAAAATTGGTCAAAAACACGTTTTTGGAACTTTTGACCTTGTTTTGTTCAAAAACTAGAGCCAATTCACTATTCTCGTTTTTGGATTCAGTTTCTACGGAAAAAAACCTATCAGAATCAGTTGGTTCCTCAATCTTAATTTCATGAAATTTTGTTAACTTGTTTTATTAATTGTTTGAAAAATTTTAAATTTAAATAAGTTAAACATAATTTTTTTAAACAGCTGCTTTTTATTTTGAGATTTCTATTGTTAAATAATTTTGATATCATTATTTAAACATTTAATTTGAAATAAATAATTACATTGAATTTTGAATTTTACTAATATGAAACATGAATCATATGCGCCTGAAATTTTAATCGTATTTTCATCAACGTTATGTGTACGTTGAAAAAGAAATGTTATACCATTAATTTAATCATTCAATTAATTTTCATTTACTCCAATATTTGTATAGCTAGTATTCATCACCCGATATAATTGAAAGATAACTATCCAACAGATGAAATGTAGTGGATCAACCCATAACCATTATCCGTCAGATAATCCGTCTGATAAATTTATTCTACCAGATAACTATCCATCACTTTAATGAGGTGCGGATCATCTGGCCCTTAGATTGTTTAGATAGTAAACGTCAGATAAAATTTAACCAAAACTTAAATTAGACGTGAACTAGACGTAATTATACGGTATAAAATACTTTGATGTTTTTTGATGGCTTAATATGTAACTAGTGTCTCCCCTTACACGTACAATGCAAGATGTAGGATTACCCATCGTAGTAAACGTCAACAGTGGTATGAAATTTTTTAAATAATTAACTTATATATCAATCATGCAGGCCTCGAATCGACTAGAATGTTTTTAAAAAAGTGGCATAAGTCACCTAAGACGCAAGAAATTTCGAAAAATTTATTTCTTTAGGAATACAGAGTAAAAGTTTCAGGCAAAGTCTCCAATTTGTAATATTTTTTTTTAACGAAGGAAATCTAGCATAAAATACCCATGGATTCGTGAATTATGTTTGCACAAGTAAAATTAACTATAAAGTCAAGACATAGACTTAAAACTTAAAAATTATTGAACCCATTGAAACTTTATTTTCTAAGTTATAACTTATAAGGCATGAACAAGTTGAACAAAACCGTATCGTAAAGAAATTATTCCAAAAAACGATAGTGATAATTTTGTGTTCTATGGAGGTATTTTGAATTTCTAAAAGATTTTTTTTGCTTAAATTATACACTCAACTTGGGGTGATATTTTACTTCTAATAGATTTCAATAATTTGAAGGGATTTCAAACGATTTTTAAGATCTTAGGGTAATATTTCAAATCCTTTGAAATTCCATAAAATTCAAAATTTAACTGTTGAAAATTCAATTTTAAATTTTCTTCGATTTCTAATAGTTGAATTTTCAGCAGTTGAAAATTCGAGAAAAGAAGTGAATTTTATATTAAAAACAAGAGCTAAAAATTTTATATTTACACAATTTTACATGAAAGTTGATTAAATAAATATTCTAATTCATAAAATAAAAATTTGGGAAAAAGTCGTCTTTTCGGTTTAAAAATTCAAATGTTTTTTTGATAATTTCTCTGTTTGGCTTGAAACTTCAACAATTTGGTTAAAATTGTTATTCTTTCTGGACTGGAAAGTCTTGGTTGAAAATTCAACTCTTTTGTTAAATTTTGTCTTTTCGATTTGAAATTTCATCTCTTTTGGTAGAAAATTCAACTGTTTTGCTAAATTTCGTCTTTTTGTTTGAAACTTTGGTTATTTATTATTATTTATTATATTATTATATTATTATATCATATATATAATATTATATATTATTATTATTATATTATTATATGATTTATTATTCATTTATTTATTTGGTTGTTTAAAATTAAAATCTTTTTTGGTCGAAAATTGGTCTTTTTTTAATGAAAAATGAACTATTTGGTTGCAAATTTATGTATTTTGTTGAAAGTTTGTCTTTTCTGGTAAAAAATAATTCTTCTTGATTGAAAATGCAACTACTTGGATAAAATTTGAACTGCTTTGTTAAAAATTAATTTTTTTGTTTGAAGATTCATCATTTTAGATGAAAATTCACCTCTTTGGTTGAAAAATTATCATTTTTATTTGAAAGTTCAACTATTTGTTTCAAAATTCATGTATTTTGTTGAAGGTTCGTATTTTCTGGTAGAAAAATGTTATATTTACATAATTTTACATGAGAATTTAATAAAAAATCATATCAATCCACGAAAAATTTTTTTGGGAAAAAGTCGATTTTTTTTTAAACGAGTCGCCATTGGCAAATCATGATTTGTGAAAACGAAATTAATAGTCCTCCAATGGAATCTTAGTAGAGGACTTATGAGATTTAAGAAAAAATCCCAACTCTGATTATCTTTATATTTATTTTATTATTATATTTATTTATTTATATTTTATTATATATATATTTATATATTATTTATATTTTTTATATTTTTTATTTATTATATTTATTATTATTTTTTAATTTAAAGTATTTTCTTCACTACTTTTTATTTGAAAAACTAATTTTTGACTGATTTAAAAAGACCCCTTTTTTAGTACTTCTTTTTCTATTTTTGAGGACATTTTCTTCTTTAGAAAGTAAATAGCTGAATAATTTTACTTTGATACTTTTTCAATTGCACAATTTCAAACTATAGTAGCAAGTGAAATTGAATATTTATCAATTGAATCCTGCAAAATGATATAATAAAATTTTATTTCAGATTGGAAGGAACAATTTTAAATATAAAGCATTCAATTTAAAACAATTTTTAGAGTGAAAATTTAAAAATGTTTTGCATCAAAAACCGTCTTGTTCGAAATTCAAATTGTTCAAAATTTTACAGTTTCCAACTGAAAGTCTTAATTATTTATAAATGAGTTAATTTCAAATTCAAAGTCTTAACAGTTGAACATTTTTCAGTGTTTCAATGTTCAATGTTCAATTTGATTTTTTTTTCTATTTGATAGGCCTCGAAATAAAAATGGTTCAATCCTAATGGCTTCTCTTTTTGAATCATACGTACAATTTTGAATATTTTTTATTTCGAGAGTCTTTAATTTTTTATTTTCAATTTTAAACGCTTCAAAGTTCAAATGTAGAATTGTTCCTCATTAGATTTGTAAGTTTGGGTATTCTTATGAGTATTTTAATAGGTACTTCAAAATATAAATTCAGTTTTAAACAGTCTCAATTCTAATATTTTTAAATATTCGGGAACATTTTTTTAAAACCCGGAAAATGAGTTGTAATTATTTCTGTCTTGTGTGGCCACGAGGGTGGTGGCCCTTATTTTTTAAAATCATAGTTTTTTGTTCTCACCCTCTAGTTTTGTTCGAATGCAAAAAAAATTATCTCCAAATTTGAGAGATATCGGTTAAAGGCCATGAGTTTCCCATTGATTTAACATAGGGAAAGGTCAACTTCTTACATGTTTATTTGACTTATAAAACATTTTTTTCGGTCACCTATTCGTCACCTGTTTTTGAAAAAAAAAATTTACCTATTCACCCTTTTTAACTCCAATAGGTACTGTGATGACTGGGAATACCATATTCCCGCACGATAATCTCACAGTAGAAAAATCTGACACTTTGCGCACACTTTACAGACACGAAATGTCGCCATTTTCATGCATGTGTTGCAAAAATATTGTTTTTCTCATAAAATAATGAGCATTGTGCGATTTTTCTATATTATCGTGCATAACATCCACATAAAAAACTGGGGGTAAGAAACGTTGTAAGTAACCGGTGAAACGGGGTAATGGCAAGCTGGGTAACTAAGGTTGGGGTAAACTCACTGTGGAAAGTGGAAACTCGATAGATTCCGCCTATGGAATCCGCTAGAGGCAGCACACAATCAACAACTTTTACACCTCTTTCCAATAACAAATATAAAAAAAATCACTGCACCTTGGGGGCCATCCATAAACTACGTAATCAATTTGAGGGGGGCAACGGTACAGTTAAATAATAACTTGATAAGTTTCTTTTTGCCCCTGTTTCAAGAAAATTCCCCTCTTTCATCCATTTTTTTTTGCTTAAATTTGAACTGTTCAGTTAAAAATTTAATTATTTTGATGAAAATACAACTATTTTGTTAAAAAGTCATCTTTCTTTGGTCAAAACTTCAACTACTTGGTTGAAAGTTGAATAACTTTGTTAAAAATTCATGTTCTTGGCTGAAGACTTATCTCTTTGGTTTGAAGTTTAACTATTTTGTTGAAAATTCGTTTCATTTTCAGTTGAAAATTATTTTTTTTAATTGAAAATTTAAATATTTCATTTTTGGTTGAAAATTTACCTTTTTTATGTAAAAATTCATCTATCCAGTTTAAAATTGACTTTTTTTAGTTGAAAATTTAAATATTTTATTGAAAATTCGTATTTCTTGGTAGAAAATTAATCTTCTTACTTTAAAAATAATCTTTTCGGATGAAAATTCCACTATTTGGTTAAATGTTGAACTATTTTGTAACAAATTCTTCTTTTTTTTAGAAGATTCATCATTTTACTTGAAACGTCATCTCTTCGGTTGAAAATGTATCTTTTTTAGTTAAAAATGCAACTATCTGGTTGAAATTTTTCTTTTTCAGTTGAAAATTCAACTGTTTGGTTGAATGTTAAACTCTTTTGTTGGAAATTCATTTTTTTTAAAGAAGGATCATCACTTTAGTTGAAATTTCATCTCTTTGATTAAAAATTTAACTATTTTGTTGAAATTTTTTTTTTGGTCGAGAACTAATTTTTTCGAATGATAATGTACCTATTTCATTTTTGGTTAAAAATTGATTTTTTGAGCTGAAAATTGATCCTTTCTAATTGAAAATTCATCTATCAGATTGAGACCTCATGTATTTTGTTGAGAAATCATTTCTTTTTTGGTAGAAAGTTGATCTTCCTTGTTGAAAATTCATCCTTTTTTGTTAAAAATGCAACTGTTTGATTGAAAATTAACCTTTTCTGGTTGAGGATCTAACTATTTTGTTGAAAAATCGTCTTTTTTGGTTTAATTCAACTGTGTTTGATTTCAAATTAAAATCTTGTTTGGTTGAAATATAAATTATTACATGTTTCGTTGCGAATTCATCTTTTTTGGTTAAAAAATAAACTACTTGGTTTAAAGTTGAATTACTTTGTGAAAAATTTATTTTTTTGGTTGCAGATTCATCATTTTTGTTGAAAAGTCAACTACTTGGTTGTAAATTACCCTTTATGTTGAGCATTCATATTTTCGGTTTGGAAACTCAACTGTTTTGTAGAAAATTCGTCTTTTTGGCTTGAAAATTGAACAATTTGGTAGAAAATTAAGCTGTTTGGTTGAAGATTCATATTTTTGGTTGAAAATTCAACTATTTGGTAGAAAATTAACTTTTTTGATGAAAAATCATATTTTTGGCTTAAAAATTCATCTATTTGGTTGAGGATTGAACTTTATTGTTAAAAATTCGTCTTTTTCATTGAATTCAACTACTTGGTTGAAAACTCATGTATTTTTTTTGCGTCTTTTGATAGAAAATAATCTTCTTGGTTGAAAATTAATCTTTGTAGGCAATAATACAGCTGATTTGTTAAAAACCAAACTATTTTGTTGAAAAGTTTATTTATTTTTTGAAAATTGATCTATTTTGTTAATGACATCTTTTTTTATTGAAAATTCAACTGTTTGTGGAAAATTCGTCCTTTTGGATTGAAATTTTACCTTAGTAGCATTGCTCAAAAAAAGTGTCAAATAGTGTAAATAGTGGCGTGAGTGAAGCCCTGCACATACAGAAACTGGCCCTTGTCATTTTTCTGAATCAAATGAAAAAAATTCGCACAAATATTTGCAATTTTTTTTTATTTTGCGTTTTCGACGAGTCTTTCGAGGAACTTGACCTCCGGTTCATACTGCGATTCAAACCTGGTCATAACAGACTTTTTTTAAGTCGCTTCTGGGTCGTAAAACTTCTCTTTTTCTATTATACGGTAGAGGTAGCGATCTCGATGAAGGAGAGAAGTGGTTCGACGATTTTAATCTCTCGGAGTGCCCTTGTGCCTCTACTCTTGGTTCTTGGCCCCATCGGGCGAATGGCGATCGTCAGGCCCTTTTCATCCCATCTTGCTTCCACACACGAATTTCTCATCTGTCTTTTTTTTTGCACATGCTCTGTTCCTTTTCTTCTCAATCCTCTGCTCGAAACGTGCATCGGCTACCGCTACCGCGCACTACTGCCCGTGCGATTCTCTTTCACCGTGCAGGTTAAACACGTGGGCCAAGGGAGAAAAGAAAGAAGCCAAGGTAGATGGGATATTCCAAACAAAGATGGCCTAAGGCTTTTATTTGAAAAATGCCCTACTTTTTGGGGGAAAATCCATGCATAAAACTTCATCAATGTAGAAACGGTCTCCGTTGAACTTGAAGTACTTGTAAAGGTTGCACTCCATGTCGGATTCACAAAAGACAAACATTTATCTCACCGATTTTTTTTAACTTACACAACTAGGGTGTCTACCTGACCGGGAAAACCGGAAAATGACTGTGAATTTGATATATGACCAGGATTTTTCTCTCGAATGTACTAATGGGTGATTGTCAAATCGAAGGCAAAGTTGAGTGACTAAACTGGCAATCAGGTCATTATTAATAATTTAATAATAAACAAAAATTATTTCATCACTTATAAAGGTTTGAAATTTAAAAGGGGCACATCGGAAAATAAGAAATAATTATGCAACTTGAAGTCGAAATATGGGAACTGAATAAATAATAAATACCTGTCTCATTATACAATAGAGGCGACTCCATCCAAGACATAGTCGTTTATAATAAACGTAATTTTTTCAAATCTCCAGACGTCTCTGACATTTCTTTAAAGGTTAGAAAATAATAAATAAACAAATATTTAAACAAACCATTGATCGATGCACATTCGCATACACGTGTGTATATGCTGTCGAACGGGAATGAATAGGCAAAAACGGTCAAATGAATCCTTTTTTTAAATTACAAAAAAATGAACACATTCCAATTATAAAAAGTCGCCTGATTATAAAAGTGGACTTCGCCGAGAAGGTAATATAATCGTTTTTATAATTTTTTTCCCATCAGCAATTGGTTTTTAACAAACACACGGTAATGAATTTCATTTTGTCAAAATGCATTTCAGTTTCTATATCGAATCCTAAACACAATTCACGACGAGTATTTTATTTATGGCAAATTATCTTCTGTAAAACATAAATTTCCCAATATTTTTCAGTGTTTTTTAATATTCTTTAGGTGTAGTGGCATTTCTCCTTTTGACAACACGATTCACGATGAGTGTTTTATTCGTAGTATTTTATCTTCTGTGAAACATTAATTTCTCAAAGGCCTCAGTTTTGAAACAGAGCAGGTTTTCCAAATTTACGCAGCAAATTTCAAATAGTTTCGTCGATTAAACAAAGATGAGCTCTGTGAGATTTTCAGATTCCATCTCAAGAGTTTTCTCGTAAACAGTTGCAAATGAATCGTGGCGCGAGTTAGGCCGCTTTCTCAAAATATATTTAAAAAATCTGTCAGCTTCTTCTATGCGCTTATTTTTCAACATTTTTCAGTATTTTTAAATATTCTTTACGTGTAGTGGGCATTTCTCCTATTGACAACACAATTCACGATGACCGTTTTAATAGTAGTATATTATCTTCTGTAAAACATAAATTTGTAGTGGCTTTTTGAAAATTTATGGAAAGTTTTCGAAAGTTTGGAAGGATTTTGAAATTTGTAAGTTTTTAAAAATTGAATTTTCAAAAATTAAAATTAAGGGAAGTTTATCAGCTTGTTAGGTTTTTATTCACAGTTGAGAATTCTTATCACATTTTTGGAGCATTGAACTGTCCTTCACCATCTTAGATGCCAAACTGCAGGAAACTGGTGCCCTCATCAGTGTACAGCACAAACCGATTATAACTCCTTTGGTTCTGGCTTGGCGTTCATACTTTCTTTTGCATGACCGAAGTCTGGTGTGACTGAGGTTATGAATGGACACTCCACCTTATGACGATTTAGCTGTTTAATTTGGACATGATTTTATACTTTTGGAATAAATTTCTCGCGGCAAGTTGTAGTTGGGCGTATACTTTTAACAAAAATAGTACAAATAATAATGTAGCCTCGGATAGGATTGACACTTCTGTTGACGAAAGGCATGCCCTTTGGGAGGACATGACCTTGAGGGCATTGCCCCTGTTCATTCAAACGACACACTCGTCCCACAAGACCGTTCCAACACGGGTCGCTGATCAATCTCTCTAGCAATCACCCCAGGTGAAGAGCTTCACACAGCCATTATATTAATCCACTAAGCAAATCTCTTCACACAGACCCATTAGTAACCAAAATCTTTCGTCAGACATCACTCCTCTTCTTATAAACAACTGTTCTCCATACATCCCTATCCTTGCGCAATTCTCCACGCAACTGTTAATTTTATAAACAATATTTTTCTTCAATACAAATTTGTTAATAAAAATGTACCAACTATATTTGTAGAGAATCTTTCAAGAAATAAAATGAGCTCTACAATATTAGGATTAAATAAGAATTGCAACTTTTCCCTAAAGAGAAAGAAAAAACGTAACTCTCTAAATATTTATTGTTTAGTAAACAAATTTAAATGAATTGATGTCAAATTTTGTCGGTCTACTGGTCATATACTATATATTTGTTAAAACGTTCAACGTTTCGCTCTTCAACGAAGAGCCTCTTCAGTTGTACAACAATTTAAAAAACCTGAATAAAGTTTATAAAACATAAAATATGTTGTCACATTTTGTAGAAAACAAAAGTAAAAACAATTGTTATGATCATTTCTTTACCATATTACATCAATGGGTGAAGTTTCAATATTACTCATGGAGAATATGAGTCGTTCGTTGCAAGTCAATAAAACGTCAAAGTAGTATATTCTTTCATACTGTAATTCATACTACTAAATAATAAAATTCCAAATTTTCGTAGTGTATAATAAAAATATGTATAAACGTGAAACGAATTTCTCATGGTATTAGCATCATTAGGATTTTCTTATAAAAATATTGGTGGGCTATCACTTAATCCTTCAGCTGTTTAAGCATAATTCGAGGAGTTTTATGAAGGATCCTTGAGGCAGGCAGGTATGATCACTAATTCGTGACCACTTCTTTTTTATGTTTGCGATAATCAACTTATGTGAAATATTTGTAAATAATGAAGTGACATCAAGTGATATCACTTCATAATCATCAGGGATATATTCAATATTTCTAATCTTTTTTACAAAGTCAAAACTGTCTTTAATAAAAGTGTTAGTTTTTCCTAAAATTTTCTGGATTGGAGCACTAATAAATTTAGATAAATTATATAAAGGGGATCCAATAAAAGAAGTAACGGGCCTCATAGGTATGCCTTGCTTATGTACTTTCGGCAAACCGTAGAAACGGAAGAGACTCTTTGTCTAAGAGCGAAACGTTGAACGTTTTTACCAAGAATATATATGACCAGTAGACCGACAAAATTGACATCAATTCATCTAAATCTTTTACCTGGTCAACAACTAAAATATCACCTTTTATTTTCATTAGTGTCTACATAATAAATTTTGTTGATCAAAATCGGTGGAGCCGTTTTCGAGAAAAAACACTTTTTTGATTTTCCTTTCCCCCTATATAACTCCCACCAAAATGCATTTCCAGGATTATCGTTAGAAGAAATTTTACTTCACATGGATAGAAACCTATGACAGAAATTTCAACTTAATGCTTCCGGGGCAGATTTTGTATGCTTACCTGGCTAGGCCCTTTGCCTATGTTTGCCTCAAATTCACTACAGCACCTTTTCGGGATTGCTGCAAGACCTGAAAAAGTTATAGAATTTCGAAAAAGTTCTGGAAAACCTGAAAAAGAAATTTGCGAAAAATAACTGGAATTTAGATGTAAGTTATGTAATCCAATTAGTTATTAATATATTGCAATATCAAACAATAATAATGGTGAGCCAAATCACCTGAAGTAGCGGGGAACTTGACGCAAGTGCAGTACTTCAGAAAAACTAACATTAACCTATTTTACGTATATTTTATTTAAAAAATCTGCTTTCACTTATTATATTCAAGACATCAAGCTATTTGAAGTACATTATTCCATTATTTACAGTTGTGTACAGGGTTTGATTGAAAAGTAATGAGCCTTCCCGCGCGGAGCGTCTGCCAAGCGATCAACCGAATCGGCTGGTG
>JAUMHM010000031.1:60452005-60471554 GCA_032362435.1 Melikaiella ostensackeni
ATTTTATCTTGAAAACGTTTCAAATCGAATAATATAAAATTAAGATTTTCATAATCAGACAATTTCAAATTTAAACCTTTAAAATTGAACAATTTCTATGATATCATTGTAAATGTAAGTTCTTCAAAAATGAAAAATGTTGTATTAAAGATTTTAAAAACTTAACTACTTAAAGTTGAATAATATTTGAATGTAGAAGAAAAGCTGAACGATTTTCAAACTGAAACATTTAAATTTTATGATTTTAAATTGTAATCGTTATTTTAAGTAAATTTCAATTATATGAATATATCAATGAACATAATATATTTTACAAAATTAAAAAATAATTTTAGACGATAAATATTCACGATCCTTTCGATGAAAATTTAAAAAAAAACAGTTATAGGACTTTCAAAATTTTCAAAAAGTAGTAAAAATCATTTTTTATAACAGATCAAGAAGTCTAATCGAAATTTTCGGTAGATATTGAATGTATTTAGAAATTGAATCCATGACAATTTTTGATTAGACCAAAATTTAGACAAGAATTACAAGATTTACAACTGATCCTAATGCCATTTTTCGACTGAACACAAATTTATTGAGATTTAGAATATAAAAAATTTTCAAAAACTACCAAAAACCAGCTTCTAAGAATTCGGAAAATTTAAGCGCAGTTTTTAGAAGATGTTAAATATTTTTTCTTCCATACATATTTAATTAATTTGAAAATTTATTAAAATTTTAACAAACTTCTTGCTGTTTTTCTCAAATAAAGAAACCTAAGCGTTTCTTTGAGACCATACTAAAACAAAAAATAGTCTTTTTTATTTAAAAATTTGAAACTTGAAACAATTTTTAATTTAAAATTGTTTTATCCCTCAGGGTTTGATTTGAAAATGTTCATGGTTAAGTATTTTAGTTTTACTTCGTACACTTCAAAATTTAAAAATAGATAGTGTTTTTAGTGCTTAGACGATTCCAAATTGACAGCGTTTGAAATAAACAATTTTGATTTTGCAATATTAGACAATTTCTAGACGTTTTAAATTCAACAATTTCTGAATTATCAATTATTGCACATGCAAATTTTTCAAATATGAACAATTTTCAACTGAAGATTTAAAAAATATAACTATTTAAAATTTAACAGCATGTGACTAGCAATATTTATGGAAACAGTTAAGATCTCCAGATACGTAAAAAAAGTGGCATCGATGAAAATTTTTAAATTACGAAAGTAAGAATTTTTTCTAACATATCTTACTAACTAGAATTAATCATTTCTCAAATTATTTAACTCGTTTTAAAAAATTTAAGAACTTTTTAATATTTAAAAATGTGTAATTATGGATTTTCAAATAGTTAAAGGTTTTTTAAAGGAAAAGTTAATGAATAATTTTTAGTGACTTTACATTCATGGAATTTCAAATGTTTTATACTTATTTTAATAGATTTTTACGTTTCCAAGGGATTTTAACAAATTTCCAGAGAACTTTAGGGAATAAATTGAATTTTATTTCAAGGAATTTCTACGAATTTCAACAATTTCAAGGGGTATGAAGGAATTGGAAAATTTTCAAAAGATTTTAAAGATTTGAAGTTTCTTTATCTGATTCCAAAGAACTTCAAGAGATTTCGTTTCAAAAATTTTTAGAACTCTTAATATTAAAAAAAAAATTATTATTGATTTTTAAATAGTTTATGTCTATAATATTAGAAAATAAAACCTAGGGACTTCAACGCGCGCTTAGCGCGTATATTTTATTTAATCGATTTTTTTTAGAGGAATTTGAGGAATAATTTTTATTGAATTATATCCAAGGAATTTCAAGTGGTTTCTACTTATTTTAATGGATTTTTACGATTTCAAGAGATTTAAAGGGTTTTTAATGAATTTCTAGAGAACTTTGGGGAATAATTTAAATTTTATTTCAAGGGATTTCTACGGATTTCAACAATTTCGAGGGATATGAATAAATTAGAAAAATTGCAAAGGATTTTAAAGATTTCAAGTTATTTTAAAAGATTCCAAAGAACTTCAAGAGATTTCGTTTCAGAAATTTTTAGAAATCTTTATTAAGGATTTTTAAATAGTTTATGTTTTTAATGTAAGAAAATTAAAAAACCCAGATGCGTGAACAAGCGCGTGCATTTACTGCTGAATGTAAAATTTTTTAGGCGCTCAAACTTGAATTATTTTTAATTTGAGTTTAAAAGCATGCAGAGTGTGGTTTCAAATTTACATTAAAAGTATTAAATATAGTGAGGATGTGAAAAAACAAATCTTAGAAATAAATATTTAATTATACTTATAAGTAACACGATTTGAACTTTTCATAAGAAAGTAGATTTCATGTCAATCTTTAATACAAAAAAATATTTATGAATAAAAATTGTTTATTTGTCAAATTTTATTTTAACTGGGAATTTTTTTATATCTCCGTGAATGTATTTCCAACGACCTACCTATAGCCAATTAAAAAAAAATTTTAATGCCAAAAATCATTAAAAAATCATTTCACATTATTTGAAAACTATAAAATTTCTTATAAAATGATTGTTTCTCAATTTCTACATATCAAAATAACTGTTTAATCTTTTCCCTATTTCTTTTACTTTTTCGTGAAAAAATTACCCTACTTCCCAATTTTTGAGCTCCCTCTGCGCTGTGATCCATGTATTTATATTCCAATAAAATATCAATTAGGAATAAAAAAGCGTTTCAAATTGTTGTTTTGAAAATTAAAATGAAAAGATTTACTGATTGTGAGTTGTTTCCAATTAGAATACAAATATTATGATCACATTCTTTATAATTCGCATTTATTTTTTCAGGGTGGCCACTGGACCAGGAAAATCGGGAAATAAGAGGGTATTTTTTCAGGCCGGGAAATCCGGGAAATGACAGTGAATTTAATTTTTGACTGGAAATTTCACAAATTTTAAGGAGAAAACTCTATCCAATCACTTGAAATATCAAAAATTTCATATCACATAATATAATGCAATTTGAAATAAGTTCGATTTCAACTGTTTTCTAATGTTAAGTTCAATTGTTTATTAACTTTTTCAATCATGAAATCGTGTAGTTTACGTTGGCGTAATTGTAAAATATTTTACTTTTCAAATATTCCATTTTTGGTCTTAATTTTGAAGCCTACACTTTCAATTCAAAGAATTTTAAAATGCAGTTTTGAAGACATAAACAATTAAAAATTAAAAGCATTTCAATTCGAATTTTTTTTATACAAAACTTGTTGATGTTGATCAATTGTGAATATAAATAATTAATGATCTTCAAAACTGAACAGTAGATTGAGTATTAAAAATTGAACAACAATTGATTTTACAAGACAACTCTGAATCTGTTCAAAAATAAACAATTTACAGATTTAAACGTTAAAAATTGAACTGTTTCAGTACGCAAGCCTCAGTAGTTAAAAAAATGTAAACGCAAATGTAAACGTCCGATTGAAATAATTTTCACTTTTAAAATAATTTGAGTTTGATAGATTTATAATCAAACGCTTTTACTCAATCACAAATTCTATTAAAATATTGTTTCAGTATAAAATATCCCATTTTCAATCCATTCAATTAAAAATATTTTAATTAACAAAAAGAACAATTTTTAAATATTTAGCAATATTTGACCGTTTATTCAAAATGAGAAAGTATAAATCAAATATTAAAAACTGAATTGTTTGAATTAGAAACTCTGAATCGTTAAAATTTAAAAGTGCTAATTTAAACTTTGAACGTTGCAATTTTAATTGTTCCATTTTTTAAAAGTTTAATTTGTAAGTCGAAGTGCTGAATTATGATGTATAAATAACAAATGAACAATGAATAATTCGAGACGACTTGAAATTAAAATAATTCGACTTCAAAGGATTTATGTATAAAAAAGCGTTTCAATTTCATCATTCTAATTTTGAAAGAAGGGCAGTAAATTTTGGTATTTAATTTTTATTCGAATTGAAAGATGAACTTTCATGTTTTTTTGGATTTTTATTGAGTTGAAGGCGAAATATTTTTAATTTTTAACAGTTTCGTTGAGTTTGTAAAACAGAAATTTCAGTTTTTCATTTTTGTTAAAGTGGCCGAGGGACATTTTATATTTTTAAGATTTTTATCGAATTGGAAAGAAGGAGATTTTTCTTTTCAATATTTTATGAATTATTTATAGAGTCGCAAGGGACGAAATTTTGGTTTTCAAGTTTTTCTGAACTGAAAGAGGAACTTCTTTTTTTTTAAACATTTTTATTGAGTTGGAAGGAGCGAATTTTTTTTTCTGCATTGAAAGAGGGACATTTTTTATTCTCAAGATTTTTATTGAGTGGGAAGGGAGGGAATTTTGGCTATTCATTTTTTTTCTGAGATGAAAGAGGGATATTTTTTATTTTTAACACGTTTATTGAGTTGAAAGGGAGAAAATTTTGTTTTCTTTTAAAGTTCTTTTTTAATTGGGAGAGACCCATTTGTTTATTTTTAAGATTTTTATAGAGTCGCAAGGGACGAAATTTTGGTTTTGAAGTTTTTTTAAACTGAAAGAGGCACTTCTTTTGTTCTCATCATTTTTATTAAGTTGGAAAATAGGAAATTTTGATTATTAATTGTTTTTCTGAATTAAAAGAGACGATTTTTTTCTTTTTTATATTTTTACTGAGTGGATCGGGGGCAAGATTGGTATTTTTAACATTCAGATGGAAACAGGGAACTTTTATTTTTTATTTTGTACTGAATTAGAAGAGTGACATGTTTTATTTTCAATTTTTTTTAGTAATGTGAGTTGAAAGGGATGATTAGTTTTAATTCAAAGCAATGAAAATAATAGCGTGAATTTATACTTCTTAGTCAGAAATATCTGAACTGCTCAATTTAAAAAAGTTCAAAATTTACATTTTTTCAATCTAATGGCATTTAATTTAACATTCTTCAATTGGAAAGTGTTAAACGCTTCCATTTTATACGTGTAAATTATTGAGCGTTTGAATTAAACATTTTTCAGACTTCAATTTTAAAAGTTTGAAACTCAAAAGAGTTCCATTCTAAGTGCTTCAATTTGAAGTTCAGTTTTGATTACTTCAGATGAAAAAGATTTCCGTTTTAAGAGTTCGAATTTCGTAATGTCAGTGGCCATGAACAATTCTTTCAAACCAGGAAAATACCGGGAAATGACCGGGAATTTTTTTCCTCAATTAAAACGACCACCCTGTTTTTGTATCTTGCAAAAAAACTTCAAAATGTTAATGCCAAAATTAAATTTTTCCGTTCTGGAAACATTCAAAATTAGACTTTGTCAAATTCCAAAAGGTTTCCAATTTGAAAATCCTTAACATAAGGAGTTGAAGTTTTCGAAACTTATCGATTCTTAAATTTAAAGCTTTCATTCTAATGAGCCAATAAGCATTCCAAAATTGCAATGGTTAAAACGAGTAAATTTACAGTTGAAAAGGATTGTTAATTGAATTTTTCCGTATACATTTTAACGTTAAAAAATTTTCAAATTTCCGTCACTTGAAGTGTCTAAAATTGAAAGATTCTAAAAAAACTGACGGTATTTGTCGTGCCAAAAAGCAGGTATCTGGAAAAAACAGTTTTCTACGATTTCAAGAATCAAAATTATATTATTGGACATGTCTCATGAGAAAAAAAGCATTATTTATTGTCAGAAAAGTTTAAAACTTACGAAAAAAAATTATTATTTCAACAATATTTTTTGTAACTGAATTTTTTCTTACTGTCGCTTCTTACCAATTTTTTGAGAATGGTTGAATTTTAATAAATCATGGCTTTTCAGGGAGAACATTCCCTACAACTTTACTGCTTCCAATTTTGAAAATAAGTAAATAATCTTTAGATACAGTTATTAGTTTCAAAAATGTTTTCATGTTAGAAAATTATTTCAACGATTTCAGTCATAAAAAAATTCATTTTCAAAATTGGAAACAGTCGTGGTGTAGAGAATGTTTTCCCCGAAAAAATCCATCATCTATTAAAATCCAACCGTTTTTCAAAAGTTGGTAAGAAGCGATAGTAAGAAAAAATTCAATTTTAAAAAACATTGTTGTAGTTAATGTTTTTTGTAAGTTTTGAATTTTTTTCATTAGAAATAATATTCTTTATTTGAAATGACATCATGAGTAATATTATTTTGATTCTTAAAATCATAAAAAAACTATTTTTTCAGAGATCTGATTTTTGGCATGACAACTTCCAAAGAAAATAGTATTTCCTTCACTCACTTAAAAGAATGTTAAGTTAATGAAGTAATTTCTAACAAAAAATATATTCATATAAATTTTTTATAAAATATAAAATTATGCAGTTAAAAGTCCTTAACTTAAAAATTAATCCCCATACTTTTATATTCCAGAATTTAAAATTTTCCCGCTTCAAATTCTACAAGCGTTTTCAGCGCACGCGTGACAAGTGTGTACTACTGTAATCAGAATTTCAATTGATAATTGAAGAAACTAAATGTTGTGCAAATAAAAAATAATTGATTGAAAAGTAACTAGTAACTTATACTCCAGTTTGATATTTTTCACTGTAAAAGACAAAAGTATTATTATGATTAATAACGAAATATAGAAGAAGGATTTTAAAAAGAGCTTCACTTGACTAACAAAATGCGTCTGCTCTGGCGCCTTTCCTTGTACCTTTCCCGCTTTTCTACACATTTTGTTGACATCAGTAATTAAATATTCACATTTTACCTGTTTACCACTGATAAACTAAATTTTTACGAATTTTATTTATTCTTCAATTTCTATTTTCCTCTTTCATTAATCAAAGAAGTGAAATCAAGTGAAATAAACAGGAAAGTTTTTCTGTTTGTTGACAAAATGAAACAAGCTCCGAAAAGGCAAAAGGTCACTTCAACATCTACGATTAATGAAATTTGTCAATCTGTCAGTAAGTATCAATATATTATTTATATTAAACATGCATATATATTTTATTTTAGTACTTATTTGCGCTTTGTTTAATAATTCTCAAATTCGAGAGGTTAGGAATCTAAATTTGGTTCTTTTTACAATTTAACGATGAATTATTTAGAAATGTCAAGTTTTTTAAAATGATTTTTCAGGTAAAGAATTTAATTTTTATAGAGAATTTAAGGCTAAAGATGTACCATATAATACGAACATTTAAATTACTAATTCTTTTTAATTTTTAGGTTATGCGACTTGTTACTTTGAATTCAAATTTTAGACCTTAAATTTTGACAGCATTCACTACGGAATCTAAATGCGATTAATTAGATTCTGAAAGTTTGTAGAGTATATTCGAAAATGATTTATTAATTTTATTTACATTCTAATTTTTCCCTTTCAGATTCCATAACCAAAACACTGGATTCTATCAAAGAAAGTCATACAACGTTGTTAAAAACAAATAGGATTTACGTGGAATATACAGTGGATAACAAAAAGAACAAACAAAAGGCTCTTCTGGACAAAATCGCTCCTGAAACTGTACAAAAAGAATCAGAGATTGAAAAAGGTTTGCATTTTATAAATGACAGTCATTCTTCAAATAGTCAATAGATGAAAATAATAAATTATAAATGTTTTATAATCGTACTATATTTCACAAAATTTTATTTATATCACAATACAATATTTAGCTATCTACTTATTTACGACGATTTCGAAATAAAATACTCCATTTTTTACGCGTTATCTTTGTCAGGATTATATACAAAATTGATTGATCAGAATGAATATTTTTCAAATACTTAAAAAATTCTATTCATTGTCTGATATGTATTTATATTTCAAAAATAGTTTTCTCGACTATCGTAATATATTTCTAATACAGTTTTTAATCTAGTCAGAGCTACTAATCTTCGTTCTCTTTGAAATTAAGACTAACAATCAGTCGATGCAATGAAAGAAAAAATATATTACTTAATCTGTATTATTTGCATCCTTGAATTAAAAATAATCAAGTAATGAAATATAAATATGGAATACTTCGAGCCATTGATTATACATTCAGTAGGTAATAACTATCATAAATGACATTTAGTTTAGACGCAATTCAGTAGTTACACCTATGCAATAGTAATGCGATGCGATTTTTATCATGAGTTATGGACGTAATAATTTACGAATAACTAATATCTCTATTCGAGGATTCGCCTCAATGAGCAATAAAATACCATTTCTAATCAAATTAGCTGTTGAGTACAGTAAATTGATCTAAGAGATATTTTCTACTTCCAATATTTTCTGGAAAGTTCGATTCCAAATAAAATTAACATTACAAAAATATAATAATATAATGAAACTAGAAAACCACTTTGAACAAAATAGTAGAACTCTGGTCAGTGCAAGCTTACCCAGCCTTTATAATCTCCAGTTTTCAATAGTTTTTCAGTTTCCGATTAATTGATACTGATTAACATTGCTTTTCTTCTTTAAATTTGTTATTTAAATTGGAAAATTTGCACTATTGGTATTTAAATTCAGAATCTGGCTGAGGCCTTCTTCTTGGATCATACGGATCCAAAGGAACAATCAATGGTGATCTGTCTTTCGAGTTTCCACTGGTTGAACGAAAGTTATTGTAACCGGTTCTGTCGTCAGTCAGCCATTGTGGAATTGTCAGTTCCCTACAGCTGAAAATTGAATTTCCATTGTCTTAAAGTTGTAAACAACATGATGAATGTTGATGTAAATTATAACCTCTTTGCGGATTATGTTTTCTCTTCATGCAGAAGACGTGCATATTTCAAGTTAAAGGTTTCTTAAGCATTGAAAGCAACAAACATTTTGAGAAGCCATTTTAAATTCTTATTCACGTCAAGTTATTTTTACTTTCTCCTTAGCTTTAAAAAAAATGAAGCAACCGAAAGAAAGAGTGCAAAGAATCTACTGGGACTTGGAAAAAGAAAAAATTAAAAATGATGCAGTCGAGTAGAATTAGAAAAGTGTGTTAGAATATTCTATCTTATTCTAGAGTTAAATTAAGTTATAACTTAAGTTTTCAGACCAACACCAAAGCGTGAGAGAGAGGGAGGCGTGTCACCAGATCCTTTGCAGTGTAGCAAAGGGACGAATTCGATGTAAATCGACATAAGACGGATATAAATTTAAATAAAGAAAGGGTGATTAAATTCAGGATTAAGAAACATTTCACCACAGGTTGAAAGGACACGAATTTCAAAAAATTTTGAAAGAAAGACAAGGACAGAAAAAGAGATAATTTCTACAAGAGATCCAAGGCTTTTGACTCTCGTTCACACCTGCAAGTGTTTGGATCAAAGTAGTATCTTGAGGAACATGTTCTAACTTCCTGACATTGACAGGCACAGAGTTCAGGGTTCCACGCCTTCCTGACATCACTCGTTTGGCATTTTTCTTTTTCATCAATGTTCTTACATTGACACCTACATTCATCCTCCAAGTACTCTTGCTTCTCGGTGCAATGCTAAAATCAAAAAAATATAAAAGTAGATCAATAATAATGTATTTTAAATATCTTAATTTTTAATTAGTTATTTGAAAAAAGAATCTACTTACGCTTGCTTGAATTGTACAAAGGCACTTGCACTTTGTGTGTTCTTCTACAGGCACAACTATTTTTTTTCTGAAACGTAAACCAGTATCTTCTACAGATGCTGTGTTTATCTGAAAATAGAAAAAGGATTAATAAGAATCAGATTGGGAGAGACTTTCAATTTGCGTTTACAACTGACCGATTTCGGAATCGGGCAGTTTGACCCTCATGATGTCACGGAATTGTTTGGGGCTAAAATACATTGTTCTCCAAGGCAAAATATGAGACACACGTTCTTTGTTTTTTATCAAAAGATTTTTTCAAGAACTTAGGCCTACTTGAAAATTTAGGTGAATTATGGAAAAATTAATGAAAATTTTCTTTAAAATGTTATATCTTGGGAACAAATTGACTTAATTAATTTTTCATTGCGGCGGCTTGTAGTGCTATCTGCATTCTTTTAAGTACCTTAAAGAAACTTATACACTTTTAAAGCTTACCAAAATGACGTATATTTTTCGAAAAAACTAAAAATTCAATTTTCTCAAAAAGGTCACCTTCGATTTTTTCTTGAATTTTTTTAGATTCATTGTAATATGAGGGAGATATCACGTGAGTTTCGTCCTAGCTAAACTATTCCCTCATAAAGAAAACTTTTTTTTTCATAATATAAGTAAATTTTTCAAAATATCAATTCTTTTTTAAACATAGTTTTGGGTCCTAAAGAAATTAAAATTATATACCTTTAGAGATAATACAGTTACATAAGTTAGAAATATCGGATCTTTCATATTTTAAATTAAAAAATTATGATTTTTGCTGTTCTGTTTTTTTTTCTGCTTCATAGCTGGAAGCATAATGGGAAAAATTTCCAGGAGAAGTAAGGAGTAAAATCAATGAACAAGATAGCAAAAATAATAATTACCTCAATTTTTAAATTTAAAATCTAAAAAATATGATATTTCTCATTTTTTTGTAACTGTATTTTCTGTAAATGTACATGCTTCTAGATTCATTAGGACATAAAAGTATGAATGTTTAAAAAAGTATTGATATTTTGACAAATTTATGTTATATTATAAATAAAATAAGTTTTACTATATGAAGGAATAGTTTAGCGCGGACGAAACTCACAAGATATCTTCCTCATATCACAAGGAATCTAAAAAAAATCGAGAAAAAATCAAAGGTGGCCTTTTTCAGAAAATTGACTTTTCAGTATTTTCGAAAAATTTGTTATTTTTATTATTTTTTATAATCTGTAAGTTTCTCTATGGGATTTGAAAGAGTGTAAATTTCACTACAAGCTGTTGCACAGAAAATTAAATCATGTCGATTTTTTCCAAAGCTACATTTTTAAAAAAATTTTCGTTAATTTTTCATAATTCACCTAAATTTCCAAGTAGCCCTAAGTTCGTGAAAAAATTTTACTGGTAAAAAACAAAAAATACATCTCTCATATTTTTCCTTGGAAAACAATATATTTGAGCGCCAAACAATTCCGTGACATCAGCAGGGTCAGACTGCCTGATTTCAATTGAAATCGGTCAACTGTGAAGAGATTATTATTTTAAATTTGTTTTTCATACGAAATCACAATCTTTCAGTTTCTGTTTTTGAAAATGAATCGAAATTCGGAGAAACTATGAAATTAAGCCTCAGAGAAACTATGAAATTAAGCCTCAGAAATATTGTATGAACATTTTTATTAAGATCGAAATGAAATCTGCTTTCTTATGAATTTTTTTGTCCACCAAAAGTAGGACACAAAGAATCTCACAAATTAAAATTATACTTCCAAACACCAACTTTCCAGATCATTAGAGACAAGTGTATAACAAAAGGATACAAGAGGGAGAAAAAGGAAAGAGTCAACCAAAACCAACCTCTCACTTTTTTCTTATTTTTTCTCCGTTTTTTTTTTGTATACTACTAGGGAACCAACATGTTTCTAAGTCAATTTAGACTTCCTCATCAGGGAATATTTATAGGAAAACCACAGTTATGAACAATGAAAACTTATATCAGTGAAATTCAATTATTACCTGAAAGTAAAAACATAGAAATTAATATCAAATGTTCTTCAGTTTCTTTTTCCATTCTTTGGTGAAAGTTAATTTGCATATATCAATTATGATAGAAAATATTGGTTTCCTAATAGTACAAAAAAGACGGAGAAAGAATAAAGAAAGGGTGAGAGGTTGGTTTTGGTTGACCGTTTCCTTTTTCTCCCTCTTTTTTCCTTTTGTTATACATCTGTCTCTAATGAGCTGGAAAGGAGGTAAACGAAAGTCTAATTTTGATTTGTGAGTTTTTTTGTGTTCTACTTTTGATGCATAAAAAAGTTCATAAGGAAGTACATTTCATTTCAATCTTAATAAAAAATTTTAAATAGTGACACTACGCTCAAGATTTGTTCCAATCTGCAGAGTTGCCTATGAATACCACTAAGATTTCTTTTAATTGAGGCATAAATATCTACCTCAATTTATCAAAAGATATCTGTTTTTTGTTTAAATATTGTTCGGAGCATGTTTATCAAATTATCAATTTTTAAACATGTGTGATTGTTTGTATTATTATTTTTAATTTGAAAAATGGAATAATCTGAATAGATTGGTTCTGAATCTACTGAAAATTGTAAAGACAACATTAAGAATTATCTGAACTTAAGTGCTTACTTCCATGCTGATAAGTCTAGTTTCTGTGGGTTGACAAGAAAGTAGTTTGTGAAGGCAACAGCCTCCACATCTTTTTACTCTTGTGCATTCTGGCATGTAAATTACTGAGGGATCTGGATCCTCCACAACGGGTACAGTTTGAGTTTCTGGCATACACAATGCAGGTTGAGCTCTAAGCGTAGCAGACCGCTCCACAATTCCTCCCATACGAGCTGAAAAAGAAAATAGGTTTTAAAAACGAATCAATATTGATTGACAACACTGATTGACAAGAGTAAAAGAAATTTGCTGAGATGGTTTGGTCATGTTGAAAGAACGAATGAAGGACGTTTAACAAAGCAAATGTATTTAGGTAAGGTGAATGGTAGCGTACCCAGAGGTAGACCAAGGAATGATTGGTGGGAATGTGTGAATGATACTCTAAAGCGAAGTAAAGAAAGCAAAAGATGTATGCAAGGATAGAGATGTATGGAGGACGATTGTTTATAAGAAGAAGAGTGATAGCTGAAACGAAAGATTTTGGATACCAATGGGCCCGTGTGAAGAGATTTTCTTAGTGGATTAGTATAATGGCTTTGCGAAGCTCTTCACCTGGGGTGATAGCTAGAGAGATTGATCAGCGTTTGAATAAGCAGCGCGTGACTTCTAGATTGATCTAAAATCTATCTCTTCTCCTACACATCCTTTACTGACCCTTAACAGAAAAATGTCTTGATCCCTGATTGTAAAATGAGGCTAGAACCGAACGAATTACGCTTACTCCAGAAGGAATTGGTTTAATGGTATAATAATAATAAATATAAGGTCTGCAAGCTAATCAAATTTGTATATCTCGTTAAAGAAACAGAGCTAACACAATGACCGACGAACATTCAAGGGCTGTTTCATTCGCCAATAGTTATTTCACTCTTGTGGATGGACTTGCTTCCGGATTAGAAGATTATTTAGCTGATGATGTGATTCTGGATTGGTTTGGTCGTACCGTGAGAGGGAAAAGAAATGTCAATACTTTTATGAAGGCTCACAAAGTCAACTCGAGGCACATTTTCAACAAAATTGTCCCAACAGAAAGTATCGGTTATCGGAAATACAATTTGAATCGGTAATCATTCATCTTTAATAGGGTGGATCGAAAGAAAAAAATATTGGAAATCGAAAACAGCCTAGCACTGACAAGTTTCATTTTGAGTTACCTGTGTAAAATTTGAAATAGGTTGATCAAAATCCTGAAGCTCCGCGGAGCAGAAATAAGTTTAAAAAATCTGTAACTCAAAGTTCTGCGAAAATCGCTAATATTGATTTTTTTCGCATGCTACATAATATGCTCAATTTTCAAAAATCTTGTAAGACTGAATTATTTTCAGTTTTTTCAGGACAGAATCTCATTTTTATCAACCGCAAAAAACTTAAAATTTTTTTTAAAGATTTGCAAACTATACTACATTTTTTTAGCATATGGAAATTTTTTCGCATTAAAAATTTATCTGAAAATAAATTGAGAAGATTTCAACAACTAAAATGGCCAGACCCTGAATTAAATGAATATTAAAAAATTTGTAAATCTCAGAGTTTTGAAAAAATCGCTATTATTTTCTTTTAGTTATCTACATAATATGCCAATTTTCGAAAATCTTGCAGGATTTCAATATTTTCAGTTTTTCTAGGACAAAATCTCATTTTTACAAACCTCAAAGAAAATATAATAATTTTTTTAATCTTTACAAACTATCCTTAAATTTTGTTGAGCATATAGAAACTTTTTCGCACTCAAAATTTTGTTTAAAAAATTGAGAAGATTTTAACAATTAAGATGACCAGACTCTGAATGAAATTTGAAATGAAATGAAAATATTTTTCAAATCTTTACAAACTATCCTTAAATTTTTTTTAGCATATAAAAACTTTTTCGCATTGAAAATGTACCTCAAAAATTGAGAAGATTTTAACAATTAAGATGACCAGACCCTGAATTAATTGCTTGAAGCCTTCTTAATTTTTTAAACGTAAAGTTTGAGTGCGAGAAAGATTCCGAGATTTTTACGAACAAGGCATATTATGTAGATTATAAAAAAATCATTATTAGCGATTTTTGCAAAACTCTGAGAATTGCAAATTTTTGTAATCTTCATTTAATTCAGGGTCCGGCCATTTAAATTGCTAAAATCTTCTGCATTTTTCTTAAATAAATTTGTTCTGTGAGAAAGTTTCTATATGCTCAAAAAGTTTTTAGGATATTTTGCAAAGCTTTTACGAATTATTTTTTTGGTTTTTTTTTAGGTTTATAAAAATGAGATTTTGTCCCAGAAAAACTGTACGTATTGAAATCTTACAAGATTCTTGAAAATTGGACATATTGTTAGTTTGCGAAAAAAATTGAAATGCAACTTTTCAGTGCTAGGCTGTTTTTGATTTTTAATCTTTTTTTTTAACCACCCTAATCTTTAATTCTCGCTTAAGAAATTGATATGAATTTTCATACTTTATAGTTTATAGAGAACTGATTAATATTAAAATATTAATTTTTTTTCATACAGGAAAAGCATCAATCTACTCAGTAATGCAAAGCAAAACCTCCGCGAAAATGTTAAAAATTCATTGCATTCATTGCAAACTACTGACATTGAGGGAAATCACCTCAAGGAGGAAGGCGTTTCCTATGAACTCGGTGATAATTATCATAATGTTCTCAGTAAACTCGAGATCACACCGACAATCAAGAACGAAATAGAATGGAATATCGAAAAAATTAAGACGCTGAAAGTCGAAGCTGAGATTATGGGGCCGAAGATCAAGAAAGAATTTGGCCAGGGTGATGGACCTACCGAAACTGAGATACAAACGAAAAGAGTCAAATTCGTTGAGACAACTGGAGAAATGCATTTATGGAGCAAAAGTAAAGGTACATCAAAATTTATAATATCTATAATCGACAATATTAGTTATAATTTATTTCTAAATTTGAATATTCTTACAGGTGCCTACGATACACTTCCATCATCTTACATTTGGAAACGACCCTGTAAACTTCAGATCGCCTACTCTCTCAGTAAATCAGAGTCAGTTGATAATTCCACGAATTTTAACACCCATCAGAAGTTGAAATCAGCTATTTCCGAATTCCAAACGAAAAAATTGCCGAGTTTCGAAGAGATAAGTGAGTTAAGTAGTCGCTTGGTACCAAACATAAATAATTTCGGTGGTTACTTTCGACACATGGACTTTTCAGAGGATAGAGATAATTTTCTAAGGAGCTTCGGTGCTGAGTTAGCAGCGAGTGAATCACGATTTCCCCGATATGTCCCACAATATGTGCGTAACAGACTGGTTTTTCGCAGAAAGAATTTTGAAGGCTGCGATGAGTCGAATTTTGTTTTCAACTATCAGATCCACATGATCATTTATGAGGGAGACAGCAGATGTAAATTGAACCTTTTACAGAAATTTGATAAAACGGAATGAGGTTCTTTTTTACTGAGAGAATCTATCTTTTTTTTTGATAACGGCTAAATACGTTTGGAGGTTTATTTCCAATTTTTAAGTTTGAAATGCGTAGGTAGAGTAATTGGGATTTGTAAATTAATTTACTGAATGTCCTACGCATAAGTTTATAGTTCTACAAGAAGAAATGTATTGAGGTTAAAAGTCACTCTAATTAATAAATAGTTTATTTAAAAGATTACTTACATGATATGTGATACCTTGGAGCTCCTTGCACCAACTCCATGTAGTCATCAATTGATTCCAAAGTATTTAGTTGCCTTGCTATCTGCAGCGATCTCTAATAAATTAAAAATTTGAAGCTATTAGAAAAGATATAATCATTGTAATCATTAAGGTGGATCGAAAATTAAAAATTCTGGAAATTGAACTCGTTACTACGCGAAAAATAAATGAATTGGAATCCTAAAAAAAAAGTATAATTTATTTTAGAATCGTTAGATATGCAGCTTGACTAACCGCGCTCGAAAAAAATCGGCAAGACCCAGGAATCGAAATTGAAAATTCAAAATTCGCTGTATTTCCGATTTCGATTCCTGGGTCTTGACGATTTTTTCCCTAGTGCATTTTTGTCACTGTCAAGTTTTCAACCTACCTGAAAAAATTCTCCTAATTACACAGGTGTTAAGAAGTGTTTCCAAAAGCAGGGGTGAATTAAATAGGAATTATCCCTTAAAAAATAATTGATCAAAATCCCCAAAAAATTGGCAAGACTTTTTTGACTTCCAGTAATGTAAAAGAATCAAAACTCAAGAAAATTTAAAAACTCTGCAAACGAGAAATTTTTTTTACATTTTTTTCCAGCGCGGGAAACCACGCTGCATATCTGTCGATTCTAAATTAATTATACTTTTTTAGGATCCCAATACGCTGCTTTTTCGCGTATTTTTTATTTTCGACCAACCCTAATAATCATAAGGTAAGTTTAGAAGAATAAAAACAGTAATCAGCATTAAATGTTGATGTGCATTTTGACAAAAAATATATCGCATAAATAATAACCGAGACGAAATTACAATTCATGAGTCAGGTAATTGGCGTCGTCGCTTTTATGACACGTACGCAGTGACGTCGGTAAATTATTTCTTATTGAAAGATAACTCTACATTGAAAAATTACTCGTAACTTTAATTTATTATCAGGCTGAAAGGAAACAGCATTCATTCACGTAAAAGTGATTTACTCATACCCTAAATCTCAGTTAGTTCTAGAAAATTTTCTTGAGTTATTTTGAAGGGAAATAGATTGTGAGCAAAATAAATTCTTTCAGTATATTATTCCTTGATTTCTTAAGAATTCACAAACAGTCGCCTTTGATATTTTGAGACTGATTTCCTTCCTGCATACAAATCGTCAATTTTATCAATCATTGGTATTCAAGTTCAAGCACTCGCCTGCTGTTATCTGCCATTGTATAGAATATTAAAACTATCATTTGAATTGAAGATAAGTAGGATTTTCCGGTTTCGAATAGGCGTGATGTAAACTACTTATTTATAAATTAGGTTCTTTTTAATTTTTCTATGTTGTAAATATAAATTCATTTCAAGTTTATTATAAGAGTATTCTTTCCACCTATCTTGAATTTGGAATGTCTCTCAGGTCTGCAAAAGGAGAATTTAAAAGCAAAGAAAAAGAAAATCACTTCTTGGAATTATTATCGAAAATTTGAAGGAAAATTGATAGAATAATTCAAAATGAAATGGACAAATTTAGCCATTAAGAGATGAGAAGTGGTCAAAGCGTTTTTATCAATTGCAGTAATTTCCAGGCATGTTTGTACTTGCGTCCTGAATACCTGATAATATTTGTGAGTCATGGATCCGAAAGCGAATAGTTGCATGAGCAAAGACGCCATTAATAATAGCGCCAACAGGTCAACACTCGACAATCGCAAACCGCAATCCTTTCATTTACACCTA
This sequence comes from Melikaiella ostensackeni, assembly GCA_032362435.1. Taxonomy (NCBI): domain Eukaryota; kingdom Metazoa; phylum Arthropoda; class Insecta; order Hymenoptera; family Cynipidae; genus Melikaiella; species Melikaiella ostensackeni. Next base: position 60,469,605 of record JAUMHM010000031.1, read on the forward strand.
CGTCCTTAAAGGCCATTTTTCTCTTTAGATTTTCTCGCCAGAGATTGAAATACGTATACGCACACATTTTTCAACCTAATGTTCGTAAGAGTATCATTTCATAAACTTAATTTATAAAGTGGAAAAACTCTGCACAGTAAAATTTTTAATATGATTAAAATGTCATCCTGGTACTTATAAAAAAACAAGATTGCCAGAAGGATGTATATAAATTGATGTATAATAATTAACATAATTAAAATGTAATCCTGGTACTTATCTAAAAATAAGTTTTTCCAAAAAGGATTTGCATACCTTCAGGTAAAAGAAATGATACCCTCGTTACCAATAAAAAATGGTACTCAGAGGAAGATGCCATATAGAAAATATATTCATTCTCATATTATGTACATTGAGTACTTTATTAATAATTTATCGATTAGGTTTACAATTCAATGTCAGTTTATGTCGAAGGTTTGAACACTCCATTTCGTCCCGATCTGCCGTACAAATTAAAAAGACACTTATGTCACGTTTTTGACGAAAATGAGATTTTCACATCAATCGATTCGAAAAAAAAACTGCATCTATCGATGCAAACGAGAATTCTGCAAAACAAATAGATTTTATTAAATAATAAGTTTTTGCGACTGAAACTTGTAATTCTCTGCAGGATAAAACCATAAGTCACTAAAAAGTTGTATTTGGCCTGTAACACCCGGTATGACAATACAATTCAGAACGACCGTATGTCGACTCGCGGTCTTTTTAACTTCTAAAAGTGTCGAGGCTCCGTCATCAATACAACAGGAGGTCGAGCTATTTTACAGATAAAAAAGCCGAGTGTCGACTCGCGACTTTTTTCCCCTGTATTTTTCTCTATGAATGACCGCATGTCGATTTCGTTAATACAGATAACGAAAAATGTAAATCTTTTTACAGAATAGGAAAAATATTCATCTATTTGTATGCATGATGCTGAAACATTTATAAAAAATAAATCCCATAATACTTTTTCGAGACAAAATCTTTCTCGTTGATTTTCTACGTTCGAAGCTCAACAGACATAAGTGTCTTTTTAACTGGTACGGCAGTGATAAGAAGGTGTTATTCGAAATAAATTAAAATATTTCGAAAATGATCAAGAACGACATTTTTTTGGTCTCAAAACGTTACAAATTCGACGATATTTGAAATCATTTAAATTCATTTCAATTCACTTTTAATTAAACGGAATTGTTCTGGATTAAAATTTTGACAATTCTTCATAAAGGGAATTAAATTGACTTCATCCTTGAGCTCTTCTCATGTCATTAAACAGGATTATATTGATTTCAATTCTACCATTCTCAAAAGAATTAAAATGTATTCGATCATTCGGTAAAATTATGCAGGATTAAAATGAGACCAATCCAAAACAGTGTCGTTTTTGACCATTTTCGAAACCATTTTAATTCTTTTCAATTTACACCTTCTTACCGGGGTATTGATGGAGAATTTTCTGTGTTAAAATTAAGTTTTACCGTAAATTCGTTATTCTAATATTTTTCTCACAAATTAAAAAATGGAAAAAAGTGGATTATTTTCTCAATGTTTTGTTTTTAAAATTTTAATCATTACTCTCATCTCGCTTCAACTGTCCGACTCATCTGTGGCCGGCCTCACGGCTGTTCACGCTTGAATGCTTCTGTCTCCCCCCTGAGCGACCCTTGGCGCACAATACTCAAGATCTTCGCTCAGACAGTCAGCGCCGTATCAGAAGTTATTGATATCGCGACTCTCTGGGCATCTACACTCGAACCCCCATAAAAGCCCGCCCGGCTTACGCCTTCCTAGAACTGCTGGCCGACTGCTGGCCCCCGAAGTTTCTCAGCGGTCGGGGCGAGAGATGGTGTTCAACCAAGCGTGAAATGCCGGCAGCGTATATATAAAGGCGCAGTGCGCGTGTACTCAGGTTCGAACTCACGTTCG
>JAUMHM010000031.1:60494283-60510004 GCA_032362435.1 Melikaiella ostensackeni
ACCTTGAAATTGCCTGAAGTCAACTCGAACTGGCCTGACATTTTCGTCTGAGATATTCCTGAGATTTTGTTTCGGCAGGGATCGTAGCGGCATTTTCCTTTTTGAATTTTTTTTTTAAGGTGAATCTCTTTTCAACGTCCAACAGTAGTCCGCCATCATATTTTCATCCCATTTTCCTTGATATCGTTGTTCCATCACTTTAATATAACCTTTTACCCTGTTCTTCACTGTAGTCCCCAAGATTTTCAGGGAAGTATTCAACATGAGAATTCATGAAATGGAGCTTCAAACTCTGGACTTTTAACATTCCCCAGGAACTGTTCAACAACATTTTTGAATTCGAGCCATGCTTTTTTCTCAGTTGAAGTCATTTAAGTAAAAAAAACGTCTCCTTTTAATAGCTGTCGAATTTGAGGTCCACGAAATATCCCTTCTTCCAATTTAGCATCGAATAATTGGGGAAACTGAGACATTATATACTGAAAACATTGTCCCTCTTCATCTAGTGCTTTCACAAACTGTTTCATCGAACCCAACTCAATATGAAGAGGTGGAAGGAGAACGTTTGATAGCTCCACTAATGGGTCATTGATGACGTTTCTGGATCCTCTTTCCAGCGGCATTCTTTTTGGTCAAACTTTTTTTTTGTAATTATTACCACGATCCCGTCTGTCCCATAAGCATAAGAAACAAGGGTACTTCGTATTTCCTGATTGCTGTCCCAGAAACATTGAAAAAACTCTGAAATCCCCACCAATTTGCCTTTATGTTGTTCGTACTTGATTTTTTCCAAGATGTTTTTTATATTACTGTAAACTTCTTCAAGTTTTGTTGAATAAGCTGTAGGTGTCGATGCATATTCGTTTGTGTTGTGCGGTAAGACGGCCTCCAGGCTTTGTTTAGAAGAGTCCATGAATAACCTCCACTCCTCATCTTTGTGAACTCCTGGTTTCAATTCATCCATAAGTCCATTAACATTCGTGCAATAGACTAACGACAGTTCTTGATCAAGATGAAAGTACTCGTATGTGTTTCCGAAGATGCTGTTCTTTTTCCGATAAACACTTGACGTCGTTCCTTCTGCTAAATTTCCTTTTTTTCAAAGCTGAAACAAGGTGTTCAGCGCCATATTTAGGTAATCCCAACTCTCGAAATAAGTCATTTCATTCTTTTTAGGTCCACCTCTCCGAACGTCTCGTTTTTGTGTCATATGTAGTGTATGCGTTATCGGTTGCTTCACATTCAGTATCGGAATCTTCACTACTACTTGTGCATTTCTCATGTTCTTGCAGTGCACTGGTTCTATTACCAAAGAGACTGTATTATAAGTAACTGATTTTTTGTTGAAAATTCCCCATTTCTTCGCATCGTTCATGCAGAAGTAACAATCCCTTTCATTTTTCAGTTTTTTCTAGATTGCTGGTACAGAAAACATCAAGCTTTCATTGTTTCCACTATCTTCACATTTGTAAAATAATGCATGACAAGCAGAGCACATAATATGAGGAGTCCAGCTTTCATCTAGTTTTGGAAACTTAACGCTAAAGTATTTTGTATACATGTCCTAAATTTTTTCAGTAATGTTTTTTCGATATTTTGGGACTTCGTATTTTGTACGAATGTAACAAAATTGATTCTGATTGTTTACACAACTGTGCGCTTTTCAAGTTTTACTTTATTTTTGGAAGCCATGGTTATTTCAATCCCCGCACGTTAAAGATCCTGGCCCGATCACAGGCGAGTCCACCGTCCTGGGGGTGATGACCCTCATATCTCCCAAGGGCTAAGTATGAGAGCTTTTCGGCTTTGATGAGGACAATGTCAACTCATCGCCGAGCACATTACGGCTTCATTCTCACACCCCAAAGTCCCCCTGCAGGGCAGCAAGCCTTCGCTGGTTTCGTTAGTGACTGGGCTGGAAGGTAAATTATTTTACACATCCCTTTTCAGGGCAGTTGTCATCACTCCCAGTACCTAGGGCAGCAGCAGGTATTGACACTGAATTTTCAAGTAAATTCAATAAATGCAAATTAATAGACACCTAAGTCCGACGATTAATGAATCAATCGTAACACAAGAGGCTCAGAACTCATGGTTCACAAGAAACGAAATAAGTTTTTCTTTCGAAGAATATTACGAAGAAGACTTTTCAAAGAGGAGATTGTTGTTATGAGGTATGTTTTTCGAATTACGCCTGAGATTCGTTCGTTATTATGTTGATCTGACTTGAAAACTAGATTCCGCGACTCAAAATCCATAAAAATAAATTGTTGGCATACAAATTGCTGCTTAAACTATATTTTCCATTAAAAAAATTTTCCCATTACATATTCAAAAATGAGGTTTTTTGAAGATATGTCGAAAACTTATCATGAAAGGTGCTATTTTGACTTAAAATTCAGATTCAGCGACCCAAAATACATAGGAATACATGTGTGTCGTTTAAAGTTCTTGATCTTTTTTTTGTGTGGCTGTGTTATTTCAACATTTCCTTTTCCTAAAATTTCTAATTCTTCATGAGGACCTGTATACTGAGTTTCAAGTTTCTTTAATTCTCCTCCTTCTAGTAGAAAGACACTGCCTCCTGCTCTAAAATCTTGTGGATTAATATTTTCATCGTAGTACTCCTTAGATTTTTTCTGCTATTAAATTGGACCTTGCTTCTTCCCGCATTTTATGTAACTTCAGAATTATTTAGTCATATAATCATCATATGTCTCTAATTCTTCATATTCTGGTAGAGGATTACTAGATGGGAGATGCGCTAATTTTCCGAAAACTAACTCATAAGGTGACTATTTTGTTCCTTCATGTACACTTGTGTTGTACGAAAAGATGGCGAGTTCGATCCATTCATCGCATTCTGCGTTTTTATCAATAAATTGTTTCAAAGTGTTTAAAAAATGCTCACTTCAGTGTGGCTAGTATTTCATCCCATGGTATATTATTAATATATTTAGTTTCCGTAATGTTGATTTATTTTAATTTTAATTTTCCAGCAATGGAATGAAAAGAATAAATTGCCAATTTAATACATTCAATAGTTTCGGTTAAATTGTTTTTATTTTCAGATTCAACGGGCAATGCTATATGATATTGCTGACCTTTACGGAATTCTTTTGCTAAACCTCTTTGTAAATGTTTATAATTAGAAAGTCCGCGTTTTTGTAAGAGTTGAGAATCGTTATCTCGAGGCTTTCCATCTATGGTAAGAAAATATGCGTAATTATCGTTCCTCATAGATAGTTGATCGCGAAATTCAATTATGATTTTGTTAATAGATTTGCTAATCTGGATTTATGGCTTGATCAGGCGCTGGTTCGGGGAGAATGTACTTTAGATTTATATTGTTTATATTTTTTCTTTATTTTGTTTTCAGATTCCTCTTTCTTACCTATTCTTATTTTTGGTCATCCCTTCCTCGATTGAGTAATTTCTTCTGGAGTTTCGCGAGGCCTACCTCATTTCCTTTTTCCTGAAATTAAAATACTTGAATTTTTCTGGAGAAAAGGAAGGGATATATATTTTTGATCGACTTGATTTTCAATTTCCTTACAATTCACTTCATTTTGTTTTCATAATTGAGCCCTAGTTTGCACAGCTTTCCACTTTCCACTTTTAGGCTCGCTACCACTACTTATATATAACTTTTCACTGATACTCGTAATTTGAATCTTTGTCAGAATGTAACTCAAATAATTAAATATAGAATTTTTGTCATGGAATGTTTCTTTGTTTGCATGAAATAATTTTTCATAATTAATCGATTTTCTCATAGCATTTAGTTCGCTTCGTAATTGTTCTTTTTCCTCACTATTCTCATGTGTATTTCTTTCCTCAATATAATCATAATCTGATTCTTCATAATAATTTGGATCTTCTACCACTTCATTTTTATTTTTAATATTCAAATTATCCTTAATTTCAACTTGTTTTACTAATTTCACTTCAATCTCTTCTGTTTCTTCAAAATTATCAATTGGATTTCTGTATAGAGCGATCGTGTTGGCATTGGTTTTTCCCGCCTAATACATATACTCCATCGAAATCATATTCCGCCAATATGAGTCTCCATCGTGTAACGCGTGAACAAGGGTCTTTTGAATTTTGGAACCATACCGAAGGCTTGTGGTCTGTTACCAATGTAAATTTTCGCCCATACAGGTAAGGTCGAAAATGCTGCACATAGTATACAATGGCTAATGCTTCTTTGTCGTATGTGTCATACTTTTTCTCATTATCACTTAAGATCTGTGGAGTATAAGATATAGACCTGTCCTTGTCAATTTATCCTTGCGATAAAATTCCTCTTATTGTATATCCCGGTGCATCTATTGTTACTATAAATGGTTTTGAAAAGTCTGGTCGTTGTAATACCAGTTCTCCGTAAAGTTTCTCTTTTAACGTGTCGAATATACGTTGTTGTTCTTATGTCCAATCAAAAGTAACGTCTTTTTCTAAAAGTTATGTTAAAGGATATGTGATTTTTGGAAAGCCGTCGATAAAATGACGATAGTATCCTGCTCAACCTGAAAATTGTTGAATATGCTCTACTTCCTTGGGGATAGGAAAATTCTTAACTGTTTGAATTTTTTTCGGATCGAAACGTACACCATTCTTGTCGATAATGTGGCCTGAATATGTAACTTCTGATCTCGAGAATTCACATTTATAGAGTTGAAGTTTAAGATTTACTTTTCTTAACCATCTATCAATTTGCTCAATTTTTCTACGTGTCATTGTAAGCTATTAGGATACAAAACAAGTTCGTCCAAATAAACAAATAATTCGGTTCCCTGTACTCCTGTCAGCACGAGGTCCATTAAACGCTGAAACGTTGTGGGTGCATTTTTTAATCCAAAAGACATACGATGGAATTTATAGAGTCCAAACGGTGTGGAGAATGCGATTTTGTGTGAATCCGCAGGATTCATTCCAATCTGGTGAAACCCTGATGTGAGATTATTTGAGGCAAGGTGTAAAAATCGCCGATGGCTTTTCCGTTAAGATTTCTTAAATCTAAATCCATTCGCTTTTGTCCCTTTTTCTTGAGTACAACACATTCAGGTGTGTTATACGGCGATTGATACGGTTTTGCTATTGTGTTTTCGAGTAGATTATCAACTTGTCTTGTTATTTACTTCTTGTTTACTGGTGGATGTCTGTATTGTCTCGTGAAAATCGGTTGATTATGGGCCGTGGGGATTGTATGTTGTAATATGTTAGTTGCTCCTAGTGGTTCGTCAGGTATATGAAACACATCAGTATGTAAAAAAATGAGTTTATCTACATATTGCGCTTCTTCTTAGTTTGAATGATCTAAACGTAGCAATTTCTTCATTTGATCTACTCTATTTTTACTTGAATCACTTGAAATACTTTAAGCCTTTTTATAATCAATTGTATATATTTTATTGCTCAAAATTTCCTGAAAAAATTGGGTTGGAAAATTTGAAAAATTTGCATGTGGCTCTTATTCATCTAAATCTGTTACAAAATCTTCCAATTCGACTTCAGGAACAGGAATTTTTATGGCGTGGTTATGTGCATGAGCTACTCTCAAATATGCAAAGTCCTTTATCTTGTCCTTATGCTTGTTGCCTCCAAGGAGGCCTCCCTTGCATTCCTACGCCAGACATATTCCCTGTATTCTGATTTAGTGATCTATTCCAATTATTTCGCTGAGAATTTAGGTCAAAATTATTTGTAAAATCCCGAAAACATTGACGACAGGTTGCTGCTGCCTGACCGGCCTTTAAACAAATTTGACAGGTTAAAGTGTTGTCCCTCATGAAATTTATTTCACTTATTTTTGCAAAATCTCTATTACTTTGAGGTTATTCAGGAGATGAAGGTTCATATGTTTTGCCATTTCACAACTACTTGTTTGCAACTAATCGACACTCATTTTCAATTGCGTTTGCAAATATTTTGGAAAATGAATCTGCTTCTCCTACTCTTATTTACAATTCACGTTCTGATCCTCTAACAAAACAGTCGATGAGATTTTTCTCGAATTAATTGCCGAATTCTTCCGCTACATGATTTCTATTACTCAATTTATGGGCATCTAAAATTAGGGATACAATTTTTTGTATATGGGTTGCTTATGACAGGACGCTCTTATTTTCCCACATGTAAATTGTACCTAGTTCTCCTTGGAGTTGGTAAATAGTTTTAGATGGAGAATAGACTGTATCAAATTTATTTAATAAGTCTTCGACATTATTATATGTGTTTCCGTACATACATTTTGTTGCTTCGCCCTTGAGTTTACTTCTCAATAACTTTACTAAATTTGTTTCTGCATTTTGATGAAGCATTTCTCTCGCCTCTCTGGATGCTTCTATGAATAAAGCTACTTGTGTTTCGTGTGACCCATTAAAATAAGGGATTTCTCAAGTGCGTCTTGATGTGAGACCTGTTGGTTGTTTGGGAGTGACATATCGTTATCTTTTGATTGATCTATATTAGGCGGATCCCGTTCACTTGATGCTGCCGGTGTTTCTGTGTTAGTAAGTACGCTGTGAGAGTCTTGAGACTCGTTCACGACTAAGGGATCTGTTGGATTGGATTTATCCGGTTGAAAATCTTGAGGTTTATTTAATGTGCAAAAGGGGTTTGTTGTATTAATCTGATTAAATTCACTGATTTTTCTTTCTGGAGATGGAGATTTTTTCGATAAAATTGCGGTTTTGGATTTTTTATATGGCACTTATGCCTGGTTTTGATTGAGGGGTGCTGTAGTTCCTGGCTGTAAAGGAGTGGCGCTCACGCCTGACTTCAGAGGACCTGGTACCGCGGATTCTACTAGTGGTGCCAATGAGCCAAGGGTGACCTTGTTTGGCTTAGAACTCGTTTCAATTATTGATTGGTTCTTTGTATTCGGTTCATCAGTAACTGGTAGTTGAGGAAGGGCAGGAATTTCCTTATAAAATATTTCTTTCGAATTTTGTTTTGGGCATAAAGTTTTGTCTGTGAAAAAGGTGGTTCAATTCGTGTTCACCAGGTCGTTGAAATAGCGACTGTTTTCGAATATTGATTCTTCGAATTGTGAACTAGTATTTCCTAGCAAACTATCCCCTAGAGTTAGGCTGGATGTAGCATTAAGATGTGGCGTACCGTTAAGTTGAATTCCGCCGATAATTACATCAACATCTTTCTGGCCTTGACGCCTTAGTCTATCCAAAATGGCGTTATTTTTTGTACTTATGTTAGGATCGGATTCAGACAATAATTATTTTTCCTAGTCGTTCTTATTCAATCCGGCTAAATTAGGACTACTTGTTTTACACTCATCTCGCCATTCGTGGCCATCCCATCTCTGGCCGCCCTCACGGTTGTTCACGCTTTAATGCTTCTGTCTCCTCCCTAAGCGTCCCTTGACGGCCTATACTCAAGGTCTTCGCTCGGTCAGTCAGCGCCGTTTCAGAAGTCATTTGTATCGCGACTGTCTGCGCATATACTTTTTTACGTGCTGGTTCAGAGATGATATATGCGGCCCTGAGTGTTTACTCACTCGTCGCGTTAAATCCGGTTGAAACTAGATATTTAATAGCCTTCGATTATTGGCTGACATTCAGCAAATATTTTCATATCTTCAGTTTACACATATATAGACAAAAATCGATGACTTTCTGACAAGTCTCAAACTTGTGTCTAAATTTTTATTGTTATGTTGTAAAATTTCCAATTTTCTTCCAAGTTTCACGATTGCACCATATTAAAAATTTCAGTAATTCAATTTTTATGCAAATGCACAAATAGTTTTATTTAATGTCTTATGTTTGTCTCGTACGTCGAATAACTACTTCAGTCTCATTTAAATTAGATTTGAAAATCTTAGAAAATTCATTCCAGGAGTTGTCAAGTTTAGCGGATGTTTGAAAGGGTTTAGATTCAGTTTCTTCAGTTAGCTTATTAGGTTCTTTTTGGAGCTCGTAATGCATCTGATTTTCGCGTAATCCTCTTTCAGCGTGGTGTCTATTTCTTGCTGCAGACGGATTATGAGACACCTAGGCCATTCAGAAATATTTGTGCGTTAGAGTTTGTGTGCAATATATTGCTAATTTCAACTGTTACAGTTATTGACTTAACAGATGTAATGTCTTAATTATAATAGGCTAGGGCGCTCTTGCGCTCAGATTCCTGTTATAATTTTGAAAGCCATAGAGTGTGGTTTGCTTATTTTAACTGTTATTCCTTGAGGCTTAACAGTTGAAAATATTTAATTATAACAGGTTAGGGTGCTCTCGTACTCAGGTTCCTGCTACAATTTCGACAAATATATCTTGTGAGAGAGTTTATTTATATTTTATAGATTTGATCCGCTGAGGAATTTCAATTTTTATTTTTGTTTCTTGATTAATTCAAGTCTTCTTTTATAAATTTTAAATGTTTTATAATTTTAATTTTTTTATATCTTTTCTATTTATATTCTCTATTAGTTGATTCTCATTTCATATTTTTAATAATTTTTATTATTGATAACAATTAGATAGCTGACGAATTTCCGGTGCTTTTTGTAAAATTTCTCAATTCAAAAGGATTGTATAATTTATCAAAAAAAATTTTCAAATTGATTTTTTGTTTCTCGACCCGTGCACGAAAATTCTAGGTAAATTACGTCATTATTCGTAACTTACCTGCAATTAATTTCAGGATGTACCCCGTTTTCGATCCAGAATTGTAAATTAAAATAATCGAATTAAATCCAATTACAAACCAGAGGCTGGGACGAATATAACAAATGTGACGAAGATTTAGTAATATTTAATTTATCATAATCAAAAAATGATTACAATAATAGATTTAATGCTTTCACGATGATTCATTATGATGAAAGGAGGTGTTTCGGGTTTCAATCGTGTGCAAAACTACGAATCTTGCCGACGTTTCGTAGTTTTGCATACGATTGAAACCCGAAACACCTCCTTTCATCACAATGATTACAATACTCAGTTACAGTTACAAATCAACAACAGGTAAACGCAATTCGAAGGTGAATACGAAATTGGTCAGCCTTCCTTCTGTTATCCAATTATGGAACCAACATGAAAATAATTTAAATACCACTAGGATCTCATATCAGTAGCAATTAGGAAGATATATAAACGTAATTATTTGGTACTCACCGTTATTCATTCTGCTGAGAGTGTTGCAGTTAATTCCAATTTGGTACCAAGAAGTAAAGTGTATGTGTAGAGATCAACTGAACTTCTCGTATTATGATTTAAATGCCCATCAACTGACACATAGAAATGAGTACCAAGATTATAGACCGTGGTGTACACCAATGGTCAAAATTCGCGAACAACGCGACTGATAGAGTGATAGTCCGAGATCAACTGCACTGCGATATAATGCGGTAGACAGTTCACGATGCTATGAACTACGATGTAATTCGAAAGACGGTTCACGATATTCTGAACTGCGATATAATTCGGTAGACTATTCAGGGTGTTCTGAACTGAGTTTCTGGTGTTCAAATCGTATTTATAGTGGTTGCAATATTGTAGATGAGAAATGAAGTGTCAATCCTCGAACGTAGGTGTTCTTTCGCTCACTTGTCTTGCCACTTGCAAGCGGAAGGTTTATTTTCAGCGCTAGGATGTATTCTACCTATGTGCGAACCTATGCGTGTCTCTCCCTCAAGTTTTTCTTGATCACTAACATTCTCATTACATTTTCCTGATCAATACAAAAATTCAGGTGACATCGCAGGATGCTACACTTAAATTGAGAAAACCGCCCAAAAAAAAACGGTTTTTGACGATTATCTCGGACGCTTGGCATTGGACGAAAATGAATTTTCACAGAAAAATAGTACATAAAATTTACAACAAGAATGATAGTATGATAGTATGATGGGAGAACAATCTTTTTAGGATATGCTTTCATTTTTCTTCCAAAGAGGTTTCTGAACAATATTTCTAACAAGAAGTGAATGTTCCTGAACATCATACAAATACTGTAGAGTTTTATTTAGTATTCTGATTTCGCAGGATTTTAAAGGATCTCAATAAATACCAAAGTACTATCATGAATGTTGAAGAATGTTAGGGGATTTTGAGTGGATTTTGAATATTTAAGAGGATTTCATAAGGTTTCAAAAGATATGAAAATATTTCGAAGCATTTTGAGATTTTTTACGAACTTGAAGAGAATTAAAGCAGTTCCGATGATTTCACGGGATGATTTTGAAGGATTGTAAGAGATTTCAAAAGATTCCAAAGTATATAGGCGGATTTTAGAGAATTTTGTAGAATTTCAAGAGATTTAACGAAATTTCAAAGGATTCCCAAATATTTTAAAGAATTTTAAGGGATGTCAGGAGATTTTAAGAGATTTTGAAATATTTAATAAGAAGTTAAGGGATTTCGCAGGATTTTAAAGGATTTCAATAAATACCAGACTATTATCATGAATTTTAATGGATGTCAGGGGATTTTGAGTGGATTTCGAAAATTTGAAGGAGTTTCATAAGATTCCAAAAGATTTGCAAATATTTCAAAGGATTTTAGGACTTTTTCCGAACTTTAAGAGATTTAAAGCGGTTCCGATGATTTCACGGAATGATTTTTAAAGATTGTAAGAAATTTCAAAAGTTTCCAAAGTATATCCACGGATTTTAGAGAATTTTGTAGAAATTCAAGAGATTTAACGAAATTCCTAAGGATTTCCGTATACTTCAAAGGATTTTAAGTGATCTCAAAGGATTTTAAGAGATTCTGAAGTATTTAATAAGAAGTTAGGGGATTTCGCATGACTTTAAAGGATTTCAATTAACACCAAAGTATTATCACCAATTTTGCAGGATGTCAGGAGATTTCAAGCGGATTTTGAACATTTGAAGGAATTTCATAAGATTTCAGAAGATTTGCAATTGTTTCAAAGGATTTCAAGATTTTTCACGAATTTTAAGAGAATCAATGCGGTTCCGACGATTTCACGGAATCGTTTCAAAGGATTGTGAGAGATTTCATAAGATTCCAAAGTATTTCCACGGATTAAAGAGAATTTCGTAGAATTTCGAGAGGTTTATGGAATTCCGGAGGATTTCCAAATATTTTAAATGATTCTAAGAGATTTTAAGGCATTTGAGGAGATTTTGAAATATATAATAAGAAATTACGGGATTTCGTAGGATTTTAAATGATTTCAATAAATATCAAAGTATCGTCATGAATTTTGAAGGATGTCAGGGGATTTTAAGTGGATTCTGAACATTCGAAGGAATTTCATCAAGTTTAAAAAAATTTGCAATTGTTTCAAAGGTTTTCAAGATTTTTTTACGAATTTTAAGAGATTTAAAGCGGTTCCGACGATTTCACGGGATAGTTTTAAAGGATTCTAAGAAATTTTAAGAGATTCCAGAGCATATGCACGAATTTTAGAGAATTGTGTAGAATTTCAAGAGATCTAACGAAATTCCAACAATTTCCGAATATTTAATAGGATTTTAAGGGATTCCAGGATATTCTCAGAGATTTTGAAAGATTCAATAAGAAATTACGGGATTTCGCAGGATTTTAAGGATTCCAGTAGATACCAGAATATTACGATGAATTTTGAAGGATCCGTCCATTAAATATCCTATAGATCCTTATAGAATTTCTATAAGTTTCTATGAGTTTCTGGTGGTTCCTAATGTTAGTGACACTCAGAGAGATTTAGCTACATAGAAAGTCTGTGCGGATCTATATGGATGTTAAAATATTGTATTATGTACGGAATTCCAAACAGAACTTGAAATGGTTTTTATATGTATTTCGAAATAGAACTCCTGTTTCTGTAAGTGTCTATACGGATGTTCCAAATACGATTTTTCAGACATCGCGCATTATCCCGACCTCCATACGGATCTATATGGATGTTACAAATATGTAATCTATATGGAATACCGAACAAAAATTCTACTAGTTTCTATATGAAGGTTGCTTACAGGATTATTCAGACATCGCGCTATGTCCCAACCTCTATTCGGATCTATATGGATGTTACCAATATGTAATCTATATGGAATTCCAAATAGAAATTCTACTAGTTTCTATATGGAGATTTCTTACAGGATTTTTTAGACATCGCACTATATCCCCATCTCTATACGGATCTATATGGATATTACCAATATGTAATCTATATGGAATTCCAAACAGAAATTCTACTAGTTTCTATATGGAGATTGCTTACAGGATTTTTCAGACATCGTGCTATATCCCAACCTCTATACGGATCTATATGGATGTGACCAATATGTAATCTATATGGAATATCAAACAGAAGTTCTAACAGGTTCTATATGTATTTTCCGGTAACAATTATTCAGGCGTCGCGCATTTGAAACGCGTTTCTTACGAATTCTAGAGAAATGTTACAAACCTTATCCCAGATAGCACAAAAAACTCTGTGAAGATTTCCTGAAAGTGGCAATGTAAGGTTGGGAATATTGCATTGAGACGTTAGGGCAAGGTACGGTCAACCAAGAAAATGTCCGCTTGTCAGGGAATATTGCACGGCAAGTTTGAGGACAGTTGGGAAGATTTATTTAACTTAATTCGACGGGCACTAGTATTCTATGGCACCTACGGGTGCGCAGTATTCTGTACTTATGTAAAATAATGTAACATTATGTTAGACTATTTTACACAATGTTACATGGTTTTACATTATGTTACGTCATGTTACCTAATGTTAGATTATGTGACATCATTTACACTATTTCACTTAATGTTATATAATTTTAGAATTATGTTGCATCATGTTAGTGTGCCCCTTCACGCAGGCCTGTTGTGAATCAATTAATGAATTAGTTTTTCACATCGAGTTCGTTTCTTGGTTATTTTGTTGGTTTATAGTAATTCTGATTGGCCGAGAACCTAGATGCGAACTCAATGTGAAGGTTGTATTCTTGAATAATTCAAAATAGGCCTCCGTGAAAAAAAGCACACTGCCTATAAATAAATCCATATAGATATAAAGACTTAGCCGGAAGTCAGAAAAATTCTATTTGGATATCCATGTAGAAACCACTTCAAATTCTTTGAGCAAATCCATATGGCTGACAAATTGGGAAGATGCATATAGATCCATATAAAGGTAGGGACTTTGCGCGACGTTAAAAAAATCCTATTTGGAAATCCGTAAAGAAAGCACTTCAAATTTTTTTTGCAGTTCCATATGATTACATGTTGGGAGGATCCATATAGAGGTAGCGACTTTGTGCGCCATCTTACCAGTGACATCACAAGTGTGTGGTGTGCGGCGCCCCGGCCGCACACTTAATGTTTTTAAATATTGTCTTAAAATTAATTTTCCGAAATAGAAAATCAGGAACCTTAGCAAAATTCTTTTATTCTTTTGAAACCATTCAAAATTCTTAAGAAGCTTCTAAATTTTTTGTTCAGAATCTTCAAAAATCTACATTTTGTTAAAAATTTTTTTGAAATCTTTTGAAGTTTTAAGTTATGTTTGAATATTTTCAATACTTCTAAGTTTATATAAAGTATTTATATAAATAAAAAATCAGCACTTTCGCTTACAAATTAAAATTGTTTTGAATGGAACAATTAAAATTGTAACGCTCAATGTTTGAATTTAACACTCGGCAATTTTAACGATTCAAGGCTTTCTATTTCAAACAATTTAGTTTCGAGTTGTTTAGTCTTGAATTTTTGATTTATAATTGCTCATTTTAAATGTATAGGCAAATATTGATAACTATTAAAAAATTGTTATTTTTTTTTAAATAAAAAATTTCGAATTGAATTGGTTAAAATTTGAATATTCTAAACTAAAAGAATATTTAAAAAGGATTTGAAATCGAATAAGAGCATTTTATTATCAGTCTTTTAATTTGAAGTTATTTTCAAATTAAAAATAGTTTATAGAGTTTCAATAAGACGTTTACATTTGTTTAGCCACTAAGGTTTTTGAATTAAAACAGTCCATTTTTTAACGTTAACGTTCAATTTTATACTTCAACGACAGTTCAGTTTTTGAAATCATGAGTTCATAAAAATGAATAAAGTACTAGACATTGGAAATTCAATTATTTTTTATTTGAAAATGTTTTAAAATATTGAATATTTCAAACTCAATTTAAAAAAATCGATTTGAAAGACTTAAAATTTTTCAAAAATACTAAATGCAATTTTTTCAAATAATATCATTATTTGAAAAAAAACTGTGATTCATCCTAATCATTACAGTAGCATTTAAATATAAAGAAAAGATCAAAAAGAAACCAAAGTTGTCCTTTAAAATTTCTGATCCAGCCAACCTAAAATATGAAGCAAATGGCGAATTTCCGTTAATTTCATGAGGGACTCTATTACAGATATTAAATTCGGAGTAAATTTCTCTTGTGAAAATATGTTTTTTATTTTAGAGTTTGCATTATTATCATATTAATTTTATTTTTATTTCAATGATAATTCACTATTTATCATTAAAAATATCTGTCGATCCTCAAGAATTGGTGCACCCTCGTTAATTGGTTCCTTTACTAAAATATTGTTTCTTTTATTTTTCGCAGTTTTGCAAATCACACAACTTTATAGTCTTACAGAAGTTCAAAAAAATGTGATATTAAAAAAATAGGGATTCAATATTTTGCTAAGATATGTACATTTAGACGGTAAAACTATATTATAAACAAATTTTTACTTTTTAGTGGGGCACCCCATTTAAGTGCGGAAACATTGCCTTTTTAAAAGACACAAATTTGGTCAATTATTTAATATTTTGTGCCGCCCCTTTTTGATTTACATTTTCAATTTGGGGATCTAAAAATATAATTTTTATTAAAATTATACTTTTTTTTAATATGAGTCAAACCACACATTGTTTTACTTTAGATTTTTGTCCACTACCTGTTAATTATATTAAAAAATCTTTTTTCCAATACAAAAGAGGGTTTTTCATGCTATTTCTATTAATCGTAATCATTTTTTTACATAAAAAATATTTGACTTTGAAAAATGAAGGTCAAGGCCAATATTTCGTAATATACGGAATATAATCTTCATTTTGCACAAATGAAGGTCACAGCAAATATTTCTTAATACGCGGAATATAATCCTAATTTTGCAAAATTTTGCAAACTAGACTTGAGGAACAGTGCCTCTCAATGCCTGCCCTACTGAAAATCTGCGGTCGCGTTCTCGCATTTTCGGCATTTTCGGGTGCGTATAAGAATAAAAAACATTTGTGGCCGCTCCGTATCTTCGACCGAATTTGTGGCTACATTTCGAGAAATTAGAAACCGCTTCAAAAATTTGCGTAGACTTTGAAAATGTGCTTTGAAAATTTTCTGCTAGCAAGTTTACTACATATCACCCCTGTGCATCTCTCCATATTTCAGATTTTAACTACTATTTAATATTTATTTAATACTAATAATAATAATTTTTTAATAATTTAATAATGTTTAATACTTCAAAGCAGTTTTCCAAACATTGTCAATAAATACTAAAGGGAAAATATGAATTAAATGGTCGTGCAATAATGCTGGTAAAGTGGAATATATCTTAGATTTGAATTTGAGTAAAAAGTTGTATAGGATTCATAACATTTATTTCCGAAAACGTGATGAATAATATTAATCATGTAATGTAAAAATATTTTCCTGAACAAAAATTTGAATAGTATAAAGTTTAAACATACCAAGTGAGTACTCTCGCTTTTGATTATAATTCTATATAATATCTATATAATATAT
>JAUMHM010000031.1:60510104-60549967 GCA_032362435.1 Melikaiella ostensackeni
TTTATACATATGGGGTAAAATTTGCCAAGTGTCCCCGTCTAAACTTTTGTTGTCGCCTATCCTGTTCAAACTCAGTCAAATTGTAGTGCTGGTGGACCGCCTTAAATTCTGTAAAGGGGGCGCACCTAGTACAGCCGGTTGTCAAGATATAGGGGCCTGAATTTTCGATGATTCACCCCAACCGCTAACTTTTAATAGTACATAACTCCTGATACACTTATTCAATTGAACTCTTAATGAGGGTTTTGGGAAGTTCACTTAACGAGGCTTACAATAAAAATAATCACTATACTATACAATAAAAGAATTATTTCACTCTGATTTTTTATTTTTAAAAACGTCTTTGAGTTTTTCTCCAAATGCGGCACTTTTTATTTCCTCTTAATTAGGTTCGGAAGAAAGCTTGATTTTTTCTCGTGAAAAACATCTCAAAACGAATAAGGGATGGAAAGTAATAATAGAGTTGTAGGAGGTCGTAACGAGCGCGGGTGCCCTGCGACAACAACCACAGCGCAACTAGGCGTGCTATAGTGTCTCAGTGGTTCTAATACTCGATAAAAACAATTTTTTTGTTCACGTGTAGCGAATATTTTATTTTATTCTGACTTTTTGATAGTTTCAGAACAATTCAGAAAACTCGTGCCCGCAAAACTAATAGATTCCATCTGAAGTTATAACTTTCACCTAATTCGCATTTGTTTTGTATGTCTAGTCATAGCAAACATGTGAGAAGTGAATTCTTTGACATTCAAAGCTAACACCATTCGTATCATTCACTCCGACAGCGGTTGCTCTTGCTTTGCTAAATCATAGATTTGTCGCATTCATACTTTATTTTAGGCTTGTTCAGTAATTGTGCTGATCCTTTTTTTCATACTTACATCAACTGTAGTGGCTTGATTTTGTACAACACATAGAAAAATATTTCTTGAAGCAGTACTTTGGCACAATGAAAAGACCAAGGAGCTTTGGTCAACGTTGTTGTAATCCTTTTTAAAAGGATAATCATAAGCTCACATCTGATCTAAGACCAATTTTTGTAAAAACGTCGGGAAAAGTAACCTAGCATATTAACTGATTCGAAAGTATGTGGATCGTGCAGAAAAGAGATATCTGAATTTTCCCTGTTTTCTCCATTGTTTATTGAAGTAGATCCCATGCTTGAAGATGAAGATGCCCTTATTTCCAACAACAATGCATCCCTTTTTGAGAGCGACATATTATCTGAAAGAGAAAATGAGTAATGATTTGAAAGAGAATATCTTATAACTGATGAGAGTTTTCCTTCTCCGTCAATATTCCAATCTAAAAAATTAACACAGTATTGTAGCAATGAAGGGCATATGTCGGCAAAGCAGATTCTCCAACAAATCAAAGAAAAATTCAAAAACTCTTCCGGTAATTCGGAAAAATTTTTACTTTTCACACTTGCACCAAAGTCTTAGGGTCGCAGGAGAATGGTTAAAGAATTCGGCGCCTCTGAATGCCACTCTCGAAAAGCGAAACAACTGGTAGCAGAAAACGGTATTTCAGCATCTCCTAATCCAAAAAAGGGTGGAGCTTCAGCCCACGAAGCAGAGAGTTTGGTTAAAGATTGTTTACCTTGATGACGAAAATAGTCGTATGATGCCCGGAAAAAAATATTTCTTCTCAATTAAAAAAAATGATAGCTTCCGCAAGCACATTCAAAAAGTTAATTATATGCTACCTTCCGGAATTATACAGTAATTTTAAAAATCAGTACTCTCAAATTGAAATCAGTTTTTCAAAATTCTCTTAACTGAGACCTCGTCAATGCGTACTCGTTGGAGCTCGTGGAACTCATAATGTTTATGTGTGTGTTCACCAGAAAAACGTTAATCTAATGGTTAATGCCGTAAAAATAAAAGAAGTCACCAGTGATACTGCGTCTCCTATTGCTGTTAGTACTTGATCTTTGAAAGAAATAAGCAAATTGTTCCAATCTGGCGAATAATCAGGGTAGGACTGGGATCTGTCTCTTTGCATGTGTGGGGACTGGGCTAGAGTAGAGTGTGCATACATCTGATTGATAAACGTTGACAATCTTCCCATAAACATGTCGCAAACAGCGTCGTCGTAGTTTGCGCGATTAGCACTTGTCAAGTATGCGGCTCCTACATGATATGCAGTTGGATTTTGCAGAATTGCTCTTTTGTATTGTATCAAGACCATCATGTCGCGAAGCCCATAGCAAAATCTAGCCAGTTGAGAGTTCAGAAGTCGATTGACAGCTTGTACTCCTGTGCCGCATCTATGCGTTCCAGCTGGCATACCACTAAAACGCAGTCTGGCATCGTCTGCAAGTCTCAAGTTAATAACAGGAGCCACGGCAGGAGATGTAGTCTGTCTGAGGTTAGCTATTCCCGCTAGTTCGAGCACATGAATTGCCCAGTGTCCGATGGTGTGTGCACATGTTATCAGCTCTTCATTAATATTATTATTATTATTATTATGACGCTATCAAAAAATCATATGCAGCAGACCTAGTCCAGAATGCTACCTTGATGAATGCAAATCATGTCCCAGTACAGATGCTCTCAAACATCTTTCGAAATCGGTTTTCGCAGATCACTCTATTGATAGGATAGAATATCAGCAATGACAACAAACTGATAGGAGTACATTACATACTGAGATTACTGATGCAGAAGATCTTGCACAAGAACTTGTCGAGCGTCTATTTAAATTGAAGTCTCATTCTTTTATAGCTAAGCAGCAGTCTTCTTTTTTTAAACATCTGAAGAATAGCTTAAAAGAAGGAGAATTTCTCATTCTATGCAATTTTGCTGAAAACTATGCATTCGTAGCGCAAAATGCCGCACAGTCACAAAACGTGAGAGGCAAGGGGACTCACACCAAAAAGCACCGCAAAACGTGAGAGGCAAGGAGACTCCCATAGAAAAAGCACCCTGAAATGTGAAAGGCAAGGAGACTCACGTCAAAAAGCACCCCAAATTGTTAGAGGCGGAGAGATTAACACCAAAAAAACTCTTCAAAACGTGTGAGGCAATGGGACTCACACCAAAAAGCATCCCAAAACGTGAGAGGCAAGGGGACTTACATAGAAAAAGCACCCTGAAATGTGAAAGGCAAGGAGACTCACATCAAAAAGCAACCCAAATTGTTTGAGGCGAAGAGATTAACACCAAAGAAACTCCCCGAAACGTGAGAGGAAGGGAAAATGACGCCAAAAAGCTCCCTTAAACGTAAGAGGCAAGGGGTTTCTTCAGAAACCATCTCAAAATGTAACAGGCGAGAAGAACCGTCCACCCAAATCGTTTCTTATTTTATTAATAACTACCGTTTTCCGACAATGGAACCGTATCGAAAATATAATTTAGAAAATATCTAAACGGTTTCTCAGCTACATAAAAGTAAAAATGAAACAAAATATTTGTTAAATGTAAATAGAAAAATAATTTTCATCAAGTTTTTGGATGTTTTTCACGAGAAAAAATCAAGCTTTCTTTTTAGCCTGATTAAAAAAAAATCAAAAATGCCGCCTTTGGAGAAAAACTCAAAAACGCTTTTAGAAATGAAAAATCAAGGTGGACTATTTTTTCATTCTATAGGGCTTATCCTTATTGTAAATTTTGTTAAATGACCTTTCGGAAACGCTGATAAAAAACTTAAATTGGATAACTGTATCAGGAGTTATGTACAATTGAAAATTAGCGGTTGGGGTGAATCATCGAAAATTCGGGAACCTGTAACTTGACAACCCGTTGTACTAAGTGCGCCCCCTTTACAGAATTTAAAGAGGTCCACTAGCACTACAATCTGGTGGGGTTTAAATAAGATAGGCAACAACAAAATTTTAGGCGGGGACACTTGGCAAATTTTACCCTATGTAAATAAAGAAGATATGTTGATCCAACAAAATACATTCCAACAAGCAAGGATAGGGATGTATGGAGGACAATTGTTTCTGAGAAGAAGAGTGATGCTTGAAACGAAAGATTTCGGATACTAATGGGCCTGCGTGAAGAGATTTTCTTATTGGATTAGTATAATGGCTTTGTGAAGCTTTTCGCCTGGGGTGATTGCGAGAGAGATTGATCAGCAGCCTTACCATATAAATTCCTTGATCCCCGGTAGTATAAAGAGGCTAGAACCGAAAGAGTTACGCTTATCCCGAAAGGGATTTGGATTAATGGTATAATAATGATAAATAATAATAATGACAAAAATAATTTTGCACCTATACATAAAATAATATTCATGTTATTATAAAAAAGAAAATTATCAATTATAATTTTCAGGGAATAAAACGAGACCAAAAAACAAATGAAGTGAACTGTGTAACAAGACAAAATTTTGAGTCATTTTATTTTAATTATCATTTGACGGTTGAGGCGAAATCTATTCTCTCGGCACGTGGCACAATACTCCAAGGGCATATTTAAGATAATTTTAAGAATTTAGGATTAATTCGTAGGGTCTGATTGTCCTAGACTTGTTGCCGTATGTTTTGCCAAGGCGGACACTCTCGCTCCAGAGAGGACGAGAGCTTCCTCATTTATTGGAAATGCTACGGATCTGCCTTGTAGACATCTTTTATTAGTTACAGACTACCCATTGAGCCGCCCCTGCTTCTTCTCTGATTTGAGGCACCACGAGCGATAAGAGCGAGTCGAGATTCGAACCAACCAATCACAGGGCAGCGCCGAGAAAGCAGCCAATCAGCGCCGGGCCGGGGAAACTCGCCCAGAGGAGACAAGACCACGAGCTTGACGACCGACACGGCGAGTTCTCTTTCGTTCAGCAGCCACGTGCAGAGAGACAGCGTCGACTTTGTTTCTTTTTTTCTAAAATTGCTTCCGTGTTGTAAAATTAGTCGCTCTCGCCTAAATATGTTTTCTGTAAAGCCAGTAAAAATTTAGTGATTTGAGGTAAGGTCAATTCCAACATGTACAGGAAAGCCAAGGATTCTCGCGGATTCTCAGGTTCTCTACCTTATTTAAGTAATTAATTATCGATTCTTTTTCGGATTTAGCATGCTTTCACGACGCCAAGATGGCCATTTATGATATCGATTCTACTTGCAATGTAAGCCTAACAGACCAAATTTTGACTCCTTTTCTTTAGCTGTTGGAAACTTAACCTCAGGTAAAAATTTCGATTTCAGGTAATTGTAGGTTATGTAGACTACCGAACTCAGGTATTAAAATTTTGAGTTAAAATCGCCCTTGGAGAATCGGTCGAACGATTGAACATTATTCTAAGTCATCCTGTTAATTTTCGGGTAATTTACCACATTGTAAACTTTTGTACCGCTAGAAAAACAATGTAAAATATATGTCACCAAATTTTATAGTTAATCCTGCTTGCCATTCATTTACGAGTAAGAGGCGGATTGACGAATGGTAAATTTTTTTCTGATTTCTGTTTTTTCAATTACGACTGATCCACCCCCTCCACCATCACTCGTCGGAGGGCTATAGCTAGCCTGGGCCCAAAAATCCTGCCCGTCCCGTTGGGTATTTATTGCGTATCTGGTTGGCGCATGCGCAACTGGCGCTCAACAAACAAAATTTGGAACTATCATTTTCGGTTTTCAGGTTTTTCACGATTTTAGATGAGGGACGGGAGGAGGTAAAAATTAAAATAGAAATAACGACGAAAAAGGTCTTTATAAGTTTTTTAACTAGAAGAAATACTACAATTTCGTCCCAATGTTTTACTGGGCGACTTACATTTTTTGAGGCTCACATAGTTTCATTTGTTGTGTCATGAAGCTGCTTCAAATCCTTCACTGTTTCGTTCTTTATATGCGCCAGAGAAATAAAGGAATGTAAATATGCGTTTATAATGACTCGCTTATTTTCATAACGTTCTATAAGTGAATCTAGAGCACTGGAATAATTTCTATAAGTAACTACAATTTCTTTGATTACTTGTGTAGCTTCGCCAGTCAATATGGATTTTAAAAAATATGATTTCTGAACGTTGGACTGCTGACAACTGATTCAAACAAATCAATAACGTTTTGCCATTCAAGACAATCACCAGAAAATTTAAGCAGCTCTATATCTTTCAATTTCATTGAGGAACAATAAGC
Source organism: Melikaiella ostensackeni (assembly GCA_032362435.1). Classification (NCBI taxonomy): domain Eukaryota; kingdom Metazoa; phylum Arthropoda; class Insecta; order Hymenoptera; family Cynipidae; genus Melikaiella; species Melikaiella ostensackeni. The sequence goes on from JAUMHM010000031.1 coordinate 60,516,187, forward strand.
ATGCGAAGTATTAATATCTTTTAATACAGTTGAGTCTAAAGAATAATTTAAGGCTCTAAACTGTGCAATTATTTCAACAAAAAGATCATAAGCTCTGAAAAAGGATAATTCTGCCTTCTTGAAACATCTTTAGAAAAATAAGTAATTTTAGACTTATCAATTATTACCGTTCCGACGACAATGTTCCGATGTTGTTGTTGGCAAGGGCTCCAATTTTCCTTTAAAATGTTGAACCTGCCTTCTGCGATGGCTGAAACTTCACAATCCTTTTCTAATTTCATGAAGCTAAGTAGAACCCTTTCTAAGGATTGAATAGCTGCTTCCTGTTCAGCTAAAAGGGCATCCATTTTCACGTCTATTTATTTCAATGACGATGAATTATTTAAATTATACCAGAATTGCAAGTCTTGTATTTGACTCATAGCGCGATCAATAAACTCTTCACGTAGCAGATCACCTTCAGTTTCTACGTGTCACTTTGCACTATGTGTCAGAGTGAGATACTTCTTCAGAAAGAGATAGTCATAGTGAGTTCGGTTAAAGTACAAAATTATGAATCAGTGAATGTACGTGAAAATTACTCATTTCGAAGGAGTTCGAATTATAACACGAGCAAGAGAGAAACTGTACAAACAGTCTAACGTTGTGAAGGAGACCCAGGTGTTCGAACAAGGAAATTGAATTGATAAGATCTCATGTCGAAATTAAAGAAGAAATAAGATTCTGGCATGTTTAAGCATCATGAATCTATCAAAAGTAATTTTCTTAAATTCTGGCTCTCACTTCCCAAATTGATGTTTACTGTCTTAATTTTCACGAACTTCATTTTTCTTGTCTGGTCAGAAGTTCTTAAATGAGATTTTTCTCAGTTACACGCCCACTATGCATAATAGATGTCAGCTTGCATTTTATTTTTCGAAAATGTTTCTCGGACAATATTTTCAACAATTATTTCTCACAGTTCACGACCAATGCTGGTAGAAAGACTAAATTTATTTTCGTACTCTTTTAATTTTAATTATATTAAAGTCGATAAAAAATAGAATACGCGAGGTTTGTAACAAGATTCGCTAGACAGAATGAATAAGAGAAATTCGGTAATCTTAAAATGTGGATTACACGGTGTTCAAGAGTTCTCTGAAATCAAGCTTATCGGGAACGACGCGAGGAGCAGGAGCTCGATCACGTGATAAATCTAAATTGCTTTAAAATCAGCGCGAATTCGTATGAGGAATCGTAACAGCTGTCAATGAGCCATATAAAACTGAAATAATTCAAATAGAATTGTTTTTACCAAGGGTTAGATTGTCAGATTAGCGAAAATTTCATTGGATAATTTATCAAAAAGTGTTCGATCGACTATTTTCCTTTTCATCAAAAAATCACATTTACCGGAACTTTCATTTAAATTTAGTTCAGTTAATTTCCAATTATAATTTTCGTTCTAACTATTTAAAAAGAACTTGATATGTTAGGAACAATACTTTACAAAAATGCTAATTTACATCATAAATCCTGGCAATCTTCACAAAGGTGAAATTTAAGTTAAATCTGTTTTTTAGTATTTTCAATACTCAAAAATTGCTGTTCTCTCAATACTACGCATGCATCTGTTAATTGAATTCATCAGAGACCAGCGATTTCTTTTCATGAACTGACACATCTCAAATTTCAGTATAAACAATTCAGTCCATCCGTGCTCTTGCCAATAACAACTTTGACTCCTTTTTTTTCACTATGCACCACAGCACAAGAGCCTCCCGCACATTATTATTTTGACTAAACTAAAACTTTTATTAACTTTACTGGCTCCTTTTGTCCATACCGATTCTGTTCATGTGTTCACAAATTCTCACATTTCATCATTCAAATCTACGAACATAACCTCACAAATGAAAGAATGCACTTTACGTCGTGAAAATAAACGAGATCTACTGCAATCTTTAAACTGGACTTTTATATCAGACTTCCGCATTATTTCACGGGTTTCATCAATTGTTTATCATTATGTTTTATATGCTTGACAATAAAAAATTCCAAATACGAAATTCACAATTTTTCATAAACACCGCTCAAATCTTGGTCCGGCCAATCATTAGCATCCACCGAACAGACCAATTGAGAGGCGACTTGAGTGCGTACGATTTGAAAAAAGCTCTGTACAATATCTTTTTCCATGCTTGGGCGCATGGCGGGTTGCATATAGTGCTATTTTCTATACACGCGAAACACCCTATGACTAAAGGCCGATCGTCCTTACTGTATAGTCATAAAAATATAAAAATATTAATAGAAAGATTACTCTGTATCATCAACACTTTCTCTATACTATTCGAAATTTCTTAGGTTAAAAAAATGTTTCTAAATAAAATATTTCAATATTTGCAATCCATAAATACTTTAATACATACATATAGTTGATAAATTATCACAAATTTAAATTATCGAAAATCTGTTAAGCACCTTAAGAGGTATAAAATACGAATTGCCTACGAAGTTTAATTTGTCTAAGTTTCAGAAATACAAAATGCATTAATATTACATTACCTTCTCTGCTTTCTAATACAAATTTTGGAAAATCTGAATTACATGATCTCATATTCTGTTTTGATTAAATAATTCTAGTATTACGCCATGAATCAGAAAAATTAAAATAATAAATTTTATAATATATAATTTACATAATACATAATATAATAATAACTTCCAATTTATAAGTGCGCAAAACTTGTTCTAGAACCATTTTTTAATGTTACAACAATAGTATTCATTTTATATTTCAAGTGCTGCTTCGGTATCATAGAAGCTTCATTCCAAATTATAATTTCACATTCACGTTATTTACGCGTATCTCACTGTAATTTGTAAAATGTTGTTTCAATATATGTTAAATCTGATAGTTCCCTCCCCCTTCACTTCACCCCGCGCTGCGCTCCTCCACCCACCATTAAGGTTTTTTTTATTAAGGTATAGGAAAGTATCTTAATTAGTGTATCTTATTTTATTCCAATCGAACCCAATATTCTAAGAAAAATGTAGTAATGCATTTTGAATGAGTCCTCGTGAATGAGGGGAGATAGGTACAAATTTATTCACGGAACAGATGTGAGCTTTCACCATCACGACACCTCACACCGCTGTGTGAGTGAGACCTCTAGTGAGATAGAACTTTTCTGTGCTGAGTGAGAAGTCGTAATGGTGAAAAAGTTCACATCTATTCGGTGAGTGAATTTGTACCAATTTCCCCTCGTTGATGAGGCCTGTCTTAAATGAGTTGAATTGGAATAAAGTAAAATAGATTAATTAAGATACCTTGAGGTAGGGTCTCGATTTTTAAAGCAGCGTTGGCGAGATATTTTTATCTATCTGGGTAGAGAAAAGATTACTGGAAGGGGGATACATGTGTGTTCCTACTTACCCCAACCCCTTTTACACTATCGCGGCTTTAATAAACACGCCCTCTTTCACTCGGGGTCTAGGTAAAGAAGGGGCTTCTGGAAGAGAGATAGATGTTTTCATATAGGCGGAAAATTTGTTAATTAAATTTTACACGACTGAGTAATATAATCGCAGGCCATAAGGACATTATGTTAAGTTTTCGAATGCGCTTTAACGTGAAATCTAATTCACGATCTTCGAGAATTCATAAAGCATCATACGATAATCTCAGTTACTTAATTTAGCTTTTAATACAAGTATGGTTGAACTTCAGTTACATAAGTGAAAAATTCAGCTAAAGAATGAAATAGAAAAACATTCATTTTATTTCCACTCGCTCGTTTATGTTATAGAAGCACCCTCCATATCAAAGAAAAAATTAATTTTTCGATATCAGGACCAGGACTCGAACGCAACACGGTTAGAAAGAGCGGTATCTAAACTCAACACTCCATCTCCTGCGCAACGAAAACTGATGACTTATAATCGCAATTTGGGAAACTTGAATGAAAGCAATCCATATCTTTTGTCACGCTCCTTTCGCACTCCCCGCTTCTCCTTCCACGCCAACTTCTCGTTTTACTATACTAGTCGTGGAAATCCCAAGTTACCGTATGCCAATTTCTCTTTTCTGTTTTTAAACTTTCATATAAGTATCAAGAATGAAAATCTTCACAAAATAATTTTCTCCATGTACCTTCTTCTCGCTGCTTAATTTTGTTCTTTTCATATATTAAAGACAAATAATTGTATTTTAGGGGTGGAGGGTTGGTGTATGGTGTATGGAGGATATGTGTCACTGCCTGACACGGCGGCGGCAGCTGTATTTGGGAGGTAAAAGGTAAAACGTGGTATCAGGGTTGTGGGGGAGGGGGGCTGTAAAGAGAAAGGTGGTATCTCAATATCTGAAACAGTGGTGGCGGCGAGATCTTTTCATAGTATAGAGAGATAGGGTAGCAGAAATACAGACTAAACTCCTTCAAGCTGAGCGGAGACGTGTTCCTTCAGAGCAGAATTTCGCTGATCATGCTTCGCAAGGTCTTCTGAGTTCTGATTTATTTTCTTCAAAACTTTAGTGGCAAGGTCCCCATTAGTTGAAAACTTATTTCATTATTTTGACTTGGAACGATAATAACAGGGTGCCCGTTCAAATTCTGAAAAAAAATCATCTGACGATTCTAGGATTTTTTCAGGTACAGGTATCTCTAGGTTTCTCAAAGTCTTCGCTCGGTCAGTCAGCGACGTAGTAAAAGTATATAATAAAAAAAGTAAGTTTGTAAGTAAGTAAAAGTAAAGTAAGTAAAAGTTGTAAGTAAGTAAAAGTATAGTTTGGTTCATGACAATCATTTTTATGGAGTTTTCGAAGTTTAAGACAAATTTATACATATAAAAAAATGATTCCATGCAGCCCAGCGTAGAATATACTATGCTTTAGGATCATTTAGAAACAATCTTTGAAATTCCAACATCGTAGTTTTTGTACATTAAAGGTGTACACTGAAATGGGTCTAAAATTATGTTTTTAAATGCTTATGCTTTTGAGGGGTATATTGCACTTTGAACTGGAAAAATCATGCGCCAAAGTCAAAAGCCAAATCTAAACATTTCTAGTGGTTGCGTATGACAGTTTTGTCATTTTTTGTCAAGTGCGTTTGACGTGATTGGCGCTACCTTATGCCATGAGTTTTCGAGGTCAAGTGGAAGGTTGACATCATGAATCGAATAAAAGCTGGTTAAGAACAGTGCTCAGGGCCTTTGTTGGGAGTACCGCTTAAGGGGGTCTTCCACGTACGAGGTTTTGAAAAATTGATTTTTTTTGCATCTTACGAATCTAGAAGTTATTGAAAATGTGCACTGTAGAGGATTTTGGGGAATACACTTTAGTTAACGAGAGACAGAACGTCCTTCACAGCCACTCGCGGTCTTTTCACTTGCCTCTGTGGCAGGAGCGGAGCGGAAGATCAGTGACGCAGAGAAAAGGGTCAGGATCCAGCAAAGGGAGGAAAAAGTGGCGAACCGTGAACATCTTCGTGACGAAGGTGGACTCTTTGGCGCTGGTATAGCCGATTAAATCGTAAGTTTCTTCAATCATGTTTTATTCCGTCACTTATGTTCAAACGCGTTTTCCCAAAAGTTGTGTTTTTCGAACTTTTTGGTAAGACTTTGACTAGAAGTATCTGGAGTATCGGGTTATTTTTTAAAAATTGTTTAACAGACATGTCGCTAGGTCAAGACACAAGCTTTTTCAGAAATGCTGTTTTGTTTAATTTTCACAGTCCTTATTAGTTAAAAAAAAACGGTCGAAAAAAAATGGTTTTGTAAAAAAGTCTGCCGTTTTAAAAAACTTCAAAATTGCCAAAAAACTTTGTGTCTTAACCTAGCCAACGTAATAATAATTGAAGATACATTTCACTTTTTTTTATTTTAAGCAACCTAAATGGCCGAAGTCTTACCTCCCGATTGACTATTACGTTTTTGCAGAAGCGCGGTCAAGGACGCTCCAAGGTCGCGAGTGTGAATTTTTTTTTTCAAACTGATATTTTGAAAGTCGAAGGATCCATCAATAAAAGGCAAAAAGCCGTTTCTAATCATCATGTGTAGTTCTTTCGCAAGAAATTCTTAAAAATAGGTTTGAAATTTTGTCCCGAACGTAGAAGACTCCCTTAAGAAGAGAAAAGCGGAGACTGGATGCTACAGGAGTAGAAGTAAGCCCGAGATATATGATGGCGAACATAGGTGAGACAATTTGGTGGTGGGACGAAGAAGAACGTAGAATGGTGGTCATGCGGGTGGAAGAGAAAAAAGAGGACGTCGATGAAGGGAAGAAGTAGCGTGAAAAAGAGGGAAGGATCCAAGAGCAGGAGTGAAAGTAGTGACAAGAAGAGAGAAGGTACAAGAGAGGGGCTGCAAACATGTGATTGTGAGTTGGAGTAAAAAACAGAGAATGGTGAAATGTTGAGTGGCGGGAAATAAGAGAGGGGGAGGAAAAGTATGTAAAGATAAAAAGAAAGATGGAAAATAGAGACAGTAAAGAGATTTTGTTTTTTGTAAATGTATGATTCGCGTAATTGCCGATCTGGTTGGGATAATATATTAGGTGGGAATCAGCAATCTCCATTTTGGGTCCGAGTTGATACGCGGGAAATGCTTGAGGTGAACCTGTGGCTCATTTTTGTAAAATGAGGACTAAAAATTGCCCAAATTGAATTGTTGTTTATCCATATTGTTATAACATTAGGCCAAATCCATTTCAAAGTAAGCGTAACTCGTTTGGTTCTAGATTTTTTATACTACCGGGTATCAAGGAATTTATATGGTAAGCTTGAGTAAGGGATGTGTAGGAGAGAGGATAGATTTGAGATCTATCTAGAAGTCGCGTGTTGCTTATTCAAAAACACACTCATCCCACAACACCGCTCCAACACGTATCTCCGATAAATCGCTCTAGCAATCACCCCAGGTAGAGAGCTTCACAAAGCAAAGCTCTCCACAAGGGCCCATGAGTATTCAAAATCTTTCGTTGCAGGCGTCTATCATCCCGTTGACACTCTTCCTCACATGTTACTCACAAACAATTTTCAATTGGAAAATTGTATCAACGCTAGATTTCAGCAATATTGTTTCCTTCTAAGATGCCCCAAAAATGTTGAAAATATCTTATGAACTTCTGACGAGATATCTGGAAATCAAACATTTATTTTAGATTATTTGAAGAAAATACTATATTCGTATGCCACTTCCTATAGGTCGCTCCTGTAAGGAAAACAATGGGATCCTATATAGGATCTTATGTAGGAATCTGCATGGCTTACCCATAGTAGTTCTATGTGTGGTGGCATATAGGATCCTATACAGAATTCTGTGTAGGAACCTACATAGAGCTTTGTAGAATCGCTACCACCTCAAATTTTTCTTTTCGAAACTTTCATTAAAGATTGGCACTTATCGTGGAAAGGTTTTTTTTGTATTTAGAATATATGACAGGTCAGTAAAGAAAAGAGTATGCTCTAAACTCCATATTGAATTAATCTTTATTATTAACTGTGTCAGTAAAGTGCATGGGCCTTCATTGAAATAATATCACGCATTCTATTCTCAAAAAAATAATCAGTTTTTGAGTTATGTACGAATGATTTGTTTCTTTTGCATAGCGAAGTGCCGCAGTAAGCATGTTTTCCGATAATAAGTACACTGAAATAAGCTTGGCGCAGCAGTCACACAGGCTATCGTACCACAGCGACCCAATACTCGTACTTTAAAGCGACAGCTGCGCCACTTCTAGGCGGGCTGCTCTACCAAACGTTGAGGCGTCTCGTGTCTCGTGCTGCAGTTGCGCGGCTCTAGAGCAACAGCCCATGGACGTAAAAATTAACGGAACGGCGCACAAAGTCCCATCTTGGGCGTGGTGTGTGATACCCCGTTCACTCACGCGTTGCCTGACCCCGCAGGTTTGCGCTCCGTTCCGTTAATTTTTATGTTCATACAACAGCCATACCAAACTGAGAGACCGTTGACACTAAATCAACGTATGAAATCGACCTGACAATTCGTGCAGCGACTGCTGGCCAGTAATTGCTGGTGAAATACAGCAAGCGGCCTCCCACCTACTTATCATCCACCGCCTTCTGGTAAAATACAGCAAGCGGTTTCCTACCTCCTTACCACGCGCCGCCTGCTAGTAAAATACAGCAAGAGGACAACCAGCCGCGTGCTGGTTAAATACAGCAAGCGTCCTCTCTCTTTCACCACCCATCGACCTGACGTTTCGTGCAACGACCGCTGACCCGTAATTGGTGATAAAAACAGCAAGTGACTTCCCACCTTCTTATCACCCACCGCCTGCTGATAAAATATAGCAAGTAGCCTCCCACCTCCTCACCACGCATCGCCTGCTAGTAAAATACAGCAAGAGGACATTCAACTCCTTACCGCACGCCGCATGCTGGTAAAACACAGCAAGCGTCCTCCCACCTCTTTACCTTCCACCGCCTGCTGGTAAAAATTAACGGGACAGAGTACAAAGTCCCATCTTGAGCGAGCAAGTCGACTTGGTATATCGGGAGAGGTGAAGCTAGTGAGGATGTCCCCTCTCAATCGGGGAGCACCTCTAGATTGGCGGAGAAGTACGCAAGTTTCTTTTTTGAAGCTGATTGTTGCTGTGACGAAATTCTTCGACAAATCAACAAGCGGCCCCCGCTGGGATGGGGAGAGCATGTGTAGTATGTGCTACTCCCCTTACTTACGCGTTGCCTGACCACGCAGGTTTGTGCTTCTTCCCTCTGATTTTTATGTACATGCAACAGCCATACAGAACTGAGTAGCTCTAAGAAAATAGGCCAACATTTGCTCAAAGTGTACAATTTTTACCTCTTTGGCTAATTTTCCGGCAAATAGTTGGTTCGAGGTGGCTCAGATGTTCCAAAGGAGGTTGGAAACTGCAATTTACTGTTCCCAAGCTGTAAGGATCAAAGGGATCACCGCATCTTGGGTCGTATGCACTGTTACACTGGTAGCATGTTACTGCTTCACCTAAAAATAAAAAATAAATTAACATAAAATATGATTTTGAAGAAGTAAAATTTTTGAGGAAATTAAGGCTGTGATTGCAAAAAATTACACGATATATGTAGTATATAAAAATTTATAAGGAAATATTCATTAATTACGTTGGCAAAAAAAGAGTAAATATGAGAGTGATGAAATTTTGATCTACAAAAATCTGCAAAAGATCACAATATGTTATTAATAATTTTTTTGTTCCCTTACGAAATTCCCTGCTGAGAGTAAAAGAAAAGAAATCCTATCATTCTACCTCTTAGTAAATCCAGATTAATTCCTATCTCTTTTGATCTTCACTTATCTATCCCTGTCCATTTCTCGCCCGTCCCCATCTATTACTTTCTATATTTTCATCAATTCAGCTTCACGATTATCTCTTGCAATTCTCTTTCCACTATCTTTGCCCATCTCTCGTCTATCTACGCCTATGTTTTTCCATCTCCTTTCGATTCAATCGATATAAACTAATCGATTACAAACCGAATCATCCAAACACAAGACATTGATTCCCTATCTCAGACACTTGTTTTTCGATAGAAAAAATTAACACGATTTCCCCTACTACGGTGCCCCTCTATGAAAGGCCCTGCGTTAGCATGTAAGGATAGTCCATCCCGATCTTCGGACTGAAGGAAACACCCACTGTATCTAGTGTGAAAGAAGGATTTCAGCTGAACTATTTCGGGTGCTCTTACTCTAGATGACGACACTCGTCATCTTATCATCCTATAAACACCCCCCCCCCCCAATTTTCGACCCTCCGCCTGCTGGTAAAATACAGCAAGCGGCATCTCAACTCCTTGCTGCCTCCTGGTAAAATACAGCAAGCGACCTCCCACATCCTTAACACCCACCACCCGCTGGTAAAATAAAGCAAGCGGCTTTCAGTTGTATAAAACACATCTGTCCAGACTTACTCGGAGAATACGTAATTCATACACTTGGTGCACGGGCTAGAAATCGTGCCCTTGAGAAACCGACATTCAATCCGTGCTCCAGGTGTATGAGATACATCTTCTTTGGTGAAGTTTGATTCCACGAGTACTTGAGGGTTCCTGTAGTCGGTTCCTCAGAGACACGATATCCAACCCTTGCACCAGATGTATATAATACATCTTTTTGGGACAAGTTTGGTTTAACGAATACTTTAGGTATCTTGTGGTTGGTATTTTGTACACTTGGAGTCGATGTCGATAAGAAATCGTGTCTTGGAGGAGCCGACAACAGCAATACTTCAGTACCAGAGGACAAAGCACTTCATTCATTCAAGAAATTTTTTAATGAAATGATTCTTAATAAAAGTCACTTTTCACTTTAAGCCTGAATTTTTTTGTGTCTTATAGTTTAGGGCATCGTTTACTTAAAACTACACCAGTTAAAGGGTTACATTGATATCCTAAAAACTAAATAATCATCATTCCAATATATACAGGTATATACCTCTAGCCGGCATCGACAACAATGTTTCAATAAAAACTTTTCAATAATTTGAGAATGTTAAGAATTGAAGTACAAGAGTTGAATAGTTCGAGGCATTAAAGGGTAGTATTGGTAGCAACATTGGATAATCATATAGACCGCAAGCAATTTTAAATAAAAATAACATATCTAAGAACATACGTCTGTCGTTCAAGGACCATGCTTTAAAACTATTTCGAAGAAATACATTAAAATCTGAACTACGGCATGGTTATACTTTATCTTTCCTCCATGCTAGATATTTTAAAAGATGATTTTGACAACTTTCATTCAGTTTAGAATATTTTCCTGCGCTAGGTGCCTACATTACAGGCGCAAGTTATAGCTTGGCTCTATCAATCACTTGAAATATTCATATTAAAGTCGCTATTGTCCTTAAATGCTTGCGCGTGCAGATAAGAAAACCTGAAGTTTCATCAGCAGCAGCAGCATTGTTGTCAATATGTGAATAGAATGTTAAGCGACCATCAAAAGGCACCCCACGGTCTTAAATCGTATCAACCTTTACTATATTTACTCCATCAATTGAGTACTGGTAAATCAACGTAGCATTCTTTCTCGTGAATGCTAACAACCTACACTTTTCTGGACTAATAGGAAGTAACTGATCATCTCACCATTTGATTAATTTGTCCAGGTCAGCCTGTCGTATTTTACAGGGGTAGTTTTATTAATTAACAGAAATAAATATACAGGTGTTTAAAAATATTAATCTCGCTGCCGACAACAGGCGAACTGAACAGAAAGGTATCCAAAAATTGGAAAACGACAGCGAGGGTGTGTACATCTGTGAGTGTGTGTATGAGTATTTGCAATAAGACGTGTAAATGTAAATAAGAACATAATGACGAGAGACCGGCTGTAGAAATGAATATTCAGACGTCGCAGCTGATTGATGAAGAATTCAGTAACTTCAAATATAAACACATGAACCAAAAATGAGAACATAAAAACAAATAAAATTACATTTGTTTCTTGAACAGGATTGTAGCAACTGATCAGCGTCGTAAGAAGCCATGTTGATGGTCAGGCAAATTTCTTTGTATAGCATTGTAGATTATTCTATGAATGCACAGCTCGAAATTTTTAGAAAAGTTATCGATAATTGAAAAAGGTCTATAATTTTTTACATCAGATGCATCTCGGATTTTCAGGATGAGATATATTTTCGTAGCTTTCCAAATACTAGGAATAGTTCCAGATTTGAGCGCGAAATCAAAGATTATTATAAGAGGTCTCACAGGAATACTAGACAAATTCTTAATAAATGAAGAGGGAAAACCGATTTATATAAATACTCTCAAAACATTCAGCAAAGATATTGACCATTTACTCAGGAGAGGTATATATTGAGTTCTTATAATTCAAGGTTTCAGAAATTCTTGCTTGCTGTTCAAGTTTATTTACAAAACCCCAAAAAGGTGAAGGTGTCCATTGACAATCCTCAGCATTACTTGTGTAGTTGTTGTTGGCAATTTTAATCAGCTTTTTTGTTGTTTTCCTAATTTCTTTATATTGGTTAAGGTAAAATTTTAATTTTGTGCCCTGTTATTTTTCTTTATATTCAATCTTCGAATTAATGTTATTAATTATTTCACGTATATACCAGGAAGGATACCTATCACTCATCTTGTTAGAGTTGTAAATTAAGATGGATTTATCAAATTCATTATAAAGCATATCATAAATTTTCTAGCAAACCTCATCAATATCCTTACACTTTGAGAGCGTTGTCCAGTCAAAATCAAATAAATCAACATGTAATGAAGTAAACTTACAACGTTTGACGTTATATCTTGCCAATTCGTTATTTCTAACAACATTTATGTAAGACTTATTAGAGAGCAGGTCATCCGTAAAGTTTACTGCAGGGTGATACAGGTCCTCAGGAAAAAGTGGGGCACGAAATCTACTTACATCGTTACATAGTAAGTAAGAGAAAATCAAGTCTAAGTACCTATTATTGCAGTTATTTACATTATTATATTTATTATTCAGAAGTGAGAATAGATAATCTTAGCCAAGTCTCAGATAACGCTATGAAATCCAATTCGTATACATTGTTTACTGTAATTAAGTCATTGAATTTAGTATTGATGTCAGGAAGTTTCTCAATAATAAATTTTTTCGGGTTTCAACTTCAGTATCTTGAATTTGTTTCAAAGCCACTATATAATCTTCATAAGATAAAACTTTACACTTCATCCATGTCTAGTTCTTACAGTTTCTCGAATGAAAAGAGCCATCATTGAAGGCGGTTTTGTACAGTTTCGTGAGGAAGTCCATCTTCGCCGCTTTATATGCTTATTGATAGTCACAATATTAAATTTGTAAATCTGATCGCACTTGTATCACTTGCTCCAGTTCTTGGATGTTGCACAGAGTTGATTCAACATTGCACAAATTTGATTCAACATTGCACAGTGTTGATTTAACATTGCACAAAGTTGATTCAACATTGCACAGAGTTGATGCAACATTGCACAAAGTCATTTGCTGGAAAACTATACCCTATATAGATGGGACATAGAACAGTTGTAGAGCTTCTCTACAAATGAACACTATTAGTTTTGTACCGTGTTTCTTTATTATATTTTACCGTACTTTGAATCCTTCCTACAACTATAGTTTTTAAAATTAAAAAACTGCACTTTGTGCAATCAAATCGTAAGGTTTTTCCTCATTCAAACTCAGAAACTTTCCCGAAAATTTGCAACCTATTCTCGTCTTCCCAGCTCAGAAATCTTTCTGAGAATATCCAAACAATTCTCCCTTTCCAACTGGGCCTATAATAGGAGGTCAGTTCTTCGCTTTCATCAGTCTACTGTCAGATGTCAGATCATGAAGAAAAGCAGCGAAAGCCTACCGGTCGCTTGAAAGTACTTCTGAAGAACATTAAAGAGCTGAAGCAAGTGATACAAGTGCGATAATATTCACGAATTCAACAAGAAAATTCAATACTGTGAATATCAACAAGCATATGAAGCGGCGAAGATGTACTTCCTCACGAAACTATATAAAACCACCCTGAATGATGAATTTTTTCCGTTCAAGAAACTAAAAGAACTAGACATGGATAAAAGATATGAACTCACAGACATGGAAAATGTTCAGCGAAGTTTGCAATGACTGAATTGTTCGTATCCATAAAAGTAGTAAATTGTGCGACTAGGGAGAGAAGGAGAAGATTTCAAGAGTGTGGAGTTTACCGCGCTAGCGTAGCGAGCGCGGTAACACGTTCGAGGACTCTTCTTCTTCGACCACTAGTCGCACACAATATTTTATTCAACTACTGCGAGAAATATCTTATTTCGCAGCCCTATTGAGAGGGGGGAAAATAATAGCTTACCTGATTGGTTGACGCAAATATAGCCCTCAGAGTTCTTTTGAAGTTTTAATTTTGAGATTATGGCAAAATGGCAGTGTTGTTCAGTGTTGCCAACATAGTCGGTGTTCCAAAACTTGAGGAACAATATATCGCCTGTGGAAATTTCCGTAGACATGACTATATTTTATGAAGATTATATAGTGGCTTTGGAGCAAATTCAAGATACGGAAGTTGAATCCCGAAAAAATGATCCATTTATACTATAAGCAACAACGTTTGCTATTCTACAGGAAGTCAGTCTTTGTAACAACCGGTATCTCTTAGAACAGTGTTATGCCGTCCCAACGTACAAAGGATATTATGATTAAAAGCATTGCTAAATGTGTTTGGCGTAATGTAAAATCACCTTGTTTCAAAAGTTTCAAATCTTTCATACAAAAGAGAATTATGTAAATTTGAAGAACAAAGCAATGAAAAAAAAACAATTCATATTCACTAGTCTCATGCGATTTAAAAGTGTTGCTCAGCATTTTGAAGATGTACAAACGAACTATGATGTACTACGAACACGAACTTCCTAAAGTCAAACATCCAGATATGTACCTTGAGGAGAAGGTTCTATAGAAATAAGAAAATAAAATCTTTTGTAAAGTGGTTGGGCTTTGATAATTCACAAGACAGCTGTATAGACATTAAACCAAAGTTGAAGCAACGTTGAAACTTACACTATCACCTGATGTTTTATATTAAGTCTACGCTTGTACTAACTAGATAAAAGGTTCTGAGAGATGAAAGAAAGAGTTAGTATGTATATTGTTGTTTTATTGGAAATATTTACAGTTATATAATCTCTTTGAATTGAAATATGTGCAATAACTCTAATTACTTCTGTAAATTTTCAATACTATAGAAAGTTTTGTGATTAATAAATTTATGTTAAAGGAGATAAAAACGTTTGCACTCATCATTTAATTTTTTCCTATTACTTTGATTTAATTTGATAAGCGATGGTTGAGTTCGAATTTCGCACACGAATAAAAAGAATGGCAAACCACAATCACCTTAAGTCATGTTGTACATTTCTATCCCTGGTTGCGATTTAATAGATGTGAATAAGCCTTGAGAAACGCTCTACTAATTCTAACCCAAATGTGACTTTGATTCGCGTGCTTCATTGACACATGTTTTAACCTAAATGGTCTGCAATAAACAGTGGCAGTTTATCATATTTTTTTTCTTACAAGTTTTATTTATCGAATTGTTAAAATTTCATGAAACAAGAATTTATATAGTGATGCAAAATAAAAATTTGTCTTCAATTTTGTTTTTGTTTTTAATTTTTTCAAACTTCAAAATGACAAGCTTGTCTTAAATTCACAGTACTATCCATGCTGCAACTTTGAATCTAGATTTTTCGCATAATCATTATATACTATTGTACGAGATGTATACAAACTTTCATACAACCTTTTTGGTAAAGAGTCTGAACCGATGTTGTGAGAAAGCAATTTCAAAGAGCACGTTCCACTGATTGTTCTAGATTGTTCGAAGAAGAATGAGATTCTGAAACAGGCTTCAATGAACGTTCGTTTTGAATTTGAATCTGCAGACAATTTTCTTGCTGCAACTGCAGTCTTCTGTCTAATTATACATGATTGTATTATTCAGTTCCAACCCAGTATGAGTGGAGTGAAGAGGTTGATTTTAGATATTTTTGGTGGCGGTGTGTAATTCTAGTGGTGGGGAAATGGTTTAAGAGCAGAAATTTTCTATTTCAGGCATCACTTTTCATCAAAATGGACTTAGTTGTGAACGTGCAAGGCTTCAAGAAGCTCATTAAGCAGTTCGTCTTCAAGGAGTTGGCTATAATTCCTTTCCAGGAAGACGCTCAACCTATGGTCTACCTTTTTGAACTACCCTACTACTGGGATTTGCTGCCTGCCAAATACCAGAGTGAAAATTTATGGTTGACGCACAATTACCATGGTCTAGAATGGACATCTGGTGACATACCCTATGAAGAAGTAAGACTTGTAATCGCAGAAAAACCACGTGATGCTTGTGCGGTCTCATAACCTGATTCATGTCTCCTCAGGGTCAGCTGACTTTTGGGCATTACTCTGGAAGCAGAGGCAATGACGATGATACAACTGAAAGTGTTGATACTGCGGATACTTCCTTGAGCAACGCAACGCACAAAGACTTCTATAACCGTTGTGAATTTATGTTTAAACTATGCTCACATTTGTCTCATTATAGGTTAAGATTTTCTCTTGTAAAATTAGGTTAAATCTTTTTTCTTAACTAACTAAACATTTAATTTCACATCAAGTGAAGATTTATTAAAACCCATCCTGTTAGTTAAAAATTAGTTAAGCTCATTTCAAATTCCATGCTGTATTTTCAATTCCGGCTTTAAATATTACAAACATCTTTGGGTTGGATTCCAAATCCAAATATTGCTTACTGTCAGCGGTGCACAATGACAGACGTCCTTGGGCTGCATTTTCAAGGTTGGATTTTGTCCAAACATCGTTGGGTTGCATTCTCCAAATTTCTCTCAATCTCGTTTCTTTTAACACTAGATAAGTAAGCATTTTACGTATAAGTGAAATTCAATCGGCATGAATTTTGGTGGACTAATATTTAAGAAAAAATAAAAATACAACAAATAAGAAAATTAAAAACAGGTACATGGAAATATGAACTTTAAAGGAGGTATATGTGTCTAAAATATTAGATTAAAGTTGCTAAAATCTTCGAGATTCCTCAAGGTCACATATGTTTCTAGAATTTTCAATTACAAACAGGGACTCCTAATATTCTGAAACCTTCCAACTAGGTCGGTCTTACAGGGATCCAACTGATTGAGTGAACTATAAATTCGTTCCAGCTTTCTTAAAATTTCGATCGCTTTGAGTATGAGTTAAGTGTAAGTTGAATTTCCCGCCATCCACTGCTGGTATCGACAAGTTATTATTTAGCATGGACACGAACCATTATCGACTGTCGGAAACTCAGCACAGATATAAACCATACTTTGCAATGTCAGGTTATGTTTTTGAATAAACCAGAAATGAAAGTCCCCTAGCTCACATATGTTTCTAGAATTTCCGATTACGAATAGGGACTCCTAACATTCTGCAGCATTCTAGGTAGGTCGGTTTTGTAGGGACCCAACGCGTTGAGCGAAACACGAATTCGTTCCTGCTTTTTAGAAATTTTCATCACTTTGAGTGTCAGTTGAGTATAAGTTGAATTTCCCGAAGGAAGAAGCATCGTTGGGTTGAATTCTGTAATTTTGCGCTCTCGGAAATTCTTAGATAAATCAGTTAATCATTCTAGTAACTTTAAATTATTTTTAAACCTAAAATTTGTAAATTTGCTTCAATGCATAAAGTTGAAATATGTGATTTCAAATGAAAGAAGAACTTGATTATCACATTTGTCATTACTGGCCGGTTATTCCGCAGCTAAAGCGGTATTGCTATATGTGTGGGACTCATTTCCTACGTGGCGTGCGCTCTCGCATTTATACACTGCAGCGTCGAACCATCCAGAAACATTGATGAATCTTTCTAACAGAAAAGTTAGAAGCAATGCTTCCAGAAACTTAAAGGCAGGAAATTTCGAAAGAAATGGCGCCTTTCATGTCTCAAGCATTCTTAAAACTTCAATTTAGAGATCACGTCCTGTTTCCATGCTTCTAGAAAGTTTGATGACAAACACAATTGTAAATGTAATAGCTCCTCATATCTCAAAACTTCTAGAAGTTTTGAAGTATAGAAAATCGTAAGAGATCTTATCCATCAACGTTTCCAGAAGGTTGGATTTCTAGAAAGTTCAATTTCTAGAGAATACAGGTTCCTGGGGAAGTTTAACGAAGAGGTAGGGGTGAGTACTGGCTCGGTCGGTAAAACGGGGACCCACCTCGTCGAGCGAACCATGAGTTTGTTTCATCTCTCTTGAAATTTCAATTACTGTTTACCGACTGAGGCGTTCTCCAAACTTCAACGAAAAAAAATTCTCAGTGGCAGTAGAGCAGCATCGATCGAAATATTTGGAAAAAGTATATTTCTGGATGTCAAGAGGGGATTCCCCGGTAGCCACCATACGTCATTTACCTGAACATAGACAACCCACTCGGCCGATATTGCAGGGATCATCCTTATTGACCGGGATAAGATTACTTGTCAGTTTTCTACCTTACCGGCCGACTTACCGTCTGTCGGTAAACCAACTGAGATTCCACAGAACTCGCACAGCTATACAACTGCTGCGCAATGGTTTTTCTGTCCCGTCAAGTTTGCTGCGTATAAAAGTAATCGTTTGAAAACAGATTTTATTTCTTAACATATTTACAGCATTCATCAAGATGAAAGACGGAACAATCCACCACCCATTATCAAAATTATATATAATCTGAAGATCTTTTTCTCCTTCTAGAATTCGATCCTGAAGGAGTATTTTCAGTTCCTGGGACTGCTTTGGCGGTAATGGAGTACGGTCCAAGGACATTTGTAAGTCTTTAATTATAGGTGGTGGCTTGGCTCCGTCTTTCATGTTCCTGAATGCTGTTAATATCTTCCTGACTGTTTATTCTGACTGGAATAATATTCTCATTGGACGAGTTATTTCACTAGATTTTTCCCCGATTCTGTGAGTTTAAGTGAAGGTTATTGAGGACGCAGGAGTAAGAGTTTGGAGAAGTTTATTAATTTTTATTTCATAAAAATTATTTGGAGAAGCATTGGGGTCGTTAAATTCAGATAATCCAAAACTTAAAAGATTTCTCTTACGTGTAGCTCCTTGGCTTATTTCCTTATTACTTGGTTCAATACACTACTCCAAAAGTTCATTAATGTTAGGCGGCTCAGTTAACTCAGTAGACTGCTCAATCTTGTCACCTCTGATCTCATCGTCGCTCACTATTTTGTCAAATTATTTGACTTCATTAGATAGTGTTTATACCTTTTCGTGAGATTAATTACAGAAGATTGCGCTGTTGAGAAATCATCCTTTTCAGAAGAGACTATTCTTTCCATTACTTGCTTGAAACGATCCATATTTAGCTCAGTCGTATTTAGTCATTAGCATGACTTTCTGACGGAGAGCAAGAAGAAAACCTACAACAACGAGAGAACGAACCCTCACTCTCCCTAATGAGTTTAGAGGAACAATGAGGATGATATTTAGCTGAACAGATCAAACAATTCACAAAGTCCGATCACAAGAGTTTTTGGCACTTGCCATATTCACATACATCAGAATTTACAGATAGTGGTTCTTTATTACCAGGACCTTCATTTTCCGATTTCGACATCACGATAATTATGACCAGTCATAGCGAAAGAGATAGTGATGAGAGAAATCAGCAGGCATTCAGGTTAAGCCATTTTGAGGTCAGAAAAGCAAATACACCATAAGATGTCACATGCTTATGATCCTCGGGTGGAAAAAACATTAATGACATCGATTTTATTTGTTTTTTAAACTTTTCGTTAGAATTTTTTTTTTAATTCACAAAAATTAAATTTTTTCAAATAACGCTGAAACTATGTGTAGGGTATTGTTTCCATGTGGATTTTTCCAGATAAAAATGTTAGTGACGTTTATTTCCTTTGAAATTAAGAATTTGGGCCTTAATTCCCAAGCTCGAATTTTCAAAAATATTATATGAATATATGAACTTCAAATTCAAACAAATTTGTGATATTATTATAATAGGTCCCCTCGAAATAATACTCAGGTATGTATGCACTTTTTCAAACAATTTTTTTATTTTCTTAAATTTTTTAAATAAATTTTGCCTACTTTCATACTCAACAGCCAAGGCCAATTACAGGGTACCAAGCTTACAATAAGTGATAGCTTATATCATGTATTATATCCATAACGAGCATACATGTTAGTACAGGATTAAGGCTTGAATTCACGGTTTTTAAGAAAATAAACGTCACTAACATTCATATCTAGACAAATTCACATGGACACAACACCTCACACATAGTTCAAGCGTTATTTGAAGAAAATGTGATTTATGAAAATTTCCAAAAATGGTTTATAACAAAAAGCTTATAAAACGAATATAAGGTGTGGCTATTAAGTTCTCGGACTGAGTGTATAGCGCTAGTTGTATTCGTCTTCTCCAGAACTGGTAAGGATATTCTTAATGTATTATTCACGCAGGTTCTTCCGAAACTTGTTTCAACACGCTAGCTTAAGCACTTTACCTGCAGCGTTGGTTTTCGCAATTCTACTTTTAACGCTACGGTCGAAAACACGCCTAGTTCGAACATCGAACAGCGCCTCAATCTTAAGTTTCTCACGAAACGACCGAGCTCCTAACAAGCTTTCCAACCGAGAAATTTCAGCACTGCTCCGAACAATGGAAGCATGTGCATGCAGCGCTGTATTGATCGAGATGGAGAGTACATTAAAGGGGGTGAATGTTAGAAAATAAGAATTTTATTCTGACGCATTCTATAGGCCCAGTCCTAGAACTTTATAGCCGCACCTCGTAAATACAATATCACTTATGTTTCGTCCATGTAAGGATCACATGCAAATGACTTCCTACACGTTCTTCACCAGTCAGAAAGGAATAAGACTATGCTGCGAAAAAATATACGTTTTTAAAAATACTTAGAAAACGTTTCAAAACATCGAAAAAAAGAGAGAAAACTTTTTGTAGATCTCTCCAAGTAGAACAACTTTTACTCTAGACTTTTTCCCGTATCTCACATATTTTCCGAAAAAAACAACAAATTCTTGATATTCAGATAAACATCCGCCATTTTGTTTTTTTTTAAGTTTTTTTCAAATTTCATTTCGGAAATGAAAAATCTACGAAACCCTCCATACTAATGAATGAGGAAAAATTCATTATGTTCATTATTTTGGAAAATACAGGATTTTATAACAAAATTGCTTGTTTTTTTAGAATAAAAGTTTTCCGAAATTTTTTGGCACCCTATCCTAAAACTTTTTCCGGTTGGAAAGAACGCATATAGCAAGTTTTATACCTTCTTAATAATTCTAGCCTATTTCGGATAATATTCGTTGTACTGCATTGACAACATAGGGTGCCATCTCACTTTTTTTGAGCAAAATGAGTTAATGATATCAAAAGGTACTTTAATGCGATCTCTACACGTAATTTTTTTTCTTTTTTCAAAATACGATCTGCAAATAGGTGAAATTTATCAAATACAGTTTGCACAAGCAGAATTTGCAGAAACACAAGGTGGTATCTACTACCACGTAGCCAGATTGGAATCATAAAAATAAAAAAGATGAAAATCAGCGTGAAATTCAAGAATATAGAATGCTTGTTCTACGTAAATTTCAATCTTTTGCCAGACAGAAATGAGCCTTTAAAAAAGTTAATCATTCTAAAGACTAAACAGAGTCAGCCAACTATAGAGAAAGAACTCTGCGAAACAGAAATTTTTGCAGAGAGGTAATTTCCAACCTAAGAACTAAACTTAAAAATGTTACTTATTATTTTAGTAATCATTTTTTTATCTAGAGTGTTTTGACTCACAAGAAAAAATAATCTAGTTAATTGATTTATAATTGCAGATGATAACAATATGAAATATATTTTTTTTAAATCATATTGCATTATTAGATTTTTGAAGTGTTTATTTTATGCAATAGTTTGAATTACTCGAAATTTTTCTAATGTCAAACCCGAGTTCACTTCAAATTGAGAAAAATGTCATTCTATGCCAACCAAACGTTGAAGAAAATCACTTTGAAAAACACAAGTAATTTATAACCTAACATACGAAAATTCTATTTATAAAAAAATGAAATATTATTATTCAATTTTTCAATGAATTAGAATCTGATTTTAATCAGTGGTATAGCTAGGCGGTTACGACTTTACTCTTACCGGCCGAGCAAGATTAAAATCCAAGCTAAGTTACCGACATAAGATAATTGCCCTCGGTCGGTAATGCAGATTCCTGTCTCGACCGGCATGGATAGAGTCGACCTTTCCAATTATAAACTTGGTGTTTTCTCCTGTTTCCACAAATGGGGTTCCCCTGTTTCTGCAAGTATCGAGCGTCTACCTTGCGGATATAAGGCGTGCTGGCGCGGCCGACTGGCATTTTTTGTTTCAGGTTGCCGCAGTCCGAGTAGATGAAGAAGACATCGGCTTTGCCGACCATTACTTGAAACTCTGCGCGTCCGCATCAAACGGTACTAACAGATGGCACCACCGTAAAATTAATCAATATTTTTACCAGGGACTAGGAGCGCGATGAAGAGTGAGCGGATGAGTTCCCTCACACTTGCAACGCTCAGGAGCGTATCGAGAAAATATTAGGAGCTGGAAGGTCTAGTCAGGAGCACTCGTGACACGAGTATATATTCTATGCTCCTGTCAACGCTCTCGCTCGCAGGAGTAAATATTATCTGCTGCTGGCAACGACTCTCGCTCGCAAGAGCTGTAGAGTTTCGCTCGCCGCGCGAGCCTCGCGATACTCGGCGTAAACGAGCCTCTTGAATGTCAGAATCGATGAGACACATCACGAATAGCGATTTATCTGAACTCTGAGTCCTCACTACAAAATATATATTCCAGTAGGTGGCGCGGCGTCACAATTTGAAATTAATATTACACACATACGTAAAAAGTTAAGAGACTGTGGACAAATTGAAAACGAAAATTATTTTCGAAATTGAAATGAAAAATATTCAACTCTTTGATTCAAACTTCTAAAGTTTCTCCCGCAATTTTAACAGCTCTCAAAGCTACTGTTCTTCATTTTTAAAATAAATAATAAATAATTTGTATATTTCGGACTTACTGTTTGTCTTAATTTTCAACATTCCACATTACTGTTTGGCATAATTCTTGCTTTTTGGTTTTGTTTTTGGAACCAATTTTATTTTACCGAATAACTGTTTGACATACATTTCATTTTATCGAATAACCATTTGAAATAGTTCTTATTTTACCGAATAACCATTTGACACACTTCTGATATTACCGAATAACAATTTAACATAATATTTATTATTCAGAATTTCTAAGTGACATAACTCTTATTTTACCGAATTATCCTTTTCCATAATTTTTACTTGCCTGGGATTAAAAATAATAATTCGGTGAATTATTCAATGTACACGATTTAAATGCAACATTGAACAGTTCGAAGTGTTTCAGTCTACAATTATTTGAACAAGTTTTTAAATTAAATATCGTTTCATTCTTGACACTTTTCAGTTATGAATGCCCAACATCATCAAATTTAATGAACAGAGGAAATTATCTGTCCTGTTCGAATTCGAAATTAATGATAGAGGCATACGTCAAAATTTTGGAGACAGCGGACTAATCGAAAACGAAAATTATTTTAGAAATAAAAATAAAAATATATTTAACTTTTAGATTAAAACTTTGTTACTTTACAATTTTCAAGAGACTACCATTTAAAATTTGCAATTACATTGCAGAATATTGATTTTAATTGCAACACTTTACAAATTATTTCAGCTAACTTTGAAACTTCCTAAAGTCAGATAAAAATTGTCATAATATGGCTAACATTATGGATTGAGGCAATCGTTATTCACAATCAAACTAAAGCATTTTCATGCAAGGGAAATAACTTCGTGTTGCTTCAAATATAAAAAAATTGTACAAGATGCGATGAATGAATGAATAAATGAATGACTGAATAAATGATTTTATAAATTATGAATGTGAATTTTACGATCACGAACGCGATAATTTTTGCTTTAGCTCTTCTAACTGCATTTATTCCATTTATTTGATTTAGCTAATCGAACCGTTTTTGTTCGTTTGGTATCTGTCAAACGATAAATTGGTTGAGGTACACAGCACTTTCAAAAGGAGACGAAATTTTGGTCATCGAGAGCCTCTTGGAGGCTCGCAAAGAGTCAGGCCTTCGCTCGCGAGCGAGTGTCTTCATGATTTCCTTAAAGCAGCTCGCTCGTCCGACGAACAGTCATTTTTTTTCCTAGAAGGCTCTTTCACTGAAAGGAGTATACCTGTAATGGTTGCAAGAGGCTCGTTGCGAGAGCTAACAGTTCGAAATATGTTTTGTTGTACTCTTACACACGAAACAGGCTCATGTCTGGTAGGGAAGCCCTTGTACCACGGACAATGAGGCTCGCCCTCTGGAATTGATTGCACTCAGCTCGTGACAAGAGTATACACCAAAAAAACTCTATTCACTAGAGCTATGAGTAGAGTCCTATTGACCTGCCCTATACACACTCTAGCCGCGAGCGAGAGAGAAGCGGGAGCCTTCCGTTCTCTCCTAGTCCCTGATTTTTACCAGCTCAGTATTACCTTTTATTGTTTTCATTTAGCAACAGTTGGTAATGCAGATATACCTGCTGTGAATTGATGGTCAGTGTACCTTACCGACAAAGAAATTAGGTTTCTCCCTGTTTCTAAGAATGATGTGCGATGAATATATGCCGATGACGTCATACACCGACGGTAAAATCAATTCCTAGCAAAGAAATATCGTTTTGTGTTCCAAGGAAGGATATAATATTGCGCATACGCCAAGCGTGAAATTCTGTGTAATATTTTCAACAAGTCGTTCTAGTATTGCGCATGCGCAGCTTCATTCTCATCAGAATGTTCTAGCACTCAGATTGTAGGTTGAAATCGGGGTGGGATGAGGTGTCTTGTGGTGACACAGCGAGGAAAATCCCCTATTAAAATATTGCGCATGAGCAGAGTGGGGATTTCTGCCTGTCAAAGGGGCATCTGCGGAGAAATTTTTTTCATTTAGCGACCAGAAGTGATGGTTGAAAGGAGTAGACCTGCAATATACCAAAATGTTTGGAAAGCGCAAGGCATGTGATGAGCAACAGAAGAGGCCAGCCAAGCAGATAAGAAATACAGCTTTTCTCGATGAATGTGAGGTATTCATCCCTATTATTGAAGAAGTATTAGCTATGCTTCCAGGATTAGCAGATGGTGACTCCCAAATTGAATGCATTTACCGCTGGATAAGAAAATGCACTGCCAGTACAGAAACCTTGAAGAATATCCTGGAGACTCTTTACTGGACATCAGAGAAGCAAAGATGCATTCACTTCATTAATCACATCATCAATTTGGGCACCATCTTCCAACCACATTTGAGGAGCGGAGGTTCTCTACACGAGCCAGATTATATAACCAATCGAGTCCACTAGGCTGATTCCAAAAATGCATTTCAATGTCGGCTACAAAGCAATGTAATAAAAACCTTGTACATATAAATATGAGTTCTTTTTAAGACGATGCCTCTGTGTTACTCCAAGAACGAATGCGATATATATTTAATAATTATGGGTCTTCCAAAGCGTACGGTATGCTTATAGCGAAATATAGAAAGGTTACGAAGGATGATCAATTTGTAGCATTAAAGAAATTAATGGCTGAAACGAATAAGATATTACTGACGACATTGTTAAACGATTGGTTCAATGAATATGTGAAACAACCAATTCTGCGAAAAGCTGAAGAATTGCAAGAAACTGTTTCTGATTGGACTTTGCATTCGATCATACATCTGGTAATCGTTGTAAATAAATAGAATTCTTTGCGGGCGAGTTTATTCATTACCCTACCTATTCCGATTAAAATAAAGCAAGCTCGTTCAAACGAAGAAAATAATAATGATAATTAGTGCTTTAAATGGGCTCTTCTGTCAGCATTATATCCAGCTTCACAGAATGCCTATCGTGTTTCTTATTATAAAATGCATGAAGATAGGTTAGACTCTACCGATATATCTACAGTTCCCTGTTACTTCAAAGAACATCCCAAAGTTTGAGCGACAACACATGTTACATGTTACATCCCAAAAAAAGAAGCAGAAGGTTAATCTTTTATACGTACAGAACAAATAAATTGATGAGAGTTTAAATATCGATATGTTGGAAATGGATGAAGACATCATCGGTTTCGATTTCTAGTAAATGTGGATTAAAGATCTATCAAGATTAGTTGGTAAACAAGTATCTGGAAATAAACGTAAAAAGTATATTTGCGATCGATGCCTTCATTATTTTATGAGCGAAAGAAAGTTATGTGAACACGATGAGAATTGTCAAAAGATAAATAATTACAGAATCAAATTACTGAAGTCTGAGAGAAATACCATCAAGTTCACACACTTCAATAATCAGAAAAAGGTACCCTTTGTCGTTCAAGCTGACTGCGAGTGTCTGTTGCTTCCTACTGAAGAATCTTAGGAGAAAACCAATACTGAGATTTTTCAACATCATCAGACACTCAGCATGAGCTATTTTTTTCCTTATGAGTACTTTAGCTCTGAGGAAAAGCTCAAAAAAAACGCAACTACCACCCGAAAGAAAATTTTGCAGCACATTAAATGACTCTACAATTTCCGGTGAAGATTATGAGCATGCGTAACGGGTATGGTCGGAATTTAATTGCAAAAATCTTGGTGATTACGTATACTTGTACATGAAAACAGATGTATTGCTACTTGCAAATATCTTCGAAAATTTCCAAAACCAATGTCTGAAAATATACGGCCTTGATCCAGTACACTATTATACAACTCCTGGTTTGACTTGAGATGCCTTGTTGAAATATACCGGTATAAAGTTAGAACTCCTCACTGACATCAAAAAAGTCTTTTTTATTGAGCTAGGTATTACTGTTACATCAGCAATTTTTTAAAATTTTGTGATAACGCCTAACCAGACGCAACCAAATGTACTTGAGAAAATCAAGCGACAATGTTCACATAGGAACAGGCGCATTAGCGGAACACATTCAACCTTGAGTCTGACTGTGATAATTGCACTACCGATGATAAAGTAGAAACTACAAAGTAAATGAAAGTGCAGTACCATGGAAGGATAAAGCTTTTATAAATACCGATAAATTGATCAAAGAAACCATGAATAGGTTTTGCCGATATAAGATAATAATTAGACATTACCAATCAATGAATACACGTGTAGATGATTATAAACTAAATATATCGGATATCATCATTGGAAAATATTCCTTAACGAAGAACCGCTCTGAAGAAATCGTGTACTTTTACCTCATCGTGAAATAGTCAACGAGGCATTAAGTGTCGAACAAAATCCCTCCGGCTGAGACTCTCGATCGATGTACAAGTTACTTTCCGAATAAGGTCCGCTGGTTTAACGATCGCGAAAGAATTCATTTTTGAATTTGATCCCGATTAATTTCAAACAGTACAAATTCAATAAAACACACACCCAGTAGAATATCGTCGCTGTTCTACAACGTGTCGCGGATCCAATTGACCAGACAATCTCTCTCGCCCTTTCCGAAATAAGAAGGTAGACGTAAGTTTTATGTATTAATTATTTGATTATCCATTCTTTGTCTTAATGAACATTATAATATCTGAACTACACCTTATTTATTTCAAACACTGTACTGACACAATCCTCATAGGATTGCTAGTGACACGTACCTACTGTGTTGATGCGGTTTTCCCGAACATCACAAATCTTATTTTGAAATCGAGTTTTGCCATTCAATTAGAACCCGACCCCATTACCAGTATCTATCCTTATTTAGAGGCTGAGCCGACCATTCCGCTTGAGTTAAAATCGCGGCCCTATTTTTTTTTCATTTCACTTTTTTTTTATCCGCATCGCTTTTCTCTCTTCCTATCGATTACCGTCTATGTAGCTCATTTGGAAATTTGACAGAGTGGGAATTGTGGGCTTTGAAACTGAGAGTTTTATATTCCTGACCTGTGAAAGACCAGATTTTGAGCGATTTTGTTGTTTAGTACAAACTTTAAGCTACCTTGCTGTTTGAAGCGCATTTTGGAATTCTGAGAACTTTTCAGATCTGTCCCAAGGTAGAACTGGTAGCCAATTTAAAGTGAATTTTGAATTAACTTAAAGAAGAAAATTAACTATAATAATTCAAAGCAGGTTGTGCGCGGCTTAAAGGACCCCTAAATCCCATCAAAGGAAAAAAGCAGCGTCATACTACAACAAATAATTAGTGAGGCCTTACCAATCAGACGTGATCAGCAATATTGGTCTCTCTCATTCTCATAAACTACCCTCGCCTTTTGTTCTGGACGTGACAGCTGATTTGGTAGCAGCGGCAAGACAAAGTTCAAAGTACTTGTTGGGCGTTGATATACTTCGCGTGCTCCAAGCCCTCATTTATTTTATTATTATCAGTTCATAGCTGAATTTAGTAGCTTTGAAAAGTATCAATTCTTCCATCCAATTTTCATTCCAACCCAATTTTCTATTTTTGTCACATTCATTGTGCCTTCCAACATAGTTTTCATCCCTTGAAGGCCTGAATTTCAGTAGCAAAGCCCATTCATCATATTAAAAGTTCCGAAATTCAATTTAGGTCCATGAAAACAATTTCATCTAGTTGTTCTTTTTCTGAATAAATGGAACCAGGTAACTGAATATACATGAGTCCTTTTAACTTCCACAATTACCACTTTGTTAAAGCAAATTTATAGTAATTTGGATAGGAGAATTCTTATTTACTCTTGATTTGCTTTCAAGTGGACAAGATGATTAGAATTTTGTCTATCAGTAATTTTGAGACTTGCTTAGTTACATTTTGGAACGCTTAAAAAGGAAAAAATATAGGGTTATCTGAATCCTAATTATCCAGCCCGGAATTTTTTCAACAAATAAAATATTTTACCCTCATTTCTAAGCAAGCATATCACAAAAATGCCTAATATTACAAACGAAACCCAATTTGGTGGCGACGCCAGTCGTACACTTGGCGAAGCCATGATGGCATCTATGGCAGAATGTTTTGCCGTCCAACAAGAGGATGTAAACATCCCCAGCTATGATGGAAATAACATGCCCCTTAGACATTTTATTCGAGATATCACAAACGGGGCATCATCTTTACTAGCTAATTGTAAATCACAGTACCTCATAGCCGTTTTAGCTTGGTTGAAAGGTCCGGCAGGAAACAGTATTCATGGAAAAGGCTTTAACACTATTAATGAGCTAATAAAGCATTTGAAACAGCATTTTACTCCCCGTAAAACTCATTCATTGTATTTGCATGAAATTTCGACCATGCAGATGAATCACGGGAAACACGTTAGTGAATTCTTCGATAGAATAATCCTATTAAAAGCAGGAGCACAAGCGGCTCTAAAGGGTAAATATGCAACCGTGGAGCAATTACTATCCCCTTTTATTGATTTTGCCCTCGAAGTCTTCAAACGTGGTTTACCGGACAGTATATCGGGCTTGGTGGAAGCGCGCAACCCCCAAAGTTCAGATGTAGCTTTGAAAGTCGCAGTCGAGTACGAAGCACGACAACATTCGAACCCTTTATATTCCTCAAACTATTATCGAAAATCAAGATATCCTCAACTCAGTTATTCAGAATCACGAGATCGTAGTCCTACTCATCATGTTCATTTCACAATGACTCCATACGAATACCCGTACATATTTAACCCTTATCCTCACTTCCCAACTGCTCCTCCACTAACCATTGGATATCCTAATCCCTATAATTCGCATGATGGAACGAACTTTACCCCACGTTTTCCATCTCCTATTCCTACAAATACAGAACATTTAAACTAATACTCCAGTCGCCGAACAGACGCAGCGACGAGCACGGAGAAACAGAAGCGCCATACAAGTGTACGAGTTCTAATGAAACGCAACAACATTCCTGCACAAAATTCAATCTAGAATCCCCATCAGTAAAATTTTCATCCACTAATTTCAATAAATCAAAAGCTCATTTTTAGTAGACACTGGAGCCGATCTAAATATAATAAAATTAGATTCTTTGAACGAAGACCTACTTGTGTCAGAGAATGAATCTGTCTAGATCGTGGAATTATCACAAATTCGAATTTCCACATTAGGCACAGTAAAATTGATCCTCACAGATTCTGTTGTAAATTCTCACGTTGTATCGTCAGATTTTCTCATAAATTCAGATGGAGTTCTAGGACAAGAATATCAGTATCGCCTGAATTTAAAGAACAAAAAAAAGTAACTTTTGCACCTCAACCAGGAAGTGCATCAGACTATAAATTACAATCAGTTTTTTTAACCCCATGTCAACCATCTATCAAAATTTCAAAACAATTGGAACTTGCAAAAAGCCTTACACAATCACATGAATCTAGCAGGCATCTGGCCATCACACCTGAAGTAAAAGAAATTAAGGATGACCACACACGTGTAGCCATCACTAGCGAATTACCTCCGTTAGAAGTAAAGTTTACTAACATTTCCAGGATAAATTTATATTCAAGAGTAAATATTTGCACAAAAAATTTAACAGATTCAGAAGGAAATTATCTATATTTCTCTTCCTCTGATTGTAAATTCACTACCTCTGTAGGACGATTACTTTTTGACATAGGGGCTTTTGACCCTCAAGAGATCAAAGAAAAACATCCTAAGTTAGGTCAAGTTTCAATAACTTCTAGTGGCCGTTATAAAATTTACCCGGTAATTAGGAAACATGACCATTTCGATAAACTTAGAAAAGAAAATTAAAGAATTGGATTACACAATCTATACGTGACTTGAGGTTCAGAGGGGTTCGATATTGTCTTTTTTCACAGTCACGATTATGAGAGGGAACAGTGTAAATCTTTCAGAATTCCAAGTGACGGGGATTCAATTGAAACGTCATCAAAAATTGCAAAAATTTCAGACAAACATACCGCAATTCAGTAAATATCAAATGAAAAGCGAGTCCATAAGCATGTAGAAAAATAAAAGCTTGCCCTTGTATAACAGCACTATAAAATCTCATTCACGTATATTTCTTTCGAACAGGTGAAGAAACAATATCAACTTTCCCAAAGGGCAGATTTGAGCCGCAACAATCGCCCCAAAAGGACGAGTGACGGATTTAAAAGACAAGGAATTTTGTAGAATCAACCATAGAAAATACCCATTATTTTACATAAGTTTGCAAAAATTTTATGTTTTTTGTTTTGAAAGGTGAAACTCAAATGTAAATTCAACTTTGCAAAAATAATCAATTTAAGATAACTCATACATCTTCGAAATTCACATGATATCAAAATAAATTAAGAAGGAAAGGAAGGAAGGAAAACGTTTTAAAGGTTGCCTTTCTTCTTTCCTTTTTCTCCAAAAGAAATTAAAATCTTATATAGAATAATCATTACAATCTTATTGACATAATTGACAATACACAGAGGGAGTGGCTCATTTCATCTTCAAGGTTTACGTGGTATAAATAGATTTTATTCCTCCTGCTTCCAATCATCCCAGGAAGTCCCACGCAGTACGAAATTCAAACCTTAAAGGAAAATTCCGGACTATTTTATGAGAAGGTGGAACTCATACGACCGACGCAAGACTACTGGAGAGTTGTAAATTTCTTGGACACTGGAAACTTTAGTGAACATCTTCATACGAATATCATTCTACGAGACGAACAGAATCTTATTATCTTGCTTTCGGTATGGATGAACATACGTATATAACCACCACTGTGAGTCGCCGCCGTACTAGTGGAGCAAACGCTGAGCGTCAGGCATGACATTACCATTCCATTATGGCCGAATGGTATGTGAGATACAATCCGAGTACAGAGAGACTTCACCTGAATAACTGAAGGAACACCCACCGCAAGATAAAAATATTCAAAGAAGATGGCAAGTGAGGAGCAGATAAGACGAACGGAATCACAACTGCATACGATGATGTCACCATTTCATGATGGCTGCCCGTACGTGAAAGGTAATCCTACCACGTTAAGCAGCATGAGACCGCCCGAAGAGGAGAAGTTCGCTACCGACAACATGGCATCCGGAATGTTATACACCTACACCTACAAATCTACAGAGCACCAACACCAGAACGAACCTTTCGGAAGAACCTGCCGCTGTGAAAGCACGTAAACCAACGACGATATGAAGAATCATGTTAAAATAATTACCATTCAACGGAGATAAATTTTGACGTTGAGTTAAAATTCCTTGTAGTTCTAATTTCTTTTATCTAGGATTTGGAAATTGTGGGAAACGATAATTTCAGTACAAGTTCGTTCGGAATTTGCGTTAAAAGGAAAATAGAGGAAAATTTGAATTATATCTATGTCTATTTAATTTGATTAATAACTATTCACCCAGAAGTCCAAGCAATTTAAGGCCTTAGATAAAACTTCAACCTCCATTGAATTTCAAGATCAAAATGACCTTGAAGAATATTGAATCTTATCAGCATAAAAAATAGGACGGAGAAATAATACGGCAAGGAGAGTGAGGATAGTTTGGTTGTCTCGTTCTTTTTTCTCCCCCTTTTCCGAAATTTCTCATGACGTAGTCGTCTCTAATGAGCTTATTACTCTACATTTTGGAAACATTCATACTATTCTCAAATATGGAATTCATATGGTCAGATGAAAATCGAAATATTTGGATCTATGACATTCATGCATTCTAGTAAATTATCTTCAGATCAATCTTCTTTTCTCTGAGGATAAATTCCGAAAACTCAACCACGAATGTCATGGGTCCTCAAACTTTGTACGATAATAAAGAAAAATTATTATGAAACAAAAGAAACGAAGAGGGAATACAATAACAGTAAATACACACGCAAACACACAAACACACTACTCCTTTCATGCTGACAAACGCCAAGGCTACATCATGACTGACAGGATTGTTTCACGACTCCGTCGTCAAAGTCCCCGCACTCTAGATCGTCCAGCCACACAGTCTCAATTTTGAGAACTATAAACTTCAACAACGGAACGTGAGATCAGTACGACCTTCGTAGTCGTGCAGTGTGTGCCCACACTCGCACCACACCTCTGCCGCATTTAGATGGATAAACCACCCACACAGACAGAAGCGGCAGCTCGTGCCTTATTGTCTGAAACCAAAGCAAAAGATGAAATGCCAAAAGATAAAACAGAGCAATAATAGAAGTAAAGCGAACACAGTCAAACCAGACTTACCCCAGACATACCGATAGCTCATGTGACACGTGAGTACAGCTACGTGAGATTGCATCTGGTCTCGGAGACAAATGTAGACCAATGAGCTCATAGAAATGCTGTGACAGCTGATGAACTTTCGCATTCGTTTTCCGATGAAGGGCCGAGTCTGGTGCCACAATTGCTGACGAGCCGGGTCTGCCTCGGGATTTTCTGGCCCGCCCACGCCCTCGTTTGGCCACTGCACCTCCCTTTACTCCTGACAACGGCAATTTCATCGAAGCAAGAAGAGCCTTCGCCACCGAGGAATGAAGGAAGCCTCTCACAGATGAACAGCATCTCTATAGTCATCATATGAAAATTTGATGACACCAACATTTCGATCACTGGAGTAAAATGAAACGACCAGCCAGGCTACTTTTAGCACATGCAAAAACATGAGTACAACACATACTTGCCTTGATCATAGCAGCACATACATTACTCACACGTTACATTAATTGCTCCTCACAAAACCATACTATTGTTGAGTATCACATCAGGAAATTGAAAGTAAATTCGATGTAAAATTATCAATTGTAAAACATGGAATCATTATCATAATGAAAACGAATCTAGTGCGTAATTGTCGCTTGTTGTCTGGAAGAACATTTAAAGTCATCGAGGACGATGAATGCTTTTAAGGAGGGAGGATTGTTTCTGCCGCAATTTCTAAAAATTTTATCGTGAAGCCTAACCAGACGCAACCGACTGTACTTGAGGAAACCAAGAGATAGTGTTCACATAAGAACAGGCGTATTAGTTGGACCCATCCAATCTTGAGTCTAACTGTGATAAATGCACTACTGATGATAAAGTAGAAACTACAAGGTAAATGAGATTGCAGTACCACGGGAGGATAAATATTCGATGAATATCGATAAATTGATCAAAGAAATCATGCATACAGGGTTTGTCCTGAAAGTAATAGGACTCATTTTCTTCCGCCACGACTGTACTTCGGAGCGTGCGCGCATCGA
>JAUMHM010000031.1:60550067-60564452 GCA_032362435.1 Melikaiella ostensackeni
AGATTTGTAAGTAAATGTCATGTAATAGCATAAGTAGATTAAGATGCTCTCTCTCTCTCTCTCTCTCTCTCGCTTCCGATCGCTCGCTCACTCGTTCGCTAACATGTCCCAAATTGCGCTATCGAAAAAATAAAAATAAGGATCCAGATATAAGAGTTTATGTAAATAGTTGTAAATAACTGTAAATAGTAAGGATAAGCTAGGATAAAATATATATGCGGAAGTATTGTAAGAAATGGAGGTCATGTAAACCCTTAGGGGACACATTATAAATAAAGAAGAACTATTTCATTCACGTTATCCGATTTGTGAGAAACATGCAGTGTGAACTTTTTTTGCACAATATCTGTTTCGCTGAATTTTCGTGGCAATACGTCCACCATTTTCTTTGAGTCTACTTCAATAAATACAGCAATTCCCTTTAATGATAATTGCGCACTTAAGGTCCGCGGTTTTAAGGGCCTAATTTGTTCAAACACTGTAATAGGAGCAGCCATAGTAGCTTCCAAGTCTGTTAATTTTTTTATAGTCATCTACATGAGGAAACTTTAAACCGTAGCTAGTAGCTAATTTAGGTATTTTTCCATTTCTAATACTTCTATCACATATTTTACAATCTTGGTAGCAGTTTTATCATTAAATTTTCAAGCAAAAAAGATTAATATGAAATCAAATATAAATTTGGAGCTGAGACTCAAAATTATTTCTCCTCTTTTTCGAAAAATATAATAGTTAATATTTCAAGCAAAGAAAAATTTCAATTTTAAACCAAAACATTCCAATTTAGCGAAAAAAGATGAACTCTCAAAGAAAAATGTAGTATTTGATATTTCAATCAAGAAAGATTTTTATTTTAAATCAAAAACAGTTGAATTAAACCAAAAAAGAATTTCAAAATATAGTTGAATCCTCAACCAAAACAGATTAATTTTCAATCAAACAATTGCACTTTTACCCAAAAAATATTTTCAAACAAAAAAGATTTTTCATTAAAGAGAGAAAAAAAATATAGTTAAATTTTCAGTTAAAAAATGAATTTTCAAACAAAAAAAAACGAATTTAAAAAAAAAAGTTAAATCTTCTACCGAATAGTAGAATTTTTGACCAAAAGTGACGATTTATGAACCAAAACTATAATAGTAGACTTTTCAATTAAAAGGAAATAATTTTCAACGAAAAATATTTGAATTTTTGAGCCCTGGCAGTGTGACGTGGTTTTTGAACGGACCCAATACAGAAATAAGTAGTGATAATTAATAATACTATAATGAATAAATTATTGATTAAATTAATTTTTAATTAATAATTTATTAATGGCAGACTGGCAGGATTTGGTGATAATTTTGTCATTTGTATCCACTCTTCTTTTTCAAGTACTGAATTGACAATTTAAAAATTTATCACTTCAGATGTTTACTTGCAGCTTCTCTTATACAAATTTTCTGACTTTTGCAAGTTTATTTTATTTCCCATGATATAAGAATACTTTTCCTGACTTTCGAGTTCTATCCAATGCTCACAATTGTAGTTGTTTGGTTTTAAAGGCACTGAATTAAAAATCGGTCAATTTAACGCACTTGGAATAGAATAAAAATTTTTCGGATATCAAACTGTTTCTAATTAAAATTTTCACTCACATCTTTTAGGCTTGAAAGTATGTATTTAATTATGCAACTTCAAGTATTTAAAAATTAATTGAATTTATTCCGATTGAAAAAATTTCATTATAAATAAAAGAAATTAAACTATGCGTGGTTCTGAATTTCGATTTATTTGACAAAGTGATTTTCCGAATTTAAAAATGTGTAAACTGGTTAGCAGAAATGGTCGCAGATAGCACCTGAAAAAAGTTGTTTATTTAAAAAGTATATTAGGATTATGCGTAGGAAATTTATATTATTATTATGTATTTTATATATACATATGTTTTTTCAATTTACTAATATAATTGCTAATCCGACGTTCGTTATTCTATACATTTTTCCCAAGAAATACATTTCACTTTTAATAGGTGATATGCATCCAATTTGATATGAATTCCACGGTGTGGGCGACTGAAGACAAAGGGCATGTCTACTAAAATGGATAATTTAAATTATTTTATCAACTTTAATCAATTATCAATAAACTAAAAAGAAAAAGAAATTATTTTCAGACTAAAACAATACTTAAAGTTTTTTTTCAATCGCACCTTTGATTACTATAATACACTTCAGCATCACTTTTATAATCCAAGCAACAAGAACTAGGAGGTGTACAGACAAGCGATCCCAAAAATTCTTTTTCTGTTATATTTTTCTTCGAATCAACATTTTCTTTTACACACCAATCTAGATATCCTCTTACTCCGCAGCATTTTAGCTGTATTTTAATTCTCAAATTATTAATGTTATAAAAATATTTTGGCAATTTGTAAAGTATTATTACTTTTTCGTGTAAATAATCCCAGATTATTGGTTTATACTGAATCGTTGAGAGCATTTGAGATTCGACATCCACTAGAATTTTTGTTTCAACCGAATTTTCAAAAAGTGCCAAAGATATTAAAATTACTGCCACGAACGAGGCAGCGACACAATGCTGTAGAAGATTTTAGTATTACTGTTAAATTATGCAGACTCTATTAAAGCTAATAGTTTAATATATTTATATTATGAATGAAATTTTCATTTGGCGATTTAGAGTAAAATTTCTTTACTAACAGCGATCGTTTTTCTCGATGATTGTTGAGAAAAACTGAGTCCTGCTAGCATCAATAAAATTATTGAGATCGAGTACAGAGAGAATAATAAAAACACGTATACTTGACGATTCAATATGATTAGAAAAATCTCTTCTTTGAAAGCAATCGCTGTAGCGCATGCAAAAATAATCAGACCTATAGCCTGGAAGAATTTAAAATTGAAAAATTGAAATATTAGTTTCTAAACTTGAAGTATAATTCCTCAAACAGGAAAAATAATTATTCCAATAAAACAACTTTCCTACCCCAATAACACAATTCAAAATTATACTGCATAGTTGCAGATCATCAGATATAATTCTAATTCTATGAAAATTGTGATTTACACTTCTAGAATAAACCCTCTCATTTTGTCCCGAATTTAATCTTCCTCCGATATTTCGGTCCTCCATCTTCAGATCTGGAGTTGAAGCTGTAATTCCTCTTGATTGCCATTTTGTTTTTGGTGCTAGGATTTATAAAAATGGAAGAAAAAATTGAAATCAGGAAAAACTAAGTTTAGAAGAGTCAAAGGTCATACTTGTAGGCAATGCTGAAGATTTAGTTTTCCTAACAGAATTTAAAGATTCCCAACGAAGCAATCTTCGCTTCGCGAATGGTGAATGAATAGATGGAAGATGACGACTTGCAGGAGATTTGTGTCGCTTAGGACTGCATTGTTCCGACCGAGATGCCCTTTGCTAGGAATGTTATTTTCTTTTCAAAATATCCAATGAATTTTGAAAGAAATTGGTGAATCTTTACTTGTTTTCCACCACTTGGTTTGCAGAGGTAAGACTTTAAATAAATATGACCAGCTGCTGCTTCTCCTTCTTGGTTCAAAAACCTTAAAATAGTCCAGTTACATTATTTATATGTTACGACAATTCACAATACCTTCCAGTAGATTTCTTAACTTACAGTCGCCTCTCCTCACCAATTTCAAAATTTGGAACTTCCCTGAAAATCCTACAAGAAAATTAAATAATGAAACTCAAACACAAATAATTTTGAATTTTAAATAACCAAATCAAACAGCACATACCTATTAAAAGCGTCATTAGCTATATCTTCTGGAGACAACATATTATCATCAGATTTTAAATTTACTTCTAAAGTCGAAGGATCGAAATCATCATACAAATATTCTTCCTCTTCCGGAAAACTTAAATCCGATTTGACATTTTTTTCATTCTAACAAAGACTATCGAATTAAAAATTTATTGGTTAAATCTGAAAATCTCTTACGCGTCTATAAGCCATTTTTTCTTTTGTTTCAATAAAAATTCCACTTTCATAGAAAATAGATATATATTTAAAAATATTCTTCGCACAAAAAATATACACTGTTGGGTTTAAATTTATAAATATTAAATTAGTACATCGTCGATTCAAAACAACCACAAAAGAATAATAGTGTTAAGTCTTAAAAATTTAAGTTGACATGATTGCGCAATTTCTGAAAATATTCCCCTTTCCACTGATTCACTGGTAAGCGTGAATTCCTGAGTATTAATTACAATTAAAGTATAAAGCAAGGTTAAATGCAAAACTTAGAATAAGGTATATACAGCGATTCAGTGGACACTTCAATTGATTTAGCTACACCTCTGGTCCCGATAATATCTTTTCAGTATAAAAATATCATACAGTAGATATAATCAGCAATAAAATCTTTTTTTTTCAACAGTTTTAGAACTTATCTTTATAGCTGCGCAGCGAGAATACTGTTTCGTTCATAAATGGAAATTGAAGACGAGATTTAAAATATTTTTATACCCCGCTTATTAAAATTGAAGAAAGAAATTCAATGTTAAAATTCGAGAAATGTAAACATCTACCTTCGCGATTTGTCGGCCCTTATAAAAACATTGTAGTATTAAGTACTGAAGAGTTAATACTGTCGGTTTTCTTTTTATGTCCAAAGGGATGTTGGCATCATTCCCTCAACCGTGCCAGCATTTGGCTTCAGTGTTTCGTTGCATAAAAATTTGAGTGGCAAGTCTACTATGTGACCCTGAAATTTTTATTTTCATTTTTATTTTTACCTTTTTAAGTAAAAGATTAATTTTTCAAATTATGGATTACTTACTCGGATTTCCACCAGCATATTTTCTGCCATAACTGGATCATAAGAACATAATGGCGTCTCGTTCTGATAAGATTTTAATATCGAAAAGTTAACTACATTGTCTGTTGGAATACACCGGAAAACTTCTTCGAATATCTCGGTATTTCTTTTACTTCTTGCACACCAGACGTCTTTATAGAATGATTTTTTTACAATATCATCGATATTAAGCTTCTCGTCTGACCACAAAAGTCCAAGGTGTTCTCGGAAAAGTTGCTTTCTCAAAGATCCCGCGAATTTCCCACAATCGAAAGCCATCTCATTCATTCTTCCTTCAGTAAACTCTTGGTCCTGAAAGAAATTGAATTTTTGAATATTACTTCAATTAACTTTTGAATTGTAGTTCAATGAATTTGGATTTACTTCATTTATAACTCACCTCAAGAAGAACAGCAATTTCGCTATCCCTGGAAGCAATCATGCTTCTGTCATTGATGTTAGCCGATCCACAAATCACGACTTTATCATCAATAATCATCAATTTGCTGTGAACGTATATTAGTTCTGTAACGAGAGAACCATTCAGCATCGCGTAGGTCCTCAAACCATGGAATGTAATGTACTCGCTGGGGTCTTCGATCCCAGCGTCGATGAGTCGATTCAAAATCGCGTCTTTCCCCCTGAAAAACGTAATAAATAAAGGTTTACAAATACTAAAATCAGGAGTTGAACTCACTTCGGAGAGCAAAAATAGTGCCAATAGTAGCATACATTTTGAAAAATAGTGTTATGAAAATTTTGAAACATGATACTCACAGATTCTTCGTTTTTTGCTTTTAAAAAAAGTCGCATGAGTGACAAATGAAAATTCAAAAAATTAATTTCTTTAGGAATACAGAGTAAAAGTTCGTTTCTGACATAAAATCCAATAGATCGAGAAAATTATATTAGCACTTAAACGAAATTGTTAAATTAAAAATTTTTAACTCTTTTGAATTTTCCATTTTTGAAAGTTTAATCTGAAACTATTCAATTTTTTATGTTTTAAATTTAAAATCTTTCAAATTTAAGGCTTTCTTTTTGAGAATGTACAATTTGTAATGTTTGACTATGATAATTATTCAAGTTTGAACGCTTCCAATTTAATGATTTTCACTCTTAAATGTGATGAAAAAAAATTGTTGTTTTTTAATCTCTTTTGATTTGATGTAATTAATTCTTGAACGATATTCAATTTAAAACAGATCGACAATGAGGGCTTTTATTTTCAAATTAAACACATTTGAAACTAAATATATTTCAATGTTACACTCTAAAGTGATTCAATATTTTGCATACTTTCAGTTTTTTCATTAACATTATTCAACTTTAAACACTTTACATTTGAAATTATCGAATTAAATGCTTTTAATTCAAATTTGTGTGCTTGCAGATGCTTTTAATTTCAAATTATTTGATTCTGAACCTTCAAACTTAAAATTACTTTTCTATTAAGGTTTGAAAGGATACCGCACCAAATGTACAGAAAATGGCTTTTTGTCAAAATGTCTAATTACAATATTTCTTTGCAATTTCGAACCTGTAGATCAATAATTCGAAAAAAAATATCATCAAAATGGGTCATTTTTACTAAAAAAAAATTACCAGATTTCCAATTTTTACATGTACTTTAATAGAAAAATTCGTCTATTATTGAAATGTTACCCTTCTCAAACAATTTTTGTCAGATTTGGCTGCATGTATCAGATTTTGTAGATTGGACCCACTGAAACAAGTTTTGTACCCATGAACTTGACAGGTTCACGATTTGCTGTGAACAGGTCGTTTAGGGGTTGGTTAAACATCCTGTAAACATTCAAGCAATGAAATCGACATTTCCTGACGACCAAAATCACGAGAGATTTTTTGGTTACACCAATAGGGTCGGAAATCTATTCACAATAAACATGAGAAACATGTCCTATCAGGTAAAGTCGTTTCATTTATTTCAAGGCTTGTTTTAACATCTCTTAAAGATTTAAGCAAGGAAATCGACATTTCCTAAAATGCAAAATCTCCCGTGATTTTGGATGTAAGGAAATGTCGATTTCCTTGCTTGTATCTGTAAGGGAGGTTAAAACAACCTCTAAAATAAATTTAACGACTTTCCCTGCTTGGAGATGTTTCTTACACTTTTTTAATTGTGATTTCTGACCCCAATAGTATATTCAAAAAATCTCCTGCGATTTTTTTTTTAAAATGAATCTTCAATGGATGTTAAAACAATCATCCTTGAAGCAAATCCAACAAATTTTCCTGCTAGGATATGTTTTTCTTGTTTAATGTAAATTAATTTCCGACTTCAATAGTATAACTGAAAAACCTCAAGTGATTTTTCTTTTCAAATAATCTCGATTTCCTTGCTTGAATCTTTGAGGGATATAAAAAGAACTCTTAAAATAAATTAAAGGACAAGTACAATTTTCAAAGATTTTGCTTCAAAAAGTTGAAAAATAAAATCGAAAATGCACAATCCGAAGCCTAAAACGTAAATAAAGAATAGATTAATTGAAAGCAATCTGAATTTTCTTGTTTAATGTGAATTAATTTCCGACTTCAATAGTATGATTGAAAAATCTCAAGTGATTTTGCTTTTCAAATAATCTCGATTTCCTTGCTTGAATCTTTGAGGGATATAAAAAGAAATCTTAAAATAAATTAAAGGACAAGTACAATTTTCAAAGATTTTGCTTCAAAAAGTTGAACAATAAAATCGAAAATGCACAATCCGAAGCCTAAGACGTAAATAAAGAATAGATTAATTGAAAGCAATCTGAATAAATTCTTGTATATAATAACCATTGGAACTATTTTTCCGTATATATTTCTGTACTTGAGATGTCAGAGATGTTATTTTAGCCAATCAATGAAGAAGTTCGAAGGGGGTTTTAAAGCGAAAGTGAAGAAATAGTTGAATTAGCGGGCAATTGTGAGAAAATAGTGGCATTAGTGGAATCTTTTTCAAGATAGTGGCAAAATAGTAGCATCGCTCACAAAAAGTGTCAAATAGTGTCAATAGTGGCGTGAGTCCGAGGACTGTAAAGTTTATAGGTACACTAGAACCCCGATATAAGGACAGTTTCGGATATAGCCTAAATGGCCTTGTCTTAAATCGGGGTTCGCTCGAACCTAAACAATCAGGGCCGTCTGAACCATTTCCAGTAGGAATACATAATATTTATTATCTGTATTTTGTACAAACGTAGGTTTTTGTTGTCTAATTTTTGTTGTATTTTGTTATCTAGGACTAATTATCGAAAAGAGAATTTTCCATGTGCATTTAAAAATAAATACGAAATATGCACACGAGTGCTCGAACTGCCCGCTTTCAGACTGCGGAACTGTTCAACTCCGCTGCGCTCACTGCGCCTCTCTCTGTACCCTTTGGACCCCCTCGTCAATAACTGAAATTCTAGGAACACCCTAAACCGGGGGACCTTCTATCGGGGTTCCAGTGTATAAAAAATTTTGATATTCACCTGGATATAGAGGCGTAATTCCAGTGAGTAATCGCATGCAGAGCTGTTCCAGTTGCTCCTCCAACTTCTCCCTCAAATCCAGGCAATAGTGGCATTACAACAAAGACTCGAAATACGGAACCTTCCCTATGGGCTCTTAGTATCCTTTTCAATAAAGTTTCGCCGATTCGATTTTTCACTGTCGTACCTTCCACATTCGCCAGGGTTATGAAGAACTGGTTCTCGATATAAATATACCTGTAGAATAAAAAAAATTACATAAACAATACAAGCTACCTTGTATAAAATCAGAAGACACAGCTTTCTTTAAGTTAAAAAAAAGAACCTTTGTGCGTTGCTGATTGCGTGAATATAAGCCTCGTGAATACTTTGTTCGACAGTATCTGCTTCCAAAAATCCAGCAGACCATGAACTTACAGATCTCAGAACTTGGCACTTAACATTATGCATTTTGCTTCTATCAAAGAGGGGAGAATATCCTGCGTAGTTTTTGTAGGACTTGGGCAGTAAAAAGGGATAAGTTGAATTCAACTTGGCTTTCTCAACCTACAAATTAGTCGTAAACTATCAGCATTATCACTACTTACCAATTAGCAATCAGTATCTAATTATTATATTTTTCTAAATGAAAATGATACTTTTATAGCGTTCCATCTTTGTATAAAATGTCTAGCAACGTCTCTTGCAGTCGCATGTTGCACCATAATTCCAACGTCATGCCAAGGCATCCTTGGAGTTGTACTTCTGTCCACGAGATCCTGATAAGGACTTTCAAGATTGTCAAAATCCTTTACAATAAAATTCGTATAGTCTTTTCCTAGCCAAAGTTTCGAGGTTCCTGACAATTCCGGATAGACGTCTTCGCTGTTGTAAAGCATTCCCTCTCCATCGCCTATTGGAGTTCTCATCGTCGCACTGTTAAAAATTGAAAATTAGAAATTAATAATTAATAAAACTTTTCATTACATATTTCCATTTAGAGAACTTAAAAGAAAAAACAATCTTACTTATCGACAACGTCTTCTTCATCGCTGCTGCCTTCATGTGGACTATAAACCATATTGATCCACTCCCTCTTCTTCATTTTCACGTTATGTTTAACTTTGTCGACTGTCGTTCTAGCCATTTCAAATATATTTTTTCTCTGTGGATCAGGAGTATTGCATTTGAAGCTTTCGAATCCGTCTGGTGGCGAAAGCATCAAAGGGTCTCCAGCTTTCAATTGAGGCAGTGGACTGAAATCTTGTCTCTGTTTACTAACCACTGGCCTGAAATCAAATTAATGACTCACAATATTTGTTTCATAGAAACATGTTTTATAAAAACACCTTACACTTACAGTACTGGAAGACATTTTGTTGTTGCCATTGCGACTGTGTTCGTGGCTATGGCAAGAGGTAGCAAAACATGTTTGTGGGATTTACTATTGGTGCTTGCATGTTTGCTACTTGTGCTAGTTATTTTTCCCTTTGATGGAATATATATCGTCGACTGATGAGTGGATCCTAAATCAGTAAGTCTATGTTCGTGATTGTCCCATCTACCATAACAGAGGTCAATTCCACCAAGAAAAGCGACTGATTGATCAACAATAACAATCTTTTCATGATGGGCCCAAAGAAAA
This sequence comes from Melikaiella ostensackeni, assembly GCA_032362435.1. Classification (NCBI taxonomy): domain Eukaryota; kingdom Metazoa; phylum Arthropoda; class Insecta; order Hymenoptera; family Cynipidae; genus Melikaiella; species Melikaiella ostensackeni. Next base: position 60,560,003 of record JAUMHM010000031.1, read on the forward strand.
ACACCCACTCTTGCGTGATCTGGATGCCGTAATACTTTTATGTTTTCAGGACACTTTTCCACAAGTTTCTGCTTGCTGTAAAAACTATTTATCCCTAAGGCTAGCTCCACTTCTTTGTAAATCATCACGAAGACTTTCACACCAGCAACCTAAAACAAATTGCAGTTTTAAATTTGTTCAGTGTTTCATTTAAACAAGTTCAGGGTTGCTACAAGACCTGGAAAAGTCATGGACTTGTGAAAAAAATCTGGAAAAGAAACAAAAGTCACGGAATTTTGTAAAAGTGACAGGGATTTTCATGGTCGCACCTATTTCAAAGTCTTAACAATTATTTTAGTACTTTATGGCAAATTTTTAATTTCCAAATTCACACGAAATGATTTTTTTACTAATAAAAATAATATAATCGAAATCTTTGAAAGCTTTTGTAATCTTTGAAGTCTTTGTGAAATCTTTTAAATCTTTTGAAATTTTTTCAAAACTGTGAAATTTTTTGAAATCTTTGAAACCTTTCTGAAATCTGTAAAATCTCAATTTAACAGAACTGGCGTTTCCAAATCCAACTATATAATTTCTTCGACAGTTGTATACTTCTTGGCCAATTTATTTTATTATTTTTGACTAAGGTTATGTTACCTTGAAAAAGACCCGCAATGTGGTCGAAACGTATATTGTTTTTTTTTTTTTTTTTTTTGTAAAAATCAACAATTAAATGATTTATTAACACACTGAATCGGCTTCATTGTTTTTAATGGACCGTATGACCAGAATAAATTTCTACGTGAAATAACTTCGTTAATCTTTAAAATCTTTGAAAAATCTTTGGAATCTTTTAGAATCTTTGTAATCTTTGTGAAATCTTTTGAAATCTTTTAAAACCTTTGAAATATTGAAATCTGGTGTACGCTCAAAATTCGAGTGGTTTAGAATTCAGGGTGGTCGCTGGACCGGGAAAACCAGGAAATTACCGGAAATGTTTTAGACCGGAAAAACCCGGGAAATGACAGTGAATTCATGTGATTTAAAATAAGTTTGATTTCAATTTTTTTTTAATGTTACGTTCAATTGTTAACTTTTTCAATTATGAAATCAATCAGTTTACAATGCTTAATTCTGAAATCTTTTACTTAAAAAATGTTCTATTTTAGGTCTTCATTTTTAAACATACATTTTCAATTTAAAGCATTTTAAAATGCAGTTTCGAAGACTTAAGCAATTAAAAATTAAAAGCGTTTGAAATTTAAATTTTTTTATAAAAAATGTTTTCGAGTTGATCATCTGTAAATGTAAATTAATTAATGACTTTACAAGACGATTCTGAATCTGTACAAAATTAAACAATTAACAGGTTTTAACGATAAAAATTGAACTATTTCAATTCGAAAACCTCAGTAATTAAACAAATGTAAACGTCCGATTGAAGTTTTATAAACTATTATCAATTTTCAGATAATTTCAAATCAACAGATTCATAACTGAACACTTGTATTTAATTTAAAATCCTATTTGAACATTGTTTTAATCTAAAATATTCCTATCTGTACATTTAAAATGAGCAATTGTAAATCAAATATTCAAAATTAAACAATTTAAAACTAAATTGTTTTCAATAGAAACCCTTGAATCGTTAATAGTTCAGAGTGCTAAGTTTAGACTTTGAAGATTATTTTTTTAATTGTTCCATTCAAACAATTTTTAATTTGTAATTGAAAGTGTTGAATTGTGATTTATAAGTAATAATTGAACAATTAATAATTTGAAACGACTCAAGATAAAAATGATTTTACTTCTAATTTAAAAAATGTTGAGTTAAAAAAAGCATTCATTTTTTAATGTTTCTAACTTAAAATTACTTAAGATGATATAATTTTGAACATTTACAAATTTTGATTTATTCTTCATTTTGGATCATTGAAAATGATAGCTTGCATTTATATTTTTTAAACAGAAATCTTTGAACTGTTCATATTTGAAAAAGTTGAAAATTTATAATTTTGCAGTTTAACGGCACTTAATTTGCAATTGTTCAATTAAAATATTTTTAAATCTTTTGGAACCTTTGAAATTTTTATGAAATCTTTCGAAATTTTTGAAAATCTTTCTGAAATTTTTTAAATCTGCAAAATCTTCGCAATCTTCTGAAATTTATTGAAATCTCTGAAATCTTTGTGAAATTTTTGAAATCTCTGCAAAATATTTATAAACTTTATAAACTCTTTCTAAAATCTTCCATTCAAAATCTTTGCGAAATCTGTTAAATCTTCATATTTTGCAATCTTTTGGAATCTTTAAGATCTTCGTGAAATTTTTGAAATATTCGTGAAAATCTTTTGAAATCTTCTGTAATATTTTTAAATCTTTGAAATTTTTTAAATCTTCGTGAAATATTTAAAAACTTTGCTATCTCTTTTGAAATCTTTGAAATCATTCTGAAATGGTTAAAATCTTTGAAATCTTTGAAATCTTCCGAAATGTTTTGGAATATTTGTGAAATCTTCGAAATTTAAAATTATTCAATTGAAAAGTGTTGAAAGCTTCCATTTTGTGTTTAAATTATTGAGTATTTGAATTAAAATTTGTTCAGCTTCAATTTTGAAACTTTAAAATACGAAAGCCGGGAAAACCCGGAAATTTTTTTCCTCGATTAAAACAGCTACCCTCAGAATGCAATAATTGTTGAAAAGCCCTTTACATTTGCATTAATTATTAATTGTGTGAGAAATTGTTAGTAAATTAGTCTGCGATCAGTAGAATGTTTTTAAATTGAATTTAATTGATTGGATTTTTTTGGAGAAGTAGACCTTGAATTTTTTCAAAAGTAGACCTCAACTTGTCCAAATGACAAGGTTTCATCTCGGAGAGACCAAATGAGAAGGTAGTAGAGGACGCTGATGTTCCTGATATAATTTATATGGAATGTTGAAGCTTCGAGATTTTCCCATGCGAGTTAGCATCTTTTCATTTGGACTTTCCGAGATGGAACCTTGTCACTTGGACATGTCAACCTGTAAAACCAGGGAAAGTCATGGAATTTTGAAAGCAAATTTCTGTAGCAGCTCTGAAGTTGAATATCTATTAAAAATAGGCATTTCTCACCCTCTAACCCTTGCAGCTTTACAGAAAATTTTCTGTTAAAAACCTTTTCAGTTAGATAGATATTTCACATAATATTAAAGAGCATAAAATAACTCACAGCCTTCCTTTCCAAAATTCTATCCAGTCTCCAGTAATCGCCGTCAGTCGCAGGTCGTTTAAGAAAAATTTCAGGAGAAAGCCACCAGTCCGCAATGAAAATTTCTTCAGTTGCAGCTTCCAAAGCATCTGCGACTGCCGACATGTAACTGGAACCATCAACGAACCAAGTTGCTGGAACTGGAGAACGACACGGGGCGAAGGACTTGTGAGGATTCGCCTGAATGAAGTACTTTCCTGAAATTTGTTATCTCTGAACTACTACTGATATTAAAACTAATTCTCAACAACTCTATTAATAAACACTTACCTTCTTCGGCGGCGAGACGCTGTATATAATCCAACCACTCTTTTGATTTTCTTCTCGTCCAACATTTAATAACGATGTGCCTATTCAGATTCATGATTTGCAAACCATTCCTCAAACCCGTTGAATACATTCCAGAACTAACTTCAAACCCATTGTCCATTAAAATAACGGCTTTGATTCTTCCATCTCTCGGACTGACGTAAGTTACGAAAGTATCTTTTACGATCAGATGTCTCGTGTGCCACTTTCCACAGAGAAAAGTGCAAAATTGATTACATCTCAAGCAACACATTCCTGAAGATACAAAAATAGATTTTTGAAAAAACCTTGGGAATAAAGCTTTTGTGAATGTTTCACTAGAGTGTCAACCCGACGCATGATTTTAAATTCCCGGTCATTTCCCGGTTTTCTTTCGGTCAATTTTATCATTTTACCGGTCTGTGAATTATACTTCTTTTTAAAATTTCCATGTTCTAACTCAACATTTTTATTCATTTTCGGAAATTCCCTGTTCCAAATCAGAATCATGATTCTTTTCGAAAATTTGCCGTTTCAAGTGAAAAATGTAATTCCTTTGGGAAATTCACAGTTCCAAGTCAGAATTACAATTCTTCTCAAAAATGTCCTCTTCCAAGTTAAAATTATAGTTCTTATAGAAAATTCCTTGTTCCAGATCTGAATTATAATTTTTTCACGAAAATTCTTCGATCAAATTCAGAATTACATATAATATTGCTTCGGACAATTTTCTGTTCTAGCTCAAAATTATCATTTTTCTCGAAAATTCACTGTTCCAAGTCAGAATTATACTTCAATATACATTTTTTACATTCTCATCAGAGAAGGTATTAGATTTGTTTAAAATTTGACCCCCCCGTTTTTGTCAAATGTCCACGTTTTGAGACCCCCTGAACCCGAAAAACAAGTTTTTACGAATGTGTCTGTCTG
>JAUMHM010000031.1:60567329-60579484 GCA_032362435.1 Melikaiella ostensackeni
TTTCTCATTTGAAATCAAAAGCAAATTTATAAATTTGTACATGAAGAACATATAACACCGAGCGCGAAGCGCGACGATCGAAGCGCGCGCCCTAGGCGCGCTCAAACTTGCGAACGAAGCGAGCTGCGCGCGATGAGAATGTGCCCGCCAAGCGGGCAGATTTTTGAATCCAGGTATAACTCAGAATTATTAACCAACTCAAAACTATCATTCTTTCGAAAATGTCCATTACAAATTCATAATTACACATATCTTTTCTAAAATCTCCTGTTCCAAATCATAATTACAGTTTTTATATTTTTATTTTAAAACGTGAGTCTTTCTCTCTTTGATTAAAATAAATATATCTTTACAGCCTTAAATAAATTTTAATTTATGAGTTTGTGTGCACACCGGATTTTAAAATTCCAGAGACTTCAAAGATTTCAAAATATTTTAAAAAATTGCAAACAGCATCACTTGGATTATCGTCATTATCGACAATAAAGTCTTTTTAATTGTTCCTTTCGTGATTGAATAAGCTCTAAGTAATAAAATATCAAAATACTTTTAAAATTCATTTTAGTATAAACGAATTAAAAATCCTGGTCACTTAATCAAATGCCCGTTTTTTTCCCCCGATAATCCAAATTCCCGGCCTCTTCCCGGTCAGGCAGACAAGCTGTTTACGTACCTTCAAGTAGTCCAAGAAAGTTACATCCAGCCTTTGCTCCAGATCCAGTTCTTTTTTTAACTAAACCTTCTTTACCTTTCCCTCCAAGATCTCCGACAAAAGATAAATGAGAGAGCTCCAAAAAACTCACCTGTAGAAAAATAAATTTAGACACAAATTCCAAAATTTATATTACTATTGAAATTGTCATATTAAAAATAATTACAGTTTCAGGATGTCGTTTGTAGATTTCAATCGTCAGCAAATTGTCTAGATAATCTTCCAAGGTTCTCATCCTGTTATTTACATGTTCATAAGGTACTAAAACGTCTGGTTTGTTAGGAAACCTGTAAATAATATTACTTTTGACTTTCCTTTTAAATTAGGGAGTTCGAGCAATTCAACTTAATTTTGCAATAAGAAAAACCTTGGCAGTGCTCCTTTTCTTTGACGCTGTTCTCTATCAGTTGACAAATTCTTAAAACTATGCCTCTTTTCCCTGTGACTTTTAGTCGGAAAGGGTATATTTAGACTTGCTCTATATATTTTAAGTTGATTATGAAGATGTTGTATGTGCTTGTATCTTTTTCTAACAGTCCATACAAATGGACCATGCTTGAATTCTATAGTATACAAATTTGGATTTAAAGGATGTGTCGTCACACTCCGCTCAATGTCTACAATTTTTACATGTATTTGTTCCCCAGGAATAAACACATTTCGATCAGCACTTTTAAACCTAACTGGTGGGTCGTGGATAACAGAGAAAGGCAAAACACAAACACCAAGGTGATCTAAAAGAAAAATTTATAGATATTAGTTTAAATAAAGAAGGCATTTTTGTAGATTATCAACTGCAAATTTGTAATAGGGTCTAGCGCAAAATACAAATTTCAGAAAAGGGAAGACCCTGGGGTGCTATGCTTTTCCCTTTTACCTAAGGAGCAGCTGTGGAAAATTTGGCCCTGATAACAAAAAATTTAAGGAACTGGTTGTATTGAAAAATTGTGTGAATAAAAGATGTACGTTTCTTTGAAATGCATCTTTTTTGTTTCATTACTTTTTTAATTCAAACGCCCCTTCTCGAGAAAAATAAAAAAGGGCGAAAAAAGTCCACAATTTTTTGTTCCCGATATTTTTCAAAATCAGTGTGCATTTTCAATTTTATCCTTGCGGGGGGTTATATTGATCCTATGGACCAAATAGACTCTTCTTTTTTGGCGTTATGAGCATTTATTTATTTTATTCACTGGTGGACTCCATGAAAAATATAAATCACCACTTTCGACTCTTAAGAATCCTAATTGAGTAGTTTTTGTTCGTTATTAAAAATTTCACAAAAAATTCACAATTAAAAAAAATCAAATTAAAATTCTTCATCCATCCCTAGTGGAAATTTGTTTACAAATAAGTACGAAAAGCTAGAACCATTTTTACAATAAAATAAAAAAGATAAAATAAATGACAACATAAATTACTGGAAATTAGAACTTTTGTTTATTATTTGGACAAATATTGTACTTTTTTATTTTTATTATACATTGTTGTATTTTATTGTATTTTTAATATTTTACAAGAAAGTAAACAAGAATTTACAGTTTTGCATCAAAATATTTGTATGGTTTTCGACCTAGGCTAACAATTATTTAAATGAAATAATCTCTTTAGAATCGAAAAATCTCATTTTAACTTAAAGCTCTGAACCTTAAACTTTTTTCATGTTATAGAGATTATTGTATCTAAATATTCTATACTTCAAACGTGAAAGATTTTTCGTAATATAGCAATCATTAGTGCAGTTTAACTTTTTGAATGCAAAAATGGTAAATTCTTGTATGCTTTCTTGTAAAATATTGAAACTACAACAGCATACAACAATATACACAAAAATACAAAAAAACACAAAACTCGTCCAAACATAATAGACAACAGCTCTAATTTCCTGTAATTTTTGTCGTAATTTATTGTATCTCTTTGTGTTATCCTGTACAAATTTTTCTAGTTTTTTTTACCTTTTTGTAAAAAATGTTCCACCAGCGACTGAGAAGAAAAAATAATTTTATTTTTTTTTAAATTGATGTTTGTGAAACTTTGGATAACAAACACAAACTACTCCATTAGTGCTTTCAAGTGTCGAAAATGGTGATTTATATTATTGTTGGAGTCCACTAGTAAGTAAAATTAAAAATGCCCACTGACTTTGGAAAATATCAAAAAACATGTTTCGTCGAGTTTTCCGCGCAACTTTGTCAGAATTCCTCAGAATTTTTTTTTTTTTTTTTGGGTCGGGACTAAATTTTACACAATTACTTTTTATGTAAAAAGGAAAAGAATATTAGATCCCAGGATTTTTCATTTTCTAAAATTTGTATTTTACGCTACGCACTAATGTCTAATACGTTTCAACAAATAAAATTATGTATGCAAATACATATGTGAAATGCAAAAATCAATACCACATTTTACCTCTGTTATCAGTAGTTTCGACACCATCGTTTCGAATACTTATAGTCTCTCCATTTTCATTAATTGTTATTTCTAACGAATCAGGTACACCAAGAAAATCGTCAAATTCGGAATCATGCGATAAGGCTGAATCTTCAGCGAAATTTTTAACGGCATCCTCATGCACTGTATTAGCTGACATTTCATGGAATATTTTTTTGGAATTGTTCAAAATCTGTTACCGAAAGACATTGTTAGAAACAGGAAATTTTGGAGTAGAATGACAAAAATTAAAAGCTGAGACTTCAAAGACATTAAAGGCATTTCAATAATCCGTAAGATTAAAAAAGGAAAAATATAACTATAAAATAATACATACCTAATATCACGGAGTAATAGTAAGGAGAACGATCGCCAATGCATCTGTGGCGGAAAAATGTGACAACTTTTTCGTAATACACAGTTCATTTTCCTTACTATTACTCTATGCTTAACATGAAGAATCAAACAGTTTATGAAAATTGATATTAGGGCGACCAGGTCTAATTCTCGGAATGTAGGACAACCGGACTAAGTTTTTGCACTTTCTTATTTTACAACGCCATAAGAAAAAAAAGGGTAAAAATAAATCGGATATATTGGAAAATAAGATTAAAAAGAAAAATGTAAGAACCATCCTCACATATATTCTAAAATATTAAAATCAATATTTTACAGGGCCCAAAATATTTCTTTTTCTTGGACTCTAAAAACAGGAGCGATAAGGTGATTTTTCCCGAAAATGTGGGAATAAATTCTTTTAAATAAAATTAATGTAGATACTATATTAAATGCAATTTGAAACGCTTTAAATTCCTAAAACGAGATGAATTTTTTAACCGAATAGTTGAATTTTCAACCAAGAGGATTAATTTTTTACCATAAAAGACGAATTTTCAAACAAACAGAGGATTCTTCAATTAAAATAATTAATCTTAAATCAAAAAGACGACTCTTTAATGAAGTTATTCAACTATCAACCACATAGTTCAATTTTCATACAAACAAGATAAATTTTACACAAAAACAATTTTTTATAACAAAATATTTAAATTTCTAACAAAAGAGATGAATCGTCAATCAAAAAATGAATTTTGAACAAAATACATCAATTTTCAACCAAACAGTTCAATTCTCAACAAAATACATAGTTAAATTTTCAATCAAGAACGGTTTTTTAGTAAGAAAAAAATGCAAACAAATTTTGAGTTTTTATCAAAAAAAAAGAAACGAATTCTCTACAAAATAGTTGAATTTTCAACATAAAAGATCATTTTCAACCAAATAGTTGAATTTTCAATAAAAAGGATGACTTTTTAACAAAATTATTGAACTTTCAACTAAATAAGATCAATTTTAAACCAAAAATGGAATAATTCAATTTTCAGTTAAAAATTAATTTTCAACCAAAGAGATGAATTTTCAAGCCAAAAAGATGAATTTTCTATAAAAAAGTTGAGTTTTTAACAAAAAAGTTAATTTTCAACCAAATATTTGAATTTTCCACCAAAATAGTTGAATTTGGATGAAATAAAGACGAATTTTCAACAAAATAATTAAACTTTCAAACAAACAATAGCATTGTCAAACAAATAAGACAAATTTTCAATAGATTTTCAATTTAAAAATATAAAATCAGACTTTTCAACTGGAAAGAATGAACTTTCAACCAAAAATAGTTGGATTTTCTTATTGGGCTCTATTAATTTAGTTCGTATTTATGTGGAAAAAGGATATAAAGTGAAAAGATGAGAATAGGGGAAAGCTGTGAAGCCTGCGATAAATAAATACGAATTTTGATAATTTACAGATTGAATAATAATAGTTTAAATAAACATTGAAAACTTTTAAAATATGAGGTTACAAGACTGGAAAGTTTTCTTAGAAAATAAAGTTAATTTTCTACTGCACACTTCTAAATCCGGACTACACAAAGTGTGTCGGACTACCCAACATTTTAGGCCCGGATATTTTATTATTTCCCGTCACTTTGAATTTTGAAACTATGATTTCAGGAAAGTACAGTTTATCCATCTAATTATAATACAAAATTGGGCTTACCACTTATAGAAATAAAAAGAAATCATTAAAACATGAAATTATAAAAATATATTTCAGTTGGCAACAATAATTTTGAAGAAAACCACTACACTTCACTCAGGCAGTATTTTTTTCTGTTAGGTATGTACTTGACTCGGAGTGGATTATTCTGAATTTTTCTGAACTGTGAAATGTATTTTTACAATTTAAATGAATGAATTGGCAAATGTAATTTCAAAGTTATCAAACTATCAGACTACTTCAAAAACAATTGATTAAACTATCATTATTGGATACTTTAATCCACTAAATCCAAATGCACGCATCTTCATCAAAGTGCACTCATATTCTTGTAAGCTAACAGATCCGATAAGATTGTCGCAAAGGTTTAATAGTCTTAATTGAACGAGACATCGTGCAAATTTGTGTGGGTGTAACAAATAAGCAGTTCGAATTGCATCTCTCCAACTACTTTGAACTATTAACATAGAAAATTGATCAAACTGTATTTTGAAAACAAAACGCCTTTGCAGCCTTGAAAATAGGGTCACATTCTGTATAAATAATTGTATACTTACAGAAACTTCATTATTAATTATTGGCTACAATCGATTGGGTACACATGCACTAGACAGAAAAAAACTTCCAAAGTCGGCAAAATTGAGAAATTTTGCTTCATAAATACTCATAGCCCACTTTTGAGGTTAGACGTCAAAGAGAGGTTAGGACATTTCTGTAAAAAACACACACGAGAACATAAAAAAATCTTTAAAATTTTGTACAACGCAGTATAAGGCGTTTCATTGTTCAGAAAACTGAAAATGATTATTCCCGAGATGATGATTGTTACTCATTTTCAATCCGTCATCTAATCACGCTTTTAAAAACGAAGATTTACGAAGACGACGACAGACGACGAGGACATACCGATCGTTCACGAATTGGAGCGGATAATTGATTCGGGTTTCCGAGGATTAACGACTGGCAATTTAAATAAATAACCTTGAAACGTGTTCAACAGATGGTTTTATTTCTTCCGTTCTTTTTTATATTGTTTTATGTTATCATCAAATGTATGTATTTTTGATTTTAATTTCAATCGGCGCAACTTGATTAATTTTGAATGTTTATAGTTTAAAATCATCAAATTCCGAAGATCTTTTTGAAATAGACTTATCTTGAAAATTTGCAATTATAGATTCTTCAATGTTGAATGTGTATAATTTAAAATGATGCAATTTTGATTTTTTTTTAATAGTTTAAATTTGAAGATTTACAATTGAAAACTCTTGAATTTTAAAGATTTATAAATAAAAATTTTCAATTTTTTATGATTTTGAATATAAAGAGTCAAGAGTTACTTTCAAGTCTATATCTTCCAAATTGAAGAAATTTGAAATGTAAATCGTCAAAATTACAGAATTTTTAATTATAAAACTTAAGACTTGCATAATTTGTAATTAAATATTTAAAAAATTAAAAACTCTTCAGTTTTAAGGATTTACAATTCAAAGTTCTACGATTTTGAAGAGATACGATTTTAAATTTTTGAAATTTGAAAATATAGAATTCCAAATTATTCATTTTTCAAGATTTATATTATAAGCGTATGTAGTTTTGAACATTTCTTTTAATCGTTCAACTTTGAAAATTTTATAATTGAAAAATCATCAAGTTTACCAATCTAAAATTTAAAATACTTCAATTCTTAAGATTGACAATTGAAAATTTAGTAAATTGGAATGCTTACATTTTAAAAAGATGTAATTTTGAACGTTCTCTTGGAATATGTAGTTCAATTTTGAAGATTCACAATGGAAAATTCTCCACTTTAGAATATTTGCAATTGAGGACTCTTCGACATTTAATGTGTAAAATAGAAAATGATATAATTTTGAATGTTTTTTTTTAATCGTTTAATTTTGAAGATTTAAAATTGAAAATCATTCAATTTTGAAGATTTAAAATTTCAAACTCTTCAGTTCTTACGATTGAGATTCCAAATTAATCAAACTTTATTTAAAGATTCATTAATTTGGAATGTTTATATTTCAAAATCTTCAATTTTTAATGTTTTTTTAGGCATATGTACTTCAATTTGTGAGATTTTCAGTAAAATATTCTTTAATTTTAAATATTTGCAATTAAAAATTCTTCAATTTTACCAATTTCAAATTTCAAATTCTTCCATTTTTAAGATTTACAATTGAAAATTTATTAATCTGGAATGTTTACGTTTTAGAAGGATGTAATTTTGAACGTTTTTTAAGAATATGTAGTTCAATTTTTAAGATTTAAAATGGAAGTTTATTTACTTTTATAGATTTGAAATTTAAAATTCTTCAATTTTTACTACTTTGAATATTTGTAGTTGAAGAATTTTCAATATTTAATGTGTATAATAAAAAATGATGCAATTTTGAATGATTTTTTTTTCAGAATCGATCAAATTTAAAGATTTATAATTGAAGATTTATTAATTTTGAATGTTTATAGTTGAAATGAATTAATTTTTAACGTTTCTTAGCAAATTGATTTCAATTTCTAAGATTTACAATGGAAAATTCTTCAATTTTAAATATTTGCAATTGAAAATTCTTGAATTTTACCAATTTCAAGTATCAAATTCTTCAATTTTTAAGATTTACAATTGAAAATTCATCAATCTGGAATGTTTACGTTTTAAAAAGATGTAATTTTGAATTTTTTTTTTAGAATACGTAATTTAATTTTTGAAATTTACAATGGAAAATTCTTCAATTCTCATGATTTTGAATATTTGTAATTGAAGACTTTTCAATATTTAATGTGTACAATAGAAAATGATGCAATTTTGAATGGGTTTTTTCAGAATGGATCAATTTTGAAGATTTATAATTAAAGATTCATGAATTTGGAATGTTTATAATTGAAAATAATTCAATTTTGAATGTTTTTTGGCAAATGTACTTAAATTTTCAAGATTCACAATGAAAAAATTCTTTAATTTTGAAGATTTACAATTAAAAATTCTTCAATTTTACCAATTTCAAATTTAAAGTTCTTCACATTCCAAGATTTAGAATTAAAAATTCATTAATTTGAAACATTCACATGTTGTGAAGATGTAATTTTGAATGTTTTTTTTTTTGAATATGTAGTTCAATTTTGAAGGTTTATAATGGAAAATTCTCCAATTTTGGAGATATAAAATGGAAGTTTATTCAATGTTATAGATTTGAAACTTAAAATTCTTCAACTTTTACGTTTTTGAATATTTGCAACTGAAGACTTTTCAATATTTAATGTGTATAATAGAAAATGATGCACCTTTGAACAATTTTTTTAGAATAGATCAATTTTGAAGATTTAAAATTTAAGATTCAATAATCTGGAATGTTTATAGTTGAAAATGATTTAATTATGAACGTTTTATCGGCAAACGCAGTTCAATTTTTAAGATTTCCATTGAAAAATTCTTGAATCTTGAATATTTGCAATTGAAGCCTCTTCAATATTGAATACGTATAATACAAGATGATGCAAGTTTGAATGATTTTTTCAGAATAGTTATATTTTGGAGATTCATTAATCTGGAATGTTTATAGGTGAAAATGATTTAATTATGAACGTTTTTTCGGCATATGTAGTTCAGTTTTTAAGATTTCTAAGGAAACTTCTGCAATTTTCAATATTTGCAATTGAAGCCTCTTCAATCTTGAATACGTATAATACTAATTTCTTATCAATATTGGGTACTGTTTGGTATTACGAAATTTTCCGACTGGGGCTAATTTCATGGAAAATTCCGTACCAATAATTTGTCATCTTTGTGATTTTTTCTCAAAGTGCAATATAAGAATAAAATTACGGTTAGTATTATTAATGATATTTATACGTATTATTAATAAGGCTAGTATTACGGAGAATTCCATAATTTACGATATGCATCACTCACACAACTAAATAAACTCAGCATGTGTTCCGCATACATATATTACTTATGACGAAGTATCTAGGCGCACTAAAAATATTTAATGTACGCTCACCGAATTCCGGCGAACCTAGACACGGACATATTATTATTATATACCCAAAAATTCCAAAAAATAAAACACTTCACTTCAGTGGAGTGTTTTTGAATGAAATACTCCACTTCAGTGAAGTCTTTCCACACAACACTTCAGTTTAGAGTGAGTGAAGTTTATGGTTGAAATGATTTTTCAAAATTTTCGAAATTCAGGGACTAACAGGATTTTGAATCTAGAGACCTGATTTTTTTTAAAACCGCGTATCTCCCAAACTACTGATTGAATTTTAATGATTCTTACGGGTATAGTGTATTATTTATAGACATATTTGTGAAAATGTTATACCTCTCTCACAAGAGAAGTTATAGCATGCTGAAAAATACCCACTTTTATGAAAGTTCGTTAAAAATTAATTTTTTTTAATATTCGCGTTTCTCCTGCAATTCATGTTAAAAGTTGTTCTTATATTGATAAGAGTACATAAAATAACATTAAAATCTGTAAAACTTTAATAACTCCTGAAATATATCTATAAAAATGAGTTTTCATTTAAAAGTTGATACCCTCGAGTTTTATGGTTATATTTCAGGAATTATTAAAACTTTTCAGATTTGTATGTAATTGGATGTACCTTTATTATTATAAGAACAACTTTCAACACAAATTGCAGTTGAAACCCGAATATTAAAAAAAAATTACTTTTTAGCGAACTTTGTTAAAAGTGCATATTTTTCAACATGCTATAACTTGTAGTTCTGATATATGGAAGGTATAACATTTTATTTTTTTTAGATTTTCTTGAAATCAAGTCTGCTTTAACTCATGTTCTGATTATTTTTGTCTACTGTGCACCGAAAGCATGCTATTTCACAAAAACTAAAACAAAATATTTGTTTTGAGAAATTCTTAGAAAAATATAACTTCCGAAGACTATCTCCTCAACTATATAAGATAAATAATTCTTTTTTTTAGTTTAACGTGGAATAAAATGCACTTCAATTTTTGATGTGACGAATTTGAAGTAACATGCTCTGAAGAGAAGAAATATTTTAAAAATTAATAAAAAGTGCAATTTTTCATAATTTTTCCTAAATTCTAATGGGTATCGGATGCGTCCAAAGATGTTTAACTTTCAGCTAATTTTTTTCGATGCCAGCCTACAGGGTTTAAGCTGAAAATGCACCACTTCAGAGTTATTTTTACGAAAATATACATAATAATCTGAAAGTAAAAAAAAATTAACTTTATCGACAATCCCTTCAGCGATTTTTTCTTTTTGGTCTAAAAATAATCGTAGCGTATCACTGAAATGATTAAAGAAGAAAAACGAGAGGTGCAAGCTCTTTTCAGTTGAACTCAATCCAAGCCCACCGTGAACGTTAATGCAAATAGCGAACAAAATCTTTCCTTTTTCCTCTATATTTTTGTAAAAAAAAACTTCCCTACGATCAGTATCTCTTGGATTTGCTGCGCAGGGGTGAGTGAAAACCAAAAATGTTTGATAAGTAATGTTATTTGCTATAAAAAATTATAATAACAAATAGTGAACATTACGGATTGATTTTGATTGTGATTGTGAAGGATTCAAAGTCTGAAAGAATGTGTTTCAGGAGATGATGTTGATGTGCTTGAAAAATTTCAATGTTTGGGTAATAAAGCTGCCCTTGACATCATCGCAAAAGGTATATCAAATGATGGAAAAGAAATTGAACTAGATGTACAAGACTTTGACCCAGTAGAATCATATAAAGCAATTGCAGTACCCTTCACAGACGATGAAGCACTTACATTGTTCATGGATTTGAAATTAACGAAAAGAAAGAACGAGCTCCTCAGGACATTATTGGAAGAAAAAATGCTAACGTACTGTCCTCGTACAAAAGAATTGTAGGTGCAAAAAAAGTGTTATCCACCAAGTTCAACAATACAAGTTAACGAAACAGGCTGCACTTTGCAATTGCAAGGGTTACTCGATCATACTGCTGAACGATAACTGATGGTTGAAAGTCTTGAACTGCCAGAAAATACGAAGAAATGAAAAATGAAGTCAAAATACGGCTGTGATGGAACATAAGGATTTATTTCATACCAACACGAGGTTGAAATTCCCGAATCTTCTCAATCAAGTCTCTTTTTGGTGTCAACGGTTTCTCTTCGCCATGAATACGCAGAAGATTCATCATCCGAACTAATTTATCAAAATCCTCGACCTTCTTCACCAAACTCTTGCCTGCCCATTCTGTTTCACTCCGAAGCAGAGACCAAGGATAAGATTTTGCTTAAACTGACGAATATTAAAAGGCAAATTTGAAAATTGAAGCCAAGCACAGTAAAAGTAAACGACAAAACTTAATACGTAGTGCATGAGCTGATATGTTCAATGCTAGACGGAAAAGTGTGCTAGGTCGTTACTCACATTTTAGCTTCTTCTAAGTGTACTGTGTGTGGAGCAAAACCGTCACAAATGAACCAGTTAGAAGCAGTACAAGCAAAAGTGGAAAATTTGGATGCATATCAGTACGGGTTTCAAACTTTGCACGCGAGGATTCGCTTTATAGAGTGCGTACTTAACATTGCATATAGGCTACCATTTCAGCAGTGGGCGAGCAAAACGAAGGAGCAGGAAGCAATCCATGATGTCAGAAAACACCATATTCAGAACGACTTGCGAAAACACCTTGGCTAAGGCACTTCTCCTTGAACTGTTTAACATCAAAATTTCTTAACCGAGAGAATTCATACTGAATTGCGGGTGGACGAGTTTGCATTAAATTTTATGTTGAAAATAGATTTAACGGTGCGCAGACTTTGGAAATGTTGAAGAAGTGTTTCGGCAACGATACTCGAACGAGATCGAACGTTTTCCGCTGGCACGAACGCTTCAGAAGTGGACGTGAGTCGGTCGAGGATGACGAACGCAGTGGCAGGCCGTCGACGGCGAAAATTGATGAAAACATCAACAAAATCAA
>JAUMHM010000031.1:60600708-60614870 GCA_032362435.1 Melikaiella ostensackeni
GGGGGGGGTGCAGGGTCGCTATGTCGTGGCTTCCCTGTTACGATTGGCTGGCACATGGAACTGCGTTGGAAAGACGAGTACAGACGATACATGACGTCATCCATTCGCACTCTGTCTTTCCAACGCAGTTCCACACGTTAGCCAATTGTAACAGGGGGGCCTAGACGTGACGACCCCCCCTTCTCCCCGAACCGCTTGTACATTACCCTGCGCGCTGGTAGGGCTGGGTCCTTCTAATTCATACGTCCATGATTTGTACTTGAAAAAAAATTTTTTTGCTACGTTTGATCACTGCATACAAGTAACTGTTTACATGCCTTACTTATAACAATTGGGTTGAATCTCAAATTAAAAATTTAGGTTTCTGAAGTCTGTTTACTTTTATCCTGCTTCATAAAGATTTCATTGTACTTTTTTCTTCCCTGCCGAAAAAATCGCAGACTATTCTCTGGAAAAAAGTCAGGCGTGTCTCAGACTATTTGAAGGCTCAATCTGAATGATTTCGTCTCTACAGATAGCTCGAGAGATTTGGGTCCTTTTTTACGACTTAATTTATAGCAGTCGAACCTTGAGGATTCCGAAGTACGACAGGCAGTTGAAATATTAAAGGTCTCGCTATCATAAAACTAATCCCTTTTAACACTCTAAAAATTATTATTTATTTATTAATATGCATATGTTTGTAGGTGACAACCTATATATTTATATTCATATACAGCATCCCTCTGATATTAAATCTAAAATTGCTATCTGTTTTCACGTATCACGTACAGTTTACGAGATACATACAAAATATAATATATTTTTAATTTTTCAAAGCAAATTTAGATATTTGTAATTGTGAAAATCCGTAGATGCTGATTTTTTAACTTTCGAATCTCTATTTGGGAAATTGAAAAAATATATATATTTTAGTTTTTAAGCTTTTACATCTGGCCATAACACTGCAACTTTACTACAAAAGAATCCTTTCTACCTGGTTCGCTAGCCAGATGTAATCGGCAGCCTCTGTGATTCCTTGCTATTTATGAAAATTTCGATCAATAAACAAAAAAAGTTCATGCGCCTTCAGAAAATTCATGAGGGCCACTTGAATCTTAAAAAAGTGCCATCTGTGTATTTGTAGAGAAAATCTCAGAAACGTGACAGCCTGAGAATATTTAGAGAATTTCCAGTGAATTTGTATTGGTCGGGTTCAGAGAAAAAAAAATATTATTGGTAGAATGCCTAATCAGTTAAGTCCACAGAATAAAATTTAAAAATCGGGCCACTGCAACGGTCTAAAACTGTTACAGATTTGGTACAGATTTTTAGGATGACATTTTTAGTAGCTGGTTACTAACCTGTTACTAACTTATTCTAGCATATGGTACTTTTCCTTCTGGAACAGTGACGAAACTGTTCTGTGACCGCGTTCGCTATTCGCATGAATAAAAGTTATGACAAATAGTTGTTAGGTAAGTTAATTTTTGGTCAAATGAAATTGATACAAAGTGGTATTTGTTGAATATTTATGAACCTCCCCCATCATGATCGCGATTCGAATAGCCGCAGTACGGAAGCTTGTATTCGCCACTGGCCACTGTGTTGCTAGTTGCTACTTTGCTTGACTTCGCTTGCGAGTATGTCGGAGATTGACACCTTGTAATCGCCACCCAGCGTTGCCATTTGCAGTACAATTATACTCAAATAGTACAACCTGCGAATTTTGAGTACGTGAGTACCATAATCACAATTCCAGTAGTAGTGGTCAAATATCGGGACGACAAAAAAGAAGTCAGAGATCGATTTTGGAATTTAATCGAAATTAAAGATAAAAAAGCTGAAATTGTGACGCGCTCCGAAAAAAAGCACCTAAGCGTCCAAAAATCATTTTTCTGTTTATGATCGTTTTAGATCAAGTCAACGTCCCTCTTTCAGATTACGCAGTCCGAATGAATTTTTATGCAGTCGTTTTTATACAGTGAGCGTTTTTGATCGGCGGTTCGTAGTACGTCTAATCGGCTCCTCGCCTCTTATTTTCCTTCTCCTGTAAAATCTATTCCAGGACGCTCAGGTGCTTTTTCTCGGAGGGCGTTACAATTTTATATCAAGCGGTAAAGACCTTGTTCGACAGTGATAACATTTCATATGCTAATGTAGTCGGATTTGGAGCTGATAATGCATCAGTTAATATGGGCGAATATGAAGGAATCAAGCAAAGCTAAAAAGAATTCGCCCAAATTTAATGGTTCAAGGGTGCCTCAGTCATTCTGCATACTTATGCGCATCTCGATCATGCGAAAAGCCTCCAAATGCCCTAGAACAATTCGCAAGAGATATTTACAACTATTTTACCAATAGTCCGAAACGACAAAATGAATTGAGACAGTGTCAGATTGTCACTCTGGAAAAACCACACAAAATGCTTCAACCTGCTCAAACAAGGTGGCTTTCACTTCGTGTAAGTATATTTATGTTTTATCAATCTGTATGCCCACATACAGAATTCCTTGTTTTTATATTCTTGAAATGGTTTATATTTTTTGTATTAATTTCAGCTTGTAGTGAATAGGGTCCTCGATTACTGGCCATTATTGATAATTTTTTTCGAAGCTGCCGTAAAACAGGGTAATATTCCTTCTGCTAAAAACGTGATTGCTGCTTCAAATAATAAAATATATGAAGTGTATTTCAATTTTCCATCTTATGCCCTGGAATTGATAACGATGCTCAATTCAGAATTTCAAAGTGAAAAGCCTAAAATAGCTGTTCTGCTAGACCAAGTTAGCTGCCTATTCAAATAGATTTTAAAAAACTTCATAAAGAAGGAGGTTGAGGAAAAACCTGATATGAAATTATCCATCTTTCAGTTCACTAATCCGAAAAATTTTAAGCCACTGGAGAAAATGTACTTCGGTGCTAAACTAGATGCGATGCTAAAAAGTTGAGTGCTAATTGATCAAACCGAGATGCACAATTTTCGATTGCGGGCACTTGATTTCTACATCGAATTATGTAACCAAATTGAAATTAGACTTGATTTCGACAATCCGCGCTTGAAATATGCATCAAACTTCACTGTAAAAAACGCTTCATCGGGGATATTGTTTCCATTGCCGAATACGTGAATCTGTTTCCGGCAATAAAAGCTGATATCGAGTTGGTGAACATCGAGTGGCAAAATTTATCAACAGCCTTTTCTTATGAGAATTATAAGAAAACGGAAACTATTGATTTTTGGTACGCAGTAAATAAAGCTGCAAACGAATCTGGCGAAACGCTGTTTCCTAATTTAATTCAAGTCGTGAAATATGTTATGGTCTTGCCACACTCTTCTGTAGCAGCAGAAAGAGCTGTCTCGCAGTTTAATTTGATCAAATCAAACCTCCGTAATAGCTTGCATGTACTTACATGTGCATGTTTTTTGCGAGTAAAAGATACCTTGAGAAATAGCGACTTAGATTATGAAACTATCTCTGCGAAACAAATAAAAGTTTAGTTGAAAATTATCAAAACGAAAGCAGAAAGAAAGGAAGACCCGGAAATTGTCGAGATTTTTCAATTGCTTGCAGAGGCAATCGATACTGAACAAATAGAATTTGTTCAACAAGATCTGGAGTAATCTGAAAAGGTAAGTAAAAACATTTCTAATTTATAGTGTTTAAGAATTTCTTTTAAATTATTTGCACTAAAAATATATATTATGTATTTCAGGTTGATACCGGACTAATAGTTTTGATGAATGTATGTCGACTATTATTCATTGAAATAAATGAACTAAAAAGTTGCTCTTTCTCGCAATGTACACTTGTACTTTTTAAAAGGCTTCGTGGAACCTTTGTTGATGTTTTCGTTTAGTGCCTGATATTTTTTGGAGTTGAGTAAGTATTAGACAATTATGTGAACTACCTTAATAATTACACAAAAAGATATCATAGGGACAATATTAATATTATTTACAGATAAGCTCTGACGATCAGTATTTTATTTCCAATTTTTTACTGATTCCGTTATCATACTATTTCTTCTTTGATCTTAAATGATCTTCGTTTGTTCTTGAACTTATTTCTTTGCTTATGTTTGAAGTTATGTTATTATGTTATCTCGGAGATTATTTTACACAAAAAATATTGAGATATTATTATTTACGGGTCACCTAACCGTCCTCAGGATAGACATTCATCAGTTTCGTTCGCAGTTCATTCCTGCAGCCTGCAATTTATGCTGATTTTTGTAGTTACGTGAGGAACGAATAATTATGTTATTATGTTAACTTGGAGATAATTTCGTACATTAAAACATTAATATGATATTATTTATAGATCATCTGGCAGCCCTCAGGATAATATAATAATTTGCATAATAATTTTGCAGTGTGTTTAAATAAAAATTTTAAAGTGATCTTGAAGTGTTTGGTAACTTGCGATGTTTAGTATAGTTAATAATTTTTTACATTCCTAATATAATTTTTAAAATGTTTCAGCATTTAATTAAACAGTTTCAAATTAAATGATTTAAATTTCGCGCCAAAATTTTGCTAATAAGCGCGGCGCTGTCTTCGAAAGTACAATTTCAGAATTTTGAGTCCACTTTCTGAGTACAAACGCGATTTTCATTGTGGCAACGTTGTCGCCACCTCCATGATGCAGGCATGAAAAAATTGTTAACCGTCTCGCAAGTGGAAATTTTCAATTTGCAAAAATAGCGTGTTTTAAAGATAATTGTTTACTTTACGTTGTTAATGATGATATTAATTGTCAATTTATATTTATTGATTGATACATTAGAATTTGTACAATTTTGAACGAATAAAATTAAGATTGCCTATTTTTTGGAAAAAATTCACTTTCAAATATGAGTATTTTAATATCTGGAATTATAAACTTGTTATAATTTGGAGAATATATAATTTACACTTGAAAAATTAGAAATTATGCAAAGGTAAACATTTACGTTGGATATTGTGTGATTACGAATTTCTTAATTTGGAATTTTTTCAAATCATGTAATTATTTCATTATTAATTCAATTGATTTGCATATTAAAATTTCAAACCATACGGTTGAAACTTAAAGAAAATTAACATTTTCATGGCTTTCAAATGAAAATACAATAGAACTTTAGGTGATTCTCTTTTTGAGATTGCTTTTTAGATTAAAATTCCAATAGAATTTTCATTAAATTGATAAACATTTTCAGATTGTGTTCTATTTTTTTAAATATAAAAACAGTGCAGCTTTGAAAGTTTGAAAATGTTATAGGAAAATCGATTGAATTAATAGTGAAATACTTACATTTGAAAGTGAATTTTTCCAAAAATAAGGCAATCTCAATTTTATTCATTCAAAATTGAACCAATTCTTATGTATCAATCGATAAATATAAATTGACAATTAATATCATCATTACCAACGTAAAGTAAACAATTATCAAGATTGAACCGTTTAATGTATGCTCAAGCGAGAACTTCGTTATTTATTGAAAAAAACCAGAAAGTGATCAGACAATTTTGACAATACGTACCTTTGACAAAAATTGTCTTTTCAGAAACACGCTATTTTTGTAAATTAAAAATTTCCACTTGCCAGACGTTTAAGAAACTTTTTATGCCTGCATCATGCAGGTGGCGATTACTCGGCGTCAACCTCCGACACTCTCGCAAGCAATGTAAAGCAAAGTAGCAACTAACGACACAGTGGCCAGTGGCGAATACAAGGTATGCGGATGCTTAGCGGAGCGATTTTCGAAGTATTCTTAGATTTTTGTGAATGGTTCGTCGCCAATATAGATTGATAAGAAATGAAGATTATAGCCAATTTTCTGAATCCTATCACAAAACATTCAAAACTTTCTATTAACTCAAACTGATTTCATTTCCAGGGTGCTATACAAAAGTAATTCGTATAAGTGGATTTCGTAAAGGAAACGCTGAGATAAATATAGTTAAAAATACAGAAAAGGAAAATAGACATGAAGCATTGTAATCGTACGCTTACGTCGTTCGTACAAAGATTCTGTCGACACACAATTCTGCGGGAACGATCCGCTATTGAGATGACTAATGTAATAATTATAATATTAACACAGATAATTATAATGTTTATTATACAAAATATCATATTTTATTATGTGGATAGAGCGTATAATTGATAAAAACTTGTGATTAGTACATAAAAGTGTTTGAAATAGTATGCGTGATGGTTACATATGGGGCAGACGACTTTGCGTGTGTGCACCGCTAGAATAAAAAGCCATTCTACATTTAGCTAAAAAGGTTCATAAAAAAGTTGAAAGTTACTAATATATCATTGTTTAAAGTATATTAAAGTGGTGCTTAAAAATGAAAAATCACATTTTACAATTTGACTATGAT
Source organism: Melikaiella ostensackeni (assembly GCA_032362435.1). Lineage (NCBI taxonomy): Eukaryota > Metazoa > Arthropoda > Insecta > Hymenoptera > Cynipidae > Melikaiella > Melikaiella ostensackeni. The sequence goes on from JAUMHM010000031.1 coordinate 60,607,064, forward strand.
TTTTTTCAGATATCTGTGCTGAATTTTTCTAAATATTTGTTAATTTCTAACACACAAAACTTTTATTTTTCGACTCTATTTTATTTCTTTTTTTTAAGAGCTCACTCAAATTTTCTGCAGAGAAAATAAATATATACTATTCTACACATATAAGTGTTGTTTCTTCCTACTAACAAAAGTCAGCAATCGTCGGAAAAAAACAGGATTTCAGACGATAATTTCGTGAGAAAATCGTAAAACAACTGCGTTCTTCCGGCATGTCACCAACTGCTTGCTCACACTGTACATCATACGTGCTCGCTTCAACGCATCATCAATCTTGAACCTACCCTCGCCACGGTACAGGGTCAATCAGAGTCGGCCGCACCCTACTACCATGCGTGCAATCGATCTGCTCGCACCAGTTTGTGTGATTTGTGCGCTGACGCAAGGCCAAGTACACCCAAGAGCATACATTCGTTTACTCACAGCAACTTCACACTACACCTTCACTCTCGCTCTAACCAACGACAGTGAAGTTGGCTAGAGGGAGAGAGACAGTTCAATGTGAAGTTGCCTGGAGGGAACGAAGTTATGCGTCATCGAATTGAATGACACTATCAAGCCCGTTTTTTTCAAGCGAACCCTAAACGCCTTTCTCTGCTTCCTTCTCCTGTGCCCCCCCCCCTCCTCCTGAACTGCATTTCTCCGCAATCAGCTGCAATGCGGAGGTCAAGGTTTGATACGCCAGGAAAAATTTTGTAGAAGAAGCCTCTAAGATATAGATCTACTTAAAATCAGGGGTGGTTCATTGGCTTTCGACAGAATAACTGGGATGGATATAGAGTCATATATTCGAAAACCACTTGTAACACCTGATACTGAACATTGTCCAAAATACTGAGCGCGGAGGCGCTGGCATTAGCAAAAAAGTAGCTCCTCTCCCCAAGCAAACCCTTGCCAAGTTCTTATGCACCATCTCCAAAGTATGCGGATAACCCTGGCAATAACGCACAGGACATTTTTCACTCGAAGAGCATTGCCAGTGATTATATTTAATCTGCGGGACCCATGTTAAATGCATATACAAGATAATTTGCAGATACATCAGGATGAATTGACGCGAGATTACGTGCCCTTCAATTTAAAAAAAAATCTAAGAACTACGCGACCTCCAGTGCGGAAACAAGGCTGATACTTCGAAAGCGAAATTGAGAAGCCCAGCGCCCTTATCCAGGGTGTAACACCTCTACCGCTCTTCTTAGGAGATCTCAAGACAGCCTAATATCATGAATCGTAGCCGTTAGTAACCAATCGTCAGCATACACTACCGCTTTTAAGTATGTGGACAACCATTTTTCAGCATTTAAAACTTCTTAATTTTATTAATTCGGAGTTAAAAGGTTTTTGGCGCGTTTTTCGGTACATGCACATTGAGGAAATTCGTGGCTTATTAGCTCTTTCCCCCATGCAGCCCTCACATGAATAATTGCTATTGTTATAAACAAATATAAACAACTATTGAGAATGTGATATTTCCATACGAGAAAAAATCTTTTCTACCTGCAATCACTACATTAAGTTATGAAAGTTGTACTTAGTACTAAGAAAGGTTACTCCCATGTTGAATTTGCATACACTTACTATATAAAAAGCATTGCGGAAAGTGGGTTAGGGGTCAAAATTGTAACTAAGAAGCGTTACGTATTTTTTAAATGGCCCCGTATGTAAATTTTACCTACTAAATATGCAAAGACGGTCTGTAAACAGTCCCCTACTGAATGTTGTTTTAAAGTGTATATAACAACATCTGATTAATCTTAAAATTGATTATAAAGTAGCGCATGCGCACCCTGGAGATAAGGAGCCTTACACACCGGCAGAGTTTGGAGGTTATGTTACAGGGCTCTTACTGTCACTGTTTCGAATCATGCTTTAGCTTGCAACATTCTCGGACGGTTGTTACAAAAAATAGCGTGTGAAATACGCATGCACAAGTGATTAGGAAGTGCAAGAAAAAAAAGTTATTCTAATATTTAACATGATTTAATCGAAACTAATGTAATTTGAAAGGTGGGGTTTTGGGCAAAGCTCGGATGGGGTCTAGGGGCGAAGCCTTCCGTTAAGGAAAAAGAAAAGGTTCTCATGCTTTTTTTAAAATTAAAATTGAGAATTTGCATGCGTGATGAATACGGAAAATAGTTATTGCATATTGTAGGGTACGTTAGACGGAGTTTGTTTTTACAAGAAATAAATCGATATTACGTTCAAATATGTTTGAATTTAATTTTGAAAAGTGGAAAAAAACTTACGGGAATAGGAGTTTTCATAATTGATATGACGTTAATTATACAGGCAGTCCTTGCCAGTGATTGGTTATTCAGTTTTTCTGAAGAAATCTCGTGTCACAGTCAGTTTTTCTCACATCGGTACTTAGTGTCAAGATTCATTGACATTTAAAATGTCAAACACATGAAGGGCATGATGAAAAAAGGTTATTCCTAGTCAGATTCGCAAAATCTTTAACCACTTGAAATCTTAATGATTTTCCATGTTTTTCGGAAGCTTGAGTGGAAATGCTCATTCCTAACATCAGAAAATAAAAACTTAAGCGCCATACTAACATGAAATATTATAGATAAAAGTCACCAAAATCAAAAAAATAATAAATTATCTACGCATGCTTCACTTTTGTTGTGTTTTTGGCATGTGTATATCAGCAATTTTGAAATGTCAAGTGACCTGTTTCGGTTGTTAGTTTCGAGCGACAGCACAGGAAATGGCTGATTTCTCGTCGTCATGTGATCAGCTGTGAACTGACCCAGCTGTTAATCCCAGATTTCTCGACATGCGCATGCCCGATGACGCAGATAACTCTTCACTGATCAAATTGTGCGTGCGTAACGACACACGAGAACTTCCACTGAGCAAAGTGCTCGTGCGCAACGACTCACAGATTCTTCAGAGTAAATTCGTGTGTCGACGGGCATGCGCAGAGACATCGATTCACAATCGTGCTAAAAGAAGCTATTTTCAACATGTTTAGAGACATGGAAAATCGACTTTTCTACGCAGGTGTGGTAAACAATAATTGTCTCCATATATGCGTGAAAACCGCGGGTTTCCGTGCGTGTGAAGCGAGCTGGATGTTGCAGTTTGTTGTCACAAGCTTTTTCCCCTGTCACGACTTTTTCCTAAGTTCCTTTCTCTGGTCAAGAAACAGCAATGTCCGGCTCGCTTCATATACAATCGAAAATCCGCGTATTTTGAACATGCATTGTAGAAAATATCGTGTGCACCTCGGAAGGACGGCATTTTTTGTCGAGCGCGAAGTTTGTTTGTTTTACGATAAATAGGGTTCATGACTGGTCATACCTTTCAGAGAAACGAGAAAAGGTCTATTTTGGCCCGGCTTTGAACTGAGAACTCGTGTCTTTTTATAATTCAGCGCGGTAACAAAATTACTCCACCGAGACCTTAATAGACCTTTTCTCGTTTCTCCCAGTCATAACAGGGGGATGCGAATCTGCACCTTATTCAACCGTCTGTGAGTTTTTCTTGAATACTTTCAAACTGAAGACAATTACAAGTCGAATATGAATTGCAGCACATTCCGGTTTGGTTCATTCGGTCGCGGACAATTGTCCAGGGATGGTCCCGAAGGAAAAACCCCCAGCAAAGGCGTAAACAATCGTGCCGGAAGCTGAATGGCACGGGTGAGGTGTCTCCTACGGTGTCTCTGGAATATCGGGCGACCTCCTAGAGAGCCCTTACCCTTGCATGCGGGGCTCTGCAAGGGTGGACAAACTCTTTCCCTATCTTCTCGTGGGAATAACTATGACAACTCCTAACCCAGTTGTGAATGCGGTTCAAAATGATCGAACGCGCGGAGCACACGACAATGAGTCGACAAACAGTGCAGATCGCCTTAGAGTTCGGGGTGCTGCAAATACTTTAGATGGATACACGATGACGAATCGGCGAGATGGTCCACGTATTGAGCGGACGGATCTACTCAGAGATGAATTGCTGGATCGCTACGATGCCAGCATTATCCCTGCACGCAGGAGTTACATGGCGCGTCTGCACACTCTGTGGTGCCAGAAACAGCCAGAGCTTTCGCACGTTTCGCAACAGAGGTTGCGAAACCTCGCCTACAACTTTTTGCAAACAGGATATATACGCGAAACACTTTCTTAACCGCTGCAAGAACAAGCCGTAGACGAAGAAGTGGAAGCGGCATTAAGACTAACCACGGAATCGGGCGTCCCCCGAAACAGGCCTCGAGTGTGAAACCTTTAGTCTGAAGTCGAAGTTACAGTATATTTTGCACAACTCGTTTTGGACAATTGACTCTATCTCTCTGGGAGCGTTCGTCAGAGTATGGTCGCGGTTAACACCATTAGAGCGATGATTCTAGGAAAGCAAACGTTAACTTCTTCGACAAGGACTGATCTTTTACATTTCTGTGAAAGTTTCCGTGCGATAACGGGTGTTATCTGACGCCAGGAGGAAGGTACAGAAGAAATCTCCCTGTTTCTGTCAACATTCCGTCTGCGTCCGATGAAGTGGAGACTTTTTGGAGAGAGATTTACGAAGTTCAATACCCATTGCATAAAGACACTGAGAACATCATGCGTTTCAAGGAGCTGTGCAACAACCTCATAATGTTCGAGGGAAAATGTCCACCAATCACTGCCGAAGAGGTGAAGAAAGCACTGAGGGGCACGGAGAATTTCTCCGCTGCCGGACAGAATGGTATCAAGATCTTCTGGTGGAAGAAGTTTACTTCTACACACCAACATCAGGCTCGAATCTTCACCTCATATATAAAGTCGGAGACGCCCATTCCGCAGTGGCTGTCGTTAGAACGCACTGTACTCCTACCGAACAAAGGCTACTTGTTCAACCCAAGGAACTACAGGCCAATAACTTGTCTGAACACGCTGTATAAGTTCTTTACAGCTATCTTGAACGACAGGATTGTTTAGACAATTGGACCTGTGTGGAGAGAGATGTACGAACAACGTGGATGGAAAAGAAGCGTAGCAGCCAGTTGGGGGAACCTGCTAATCGACAGAAGCGTCTGCAAAGACGCTGCAGCCTATAATCGCAATCTATCGATGGCCTGGATTGATTACCAGAAAGCTTTCGATTTGATCTCCCATACACTGATCATCTGTCTGTTGGAATACTTGAAGGTTCATCCACACGTAGTGGGTTGCACAGAGAGACTGATGCCCCTTTGGAAAACCAGATTTACTATCTCGTCTGGAAAAAATCGTGTGACAACAGCGTCACCTTCCAGAAGGGCGTCTCTCAGGATGACACCATGAGCAGGTAGCTATGAGTTGTTTGTCCTGAAAATTTAAGACCGATACAAAAATAATTGAGCTATCGCAAGCGTATTCAAGATTCAAACAGTAAAAAAGCACAACATTTATTTTATACCTGATACATTCATAAATTTGAATGATTCATTGCCTACTAGAATTTTCAGCCTATATAATTACCAACATATACTTAATGATAAAAATGTTGAATTAAATTCAAAATACTACATAATTCCAGTAAAGCTGGCAAAAAGTGATAGAATCACACGTTTTTCGGCCAAATGTAACCCATGAATTGAGACCACAAAACTTTAAAAATGCTCCATCTTTCACCGAGATGGGACTGGGAATATGTACACATGTTTTTAAAAAAAATGAAAAATGAAAGACTTATTAGCTTTCATCTCTTTTTTTCAGTTTGTTTTGCTCCTCTGACAACTATCTGCAAAAACAGTGTGTGCTAAGCAATACTAGGACTATATTTTATTATACTTTAATTAATTAAAATAGCAAAATCAGTATAAAGCCGTAATTTAGAACTAATTTCACTATTTTAGTTAAATAACATATATTAAAATATAGTCCTACTGTTGCGTAGTACACACTTCCATGGCAGAAAGCTGTAGGAGGAGTCATTACAGAAAAAAAAAGAAAAAAGCTAATAAATCCTTTATGTTTCATTTTTCTAAAAAACATCTGTACATGTTTTAAGTCATAACTCAGTGAAAGATGAAGCTTTTTTAAGTTTTTCTGTTCTCAACTGAAAGGTTATATTTTGCCGAAAAACTTTTAATTCTATCATATCTTTAATACTATTTTCATGGATTTTAAGGGATGCTTAAAATGAAGAAAAACGTCTATTTTGGACATTTTTAGTCAGCTTTAGTGGATTTATGTAGTCTCTTCAATTGAATTCTTCATTTTTATCGTTCAGGATACGTTTGCAATAATATAGATTACAAATTCTAGAACACAATAGTCATCAAAATTTATAAGTGTATTATGCATAAAACAAATTTTGCGCTGTTCGCTGTTTAAAACTTGAATACGCTTGCGATCTCTGAATTATTTCTTTATCGGACTCAAATTACAGGATAAACTACTTGTAGCATACTTAAACTTTTAGGTCCCGTGGATTTTAGAAATTCGAAGAATTAATTTTTTCAAACCACCCTAATGTATAGTTTTTGAAATGGGCTATTGTAATCTGTCAATCTGTCATTTACATGAAATGCAAAACAATCTTTTCAATTTAATACTTTTTTGAACTTATTAACAAAACAAGAATGTATTTATACACTTTTGGTTCAGCAAATGCATATTTGACTAATTGTTCATGTTCTAATAAATTGAATTTACAACTTCGTGTTCACCTGTGACATCAGACGATAATTTCACACATGATTATTATATTTTTAATTTTAACAAACAAAATTTCAAGTTGTGTAACAGTATATATTATAAGAGAAATATTGAAAGATATTTATGAGTTTCAAAAAGTGTTTACATGTTTAACAAGTTTTACCATTCACGTAATGAATATGCAATCGGAAATTACATTTTTTCAAATTCATTTTATTTTATGGATAGACGTTAAAGGCGAGAAGAAAAAAAATTCTCCAACTTCAGTTTGATAATTGAATCCCAGGCGGAAAAATTACACATAGTTTATACATAGCGGGAAATATTATATATAATTATCATTTGTTCTTTACATTATTTGTATAAAACAAATGAAAATTATTCCTAATTTTTTCCACTATATATATTTTTTCCGCTTGGGATTGTTGATTTTCCAAACATACAAAAACAATCATTATCTCAATTTAAAAAAAAATGGATTTATCACTTTTCGTTTGCTTACTCTTCTTCATGATCACAGATGTCCCGGACCTTTTTATGAATTCCCGGCATTTTCCTGTATTTTTCAAGGTGCACAAAATTCCCGGCAAATTCCCGGTTTTCCCGCTTTCCCGAGACGCTGGACACCCTGCATACTACATTACTTTCAAACAAATTTCTTATAAATCTCATTACGAGCTTTAAAAGTTTAAATACTCATAAGTTCACAAAAAAAATGTCTTCATCAAATCAGGAATAACGTGGCATACGATTTTATGCGGAAAGGATTCTGTTACATGAACAATGAACATGCACATTTCACAGCCTGCATGGTTTGAAATGAACCCGCTATATATTGTTTTTCTCCAGTAATGCAATTTAATAAATACAAGTGGTTGAATTATCATTGAAACATGTATTTAGTGAACAGCATAAAAACATATGAAGTACGTAAAATTTACGTATTGAATGTATCAAAAATATAAACGTTCTTAATATAAGTGTTTATCTCGTTTAAATAAAGTCTTTTGGTACGATTTAGGGCCAGTATTTCTTTAAGCGACATGAAAAAGATGTTAATATGTGACGCGCTCCGAAGAAAGGGACCTAAGAGCAAAAAAATCGATTTCGAGATTATTGTCGTTTTATATTAA
>JAUMHM010000031.1:60641357-60657289 GCA_032362435.1 Melikaiella ostensackeni
TACTAAGCAGGCCGAGCGATCTTTGCAGTGATTGGCTGGCGGTCCCCACTCTGTAGTGACGGGATGGGTCTTCGTTCTCTTTGCTTTGTGCGGATGTTCGCCGCGCGGTATGGCTTGTTGAAGGATGCTATAGTATATAGTATAGTGATGAGAAACTGTACCTTACTTTGTAATTTGAGCACGACTTGCTCATAAGAAGGGTAGAATATATCTACACGTTACAAATTGAACGAATTGGAACATTATTTGAAACTGAAAAATTTGTTGAGGTAAATGTCCCAGCTTGGGCGAATGTAATGAATTGTACGACGTATTTTGCTTGTAAAAGTATTTCAAATCTTATGAATCGAGGAAAGTTCTTAATGTCGCATAGTTCGAACATTTTTTTATCAACATTTTGTCTGCTCATCGATATAAACAAGCAATTTTTATTGAATAAGAGAGAATATTTCATACCGTTCCGATGCACCTATTTGGGCGAATGAATTCTTCCTCTGACCCAGTTTGGGGTAATCGCATGTCCCAGTTTGGGCGAGCGACGCCATGTTATATTTCCTACAGTAGTGGAATATCGTGATTGATACTGAGACCATATTCACGCTGTCTCGAATATGGAGCGAAGAAATGGCTGTCACATTGTCATTGTAATCGTTTCGCGTGAATTTTTATCAATTATTCAACACAAATGTTTAAAAAAACGCGCGTCATGACAGAAGAAAGCTTTGAGAATTGAGATATTGTGCTTGTTATCCTAAAAAAACGCATAATTTTTATGTAACCTTGTTGTTTGTAAACACTCGCCCTAACTCCTCCAACCGTTTTTGCCGTCCGTATTAAGGAGGCAGGAAATATACGAATTATGCATTAAGTTTGAGTTATATTGACGAGCCCTTTGGAAAAACTTATAATTATTACTTACTTTACAACGAAACACTCACACCACAAAATTTTTCAAGCACTGTTGTGACGGAAAACAACGCATCTTGTCAACTCCCGAACTAACAAGCCGAGAGCAATGTTATGCACGATCAGTCGCAGATGGCGACGCGCGTGAGTATTTAACGTTTAAACAGTACGAATAAATAATAAAATGACTATAAAACCTATATCAAAAATATATTTAATCCATTCTTGAATGTGATTAACGTATTGCTAGTGTCATTAACTTTAAGATTACCACTGATTTACCTATAGTATCTGAGAATTCGCCCAAACTGGGACATTTACCTTAATCTAATTTTATAGTTTCGTACTTTCCAGAGTATGAGAGATCATCATTTCAAAATTTCTTCAAAAAATCAAGCTCGTCAATATATCTACTAATTTTGTATTTTATTCTTAGACTTAGTTGGCGAAACTAAATTTACTAAAATTGAAATAAATTCATAGGTATTTTCAGATTTGACCAAGAAGAGAACGTTAAAGTATGGAGTCAAAGTTTATGGCTTAACGCCTCTGTTTTGTAAATTGAAGAAAAAATCTGATCGGCTCACTAGAGACAATTACATGACAAAGAAAAAATATTGACATGCAAAATTTAAAGAAAAAACGTTGAAGCAACTTTTACCATTAAATTTTATGAAAATTCTACATCTTACAACTTTTGAAAAACAAAAATTGACTTTTTTTGGAACGGGCTCAGGCGATGATTTTGAGTTTGGTCTAAAAAATTTCATTTGGTGCCAGGAAACCATTGTGAATCAGAAATTTCCATATGCAAGCACCTTTCAATTAAATTTGGTTCAGCCTCACCGTGAGTTCTAATGAAGTAATGATTTTCTGAAAGCACATTTCCGGGAAATGACGAAAAGTTGGAACTGTCTTGTCGATGATTCTTATAGAATTTGCACCTTGTTATTTTGTTTCTAAATCTAAGTTGAATGAATCGTTGCAATCACCGATAGGCCGGAAGTCACCGGGGCCCGCTTGTAGTACCCCTTAAAATTGAAAAAAAATGAAAACCCCTCAAGCCTTGAAAATCCTATTGAAATCCCTTAGATCTTATGAAAATTTGTATTGTATTTGTATTTAATCATTACAATCCTTTGAAATCATTGAAATTCTTAAAAGCCTGATGAAATCCAACAAAATCTGATAAAACTCCCTTAAAATCTTTTAAAATATCCCAAAACATTTTAGGTCCTACAACATTCTTCCAAATCTTCTAAAATTCTTCAAAGCTGTATGGAAATTTTATGAATCTCTTAAAATCATTAAAATTCGTGGAAATCCCTTGAATTCTTATACTGCGTTAAAATCTTAATAATATTTTGGAATTTTTCGAAGCCCCTTCAAATTCTGTGAATCTATTGAAAATTCCATGGAATCTTTCCAAATATCCTAAATTTTTCAAAATTCTTTGAAATCTTCGAAAATACTTTTAATTATTTGAAAATATTTTTAAATCTTTGAAATCTTTCAACTCATGTAAATAAATTTTTCGGAAACCATTAAAATACTGTAAAATGCCTTGCAATCTCGTATAATTACATGAAATCTTATGATATTCCTTGAAATAAATTCAAATATTTGAATTCCTATAATACGCTTTAGGATCCTGGGAGATTCATTAAAATACATTTTTTCGAGCCATTAGAGTGCCCTTAAAGTGATTTAAATCTTCAAAAATCTGATTAAATCCCTTGAAATCCGTCGAAATTTCTTAAAATTTTTTTCAAACATTCGGATATCCTCTGAAATCCCGTGGCATCTTTTAAAATGTGCTGAAATCCTATAGAATCTATGAAATTCTTCCAAATCTTCCAAAATTCATGAACATTTTTTTAAACCGCATGAAATCTTTGAAATCTTTGAGAATACTCGATATACGTGTATTTGTTTATCTCTTTAAATTTCCTCAAAACCATAAAATACGTTCAAATCCTTTAAAAATTCATTGTGATCATTTGAAATATACTAAAACCATATGGGTCTTATAAAATTGTTCCAAATCTTCCGAAATTTTACGAATTCCTTTAGAACTGCCTAATATTTATTGAAATTCCTTTAAATCATTAAAATCCGTGAAAATTCTTTAAAATCTTTCAAAATACCCTAATGTCTGAAGAATCTTTTGAAATGCTTTAAAATCCCTTCAAATTCTGTAAATCTGTTGGAAATTCTTTAGAATTTTTTGAGATATCCTAAATTCTTCAAAATTCTTCACAATCTTCGAAAAAACATCAAATTATTTGAAAAACTCTTCAAATCTTTTAAATCGTTCAATTCATGTGAATACATCTTTCGGAAACCATAGAATATTGTGAAATACCTTGAAATCCCGTGTTCCGCTCAGATCCCTTGAAGTCCCTTAAAAATCCTTTTAAAAATTTGGATATCCTCTGAAATCCTGTGGCATCTTTTAAAATATTTTAAAATCCTATAGAATCTATAAAATCCTTCCAAATCTTCCAAAATTCATGAAAATTCTTTGAAACCGCATATAATTTTTGAAATCTTTGGAAATACCTTGTAAATACCTTTAAACCTCCTTAAATCTATAGAAAACGTATCCTAAAACCTTATAGGTCCTATAAAAATCTTCCAAATCTTCCGAAATTCTATGAAATTCTTCAAAACTGCATGAAATTTGTTCATGTCCATTCATATCATCAAACTCCGTAGAAATTCCCTGGAATCTTCTGAAATACCCTAAAATCTTTAAAATCCTGTGGAATCTATCGAAATCCCTTAAAATTCTCCTAAGACATAGAAAATTTTTTCGAATCTTAAAATATCCTAAATTCCATAAAATTGTTTGAAATGACTGAAAATACCTTGAATTATTTAAGAATCTCTTCAAATATACGAAATCTTTCAATTCTTGGAAATGAGTTCTTTGAAATTCATTAAAATATTATAAAATCCCTCGCAATCCCGTAAGAATACATGCAATATTTTGATATTTCTTAAAATCCCCTTAAATATTTGAAAGTCTTTTCAAATCTTCGAAATCCTTTGAAATCCCTCAATTCTTAGGAATATATTTTTTGAAATCCAATCAAATATTACAAAATTCCTTGAAATACTGTCAAATTAAAAAAAATCTTATGACACTCCTTAAAATCCTTTGAAATATTTGAAATTCTATGAAATCCTTTGGAATCTTTAGGAATTCATTAAAATATCCTGTTGAGATACTTCAAGATCGCTTGAAATGATTGAAATCCTCAAAAAATCTTACGAAATCGCTTGACATCCGTGGAATCTCCTGAAAAATTGAAAAATCTTCTCAAATCTTTGAAATTTTACGACAATTTGGTGAATTTTTTAAAAATTAATTCGTAAATTTGTATTTTTGGTTCGAAGATTCATCTCTTTTAGTAGAAATTCAATCTTTTCTTATCAAAGATGCCATAGTTTGCTTGAAAATTAATCTGTCTTGGTTGAGGATTCAACTATTTTATTGAAAATTCGTCTGCTTGGTTGAATTAAACTATTTTTCATTTTAAATTGGAATGTTTTTTTTGGTCGACATATCAACTATCAGATGTTTCGCGGAGAATTCATGTCTTTAGGTAGAAAGTTAAACTACTTTGTTGAAAATTAATTTTTCTGGTTGAGGATTCATATTTTCAGGTGGTAAATTTTACACAGTTTCGTAGAAAACTCGTCTTATTGGCTTGAAAATTCAACAATTTGTTTGAAATTTTTTTTCCTGTCTGAAAAATCTTTCTTGGTTGAAAATCCATTCCTTTTTCGTTTGAAAATAAATGTATTTTGTAGAAAATGAATCTTTTTCGATTGAGGATTCAACTATTTGGTTGAAAATTCGTCGTTTTTGGCTTAATTCAAAGGTTTTCAATTTAAAATTGAAATCTTTCTTGGTTGAAATAACATTTATTACTATTTTGTTGAAAATGCGCTTATTTTATCGAAAAGGCAATACTTGGTTGAAGGTCAAACTACTTTGTTAAAAATTCATTTCTCTAGTTGAAAAATCTACTATTTTGTTGAAAATTGTATCTTTTTTTTCTTGAGAATTAATCTTTGTGATAAAAATTCAACTATTCAGTTCAAAATTTGTTATTTTTGGTAGGAAACTAAAAAATATGGTTGATTTTTCATCTTTCTTGACTGAAAAATCTTTCATGGTTGATAATTCTTTTTGTTGTTGAAAATTCAATTATTTCTTTGAAAATTCATCTTTTTAGTTGAATTCAACTGTCCATAATTCAAAATTGAAATCTGTTTTGATGACAACATCAACCATTACGTTTTACGTTGAGAATTTATCTTTTTTTGTTTAAAATTCAAGTACTTGGTTTGAAAGTGTTACGACTTTGTTGAAAATTCATTCTTTTAGTTGAAAATTATCTCTTTGATTGAAAATTCAATGATTTTCTTTAAAATTCGTTTCTTTTTAGTTGAAAATGCAGCTACTTGGTTGAAAGACGAACTACTTTGTTAAAAATTAATTTTTTTGGTTGAAAATGATCTTTTTGATTGAAAATTCAATGATTTTCTTTAAAATTCGTTTCTTTTTGTTGAAAATGCAGCTACTTGGTTGAAAGTCAAACTACTTTGTTGAAAGTTCATTGTTCTTCTTCGAAGATTCACCTCTTTAGTTGAAAGTTTTACTAGTTTGTTGAGAATTGTTTTCTATTTTTTTTAAATTATTCTAAAAAGCTGAAGTTTCAACTATTTGGTTTAAAATTCGTCTTTTTTGGTAGAAAATTAATCTTCTTGGTTGATATTTAATTTTTTTGGTTGGAAATGCAATATTTTTGTAGAAAAATCAGCTGTTTGATTAAAAATGTACTTTTTCAATTAAAATTGATCGAAAATTAGTTCTTTTTGTCTACTGGCCGTAATATTACATCTTTTGGAGTAACGAGAAAAAATCTGCCTCGCCCCGGATTTGAGCCGTAAACGCCACTTTTCACAAGCGGAGCGTTAACCAATTACGCCGCCGAAGCCGCAGTACTATAGACCGAATATTCGAATATTCGGCCGAGATAGATTTTTTCTCGTGTCTCCGAAAAATTTAATATTACGGCCAGTAGAAAAAAAGCTAATTTTCCATCAATTTTAATTAAACATTTCATCTGGTCCAAAACCAATGACATCAATATAAATTTACTTTTTTCTTGAAAATTCATAATTTTGGGTTAAAAAGTCAACTGATTTGTAGACAAGACATCTTTTTGGCGTCAAAATTAAACGATTTGTTTGACTTTTTCTTTCTTCCATGACTGGAAAATCTTTCAAGATTGATAATTCTTTCTTGGCTGAAAATTCAATTATTTTGTTGAAAATTTGTCTTTCTGGTTGAATTCAACTGTTTTCCATGTAAAATAAATTTCTTTCCGCTGAAATGTCAAGTACTATATGTTTTGTTAAGAATTCATCATTTTCGATTAAAAATTCGACTAGCTGGTTGAAATTTTAACAATTTTGTTGAAAGTTCGTCTTTTATGGTAGAAAATGAATCTTCTTGCTGGAAAATTGATCTGTTTGGTTGAAAATTCAACTGTTCGCTCAAGAATTTGTATATTTTTTTGAAAAATGCAATATTTTTACTTGAAATTTTGGAAATTTAGAGTGTTCCAAGTATAATTTAATATTGTAGTCACTTCAATTTTATTTTAAAGAATTTATTCCCCTATTTTCGTGAAAAATCTCCTTATTCCCCCTGTTTTCAGATTATCTTCACCTGTGAAGACAGTGCACACAGTAATCTTCTTTAATAATTTTTTAAAAAGTGTCCAGGTGTACGGTAATTTTTTTTCAAAGATGATGATTTTTGACTCACCCTAATGTAAAATCAATTATGGACTTCGACATAAATGACTTGAAAACTAATGACATATTGACTCATGATGATGACAAATCATCAGTGATTCGTGAATGAAATTTGACGAATATACATTTATACAAGCAATAATAATGATTGTTATTTTGCATAATTTGCAGCAGCAGCTCAACATCATCATCATGAACCAACGATGAAATCTGCTCATTGCAGCAGTGAACCCAGGCTGAATGAAAATGACGTTAGTCCCGGATTTAGGAGGAGAGGAAGTAGAAGAGGTCAAAGTATGCATCACACTCATCACAGGAAGAGTAATGCATTTCTGGATGTTCCCGACGGTTCTGTCCAACTACCTCAGAGAGAAGAAGGTGAAGATGAGGACAGTTATAGACTCCGGAGTTTCAGTCTTACCAGCAAAGGTGAGTCACTCATTGTCAATTCAGAAAAAAAATTATAAAAAGAACGAAAATATTTTTAGTTCCTTAATTTTTTATTGCACTAGCGACAATTAGCGCGCGCCCTGAATTTTTTTAGAATCACAAAGCAGAGAATTTTCATGTGTTATGAATACGGAAAATAATTATTGCATCTTATAGAGGACGTTGAACTGAGTTTATTTCTACAGAAAATAAATCAATATTAGGCTTAGATATTTTCTATTCAATTTTCAAATGCGGAATACTTGCGGGAGTGAGAGCTTTAATGATTGATATAACGTCAGACTGAGAAAATGAGACTGAAAAATACATTTCGTTCTGTAATTTTTTCCTATGATATTTGTGGGAAAATTAAACTTATAATGTTAATATATACTGATTCATGATGAAAATTTCTCATAACTGTATGAAATTTACAATAAATGTGTAATTTTGCCACAACAATTATAGGACATAGAAATACCAGTGATGCTGTGGGAAATTTACATCAATAAATATGATAAAAATACCGCAAATGAACATTACAATTTTTTTGGAAATTTCTAACGAAGATCACTGGCATTCTTACGTCCTATCACCCAAATTACATAGAACTTTTAACAGTGCAGTTATACGGGCAGTCCTTGTCAGTGATTGCTCATTCAGTATTTTTGGAAAAATTGCATGTCACGTTCAATTTTTTTCATATAGATTCTTAGTGTCAACAATTATTGACATTTAAGATGTCGAACATGTAGAGTGCATGATAGAAGAACGTTATTCCCTAAGCGGATTCGAAAAATTTTCAAGCACTAAATCCGAAAAAATTTTCTGTCTTCCGGAAGCTTGAGTGGAAATATTTATTTATAACATTAGAAAGGAAAAAAATTAAGCCTCATCAACCTGAAATATTATGGTTGAATGTCACCAATCTCAAAATTCTAATGAATTTTCTGTGCATGATTCACTTTTTTTGTGCGCTCTGTATAACTGACATCATCATAATGGCCACTTATTCAAATGTAGTATTCCAAATCGGCATTTTCAACCCATTTTGAATAAGCTGTAAGCACTCAAATTTGAAAATAAGCGCTTCTATCAAATGTTTAGATCATAAATTATACAATACAATTATACATAAAATATATATATATATATATAATTTATTTCATTTTCTTTTTTTTATATATAATATAATAGTGGTCA
Organism: Melikaiella ostensackeni; assembly: GCA_032362435.1. NCBI lineage: Eukaryota > Metazoa > Arthropoda > Insecta > Hymenoptera > Cynipidae > Melikaiella > Melikaiella ostensackeni. The sequence goes on from JAUMHM010000031.1 coordinate 60,649,734, forward strand.
CTCATCTCACGATTGTGAGGCGTGGCATGGGTGTGATTTACCGCGGTTCTACTGGGAGCCAGAGTCATTTTCCTGGATAGCAGTTGCTCCCAGGGGGACCCTGCGGTGGTTGTTCGACCAATTTTTCTTTAATATATATAATATAATATTCAATAATATCAATCGATAGAACAAAGGTCGCCAGTACTTCAAAATACGAAATTTAAAGTGTTTCAGTTCAAGGAATAGAATCCAAGTAGTCAAATTTAGTTAAAATACTTTTTTTTTCAACTACAATCTCAAAAACATTGCATATTCCCTTATGACTGCATAAAAGATTAAATTTTTAAAAATACTTGGAATTTTGTGACGTCAGCTCATATCTATGAAGAATATGTTTTTTATAGACTCGATTCAAATTAAAAATTACATTTTTTAAATTTAAATTAACGTATAAAGTCTATACACTACACAAATATGTTATTTACGTAAACAGTTTAAACGTTAAAAATTAAATATTTTAGCATGTTAACGATTAATCACTCTCAATTTTCATAAATTTCTGGAAACCAGAAAGTTGCAGCTCAGAAACATTTGATAATAATTTTCAGAAGCCAAAAAGATTTTTTAAAAGTTTTAAGTAGATATCTGAAAAAACACTTTTTCTTTACTAATCTATTGAAAAATTTGAAAATAATGTGAAAAGTTTCTTATAAATTCTCAAAAAGAAAAGGTTTTTAATTTATTTTAATATTTTAGCGAAAATTCAGCTTACTGGATGAATTGTTTCAAATTCTCCAAAAGAAATAATGAATTAAACATTCCTGGAACAAAAATATGCATATTTGTACTTTAGTAGGATTTTTCTTTAATGAATGGAAACTTTGCTTCAAGCGAAAACCTCAGCCTCAAATAAAGTAATCTTGAAGTTTTTTTTTGTGATTTTACTAAAATTTATTTTTCATAATTTTACAGATATGAAAATTGAGAACAGTCAGTCTTACCCTTGAATTGATGTTAATATACACTTTATTCACAATCGGTTTTCCGTACAAATCAAGAATTTTTTTATATCTTTCAACTGATCTACAAAATACAGTACATAAAATAAACTTCCAAAAATTCAATATTTTATCATATTCACGATCAAATTTTCCCAATTTTCATACCTATTTGAAAAATAAAAAATTTCAGACCAAAAAATGTAAAAAACCATTTTTTGAGGTCGAAAAATTTCTTGTTTAATTTCAAAGAGTGTATAGGAAAAAAAATTGTTCTTCATAAATTCAATTGAAAATCTAGAATTAATTTGCTAAGTTTTCTAGAAACTTTTGAATTATTAAGATTTTTTAACTTAGTTTTGCTTTATGATCATTTATAAATAGTGAGTTGAATTATTTCAAAAAGACAACCTGGAATTCAAAACAAAATTTGTGTTCTCACCACGGATATTTTCATTCTAATTTTGCAACGTTGAATATTCGTTAATATTCATTCTGGTTAACTCTGAACGCTTTAGATTTATTGGACCTCTTAATTAAACCTAAAATAAATTTTATGGACTCCATAAATTATCTGAAAATATTTTTAGTGATTTGGAAACTTTTTCATATTGAAAATTTAAAATGCGCCTACAGTAAAATATAAAAGTTTTCGAAAATAAAAATGTAAATACCCTCAATATTTTAATTGCTAAAGTTTTTCCAACTTTTTTAAGATGAACTGAAGTAGAAATGAGATCTTCTGCTCAATAAACTCAATCTAAAATCCAACATCAAAACTTTTGAAACTAAGGAATATTTTTTTGTAATCTATATACAAGATTACGAAAAAATAAAAATGTATGATTTTCCAAGAATCTACAGTTGATGAAACTTTAAATCTTATTTTAGTTTTGCGCAATTTCAGGATATTATTTGATTCATTAAAAATTCCCTAAGATATCAGAAATTGAACGTTTTAGTTTAAGAGCGTTTCTTATTTCCAAAAATGTTAATTTTTTTCATCCATTATGTTAAATATGTCTCTCGAAGTTATTGAAAAGGATGCATGCGCGAAAATTGTTTACCTGTAATAAATGACAAGACTTTTAAAATTCATTTCAATTTTGTGAAGTCTGTAGAAATGAGTTACTCTCCTATATAATCTCAAACTAAAAAAGCATCAAAATTTCTAAAACTTGGTCATACTACATAGATTACGGAAAAAGTAAAATTTCTGATTTCCTAAAACTCTACAATTGATAGAAATTTTCAACCTTTCTTGGCTTCACGTAATTTCAGGATTTCAATCGATTCGTTCAAAACTTTGCAAGGGACCAAAAATTAAACGTTTTAGTATAAAAACATATTTAGTATAAATATGAAGGCGTCTTTTATTTTCAACGATTTTCATTGTTGATCGAACCCGACCTGGCCTGAAATCTAAAAAATTACTTAACAGATTCTTTTAAAATTAAAAATTCTCCAATATTATGTGCCAACCGAATTATCAAATTCAAGAAGATTCAAACTATGTTTAAGTCACGTTAAGTTATCGTAACATTCCTTGGTACATTTCTTGGAAGTTGTGAAGGATTTAGAAAAATTGTATATTTTTCATTTCAGAACAGAAATTCGACTTTTTTTAAGGAATGGAATAAAATTAAAAAATTAACTTAGTGAAAACAGCCTGGGTTGAAATTTAAAAAAAAAACATTTTTCAACCAACCCCCACTTTCAAAGAGAGGCAAATGAAATCTTATAGAGAATTGTAATGAAATTCGAATAATCAAATATAAAACTACATTGTCGGCTTATGTCACACGATGCGAATAACATTTGTTCAATAAGAAAAATAATCTGCTAATTTTGAAGATTTGTTTGTAAATTTAGAGAAAAATTTGGGATTCATTCTAGATTTATTGGAACTTTCTCGCTGTAATTGGAGTAATTTCTGTAAATCATATACAACATACTGAAATCATATAAGGTTTTCTGTAAGACCTCTAGAAAAATGTGTCTTGTAACATTTCTAGTGCTTTTATTTCAAAAAGTTAAGTGCTGATATTTCCTAGCTTCGGTTATAAATTTTGTTTGATCGTTCTATAACGAAATTCTTAGTTGATAAAAGTGAATGATTTTGTTACTTATTATTAAATGATGTGTGCAATTATTCATCGGGAACGAGAAGACAATTCAGAGTCACAGAAAAGAACTGTTTAGTAGTACGGCATTTTCCGTACACGTAATCCAATTCTAGCACGTTCGGGTTGCGGAAATTTTTGTAATGCTAGACAGTGCTTCGCAGAAAATATTTCAAAAAGTAAAAAGGAATTAGCTTACTCATGTATCAAATCTATCATAAGAGGATTCGCGAGATTAACAAGCAGGAAAGAAAGGATTATGAATAAAGTATGGAAGAAGAGTTGGATTTAATGCCGGAATTTGTCTTCCTCGCTTTTGTGATTTGTAGGATTTGAGAAGCATTTGAAAGTAGATTACCCTGAAATACACTAGGTCGTTTTAGATTGAATAAAGGAAGCAAATATGAAATGAGAATCAATTTGGAACTACTTAGTATCAGAGGATATTGACCATGTTAGCAAATATTGGAACATGACACTAATGCTAGCTGATTGTCAATACTAATCCGGAATCAAATTATATTTGATGAATGACGATTTGGATCACGATTACGGTCTACAATTTCGAATAATTGGATTAAAAGTCCAATCAGTTTTAAATTATTATTCATTGTTCCTCAAATATTTTTCTTTTGAAAAGTTTCGAACTCTGAATTGGGAATTACCTAGAGATTCACGTGAATATCTCTGGTGAATGAGAACAGTGTTCTTCGATAATTTCTGCAGACTTTCTGCAATTTTGATGACTTGAAAGTTTTATTTTGAATCCATGAAATATTGATTGACCAACATTAAAAATTTCGTTCCTCTTAGGGAATAAACTTGAAAATTTTGAGTATTTACAGTCCTCGCACTCGTCCCCGAAGTTTCGGAAGAACTAGTCAGTCCCATGTTTTTTTTTAAATGTTCATAACTTAAAGAACTTCTAATTCTAAAATTATATAGAATTCATCCAAATTTTTTAATTCAACGGTCTTTGAGATTTTAAAGCATTTTTAACTACATACTTTTTTCTTTCATGAAAAATCATTAATGTTTTCTCTATGAGCGAGCAAATACAGGAAAGGGTAAGACCCGAGATCGAAATCACAGCTAGTTTCAAATATTTGCAAAGTTTTTTATTCATTTAAAAAAGTCACTATAATTTTCGTATACTAAGTCACAAAAGTGACATCCTTTCAGGTTTATTTTTTTATTTCGAGTGATTTTTAGGAAAGACGAAGTGACTCTATCGTTAAATAATTATACTTTGCATAAGGAAAAATTGAACCTGAAGAAAGATAATAATCCAGAATATTTTCAGAACCTAATTTATCCAATTTTCGTAGAATTGAAGTTTGAGAATGGAATCTGAGTTTGAATAGGTACAAATTGGGAAAACAGAGTGCGAATCTACATGAATGAGTATCAATAGATTCGCATATGAAACTTTCTCTGTTGGTTCAGCTCGTTTCCACATTTCCATTCTCAACTTTTCCCAGAAGTTTGGTCCATGGGTGAGCTACTTCTACTCACGATAAACTACTTGAGAGTGACTAGGTTGGACGTCATTGCACCACTAACAGGTACTCTATTTTTGCTTATCTCGCTCAAGCTTCTCTTTCGCAAATGTATTTTGGGCTCACCACTCTTAGGATAGTGCACACTCAGAACAAGTCATCCAATGTGACGTCGTATTCCTTCCTCCACTCTATGGTGTCAACCAAATGTTTTAAATATTCCTCCAAAAAACCGAGTTCAAAATTACACAATTTTAAATTTCAAGTATTTCGAATTGTATTAATTAAAATGCAAAGCTCTGAAGACCTTCTCCAATACTCATAATGTGTCTCTTCAGGGTTTACATAACTTCCGTTCCTTTACATCTTTCGTAGATACTTTTCACATCGCTTATTCTAACTTATTATCTAATTTGAGAGATAAGGCGAGCGAGAGCGAGAAAAGCGCAGCCGCATTTTGTTCCAGTTAATTTTTGCTTAATCTTACTGCGCCATCAAAGCTACCTGCTTTTTCTACCTTCTTCAGCCATTCTTTTCTCTGTTTCTAATTCCCTAAAATTTTTTTAACTTTCTCTTGCCGTCCTCTCCTCTCCTCTTCTCCTCTCATACATCAATCTCGTACATGCTTCAATATCTCCGCTATCCATTTACATACTTTGCATTTTCTCTTCTCATCCTTCTCCCAATACACAGCTTATCTACTTAATTTCCCAGTCTCCATCTAGTTATTCTTATCCATCTCCTTTTCCTCTATCTTCTCTCCAGATATTTCGGAAATCCTTCTCTTTTTATCACCTTATACCATTTATACCCCTTTCTTTTCACAGATATCCATTATCTGCTTTTCACTATCACTTTTTTCCAATTTCTCATAGTCTATATTTTCTTCTTCTGTCCATCGATTTCTAAAAAAACTCTCTTCTTCACTCTTCCTATCGCGTTAACTCTACGACCCTCTTTCCTCTTTCTTCCACTTCTTTTAATACTCTCTCGCTAGGTCCCCTTCCTTTCTCTCCCTTAGTTTATCCTCGAATGCCCGAGCCCTTTTCCTCGCCCTTGTTCTGAATTCATGCCATTGAGCCTCTTCTCTTACTATATGATACGGAGTTCTCCAGTCTACGCGTAATGTCCATCTAATTTTCTCGCAACCCCTCTATCTCATTCTTTTCTCTCCGTTTCCATATCTCTGTCCCATACTGGCCATGCCAGCGTATCAGACAACCTCATTCGCCTATTCAAATCTTTTTGAACCTTCTATTTTCCATTTCCCAAATACTTTTTATTACCCCCGACGCTTTTCTAATCCTTTCGTCAATATGCGCTCCATGTTCCCTATTCGCTTGCATGATAAAATCAAGATATTTGAATTTCTTTACTTCTTCTAAATTTCACCTTTTCTCCTATCCAAGTACTTTTCTGACTCAGTAATTAAACCCGGTATTCCTTCCTCAATCTTTGCCAACATCACTATATTATTCGCATATTCCAGAGTATATATTTATACTTCCGCTGGACCGAGATGGCAGACCGCGAATATCTCGAGTGTGCGCAGTACATTTCAGCGATGGTAGAACAGAGACAGTAGACATCTACCATCCTTGTTCTACTATCATTGAAACGCACTGCGCATACTCTTGATATCTGCGGTCTATCATCAATGCCCCTAGCCTTATTCCTCCTCATAATTTTCTCTTCATCTCTTCTTCCAAATCTAAAATTAGTATATTAAACAGGAGCAGACTAAGAGGATCACTTCGACCTTGCTTTTTGTCTCTCTGAATTCTCTTTTACCCTTTTCCTTAAACCTTTCCTCAATCACTTCCTCTTCTGATGCTTCTATTTATAATATAACTTAGCACATAAATATTATTTATCACTTCCACATCTTTCCTAAATTCTGTCTGATTCGGTGTAGTTATCATTTTTCTCATCTAATTCTTCATTTAATCTTTTTCACACTTTTGCCTAATGTATCCTATATGATGTCGGCATTAGCGACATCCCCCTATAATCTTCGAACTCTTCCCCTATTCCCTTTTTTACTATTGGTACCACTATCCCTTCTTTCCATATTTGTGGCAAACCCTTCCCTCTTCATACCCTCTTGCACATTATCCACACCCACTCCTTCGATTCCTTCCTCCCATACTTCCGAACTTCATTTGGGATTTCATCTATACCTTTCCCTTTTTTAATGACTCTCCCTCGCTACTTCTTCTCTTGTGATATCCTTTTCTTTCTCCTTTTCCCTTCCCTCTTTCTCTCCTTACGTTATTCTTTTTTCCATTCCTTCTAACAATCCCATCATATATACTTTCTATTCTAAAATTCCAATCTCCTAATTAACTCTTCTCCCTTCTTTTCTCTCTATATTCACTACTATCCATTCTTCTTTCTCCGCGCTAGTCTTTCCACCTCTTCAAATCTTTCATTCACTTCACCTTTTTTTGATCACATAACTCATTATACTCTTTCTTCTTTTTTCTGTATTTTACTACTTTGCTCCTCCCGTTTCTCCATTCTCTTAATTCCACTTCCTTTCTTTCTCTCCATTCTTCACCTCACCTACCTCTCTTTCCCTCATCGCTGACTTTGTTCTTAGCTGTATCCTCTAATATTCTCTCTAATTGTCCTAGCACGATCTTCATCCCCTCGTTCACATTTCCCTCTCTTATTCTCACAATCTCTATCTTTTCCCTAAATTCTTCTATTCCGGCTGCTGACCAACTACCTTTTTCTACTCCTTTTTTTTTATTTTCCTTGACTATTTTTCATCCATCTCTCTTGCCCATCTCTGTCAATATTAATGAGAGATGATCCGAGTCCATATACTTCCCTATCTCTAGCCTCCTGATGTTCTCTCTTACATCGTCGTCGTTAACAACATAGTCTCTTCCTGTTGCGGGGGGGGGGGGGGGGGGGGGGGGGGGGGGGGGGGGGGGGGGGGGGGGGGG
>JAUMHM010000031.1:60657299-60742485 GCA_032362435.1 Melikaiella ostensackeni
TATTACATCGTCTTCGTTAAAAACATTTTCTATTACTTTTCCTCCCCCCCCCCCCCGTATGAGTGTACTCTCCATGCTCATCTCCTCCTATATTCCCGTGTGAGATGAACGATCCTTACTCCTTCAATCTTATCAGGAATTTTCTACCCTCTCCATTCATTCCTTTATCTTTGGAATGGGGAGAAGAAGGGGATGGCCCTTCTACTCCCCATCCTTTTCCCCCTCTTTCTCCTGTTCTTGCATTGAAGACTCCCCTATTAGTTTCACCTCTTCTTCGTTTCCTTTCATTAAATCCCTTAACTTCTCTGTTTTCCCCACCATATCTCCAGTTACATATATACCTCTACTATCTTCCACCTCTTCTCTCCTGTCCGTTTCTCTTATTCCATTAATTAGTTTGTGATTAAATAGAAGAAGCATTTGCTTATTCAAAGTGAAAGTATTAATGATTTTTGATAGAAAAAGTATGAATCAAATAATGATTTTAATTTTAAGGACCGTTCAATTAAAAAAAAAATACTTTGAATGATATACAATTTTAGAATAGGAAGTTCTTCAAATTTTGAATAATATTTTCTAAACAATTATTTAAGGGAATGGAAAATTACTCCCGGAATTTTGGGATGGCTAGTCAAAATTATAAAAAATATTTGACTACTCATCCCTAATTCCTGGAGGATAAGACACTTTGTAAAATAAAAAGTTTGATTCAAGGCCTTTTTTATCTCAGAAGAAGACCCTCAGCCAATTTTCTGACTTAAAACAAGATCTCTTGGTCCTAAAACAAGACCGAGTTTCTTAATTCAAAATTTTTTTTCTGTGCATTTTTTCAATACTGTCAAAAATTTTGATGATGTATTTCACAAAATATAAAAAATTGATGCATTCCAAAGTGAAGTAATTCATTATTGATGGCAATTATAATAAAATCAGTAATTTTCTTACAAAAATTGGTTTGAAGGACACCCATATGCTTTTTTTTAACTCTGTCAAAATTCAGCAAAAATTTCGACACAAAAAGAAACTACTTGTGGGGGAGCCAATTTGTAAGCAAAAATAAAGTTCTTTTCTTAATCACCCTAATAAAAATAATCAAGCAGAATGTGCTTCAGTTAAGACTTTCTTATAATTTAGATATCTTTTGATAGGTAGATGCGGTTAATTTTTAGAACCCCATTCTGTAAACGATCTTTGAAAGGAACCATTAGGTATGAGATTTTATAATTAAAGCCGGAATTCATCTTAAAATAGAATATTTTTTCAGTTCCACTAGCTGAAACGAGGTATCCATACGCAAGTTTAATCTACTGCATTCCATACTATACGAATGACATAAAAACCAAAATGAAATAAAAAGGTAGAACAAAAGTATGGAAATTCTGTATGAAAATCCGCGAATTATATTCCGCACACGTGCTGCGTACGATCGTATGGTTTTTTTTTCTTTTTCTTTTTGCCTTTTTCTCCTCTGAAATAAGCTCGCAAAGGATTCGAAGAATCTCGATGATTTATGAATTCTACGAAAAGATATTTGATCAGCCGAATGATCTAAGAAAAATGGAAATTCCATAAATGCGTATAATAATATGGTCTAATTTTAACACTTTACGAGTTAAAATGAGAGTGTCTACACGTACCGAAAAGAAGCTGCTACTTGTACCGAAATTTCAGTACAAATAGCCAATTTTCCCAGGTCCCGCCACTCATACCGAAAAAATCCGGCTAATCGTATCAAAATTTCAGTACACGTAGCCACAGTCTTTATTTTACATAATTGAATGTCCCCATGCAAGAAAAAAACGTAGATTCATTCTAGCGCGGCGGAGATGGCCCCTAGCGACCAAAAATCCGTACCGGAAATTTTGAATTTTAAGACATATACAAAATATATTGCAAAAAACGTTTTTCTTTATGTCAATTTTTGATTTAATTCTCGTCTTGCACTTGTGCTCAAATTCACAGTCTTTAGAATTTCTTTATAAAATTTGAAGGGAATATTTCTCATAGTATTCTTATCACGACAGCTGGAGGTAAAACTTTAAATCTCTATTCATAGCAATATGCAAACAAAAACTTCATGTGGAGAAGTTGTTCAAGAAATATAGGGAAGTTCACTATGGAGGCTTTTCTGAAATAATTTGATAGGTAAAAAACTGTGAACGCTAAACTTTAAGAAGGCGACTGATCTTCCAAGTGTGTATTATCCATGTCGGGACGTCTTGACGTTTAAACGAGTAATACGGGAGTCGGACTCAAAAATAAATAATAACACTTTCATTTACATAAAATATATTAAATTCTAATTCATTTAACGCATACTTATACTCATAATTTATATAAGTATTCAACAAGATCATTGTAATCACAGGCTTAAATCACAGTGTTGATTATAAAATACTCTGACACGGCTTATTCCACATTTAATTTACATTATACTGCAATCCGCTTTTAGGAATATTAAGTGCCCATTACTCCTTATCGGATTATACAGAATCATCCACCTCTGAAATTGTTGTTTAAGGAATTTTAAAATGCGTTTGAATAATAGTTTCATTATTATACACTATAAACTTTGTTTTCACTAAAGCTAAAACTCGTCATACGTGTACGAAACGTACACTTCGGTAGTCAGAATAAAAATGATATATTTTTTTTTAAAAGAAAACTGCAATGTTTTGGGTGATTTTGGGACCAACAAATCTAAAGGACGTATGACGGTTGCTCACTTAAATTTTGGCGTGCACAGTTTTCAACCTAATAATTTATTTCAAAGAAGCCTTTACAGAAAACTTATCTTTACTTTTTTGAACAACTCCTACGCATGAAGTTTTTATTGGCTCAAACTTTCCTTGATAAACGAAACGCTCAAACATTTTGTGGAACGAATTATGCAATAGCTTAGAAAATAATTATTTATATTGTTATAAATGAAGATTAAAGGTTTTATCATGACAAGAATCTCTAAGGAATATCGCTACCGAATTTTATAAAGAAATCCCAAAAGCTGTGTCTTTTAAAAAAACTCGGTTTTTGCAGTTTGTTGAAAAATTAAAAAAGATAATATATTCTTGTAAAAAACTACGTAATGTAATTCTCTTCGATAATATATGTTTTAAAATTTAAAGTTTCCGGTTTGGGTTTTTGGTCGCCAGGGGCGAACTCGGCCGCGCTAGAATGAATTTATGTCTTGTTCTTGCAGGGGGGCACTCAACTTTATTGGAGCTGTTAATGGATTATTTTTCTTTGGAATACAGAAGGATAAAATGCCTGTATTCGAAATTGAAAAAAAGTTTTAACAACGGCATTTAAAGGAAAAATCAATTTCTTGGAAAAATTGGTTGGAGAGATCCCAAAATATTTTTTTTTAATTCAGCCAAAATTCGGGGGACATTTTGAGACTGAAATGAATAATTAGCAGGAGAGCTGTTTCAGAAAGTGTAATAAAGTTTTTTTTGCATCATCTTCATCTTTATATCTATAACCCTCTACGAAACGCAACTTAGTAAAAAATAAATCGCAATATGTTTTTTGCCAACGTAATTAGCTGTCTGTAAATTCATCGAATCATTTTAGTTTAATCTGAACTTTGAGATACTCATCTGCTCATAAATTTTGCTCTGTTGAAAATAAGAAGCATAATTACCCAATAACTAAAATTTCGAGAACCGCTGGGGACCTTTTCATTTTTTTAAATACATTTTTGTGAACGTCCCCGGCGTATTCGAAATTTTTAATTTGATTTTCTTCCTTATTAACTCTTTCTAAGTATTTTTTCATTCATTTTAATTATTTTATTAAACGTTTTTGGAAATTCTTCAACCATTTCTTACTAAATTAACAAGTCGGGCATATTTTTAATTTACTTAAAATTTTGTGAAAAACAAAATTTTTCTATTTACTTGATTATTGTCTACCTATTTGAAAATCTGACTATTGCTTTACATTTATGATCCTGATCGAGCACATTCTCAAACTTCAATTTTCCCAAAAAGGGATAAATTGGTATATGACAATATTGGGAAACACAATCTTTCTTTGGAGTCAATTTTCCTTCTTTAAAGTATAATAATTCCATAGTAGAATTATTTGGTCATTCTCAAAACTCACTAAACATTAAAAAATAGGGCTAAAGGTATGTCATTTTTTGTGATTTTGTTCACAAAAATTATTGTGAGTTTTATAAATGAAAGGTCGAGCGTTAGACTCCGGCAAATTTTTTCATCAACGAACTTTCATTTCTGGTAATACTTTTGTAAACTTTATTTAAACAGTACCATATTCGATTATCTCATGATGAAATTAAAAACAATTTGTGAATACAGGTAAGCTGCCTCAATAAAGAATAATTTTGCCAGAATTAAATTTTCTCGTCCGGCATATTTTCTCGGACTTGAATTTTCTAGTCCGGTGAATTTTGCCGGATTTGAAATTTATATTCCGGCAAACGGCACAGTACGACAACAAAGGCAAATAAGTTTCAAGGCGGTTTCGAATAAGATTTTTTATTAGGAAAACAATTACAAAACTCAAAAATCGACCTTTCGAGAGACCACTAGAGAAATGCATTTTTTAAAGGGCGGCCAGGGAAAGAGAGTTCAAGGTATGACCTATCACTCTTTTGTAACTAATTACTTTTCTGTTACCGATTACTCTTCTGCAACCGATCAGTGTACTTATGAACCTCGCCTACCCAAAAGGCAATTAAGATGTGACCGATCGCTCCTTTGTGACCAATCACGTTCTGTGAAAAATCATTCTTCAGTGGCCGGTTACTGAACTAGCAAACCTCGCCCACCCAACTAGAAAGAGGGTTCAACGTGTAATTGAACACTCTTTTGTGACCAATCACTTTCCTGTGACCAATCAGTCTACTCTGACCGTTCACTGTACTAACATATGTCCCCCACTCAACTATAAAAGGGGTTTAAGGTGTGACTAAACAATCTTTTGTGATCGAGCCCATTTCTGTGACCGATCACTCTTCTGTGACCGTTTACAGTGCTAGCAAACCTCCCCCACCCAAACAGAAAAGAGGTTCACGGTGTGACAGATCACTTTTCTGTGACCACTCACTTTTTTGTGACCGATCACTCTTCTGTGATCGATTACTGTACTGGAGAATCTCCGCCTCAAGGATAGAAGAGGTTCAAGGTGTGACAGATCACTTTTTTGTGACCAATCACTTTTCTGTGACCAATAAGTCTACCTTGCCCTTCACTGTACTAAAAGATATCCCCCACTCAACTATAAAAGGGATTCAAGGTGTGACTGAACACTCTTTTGTGATCAACACATTTCTGTGACCGTTCACTCTTCTGTGACCGTTTACTGTACTAGCAAACCTCCCCCACCCAACTGATAAAGGGGTTCAAGGTGTGACTGATCACTTTTTTGTGACCACTCACTTCCCTGTAACACATCACTCTCCTGTGATCTATCACTGTACTAGAGAACCTTCATCTCAACGAGAGAAGGGGTTCAAGGTGTGACTGATCACTTTTTTGTGACCAATCTCTCTCCTGTGATCATTCACTCTTCTGTGACCGTTCACTGTACTAACGAATCTCCCCCACTCAACTATAATAGGGGTTCAAGGTATGACTGATCACTTTTTTGTAACCACGCACCTTCCTGTGACACATCACTCTCCTGTGATCTATCACTGTGCTAACAGATGTCCCCTACTCTACTATAAAAGGGGTTCGAGGTGTGACTGAACACTCTTTTGTGATCAAGCTCATTTCTGAGACCGATCACTCTTCTGTGACCGTTTACTGTACTAGCAAACCTCCCTCACTCAACTATATAAGGGGTTAAAGATGCGACTGAACACTCTTTTGTGATCGAGCACATTCCTGTGACCGATCTCTCTTCTGTGATCGATAACTGTCCTAGAGAATCTCTGCCCCTACTAGATAAGGGGTTCAAGGTATAGCTGATCACTTTTTTGTGACCACTCACCTTCCTGTGACGCATCACTCTCCTGTGATCTATCACTGTGCTAGAGAACCTTCAACCCAACGACAGAAGGGGTTCATGGTGTGACTGATCACTTTTTTGTGACCAATCACTTTCCAATGATCATTCACTCTTCTGTAACCGTTCACTGTACTAACGAATCTCCCCCACTCAACTATAATAGGGGTTCAAGGTGTGACTGAACACTTTTTTGTGACCAATCACTTTCCTGTGACCAATCAGTCTACTGTGACCGTTCACTGTACCAACAGATGTCCCCTACTCAACTATAAAAGGGGTTCAAGGTGTGACTGATCACTTTTTTGTGACCAAACACTTTCCTGAGACCAATCAATCTTCTATGACCGATCACTGTACTAGAGAAACTACCCCGTCCCCTATTAACTGAGAAAGGGGATTCGGGGTATAACCAATCACTCTTCTGTGACAGGTTACTGTACTGAGAAAATCCTCCCCTCCTCCCTAGGGGGTGTTTCCACTCAAGGAACATATTTTTTAAAGGGTGATCTGCAAACGAGGATTCGAGATGAGACCAATTACTCTCAATTATATCCTGAAAATGATTCTAAATATCGATATTTAAGTTTCGAAGTCGCTTTCGTCATCGAAAATTTTGTCGGAAACCATCTTGGAACTTTATCGCCATAGATATCATACTCTGTCGTTTGCCGAAATAGAAAATTGAAATGTAACAAAATCTTCTGGATTAGAAAATTCAAGTCAGGCAAAATATGTCGGACTAGAAGATTTAAGTTCGGCCTAATGTGCCGGAACTCTATACACTGAGTGAATTGAAAATGCGAATTTAACAAATATTTGAAAAATTCCTAAAAACAGTTAGAAAAAACAAAATCAATACAATTTTTCAAATATTATACCAAATTGAAATTCGAATAACGCCGGGGACGTTCTTTCTTCCTTATACTTTTTCGTGAACGTTCCCGGCATATTAAAAAATTTGTATTTGATTTTGTTTCTTAATTAATTGTTTTTAAATACTATTTCTCATGAAATTAAATTTTTTTATTATATATTTTTTAAAGTGTTCTAAGATTCATCTTAAACTTTTTAAAAATATGACTATTTATATTATATTACTATTATATATACTATACTTTATTCATTCTTAGTATTTCACCAAAAATAAAGAATGCATGCATTCCAAAATAAAATAATCCATTAAAAACGTCGATTGGAAAATAATTTGCATGGGACCCATTCGAAAAGAAGGAAGCATTTCTTGGTTATATTTATAACTCCCGGAAAAGTCAAATTTGATAAAAATAAATCACAGTATGTTTTTTCCAATTTGATTAGCTATCTGCAAAGTCAATGAATCGTTTCAATTTAATCTGAACTTAAAATTCTCATCTGCTCGTAAATTGTGCTCTGTGATAAAAATAACTTTAATTTCTCGATATTTCGCTACGAGTGCTAATTATAGAAAATAAGGGATATTCAGTGTGTACCGAAACGGAAAAACATCGAGGATTTTGTTCGAAATAGAGGATTTTAATTACATCACGCCCTGACACCTGTTTCGCGCCACTTACAAATCGAATTTACGGCAGTGATATCGGCGATGCTGAATATTGAATTTCTCTCTTTTGAATTTCAATTACAGATTCCAAGCTGAATTTGAGAAAGTCTCACAGTGAATTTAGTCGTGGGCTGTCCGAAATAAGAATATTCACAAATAAACAGGGATGAAACAGCCTAATTTAGTTGAAAAAAGTGTCCTATTTAAACAAGAAAGTGGCCAAAAGTGATTAATTTTTAACCGAAAAAGTGACAAAAAATGTCTAAAAGTGACAAAAAGATTTCGATGAAATTTATAAGAATTCCAGATAAAATTCAATGAATTCAGGATAAATTCATGAGAACTCAGAGTGAATCAGAAACAAACTGGGATTTATCAATCAGCCCGGTAAAAGTCTTACAGATCAGCCCCGAAAGCGGTTCTACGCATTCAAGGAAATATATATATTTAAAAACATTTCGAATGATCTGAAAGATTTTCAGAGATTTCAAAGAATTCTAGCAAATTTGAAGGGATTAAAATTATTGCAAAGGATTTTGACTGAATTTATAGGATTTCCAAGGACTTAAATTAATTTGAGGAATGTTGAAAGCTCTCAAACGTTCCAAGAAATTTTAAGATGTTAGAGATTTTGGGGCACTTCAAGACATATCGCAATACTTAGTCAAGGGACTTGAGATTACGTCTAAGATTTCAAGGGGTTTTAAGAGAGTAAAGAATCATTTCAGGGTTTGTAAAGAATTCCCTAATGTTCATAAGAATTTCAAAAGATTTCATAAGATTTAAAAGGTTTTATAGTATTTTTAATAAAACCAAGGGACTTCAGAGAGTGCTAAAGATTTCTAGAGATTTTTATGGCATTTCAAGAAATTTTTAAGGAATTTCAATGGATATACAAAGTTGGTAAACATTTTATAATTTTTATATATGTTTCAAAGAATTTCACTTGAGTTAAGGAATTTTGTAGGATTCAAAAGATTTCAAGAGATTTTCAAATGTTACAAAAGATTTCAAAGGATTTTAAAAATTGCATGCGGCTGTAGAGAAATTTCTTGAATTTCGGGAGAATTGGAAGGATCTCATAGAACTTGCAACATTTGAGGATATGCTAGAAGATTCTAAGGGAGTTCAGAGGATTTACAAATATTTCAAAGGCTGTTTCAATGAATTTCAATAGATTTCAAGGAATATAATAAAATTTCTGAAGACCAATAATTTTACGGAATTTTAAAAGCACTCAATCGTATTTTAATGAATTTCCTAGGATTCAAAGGATTTCATAGGACTGCAGATATTTCAAAAAAATTCGAGAAATATCATCAGATTTCATGTCATTTCACGGGATTTGAAGGGACTTTTTATAATTTTTATAGATTTCAAAGAAATCATTCACAGAAACAAAGGGATATCAAAAGAATTTAAACACTTGGAAAGATTATTACATGCTTCAAGGTATTTTTTAAGAATTTGAAGAATTTTCAATATTTTAAACCATTTTACCCGATCCAACTCTAGAAAATCCCTATAAGTATCCTAGCCCCTTTCTGGCTCTATTAATGGCATATTTATAGTCAAAATCAAGATCAAGCGAAAAGTCTTTTTGCTTGATCTAACACTAGAGAATCCTTAGAAATACTCCTATGAGTATCCTCCCCACTACTCAGATCTATTTATGGCCTATTTATACCCTATTTGCATGATACAACTCTGTAGAATCTCTATGAATACCCTTATATGAAACCTACCACACTTTCAGCTCTGTTTATGTCCCTTTTATGCCCTTTCATATTGATACGACTCTGGGAAATCCCTAGAAATACACCTTCAAGTATCCTATCCTCAATACAGATCTGTTTATGACCTATTTGTACTTTTTTTGCCTGATGCAACTCTACACAATCTCTTTAAATACCCCTATAAGTAACCTACCCCCTTTTCATCTCTTTTTATGTCCATTTCCTAGCCTTTCTCACTGATAAAACTCTATAAAGGACCTAGAAATACCCCTTCGAGTATCCTACCCTCAATTCAGATCTGCTTATGGCTTATTTGTACATTTCTTCCTGATGCAACTGCACAATCTCTTTAAATACCCCTAAATGTAACCTATCCCCTTTTCACCTCTTTTTTGATGAAGTTCGTAACAATTTGAGTGAATTGAACGTAGTTTTAAAATTCAAGAAGATTCGTTTGAATTGAGTAGACTGGGAGTGAACAGAATTCTAAATTCAGAATTCATAACAAATTGAGTGAATTGAACATAATTTAAATTCAAAACATTAAAAAGATTCGTTTAAACTGAGTAGACTGGCAGTGAACATAATTCAGAGCGAATTCTTGACAATTTAAGAAAATTGAATAAATTAAAAAATAGCGATGAATTGAATAAAATTGAAGCGAATTTAGATCAATTTCGTGGAAATGAGAAGAATTCGATGAAATTCATAAAGATTCCAAGTGAATTAAAAAAATCAATAAAATTTATTAAATTTGGAATGAACGAAAAAAATATGGGCATTCAAAAGAATTAAAAAGAATTCAGGACAAATTCATAAGAATTTAGGTTGAACTCCGAATGATTTCAAATGAATCGAAGAAAACTCAAAAATTCAAAATAATCCGTCTATTTCAGCAAAATTGGAAAGAATTTATAAAAATTCAAGGGGACTCAAGACAGCTCGATTAAATTTATACGATTACAAGGTGAATTCTAAAGAATTCAGGGCTAGTTTGGAAGAACTCAAGTTAATTCATAAAAAATTCAAATAATAGAAAAAAATAATGAACTAAATAAAATTCGAGAAAATTTGGACGAATTTAAAGAAAATGAGAAGAATTCAGTGCAAATCATGAAGATTCTTTAAATTCATGAAATTTCATTTAATTCATTAAATTTGGAGTTAATTTAGACATATTGAAGGGAATTTAAAATAATTTGATGAGATGCCCAAGAATTCAAGATGATTTCAAAAGAATTCAGAGTGAATGAAAAAAAACAAAAATTTAAATTTAAAAAATCCACTGAATCGAGTAGAACTGAGCGAATTCAGAAGAATTAGAGTGAATTTAAAAGTCGTCAGGTTATATTAATAAGATCAAAAGAGAATCCCAAGGATTTAAAAAGAATTCATGATTAACTAATAAGAACTCAGAGAATTCAAGAGGCAGAAAATAAGATACTGAACTCTCATTTTCCCCTTTAAAAATGAAATGAAATTTCATTCTAGGGTTTTCCTTTTGCTAAAAATAATCTTTAATTAATTTGTGTGAACTTTAGAAGGCATTTGCGATGCTGAAGAGTGCAAGTATTTACGTGAAACTTCAACGCTAATTGTAAGCAGAAACGGTGTTCCTTGCAAATCAAATCTGAATGAGCCTGAAGGCTTTCTGCTTGGATGGCTTAATAACCTGGCGAAGTCATTTCTCGAAAATTAATATTTCCACGACAATCTTGAGTCATTATATCGCATTTTTATCAAAAACGTTTCATTCAGAATAATTTCTTGTTCATAGTAAGAATATTATTTATTTTGCAGTTATAAAATGGTATGATTTTTCCATTATCATTATTTTTAACAGAATTTTTAACTATGGAATTAGTTTAAATTGTTAAACGATTTGAATTTATAACTAGAAAATAATTGCATTTTCAATTTAATTAAAGAAAATTTGAATTTAAATTTAAAGAAATTCTAGACCTTATTTTGGAAAGCATAAAAATTTAACAACCATCAGTTAGGTTTTGAACCCTATTTTTGTACCAAATAAAAACTAATGAAAGCCTAATATCAATCTTTTTCATTTATAAAATAAACTAAATATATATGTGAATGAAAAATATTAAGTATGTTTCATAAGGAGGCGTATTAATATTTTGCAAATTTTATTTTCCCCAATTTTTATTTTACCGAAATTTTTATGACAAAAAAAATTAATTCTAAGTTTAATTTATCCGTATTGTTAATTTACGTGAGTATTATTTTCCGAATTTACCATTAGCCGTAATCTATATCTTTTCGAAATACTATTCGACTTAATTTTTATTATTTCGGATTACTGTTTGGCATAATTGTTGTTTTTCCGAATTTCTGTTAGGCATAATTTTTACTTTACCGAATAAGCATTCGACATAATTTTTATTTTTCCGAATTTCTATTTGTTATCACCTTTATTTTACTAAATAACCATTCTCCCTTATTTTTATTTCATTTTTTATTTTACCGAATAAGCATTTGAAATAATTCCGATATTTCCGAATTATTATTAGAAAATTTCTTCATTTTTCGGAATTTGTATTTGACATAATTTTCATTCTACCAAATAACCATTTTCCCTCATTTTTATTCTTCAGAATTTCTATTCGGCATGATTTTCATTTTACCGAACAACTATTTGCCACAATTTTTTATTTTCGAATTTTTATTTTTCATAATTTATATTTGCACCTGTCTCTAATGAGCCGAAAAACGGGTAGTCAAAAAGTCCATTTTTGATTTGTGAAATTTTGGAGTGTTCCTTTTTGGTGCACACAAGGTTTTCATAATAGAGTGGATTTTGTTTCGAGCTTTTGAAACTTCCGAACAGTGTTGCCAGATGGTGAGTCCGAAATGCGCAGACTCGAAGCACAGAGCTCTAATTGACCCTGCTATTCAAACTGCATTTCAAATTAGTATAAAAAAGAAATCAATGTTATTTGCTAAATTTTCACATTTCTTCCTCCTGAAGTAATTTTTATAGTCAGTTAACTCAGATACACATATTTACATGATATTCATGAATAGACGATTGCGGTATTGCAATTTTCTATTATTGCTCAAATATTGTTCATAATTCTTTAATTTATAACTGTCTGTCTTATAACCCACTTAAGTTATATTTATAAGGATATATTTATCCAAAAGTGTATTGTTTTAGCAAAATAATAAATTCCTAATTTTAATATGTCAATAATCAGTGGAGAATAAGAAAAATGAAATTAAAATATTCAAATGCTACTATTTTGTTAAATAACACACTTATAGATCAATTTATTTGTGAAAATACAAACTATTTGAATTATTTATTCATAAATATCATGTAAATATGTTTATCTGGATGAATTATTCATAACAATTTTTTTATGGGGAAGAAATAAAATATTCCAACTAATAAAATTAATTTATTTTTTATATAAATTTGAAATTCAGTGCGGATAGTAGGGCCAATCTGAGCGCAGAACTTTGAGTGCGCATTGCGGGCTGCCCATCTGGCTGCACTGCTTCCGAATCGTCATGTAACAGAAATTTCATTCTTGATAAAAATGGCGACTACATAAAAAAAGTTGGGCGAAATTCAAATCAGCTAATCAGAAATTTGAATTAGAAACTCTCATTAGCCGATTTGATTTTAAAGCAATTATTTTTATACAGACGTCATTTTGATGAAAAATGAAACTTATGTTAAATGAACATTCAGAAGAATAAATATAAGATTATATAAGAATAAATTTAAGATAGTGATTCGCAGAAGCAAAAATTATGTGAAATAGTATTGAAATAATATTCTCCCGGAAGCGTTTTGTATTTCTTTTGTTTATAGGTCACTGTATCTCAAAATAGCGAGGCATGTTTCGGAAACAGGCTCCATTGAAATTGAATCGCATATAGTAAGTTTAAATTACCAATAGACACGAGAGAACCAGGCCGAACGAATGTCCCTTCCTCGTCTGATTTCAGAACTATTTATAACTTTTTCGTCATCTTTTTACGCCTGTCGAACCTTTTTGAAATTTGAAAACCTCTCACAAAAAAAAATTACGTTTGTTACAAAAATCTGAAACGCATCATTTCCGAACTACTTTTTTGTGCTGAATTTGAATTATGCTATTATTTGCTTCCACTGGCTCCCAATTAAAAGTCATTTGCAACTCAATTTTTTAATATTTTTTTATCATTCTGCAAAATGATATGAATCTTATTTTTTAAATCATGCGAAAGATGATTACGATCGAGTTTCTGACGCTGATTCCTATGGCCACCTCAATTTTTTGATAGTCCTAATGGTTCTCCAGATAATCACAAAAAAAAAGAAAAAACACAAGAAATTAGGGTTTTACGGAAACCGTGATATTAGAAAGAATTAACTTTTTCAAACAAGCGATAGATGAGTTTCCTCTTTTTTAAATGCTGAAGAAAACTGAAAAAAGAAATTTGTTCTAGCATTTACCGTTTTTTGAAATATTGTGGAAATAAAAATGAAGTAACGTGCCGAAAAAACACTGTTCTGCTTCTTTTTGAAAATTCATAGAACACTATCGATGAGTCTAAAAATTCTTGGAAATGGCTTAAATGAATTCATAGCCCTAAACTTTGACCCTAAATAAATAAAATTTATAGGACATTACATTTTACATTTCAAATTTAAGAAGTGTTAAAAATTAACGGAATGGCGGCGATTTTTCCAATTATAAAACATTCTCATTTTCTTAAAAACATACGCGATATACGTAAAAAGTTCATACAGAAAAGTTGTTGCTTTGCAAAAACTCTGTAGACATTTCGTTCACCACTTTTCAAGATTTTCCATCGTTTTCAATATATATGCATTTTTTCAAAAAAATTATCATTTCTGCTGAAATTCATTTCATTTTTGCAAAAAAAGTTTTGGTTTGTCATTCGAAAAAAGTACTTAATGAAATAAATTGTTTCACCGGTTAATGTCTCCTCTTCATTTTTTGAAATTTCAAATTTTCAATTTTTCAAATGCTTTGAATACTTCCAATTAAAAAACGTTCAGCTTTACAGCGTGAATTTTTCAATTTTATAATCCAGAAAAAACCATGAATTTTTCTTGCACTTTAGAGAAAAGATATTAAAAATTTGGCTCTAATTGTTGAAAAAGCAAGAAATTTAGCGTGAGGATTTCTTTCGACACTTGAAAACTTGTTAGATGGGGTGCCAAAAAATTTTTGAAAAATTTTTGTTTGAAAAAAAATGGTGAAAATTTGTTTTGAAATGCTGTATTTTATCAACTAATTGAGAAATTTCACTTTTGATATTAGAGTCTGCTGAGAAATTTCACAGTCTTTCGAAATCCGCCAAAAAATTAAAATAATGTTGAAAATTAACAAAATGGTAGCGATTTTTCTGAAAATCAAAAATTCTCATTTTCTTAAAAAAATACGTGAGATATAGAAACAAATCACCCAGAAGAATGGTTCCTCATAAAGATAGATAGAAAAAGTTCGTTCACCACTTTGCAAGTTTTTCCACATTTTTCAAAATGTATTTAAATAATACTATTTTGGCTTTGTGTCTCTTTAAATAAGTGGGAGTATTGTTTTCACTTTTTTTTCAGAGACACTATCATTAAGAATAGGCGCTTTAATCTTTTATCACTTCATCCTTGCAAAACTTCCGAAAATTAGAGCCTTTCTGAATAATAAAAAAAATTTCTTGATAGTGAGAGAAGTGGTAAACGAACTTTTCCTAAAGGCTTTCGATGACAAAAGGACCCTTTACACCGAATTTCATGATTTTGTTCGCAATTATTAAAGCAAAATTTAAGTCCTATCATTTTCTTATAGCAAGGGTCAAAGATTAGGGTTCAAGTTTTCATTTCAGCCATAACCCGAAATTTTTTACTTCTCGTGAGTGTTCTATGGAATTTCAGTGTCAAAAAAGTGTTTTTTTTCTACATTTTATCCCCTTCTTAGTTTTACTATATTTTAAGAACGGTGAATGCTAGAATGAATTACTTTCTTCAATTTTCTTCAGCATTTAAAAGCGAAGAAAATTACTTGACCTTCGTTACAAAAAGTTAATTATTTTGTTAAATATCACGGTTTCCATAAATCCCTAATTTCTCCTGATTTTCCTTAGTTTTTTTGTGAGTATCTCAGAACCGTTTAGACTGTCGGAAAAATTCATATGGTCATTGAATTTGGCGTTAAAAAACACATAGAAATCATGTCTTTCATGTTTATTTATAAAAAATGATCTATCTCATATTTCACAAAGATTCGAAAATTATCTTGAATAAATTGAGCTGCAAATATCTTTCAAATAAGAGCTGGCGGAAGCAAATGGAGGCCAGATTCAAATTCAGAGCGAAAACGTACTTTGGAAATTATGTGTTTCATTTCACAGATACACAGACAATTTACCAGCTTTAATAAATGCCGTATGCAAAGTACATACTTATGTATTCACAGTTAGCTCTAAGATATCATAAGTGATGCAGTTCAATTCAATCTTCCATCAAATTTCAAAATGATCCAATCTAGTAAGTCGAAAAATCTACTAGTCCAACTTAACGATCTCAGCAATCGAGAGGTGCGTTGTTTTTTTTGCAAATAAATGAAAAGAGGACATTTTTATACTCAAAATAACTCAAAATGCTTTAAATCCCTGAAATTTCAAGTAAACGTATTACATTTCCAACAATACAGATGAATTTCTTCCAAATAGATGAATTTTTTCCAAATAGATGAATTTTCAACCAAAAAATATGAATTTTCAACCAAAAAATATGAATTTTCAACCAAGAAAGATTTTTCGGTCAACAGAGAGAAAAAATTGTATCCGCAATGTTGAATTTTCAAGCCAAGAAGACATACTTATAACAAAATATATCAATATTAACCAAGAAGATTAATTTTTCACGAGAAAAGATGAATTAACAACCAAATAAATAAATTTTCGAACGAATAGTTGATTTTTCAACTAAAAAAAATTAATTTTCAATAAAATATATGAATTTTCAACCAAACAGTTGAATTTTGAACAAAATACATGTATTTTGAAGCAGATATTTGAATTTCCGATTGAAGAAGACTAATTTTAAATAAAGAAAAAAATTTTTAACCAAATATTAAGATATTCAACTAAAATAATGAACCATCAAGAAAAAAATTAATTTATAACAAAGTAGTTCCACTTTCAACCAAGTACTTGAATTCTAAATCAAAAAGGGTTGAATTCTAAACGGAAAATGTAATAAGTTCATATTTCAGCCAAGAAAGATTTAAATTTTAAATTATAAGAAATTGAATTCGATCAAGAGAGACGAATTTTCAACAAATTACAAAAACGCTTAACCAAATAGTTGAAGTTTTAAGTGAAATAGATTTATTTGCAACGAAATAGTTGAACCTTTAACTGAACCCAAATAAATATCAACCAGAGATTTGCATTTTCGACCAAAAATACATATTTTCAACAAAATACATAAATTTTCTACCAAAAAAAAATAATTTGTTACAAAATAGTTGAAGTTTCAACAAAGCAGTTCCACTGTCAACCAAGTCATTGAATTTTCAATCAAAAAATATAAATTCTCAGCAAATAATGTAATAGTTGATATTTGAACCAAAATAAAAATTCAGTATAAATCTAAAACAGTTGAATTCAACCACAAAAAACAAATTCTCAATAAAACAGCTGATTCCTCTACTAAAACCAAATAATTTTCAACCAAAAATTTGCATTCATGACGAAAAATACTAATTTCCAAAAAAATACATGAATTTTTAACCAAATAGTTGAACTCTCAACTAAGAAACAAGCAATTTTCAATGAAAAAGAAATAATTTCAAAGCCGAAAATGATTTCAATTTCAAGTCTAGCACAGTTTAGTTCAACCAAAAAAGTCAAATTTTCAATAAAATAAGTGAATTCGTAACTGCAACAGAATTATTTTCAACCAAACAGTTGCATTTTCAACCAAGAAGATTATATTTTTAACAAGAAAGACGAATTTTCAATTAAATAGTGGAATTTTCCACTGAAAAAATAAAGTTTCAACAAAAAACGAATTTTCAACAAAATAACTTTATTTTCAATCAAAGAAATGAAATTACAACTGGAATTATGAATCTTCGATTGATAAAGTGAGTCATCTACGAAAAATGTGAAAGTTGATATTTCAACTAGAAAAGATTTTAATTTTAAAGCAAAAACAGTTGAATTTAACCAAAAAAAGACGAATTTAGAACAAAACAGTTGAATCCATAATTGGAAGAGATTAATATTCAACCAAGCAGTTGCATTTTCAATTAAAAAGCTTCATTTCCTACCAGAAAAAACGAATTTATAACCAAATACAAAAATTTTCAACCATACCATACCATGGTTAATATTTTAACCAGAAAAAGACGAATTTTCAACAAAATACTTCAATGAGCAACCAAAAAATAATGATTTTCTATCACACAGTTGCATTTTTATCTGGAAAGGACGAAATTTCTACCAAAAGAGATTAAATTTCGAACTTAGAAAGCTAGTTTTCAACAAAATAGTTGAATGATCAACCAAAACAGTTTATTTTCTACCGAACAGTTGCATTTTCATCTGAAAAGGATGAAATTTCTACCAAAGGAGATTAATTTTCAAACTAAGAAGGTGAATCTTCAACAAAATAGTTCAGTTTTGAACAAATTGTCAAATTTTTAAACACACGGTGGAATTTTCAATAAAAAATGAGGACTCTTTAGCGACAGTGTTGAATTTTCAAAAAATAATAGGTTTTCAACGAAAAAGAATCAATTTTCAAAGAAAAATAGTTGGATTTTCTTATTGGGTTCTATTAATTTAGAACGCATGTGAGTGTAAAAACGATAAGAACGGGAGAAGAGGGGAATGCCTGCCATAAATAAATAGGAATTTTGATCATTTATGAACTGGAAAATAATGGTTGAAATAAACTTCGATGCTTATCTTTATTAACTTGTCAGAGAAAATCTGGAATGGGGGGAGGTGAAAATCTCGGAAAAACACCTTGCGTAATTTGTGGATGACCACCAAGGTGTATAAGGTGCTATAAGGTGAACATTGGCATTTGGTACATGCATCAAATGGCAATGTTCACTTGTCAATTATAATTTTGATACCAAATCTGGATCATTCTAATCAACTGAGTATCAGTCTGTTGCAAATCCCTTCGATCTGACTTCATTATGTAAGTAAAACCCTAGAATTTTCTATATTTTCGAGCGAAAGATTGTTTGCGGAGTCGAGATTTGCTTTTCAGTAAACACTAATTTTCCTCAATGTTTCTTGCGTGGAATAAATCTACTGGAAATCCCAAGTCAAATTTTAGATTTTTTTTGTGAAATTGGCTCTGGTTAGGAATCTTCTCCTAATTAAAGATTTATTAGTCTCAGATTTCCTGGCATCAGTGGGATTACCTCTGAGAAATCTTAGAGCAGGATTATTGTGTTAATTCCTAAAAGTAATGACTAATACCGTTTCTGGGAGCTTTGTACTAAATCAATTCAAAGTGAATAATGTTATTTCTGTTTCACAAGTCACGTTTCCTACTATTGTTTCCCCAACTCGAGACATGTCTTGGAAAGTGTTGTTATGGAACCTCTCTTTTCATTGTTTTCTGTGATAAATTATTTTTTGTTCATGTTAAGAATTATTTAGAAGTGTCTTTAAATGCACGCGCATAAGCGCGCGTTCACGTGCCTGGTTTTTTATTTTCTAATATTAAATAAATAAACCACTTGGAAATCTATAGTATATAAATATATATAAATTATATGAATATATATATATATATATTTTCTCATATTAAAAACAAAAACTATTTTGAAATCCGTAAGTGAATGCGCGCCCGCAAAACTGTCTAATAATACAAAATCAAAATTGTTCACTTTCAAACGCTATTAATTTAAAATCATCTAAGCACTAGAACATTATCTATTTAAATTTTTTTGAATATGCGAACTTAAACTAAGAGACTTAAATATGAACATTTTCGAATTAAACCCTAAGGCATGAAGCAATTTTAAATCAAAATGTTTTAAATTTAAACATTTTAAATTAAGCAAAGATCCTTTTTGATTTTATTTCGGTCCCTAAGAAAAGCTTCGGTTCCTTTATTCAAGAAACTCAAGGATAAAAAATAGAATTATGATTTTTATTCATGAAATATTCTGAGTACGGAACACTAACATATTTTCATAAATAAAAACATTCTATTTTTAGCTTCAAAGTTCTTCGAGAAAAAACTTCAACTTTCTTTTGAGAACAAAATGAAACGACACGAAAAAACGTTGCAGTCCAGAAAAAGTGAAACTTTTTTTAGACATTCATTTCTAGAGATCAAATATTAATGAAATATTAAAACTGATATTAAGGAAATTACAAAATTATAATAACAGATGGTATCCTTAAAAAATCAACTCAACGCTAATTTTAATGAATAAACCATTACCGGCCAACCTGTTCATCTCAATGCACTCAAAGTAAAAAATTCAAACTTCCCTTTGAGATAAAAAAAAACAATGGCCGAAATTAAAAAAAAAAATATGTCGAAATGTCAAAATGTCGAAGTTCGAAATTTGAGATTCCAAAACAGAACAATAATTTCAAGCGTGTGGCCCTGAAAACTAACCTATTTTAGAACCATACATTTAAAACTTTGTAATTTTCAATCGTAATTAAATCATTTGGAATTCGCTCATATTTTCATACATTTTGTGCCTACACTTTCACCAAAACTGTTTCTTCGTGAACATTGTAATTTAAATTTGGAAACTGTTATTTAAACCCTTCACGAAATATAGTCATAAATCAAAACTGGAAATAGTTTTTCCATTTAATAAATTTAAAACCTGTTTGAAGAATAAGATTACGCAGAAAAATAAGAAAAAATTAAGGGGATGAAGTTCGCTTGAATTTTAATATACCTTTACATTAATGAAATATTGTATGGAATGTATATTTGAAGAAAAAATATTCGGAGAACTACGGAAAACCGCGCCTCAATTTGTAGAACTGTTAAAAGCTCGTTTTCGGCAGTTTCACAAAAACATTTTTATTTATAAAACTTATTAAAATGTTGTTCAATCAAAAAATGTCATTAAGATCACTTGTAAATATTGTAATTCTTGTTTGAATTTTGGTTTGATCGGAAAATTATATTTACGTGTTTTACTTTAGGAATCGTTTAGCTTTTCTTCTGCTGTCAAATATTGTTAAATTTAAAGTCGTCACGTTTCTAAAATCTTTGATACAAAATTTTTCATATTTGAAGGAATTAGATTTACAGTTGATAACTTTCAAATTATTAAATTTCGGAGGTCAAATTTGAAATTGCCTAATTTATCAGACAATAACTTCTGCTCGTTTTTTGGATTTGAAAATTAAAATTTTTGAACACTCAAAACAATGTTCCTATTGGTTCAAAAATAATGGACAATTTTTTATATGTGTGTTTTTACTAGTAAACAGCAAGGAAGTCAGAAATTGAAAAAAGCTATTTGAGTTCAATTTCGAATTTTTTTGAAAATATGCCAAAAACTTGTTTTATTTTTTTGGAATAAGTCAAATGCATGCGTTTTTTCAATAAAAAAGTCGAATATGTCAAACCTGGAATATCCTTAGTTTGAATCTAGGAAACATGCTATTATTTTTCTTTTATGGAAGAAAAATTGTCGTGGTATCTCAAGCATTCTAAAATCAAGAAAGTTAAAAATGTCGATGTTGAAACGTTTTAAACGCAACGAAAATTTTTTTCTATGAAAAAAATATAATAGCATGTTGCGTTAATTCAAAATGCAGAAATTTTAAATTTGATATATTCCACTTTTTCATACAAGTATGTATTCAACTCAATCCCAAAAAAAATTTTCTTTGCCTATTTTAAAAAATCCTGAATTGAATTTTTTTTCATTCTCAATGTTAAATTGGTATTTGCTGGTAAAAACTATACATATACAAAATTTGCTATAATTTGAAACCAAAAGCGATTTTTTTTCAGAAATTTTATTTCATAAATATAAGGAACAAACAGAAGATATTGCCTGATCGGAAAAAAAATTTTCAGGAGAAAAAATGGTATGGGTGGGAAACTTTTCCGGGGTATGAAAATATAATCAGAAAAAAAAGTTGGAAAACGGACCGGCCCGTTCGATTTTCAGATCATTGAGAGTTGGATGCAACTAAATTTTAAAGCTTCCAAATCGTTGCTAACAGAATTAAAAAATTTATTATAAGTTCATAAATCTTTATGGTTCTTTATAAAATAAAAAGTGGAATCTAAATTTAAATGTTTTGAAACAGGAAAGGAGAGATAAAAATGTAAAATAAGGCAATCTGAAGTTCTCCTTTCTTCTCGTTTGAGACCAGTGAGTCACATGTGCATCGAGTCGAAATGCCAGCATATATGAACCCGACCACCTGTTACTTAAATTCACAAAAACTGGATCACTTGCCAGTTTGTTCAGTGTTCATATTCCTGGCACGAGTCTTTACTCACTTTTCCCACTCAAATTTCTACTGATTGGACATGGAAACCGAGCACGGAATATTTGTTATCAATTTGTTCCAATCAAAACTTGAATTCAAATCCTAGATTATCTATTTTAGGTCCTCTTTAAAATGATTAATATTCTGCTTTTTTAAAATTAAATACTGTTTTAATAGTATATTGATTGTAATATTTCAAGTCTTAATTTTGAAGCTTCGCAGTGAAAATTTTCCATTTTGTAATAAATTCATGAAATAAATGTTGTTCTTCTGATATTAAAATACATTTAAATGGATCTACTTCTTTATTTTGTTTATACTCTCTCCCTTTCGCGGGGTTAAGGGTGCATACATAACCATGAGATGTTTTCCGGCCACCCTTAGCCTCTCCAAATCTTATCGCAAATCCTCCACATCTCTTCTTTCGCCCCTTTTCGCCAATATCTTAGTGCTTCATTCTCCAAGCAATCCTCACCTAATGCCTTCTTTCTTTCCAGCCTTGCAATTGCCTCATTCACCTCATCTCTACTTGAGTTGTTCTCGCTTTCCTCATTCCCTGCTACCACCTTTCTTGCTTCAATCTGTTTCCTATTTTCTACGCTACCAAGCAGTCTTTTGAAATATTCTGCTCACTTGTACACCCCGATTTACTCATTTATGCTCAACTTATGCTTTCCTCCCTAATCTTTCCCTGTTTATCACTTCCTATTTCCTCCCTTCCTTTACCGCTTTCTCGACGTCTTCCATGTAACTTTCATTCTCCCTCTGTCTTTTTTCATTCAACATTCTTCAGTGATCTTTTTCTCTCCTATTGAGTTCCCATTTCCTCACTTCCCCTTTTCTCCATTTTCTTACACTACCCTTCATATTGTCTTCACATTCCACGCATTCGTCTCCTTTTTCCTTTCCCCTACCGCGTTTTGGTCCTCCACATCTCAATGTCGCTATCACTGGAAAGTGCTCAAATCCTATCTCATTGGCACACTTCCGTTTCCCCACGCTTTGAGTTTCTCAAGAAAACTTTCTTTTCTCCGCCCTACACCTCTTCCCCCTGTTCGACGGTCCATGCGTTCAGATTTCCTCTATCAGTACCTCAATTTCCTCGTTTTTCCTCTGTTCATGTCCTTATTACTCTCCATCCACCTTCATCTCCTTCTTCATACATACCTTTCAATTTCTCTTGTCGTTCGTAAACCCTATAGTAACACCCGTATTCTCATTACCCTCCGCTTTTTGATTTTCATTCATCACCCGTTTCTAACCTTATCTCGGGTCGTCTACATCGTTCCAAATTCAGACCTCTCTGTTTACTCAAATCCTCTCTCTCTCTTAATCCTTACCCTACTACTTTTATTGCTATCAGCCCATGCCTTCCGCTCGATTAGCCACTTTATTTTACTCTCCAACCACGTCAGATGTCCTTCTATTTTTCTATTTCTTTCTCTCAGCAGCTTCTTCTTCTCCATGACTTCATACCTCTCCTCCTCACACACTACTTCCACTGAAACCATACATTTTTTTCCTTGCTTCTTCCCTTCTTGTCTCGTTTTATTCCTTCCACTGTGACTTGTGAATCGATGCCTGTCCTCTATGCTTTCTAATTTATTCCGGATCTTCTCTTTCTCCCCTTTACTACCGTTTCTACAATTTATTTCTGGAATAACAGTAGGGATGTAGAAGATACCCTTTGAGACTCGTTAAATGATATCATAGGTATTTGCGATCCTGTTGAAGGAATCATTTTACATGGAGATATGAATAGCTGGGTTGGCGTGCAACGCGAATGTACAGATAGGGTACTGGGTCATTTTGGAGACCCAAAACAGGAAGGTAATGAATTGATCAGATTATTTGATCAGATTATGCTTGGAAAAAGCTTGTTCATTACAAATAATTGGTTGATACATAAAACGATCCACATGTATACTAGGTGCCGAGGCGAAAGTCACAGTATGATTGACTTTGTTGTAGCGGATGAGAGACTGAGAGGGCTTGCAAGGGATATAAGGGTTACGTGAGGTTCTGAATGCGGAACGGGTCACCATTTCATAGTTGCGAAAATGAACCTAGGTCAAGGATGGAATTAATCATAAGTCGAAGCTGACGCGAGTTGAAATTGAGACTGGAGGTGCTGGGTGGAATGATGAAATCCGCGTGGCTGTCAGCGTCAAAAAGCAAGAGTACTAGAGAAAGTTGAATATTAAATGTCTTAGCGATAAGAAAAGATCTAGATTAGAAAATAATTATAGGGATAAGAACAGAAAAGCCAATATACTAATTGAAGAAAGCAAGGATAAAATTAAAGCGGAAGGAAATAAAGAATGAAAATGATTTTGCTAAAAGTACAAAATTATTTAGAAATGGGTTAAGAAGATTCGAAAAGGAAGCACTAGCACTGAGTTGATCGGAATTAGGAATGCTGATGTCGAAATTGTATAGTATAGTATAGACAATTCCATTGTGAGTGGCGAAATAGGAATCAATATTCGCGACATTATTTTCGCAAATAAGAATCTGAAGAATGGTAAGGCTGAGAGTGTGGATAGTTTTATTGCAGAAATGATTAAGAGCGGTGACGAATATTTGTTTTTGTGGCTGAGCGAACTTACGTATATGTGTGCTGCAAACGGTGAAGTTTCAAATGATTGGAGGAAGACGAATATTGTCAAACTTTACGAAGGAAAGGGTGATAAAGATGACTGTATTAATGATAGAGCGATTATCCTACTATAAGTACAGTAGGCAAAATATTCACCTAAATACTGATTGGTGAGGTCATGGGAATAACTGAGGGAAGGAAAGGATCTAAAAAGTCCAATTTGGATTTATGCCAGGGATATCAAGCGCGAATCAGATAATTAGCTTGAGACAGATCACAGAAAAAAATTGGGTAGTAAACAAAAGAGTTTTCTGCGCATTCGTTGATCTGCAAAAAGCCTTCAATAACGTAAACAGACCTAAATTTGCGGAAGTCCTGAAAGAGTATGGAGGGAATGGTTGTCTTCTAAAAGCAATTAAAGCAATATGTGATGGTGGTAAAGCCAGTGTAAAAGTAAATGGAGAACTAGGCGTTTGGTTATGCCCTCCTGGATGTTCAAAATATACATGGACAAATGTCTGAGAATAGTTCTCCCAGACGAAGGAGGTGTTGATCTCGGAACTGTGAAAGTACGTGGACTGGCGTTTGCAGATGATAAGATTGTTACGGCAGAATCAGTCGGCGATTTACAGAAGATGATGAGTAGACTGGATACCAGCTTGAAGAGTGTGGGACTTAGGATCAACGTGAATAAAACAAAAATGATCGTGTTTGAAGAAAGGGGTGTGAAAATAGTATGCAAAATTGGTTCAAATGAAGAGAGAATAGAAAAAGTTGGAAAGTTCTTGTATCTTGGAGGTCTATTCACTGCTGACGGGAAGATAGATGCAGAGTAAAAATGTAACAAATGAAGCTTATATCGCAATATATAAATGTGTCCTTGCACCCACTGTGCTGTATGGTAACGAGAACTGAAGGTATCTGAAAAAAAGAGGAGTAAAGTGAACACGGTTAGCATGCGATTCCTGTGGAATATATGCGGTAAGACGACAATGGACGAAGTCAGTGATGAGTGGATTCTCAAAGAATGTGATGTAGAAGAAACAATGTTCTACAAGAGTGAAAGAAATTCGCTGAGATGGTTTGATCATGTTGACAGAATTTTAAATGTCATTCGACACTTGTTTTCCATGCGATGTTATAGGAAACAAATGAAAATCTAGTATCTTCTGAAATTCAGGATGAAACCCTGTGGTTCTAGGGTCGCGAATATCTTACAAAAATTAGTTAATCAAATTTTGGTTGATTTAATTAAATCTACTCAGACACATCTTGTATTCTGAAAATAAAATGTACATGATATGTATAATATTTTATTTATGCTTCAACTTTTCTATTTTTCTTCCCCATTTCTTTTATACATTGCAGTATAAGAATTTCTCAAATTCTAAATCTAGAATATTCTCCAATAATACGCTTAGCTGAAAAGTGGTTCCATATCAGGTATCGGATATTGCTTTCATACGTTCATCGTAAGAAATAAATCAATGAAATAACGTTTCTTTCAGCTACACTCGCAATGCAGAAATATTTTCTAACTAAAAGAAAGAATTACTTGGAAACGTTTCCTGAAATGAAGATTTTCAATACGAGCTGAATTTCCTATAGTATTAAATTTTCAAAGTTTTTTCAAAAAACATTGGAGGAAATTCACTTCCTTTCAACAAAACTAAAGAGTGAATCAAAATTGGCTAAACTCTGAATTCAGAAAGTTATTTTTAATTTCAAGCAATTTTTAAGTAGACGCAAATCTTCCATTAAAGATTAAAATTCAATGAAGTAAGAATCATCAAAATTCGGTGTAGCTTTTGAAGTTCAGTCCCTACAATTTGAAATTGAAAAATCTCTTATAAGCGGAACGAATGCGCTTAAATGATGAAAATCAATTCCAAAAGTAACTGACTGCTTCGAATTGAAAAGGCTTCACTTCATTGTTGAAAACACTCCTGATAAATCTTATTTCAATCTGAAAACAAATATAATTTTCCAAATCAATAAGAAATTCAGTCTCTATTAAAGCATTGTTTGTATTCTGAATGGAAGGTTCTTCCAAAGAACTAAAGATTCTGATTGAAGATACAGTATGTCTTGTATCGTCCGTCCGTAAACATTGTATCATTAAAAATGGTAATATTTCTTTATTATATGAGACTTTCAGAAATTTTTGATACCCAGGCTAAACTACTGACTACTATGCCGAAATGAATGTGTGTGTAACATATTTTATTGCTTACTGATTTGAAATATTGACCGTGAGACCGAATGAATTTTTTGTAACAATTTTGGCAATAATTTTCATAGATTTTAGTGAATAAACAGTTATTTGTGATGCAAGTGCCCGAATCAGGTAATTCCCTACCGATACAAGTTCACCAGAAATTCTCTAAATATTTTCAGACTCAGTCACGTTTTTGAGATTTTCTCTGCAAGTACAAAGGTGGTACTTTTTGAACATCTAAGTAGCCTTCGTGTATTTCGTGAAGGTTCATAAACTTCTTTTCGTGAATATAATCGAAATTTTCGTGGGCAGCAAGGAATTACAGAGACTGCCTTGAAAAAGAAGGCCCCACTCAGCATCCAGATAGGAAGGATTCTTTCGTTGTAAAGTTACAGTGCATCAGCCAGATGTAAGAACTACAAAACAATTTTTTTTTTAATTTCCCAATCAGAGATTCGAGAGTAAAAAAATCAGAATCTACGGATTTTTACAATTACAAATATCTAAAGTTTGCTTCGAAAAATGAAAAATGTGTAATATTTTGTAGGTATCTTGTAGACTGTGACACTTAAAAATAGATAGCATTTCTAGATTTATCATCGGAAGAATACTGTATATAAATATAAATATAAAGGTTGTTATATATGAATATACGCATGTAAATAAACAAATAACAATTTTTAAAGTGTTGAAAGGGATTGATTTTATGATAGCAAGACCTTAAATATTTTAACTGCCTGTCGTAATTCGTTATCCTCAAGGTTCGACTCCCATAAATTAAGTCGTCAAAAAGGACTGAAATCTCTCAAGCTATCTGTAAAGACGAAATCATACAATTCGAGCTTGCAAATAGCCTGAAACAAGCCTGACTTTTTTCCAGAGAATGCTCAGAGATTTTCTAAGGGGTTATAAACTTATTTTTGTAAATATAATCGAAATTTTCATGATCAGCAAGGAATTAGAGAGGCTGCCTTGAAAGAGAAGGCCTCACTTGGCATCCGGGTAGAGAGGTTTCTTTTGCAGTAATGTTGCAGTGCAGTGACTGGATGTAAAAACGTGAAAACTGAATTTTCCTTCCAACTTTCCAATTAGAGATTCAAAAGTTAAAGATTAAAATCTACGGATTTCGATTCAATAATTGTTTCTAGCGATGTTACTCTCAGAGATATTTTTTACGAAATTTTGATTCACATATTATTTCTCAAGATATTATTGCCCTCATAATGTAAAAAATTCACTTCTTTCAATTTGAATAGACCTGGAGTTTGCACTGTTCGATTAACTTTGTTATAAAAATTATGAGAAATCCTTTGGGTGAAATGTTTTATTAATTATTTGTACATCAGGCCCAAATTTTTTTGAATCAATTGTTTCTTTCAACTTGGAAGGTTTTGGTTTTGATTTCCCTATTTTGATACATTATTCAGCCTTCATGGTTATTTTTATTGGTCCTTCATCTTTTTCAAGGATCAACAATTCTTTATCGATTTGCATCAAATCTTTTGAAATTAATACAAAATCACTAAAAAAATAGCTTCTGTGCATACACGTTGTTCATTTTTTAGAAATTAGATACAGCAGATTCAGAAACATGATACATGTATCATTTTTATCAGTTTAGTCGACAGATGAATATCTAGGATTGTGTTTCGCGAAAGATTGATTTAGTAATAATTTTTCAGGACTTGAAGAAAAATGTCAAGGTAACTCCGTTAAATGAATATCTAGAAAAATGGTGAATGGAAAAAGTATTAATAATTATATTTTCAATCATAATATCAACATCAATACCAATTATATGCATTATACTGTATTAAATACTAACTATTTTAATTACTTTCAAATAGGCATTTCATTCAATAAAAATTGTTATTCAAAAGAAGTGAAATCTTACTAAAAGCATCTACGATCCGGAAAATTCCGCCAAATGAAAAGTTATCAGCACAATCAACATAGTTTGTGAAATCAAAGTTTGGCAAGTGATTATAAACGATATCTAAGTTTTTGAATTTATTGAATCGACAGAATGGTAGAAAGTTTGAGAATGTATTAAGAGGGGGAAAAATTTAAACTTGGTTAGATTATCATTATCAATAAAAAAAAGAGAAAATCTGGCCAAGTTGTCTAATTATATACTACTTCTATTTTCCAGCACTCTTCCCTTCAATCATTTTTCCAATAACACGCCCTTTCATAACCTGTTGAAAGCACGCGGATTCACTGACGACATCTTTATTTGAATGGAAATGAGTCTTTGCTTAAGGTTCGCTGAACTTGACATTTTCAAGCCTTGGAAATACCATTCCACGTTATGTAAGAAGTGCTATGAAACAACACTTTTCAAATCAATTGTCTTGTGCGGCTTATGCAAACACGCTGGGAAAAAAGAGTGGCACATCCCCCATCATAAACCCTATTTTTGAATTTCAATTTCGAATTTAATACTCAAGAGGAAATAAGAAATTGCTTTGGGAATGGGTTATGAACATTAGGAAAGGAAGTTCTAGCACTGATTAGGCCGGAATAAGGAATGCCGATGGTGAAATGGTATGGAATATGGACAAAGTGAACAACTGTGTGAGCGATTTTTTCAAGAAATCGTATGGAGGTCAAGCTATAGAGCATAATAACTGTGACATAAAAAAAGGATACGTTAGATAATCCCGTTGTGAGTAGCTTAAGAGCGGTGGCGGATATTTGTTTGTGTAGCCGAACAAATTTGTAAATACGTTTGCTGAGAACGGTGAAGTTCTAAATGATTGGAGGAAGATGATTATCGTTCCTCTCTACAGGGAAAAGGGTGATAAAGATAATTTTACTAATGATGGAGCTATTAGCCTACTCAGTACCGTGGACAAAATATTTACAAAAACACTTATTGGTAAGGTAAGGTAAGGTAAGAGTAAATGAGCAACTGAGTGATGGGTTTGATATTAAGCTAGGCGTTAGGCGAAGCTGCGTTATTTCCTCCTGGATGTTCAATATATGCATGGACGAATGTCTAAGAATGGCTCTCTTAGACGAAAAAGGTGTTGGTATCGGGACGGTGAAGAATCCTTGACCATCCAGATCTAAAGAGAGACTTCAAGGAACAACTGAGATGCCTATCGTGAATTGAACTGTGTATAACGCCCGTTAACTTATCTACCTTGGAGTGGAACTCAAGATTTCATATTTTGAGAACGTTAATTGTCGATCCCCGGCAATTCGAGTAAGACCTGCATAGCTCAGGCCCGCGTTATCACTGTCAAAGTTTCCAGTGCTGGGGATTTTGATTTTGATGTTTCACCAGAGTAGCCGGCTCAGTTATCAAATATTTCGGAGAGGATGTCTGGAACAATTATTCACCATCTTTAGGACCGAATTGGTAAATTTCTAATATCATCATATTTAGAAGAGATTATTTTGCTTGAACACGGCACCACTGAAAGCTATCTCTAGTTACTACTCAGGACAGTCTTCACTTCAGTCATGTTCCGCAGCAACGCCAATCAACACATTGTATTCCAGCCAATCAGGGCTCATCTCGTTGCTAATGAAAACAACGCTTGAAATTCGACATCTTTCCTCAATTAGCTTCCGGAGCGTTAGCATCTTGAGTTTCTAATCTCAAAAAGTTAGTTTCATTTTCCTGAAATTCAGAAAAGGATAATTCTCGTGATTTTGTGAAGCCCTTTTTAGTTGAGATTCAAGTTGTAATTTTGAGTGAATTCCATTAGACTTTTAGGCACACAATTTTTGGGAAATTTTCTCGACTAGATTAATAAGATTGATCCTATTATTCCTGTATATCCTGTTATGTTGTGCATTTTATTTTATCCTTTATTGAGCTCATTATTTGTATTTACCTTGTTCTGTTATTCTCTTCATGTTCCCAGAGACCCTTCCCTGAATACTTATATTCATTATTTTGTGAATTCAATTGTTCCGCGTATTATATTTGTACCCATAATTGTGTGTTGACCCTCTTGATATATTTTTTCTAATAATATTTCTACTGAATTGTTAATTTAAACCCTTTTTGTTATAATTGCGAGTTTCGTGTATTAAGTTAATTTTCCCTAGACCCCATTTCGATCGGTCTTGGAAATCTGGACGGAGGATCCTAAATTAAACTAATTTAATCTATATTATTTTCGTAATTTAGTAACTTGTTAAATTTGGTCTGATATTTTGTAGTCAATTGTTTGTTTCCCCCGATTTCCTGTCATTTTACATCTATTTATTGTGAAATTACCAATTGCATGCCGAACTTAAAAATGAAAAATAATTATCTCAGTGAGTTTAATTTTAAAAATTGAAAACCTTTCGGGGAATTTAGAAATTCAACTTATAATAAATTTATATTAAGTAGTAAAATTCATTTAGGACTAGATATGATTTTTCAAATCTAACTTTTGATCCCTGATATATTGGGATAGGTCAATATGCAGGAGAAGAAAAATGAGGTGCTAGAACAGATAGGGGCAGCATGAAATGCAGGGGAAATAAAAAAGATACTTTTATCACCTTTTTTGTTGTCCGGGGCTCAATAGCCTTTTCGAAAGATAAAAAAATTCCTTTTTATGTGAAACTCTCATCCTAATAGTTTTCTTCATGAAGTTTATTAACTATACCTTTCTTCAGTTATTTTCTTTCTGTCCGTTTATACCGAGAAGATTAAAAGTTACAATTTCCTGCACTGCAATAAAATTCAATATTTTATTCTTAGGCTAGCAGTAAACGGACACACCCATAACGCTCACTTACGTCCCTCGATTTTTATTCCCTAACATCAAAAATATATACAATTTAAAAATTCTTCATGAAACAA
Source organism: Melikaiella ostensackeni (assembly GCA_032362435.1). Lineage (NCBI taxonomy): Eukaryota > Metazoa > Arthropoda > Insecta > Hymenoptera > Cynipidae > Melikaiella > Melikaiella ostensackeni. The sequence continues at coordinate 60,688,683 of JAUMHM010000031.1, forward strand.
AATTTTGAATATTATGAGTTTAAGAAATGTTTCAAATAATAATAAATAATGATAATTTTAAATTGAAACATGGTGGGTTTCGACTCATTTCAACCCAAAAGGTCTTGCATATCGCGGTTTTCTCCTGTTGGCTATACTTTAGGGCTGCCCCATGATAATTTTCAAGCCCTAAGAGAAAAAAATCGCCTCAGTCCTTTTTGAGAAAACGCTTTTTGTGAAATAAGTTATTTCGTATGCATCTCTGGTAAAATTTGATAGTAAATTAGTAAAAAAAGGCTCAAGCTTGAGTGGATCTAAAAAAAAAAACATTGCTGTAGCTCTAATATCACGGAAATTATAGGCTCTAATAGCATCGAAACTATAGCTTTCTGAATATGACCCTTTTCTTATAAAATTCTATGAAACATCACTTTTCAAATGAAATTTCTCGTTTCCCGAAATAACCCATTTTCTGAGCATTGCAGATGAATTTCACCAGTATATTAATTAACGGCGATTTAATTTTGCTCTAGCTCTGATAGCACCGAAATAAGAGCCTTCTGAATATGACCTTTTCTTATAAAATTCTATGTTACACCAATTTTTTAAATAAAATTTCTCGTTTTTCAAAAAAACTCATTTCCTGAGCGTTGCAGGCGAAAAACCCAGAATATTAATTAACGGAGACTCAATTTCGTTCTAGCACTAAGAGCACCAGAATTATGTTCTTGTTAATTTAACCCTTCATCATGAATTCTGCGTAACATCAATTTTTAAAATAAAATTCTTCGGCTTCCAAAATAACTGATTTTCTGAGCAAACCAGGGAAAAGTTACCAGTATATTAATTAACGGAGACTCAATTTTGTTCTATCTCTAATGGCACCGAAATAATTCAATTAATTAAATTTTTTATTATTTCAATTATGGCATTCTGAAAATTATCCAATGTATGGAAATTTTTTAAAAATGTTCTTGCGTGAGTTCTCGACATTTTCGCATGTGCCTGACAGAACGACAAAATTCAAACTTTATTAATTAGAAACAAAAATGTCTTATGACAACAAAAATGTCTCATTGAGACATGCTCAGGAAATAAGTTATTTTGGAAAACGAGAAATTTAATTTATAAAAATAGTGTTAGACAAAATTTCATAGAAGAGGTCATATTGGTAAGGCCATGATTTCAGTACTATTAGAGCTAGAAAATGTTTTTTCAAATATTTACTTAAAATTAATTAAGTTACTGGAAATTTCCAGCAGAGATGCGAAAGAAATGAGTTATTTCACAAAAACTAGAGTTCTTAAATTTTTTGTTTGAATTATTGACTCACAATTTATTGATGTCTGAGGCCCATAACTCCGAAACTTTTAGAAATAGATGATTCGATTTTTTTTACAGGAAATGTCATACATTATAATTCTTGTACAGGTACATACTTGAGACTTGGGATGAACTGGAAAGAAGCAATTTTCAAAAAACAGATTTTTCACAACAATTCCACCATTTTTCAAAAATCTTAAAGTTTTTGAGTTCTCGTAAGCGATTGAATTTGACAAAAAAGTACTGAGCGATTTCAAATTGAAAGCATTCCGAATCAAACAATTTTAGATTGGGTAAAATTTTGAAAAAAGGACAATATTTCAGAAATTGAACTTGTACCGTTTCTGAATAAAACCGTTTAAAATTTAATAGTTTAAAATTGAAAGTCTCTGAAATTCAAAAAATTTTAATTAGAAACTCTTAAAATCAAAAAATTTCAGACTTAAATTTTCAAAATTGGACAATTTTATCAGACAGGAGTTGAACTTGTATAATAGCTAGACAAGAAAACACGCGAAAATCGAGCGGAAACATAGGAGTTTTAATGCGGACATAACGAATGAACAAAGTCGTAGATTATTATAGTTGATTTAGTTGTTATCACACGCTGTTCAATTGCAAAATTGATTGGAAGAAAACTAATTTTGTAAATAATTGTTATCAAATTCTCATTTCTATATCAACTTGATAATTTCATCATCTACCATCTTATACCTGTACACTTTTTCTTTGAATATTGCAAAAATTATTGTTATGAGAATCAGTTTTGTAAATACACAAAAAAATAGGTTCCATATTGAAAATCTACTTATAGTGGCTGATCACTTTGATACTATTCATGGAGTTTACGGTTGAAGGCACGCACTCAGAGCAACCTCGATATTTTTATCGAGAGGAAAAAAAATCAAACGTGTGAATGAACACTTTAGAGACATATGTTATATACAAATATCCCTCTTTAATCAATTTGTAATTATTTCATCAATATAACTAATTCATATAGAAGTTTTATTGTAAGAAGTAGTATCAAGAAAAAAAACTCGAATTTTTAAATATAAATTTGTATGTAAAACGATAGTATAAAATTATAGAGGACAAGTTTTTTGGATATTCATTAAGAAAAAAGTAAATGTTAACTATGACTTTCCTTAACACACTCTTCCTAATTGATAACAAAAACTTTGATCAGTCGTCGCTCCTTTAATCCCCTGAAATCCTAAGAATTCTTTTAAGACTCCAAAACATTTCTGGGGCTTCGAGTAACTTTTGAGATTACAGATGCTTAGCCAAGAAACTTCATTTGTCTTCACCAAAGTTCTAATATTAAATATGGAAATAATAATTAATACCTAAAAGTTTCCTATTATTCTTGAACAAAATATTGGACTAATCCTTGAACAATACACGTGCTCAAAACATCTGGGGGTCCTCGTATTTCTTTCAGCCGAATTCTAAGCCTTGTAAACAAGTGAATCACAAGAATGCTGAGAGTAGAACAAAAATTTTGGATTAGGATGTACGTACTCAATTTTAGAAAATGAATCAGTCCAAAAATTTTAAATGAGCAGCTTCTGAAATAATTTTAAATTCAATTTTTTGAAATGAGGCAGAGAAGTTCTGAATGGAACAATGAGTGAAAATTTGATGATAGTAAACAATAAATTCATGGCAAAAGTTGTAAATTATTCTACAGTAATCTTAAAGTCTCCAACTTTTACTGTCAATTAAGTAATTTTTACCCTAGTCGACATGAAGAACATTATTCGATGATATGGAACAATATTTCAAATCCTGAAAATTCGGAAATTTTCAAATTGAAATGTTCAGCATTTTTTAGCTTGAAATTCTTCTTCTTTATTTCTTCTAAACTTTCTCCCATTCACCTCAAGAGTATTCACGGAACATTTACATAATTTTTTATCGACAATCCTTATGCACTACTTTACCAAATATTTTTTACATAATATCATCTCAACCACTATTCTTAATCCTAGCCGCTTACGATGTTGCCCTGGGCTTCGGTTTCCTCTTACCACTACCAACCTAAAAATTGTAACTCAATTTCGCAACACTTCTCTATTATTTTCCTCCTATAGAAGTCATTTTTTGGCTTTACGCTACCCCGTGTAGCCAACTCCCCCTCTCAACTCTTCCACCTTCTTCATCAAATCCTCACTCTGACCATTCCCATTCAAAATCCACTTCATTCTCTCTTGTACACTCTCACCTTCCTCTTCGTCACCTGTACATCTCTCTAATACATGCGACCATGATTCCTACACTACACAGATTGTCCTCTACATTCAACCAATACCTATAAGCTCTTACCCCCTTTCCCATTTTTATTCTCATTAGTCTATTCCATTTGCTCGCCCTTTTAATTTTTTCAGGTGTTTCAGCTCCCTCTTCCTCTTCATTAGTATATACCAGCTGTTGTAGCTTGACTCCGAGATTTTTTCCCATCTTTCCTCTCCGAGCCTTACTCTCATGTTTTTCTCTATTCCCTGTCATTCTTCACCACTAACTTGTATACCACATTGAAACTTCATTTCGCATCTCTCTTCTTCCCATTTCGAACGACCCACGTTACCACTCATATCTTTGGCCATAATCTTCCGGTTACATACTTGCGCAATCTTGCTTCCCTCCCCCCTTCTTAGTTTCTCTTCAAGATTCCAGAATTTCATCAGTTGCCTGACCAGCATTTTTTCTCTTCCTATTTCTTCCCTCAGCATATAACCTGGCAGCTCTAACACATTCCTATGACCCATCTCAGAAATCTCTCACGCAAACTTTCCACCCTCTTATGCTCTTTCCATCCCCAAATTTCCACTCCATGAATTGATACTGACGAAACTAACACGTCGAACATCCACACACTCATCCTTCAGTAGTCCTCGAAGCTTCTCTTGCCTATACACCACACTTGTCCCACTACTTTATTCGCATGTTCCAATGTATTTCTCACCTGCAAAGTTTTCTCATCCTCCTTTGAACCAAAATCCTAGATAGCAAAACTCTTTGACCAACTCCACCACCTCGCTATTTATCTTCCGTTCGTACTTTACACTTTCCATTTCTAAAACACATCATTTCACATTCAACCTTAAATCTTTCTCTCTTACATACTCTTCGAGCGCTCTCTCCATCAGATTCGTCCCTCTTTGATTAGCCGCTACTAGAACTACATCATCTACGTACGCTAGTGAATACAGTTTGCCTTTTTCCAATATTTTTCACCCTTTCCATTTCCACTTCTTCTCCGCCAAATCTGCCAATAGAACACTAAACAGAAGAGAGCTGAATGGGCACCTTCGCCTATTACCCCTCCCAGTCCATAATTCCTTCCCTTTCTGTTCACTTATTCTCACACTTATCTCAGTCTCCACAAATATCTCTTTTATCCTCTCTATCAAACCTTCATCAACTCCTCTCTCTTTTATGGTCTTTCATAACACCTTTCTGTTCACGGAGTCAAATGCTGTTTGAAAATCCACAAACAGTGCTACTAGTATCGATTTCTCTCGCCTCATGTTCGTATTGACTAGAGAATTGATCACAAAAAATGTTATCTGTGATCCCTATCCATTTCCTGAAACTGTTTAGGTCGTGTGGTAGACTTCTCTTTTCTTCAACTTGGCTTTCCAGCCTCTTCCTAAAAACCTCCGCGTAAATTGTATAGCCCACTAACATAAGTGTGATATCTCTATATTCCTCTATCCTTTTTCCCTCCCCTTTCTTATTCAACGGCACTAGCAGCCCTGTCTTCCATTCCTGCGGCCAACCTTCGTCTCTCCAAACCTCATTGCAAATCCTTCACTAATCTCGTCTCTACAGTCCTCGTCTCCTTCTACCGCCTTTATTCCTTCGTTCTTTATCCTATTCTCCAAACTCCCTAGCAGTCTCTTGTATTACTTCGCCCACTTGTTTATACAGAGCTGCTTATTCATGCTTCATTTATGCTTTCTTTTCTCCTCTTCCCCTGTTTATCACTTTCCATTCCCTTCCGCCCTTTACCGCTTTCTCGACGTCTTTGATGTAGCTTTCCGTCTCCCTCTGTCTTTTCTCACTCAACATTGCCTCGTGATCTCTTTTCCTCCTGTTGAGTTCCTATTTCTCCATTTTCCGTTTCCTCCATTTTCTCACACTCTTCTTCATCCTGTCTTTACTCTCTCTGCATTGGTCGTCGGACCAACCTCTTCTGCCTCCTCTCCATCTCCTTTAGGTCTCACCTCCTCTCGGACCTCATAAATAATTCTTTGAAGCTTCTTTAGCACAGTGTTCACTCTTTGCTCTTCCATACTCCTTACCTCCTCATTTTTCCCTCTTCCCTCTTCCGCGGTTTGGTCCTCCACATCTCAATGCTGCTGTCACCAGAAAGTGCTCGGAGCCTATCTCATTGCCCTCTTCCATTCTAACCATCAGCTCCTCTATCCATTCTTCTGCCTAAATGTAAAATATTACATTATTCCTTTTGCCTGTGAACGTCATTTCCTCTTCTTCATCTCCCTTAATATTGCCCCTACAAATAAACCATCCCGCCTCTCCCAACCAGTCCAGAAGCCTCCTCCTCTTCCAATTTTTTTTTCCTACGTTTCAATTTCTTACTAAGTCATCCCCTTCTACGTTAAACACCTCTCCTCTTTCTTTCCTTCCTCTACCACCATTTTCTTTCTTACCTTTAACACCATGTCACCCATACCTCACCCTTCTACGCGATCCTTTCTCACTGCCCACCTTTTCGACTTCCCTCAGAATCTTTTGTCCCCGTTTTTTGACACTCAAAATTTACTACTATATTTTCACGTCTCCCTTTTTGCATTTTTCTTCTTTGTTCCTTGCATCCAATTCCTCTTCTCGCTTATGAGCCCCACTGTGACACTGCATTCTCATTTCCCTTCCCTTTTTCCTTCCCACTCACTTCCCGTTCCCTACCCGCCCTTAGGTCTTCTCATTCATCACCTCAAATCCAGATATCTTCGTTTACCCATATTCTGTCTCTCCGAATCCTATCCCTACCACCCTTATTACTCTCGGCCCATGTCTTCCGCTCGATTAGGCCCTTTCTTTTCCTTCCCAACCACGTCAGATCTCCTTTGATTCTTTCATTTCTTCCTCTCAGCAATCTTTCGTCCTCCATAACTTCATAGTGTATTCAGCTAATGCAATCAAGATTATTAATTATAGTAATTAATTAAAAGAGGTCAAGATTGTCATACTTTATTTTAAATTTGAATCATTTAATTTAAAATTTTATATAAGCAGTTTCCGAAATAATTTTATAAGTTGAAGCTTTTAAATGAGGAAATTTGAAATTGAATAGTTTAAAATCGGAAAATAAGTGAAAATTTGAAGTTATGAAACAATATTTTGAATCCTGAAAATTCAGAATTTTTCAAAATGAAACATTCAACAGTTTTCAGTTTGAAATTTTTAATTTACCATACATTTTTAAATGAGATACGCTTTGCTAGAATTACAAATCGTCTCCTGGATTTGTGGCATTGTTCTCAATTAAAATTTCAATCGAATTCAATATCCGATATTCTGATTGCGGGAAGATATCAATGTGTTCAATCTTGAATGATTGTCATTCTATTTATGGGCGCAATGTACCAAACTTTGGTACTGACTATATTTCTCAAATCGGAATTAAATTATATTTTGTGGTTAACATCGTTTAATGATGTGACAGTATCATTAGCGTAATATATCAGAGTCTAGTATACACAAATGTCACTAATTACACAATGTAATTAAAATAGTTATGAGGTGTGTAGAACATTTCCAGCCTCGCTGGGAATTCACAAATTCATTATGTTACGCTAGTCACGCGAAATGGGACATTTCTTTTCGCGACATAAAATAACTTCACAAAAATGTGTTGAAATGGCTTTTTTCATTTACTTTCTCATTTCTGGGACGAGCAAAATACTCTTTGAAATTGGACAATGGACAACAAGAATATTTGAGAAATTAACCTGGCTGAAAAATATAAAAGTTTAATTTCTGAATGCCATACTTTTTTTTTTCATTAGATTTCAAGGTAAAAAGATGTGCTGAATTTTTTCTGAATTTTTCTCCAATGGATTTTTTCACTTATTATGTTTATTTGAGATCCTACGAATATTCAAAGACAAAATTTAGAATAATCGATCCAGTCCTCTTTAAGAAAGTAATTTTTTGTGTTTAATTAATTTGAAATGTAAAAGTTCCTCTATAAAGATACAGCAAATGTTGCCTAATATTTTTTCACTGAACTTTTTCATTGATTTTTGTTCCCTGTCATTTTTTGTTCAAAGACGAGGATTCTAAATATAGATCAGTCCTTTTTTGAAAACAGCATATTCCTGGATTCATTTAATTGATGTGCTTCGTAAACATTTTTCTTAAAACACAAAAATTGTCATTATTCTTGCACACAATCTTACTGTGATTCATAATTTAATCTCAAATAATATACGAAATATAACAGTGTATTTTGCCACAAGTGCGAAAAGTAGGCAGTTCCACATAAGTGTGAAGTTTGCTGTATGAGCCAGAGGTGATATTTTTTGCAGCAAATGCAGGGGATTTTCGATTTCAGAAACAATAAGAAGAAACTTTCCGAAAAGTTTGAAAATCAATGGTCAAATTAAGATAAATTATTGAAAGATTCCCGAAATTTTTGAAATTTCTGAGTATCAGATATCACGAGAAATTTTCGATAAACTTATGAAATACCGGAAATTTCAGGTATTCAAAAATCAAAAATGTTCAGAATTTCCAGAAATGAAGTGGGTTATGATTTTAGTCATCCTGGAAAATAATTTTGAATCGAAATGCGCAAGTGCAGCAGCTTAAAGAAGAACTCTCTCTCAAAGTGCGCAAGCGCAGTGGCTAAAAAAATATTTTTGCTCAAAGAGCGCAAGCGCAGCAGCTACAAAAAGTCTCTTTAAACTGTTTTATACCGCGATTTGAGAATTGGTTACTTCCCACACGCAATATCGACGCCTCCATTCCATACTGCTCCACGTCGCGTTTAGGCGGTCTGTCTCGTTTGGTCACTGTATAGCTCCAAGTCCTATGTATAAGCATAGGCCCTGAGACACAGCGAACACGCGCGACGGAGAGCTGTACACCGCCTAAATGCCAAGTAGAGCAGTATGGAATGGAGACGTCAATATATGTCTCAAAAATCGAACATTCCATGCATGCCTTACATAAAATACCTTTAAAAATTTTTAACATCTTGATTCAATTAAATCTAAAAATCGTCTGTCCTCAAAAAGGTTTCGATTGATTATTTTAATCTTCGTCTTCAAATGTTCCTGCAATGGAAGAAACACTTATTCAATACGAAAACGGGACGAGTGAAAAATCCCGAAAAATAAAATTTCCGACACTGTGAAATTTTCGAAGAAGAAAAGATTCTAAATAGAAGATTCTCGATAATAGATAATTCCCGAAATGAAATTGCTGGCATTATAAAATATCCGACACTATAAAATTGCGGAAACAGGAAAATTATCTAATTAAGAGATTCCCGAATCCAAACAATTAAAAAGTTATTTCATAATCAATTAATAAACATTTTTCTCGATTTTTATCGAGAAGAATGGCTTCAATGAACAAAATCAATGAAACAAAGTAAGATGTATTTCACAGATATCTATAACTTCCATGAAAATAATTTTTAATATAATCAATAATTACGGGTCTTCCAGACAATTTTGGTAGAATCCCTAAAACATTTTTTTCATGGCAACAGAAACTACAAAATGAGGGTTTTTAATGGTCGAAAATGATGATTTATACTTTTAATGGAGTCTAGTCGTCGGTAAAACTAAATATGCCTGCTGATTTTTAAAACTTTCGAAAATTTTTTCACTTTTTTCAGGTTTTATTTTTCAATTTTTCTCAAAAAAGGTTTTCTCAATAAAGAAAATTTAAGAAACAAAAAGAATATATTTCTTAGAGGTCTATGACTTTCATCCAAACTATATTTCAATACAACTAATAACTTTAGGTCCTTCGGGCAATTTTGGCAGAATTCTTCAGAATTTGTTTTTCTGATCAGGACAAAATTTCACACATGCTTTTCAGATTTTTTTCTACTTCACTTACAACACAGTCTTTTATCAAAAAAAATTCTTCGAAACAAAAATAATTTCATTGGAAAAAAGAAAAATATACATCGGCTCTCAGTCAAAGAAAAGTTTCTTTGATTTTAAGAAATATTGAGGTTGCCTTTCTTTGTTTAATTTGAAGTCATTTGTTTGTTCCATATGTTCATCAAATAAAAGTATCTTATTTATTATTTTATTATTCAACAATTTTTTGATTGTTTAGATTCGGCAGTTTTCGAACTCGGGAGTTTCCCTTTATCGGCAATTTTAGAGTGGTGGATATTCTATGTCGGCAATTTCATTTTGGAAATTTTCTATTATCGGGAATTTCCAAACTCGGTTTCATCATAAACAGTCGGCAACTTTATTTTTCAGGATTTTGTATTCTCAGAAAACCCAGTGAAAAGAAAATATTAAGCAACATCAATTATATGATTTGAGGAAAATGTTTGAGTTCCAAATTAAACACAAGGATCCAATTTTTTCAAAACAAGTCCAATCGATTATTTTAATTTTTATCTTAATATATTCGTGGGACCTAGCAAAAACATAATCAGTAAAAATCCAGTGAAAACAAATTTGTGGCAACATTTACCACATCTATTTAGGAAAAATTTTGCATTTCGTATGAACATAATACTAAAACGGACTTTTTTCAAAAAGAGCCCCAACGATTTTTTCAATTTTTCGTCTTGAAATGATCGTGAGATGGCAAGCAATCATTATCACAAGGAAAATCACATTAGCCTTCAACTTTCATTCAAACTTGACTCAGCCGCACGGTGATTTAGAACAAATTTATTCAAATTTTTCTGACGAAAATTGAATTTTATTGCCTCTTTGGACATAGAAACGTATCCTCAGTGAATGTCCCATATTATTTATAATGAGTATTCATTTATACATACATGAATAATCTACCTAGGGGTTAAAACCCCTGGGGAAAATAATCTCACTTATCGATATTCGTTGCACGTTACAATTCTACAGGATCAGTAACCCTAACTTTGACTTATATGGGTAGTTGCACTTTATGGAAAACATAGTTTCCCGAAATAAGAAGCCTATAAAATTGGATTTTGTTCCATTCGGTTAATTAATTAGTCTCATAAGATAATTGGTCTTTGATTCATTAATTTTATTTTACTCATACTAATTCCAAGACCTCAAAATACTCCAAAGGATTTTACACAGATTTTAAAGGTCCGAAGAGTTCCGGAAAGTACAAAAAATTTGAAGACAATCCACAAATATTTCAAAAATTTCACAAAGATTCCGAAGATGTCAAAAAGATATTTAAAAGATTTTACAAATATTTTTAAGATCTTAAAATATTCTAAAATATTTCAAAGGTTTCAAAAAAATTCACAAATATTTCAAACGTTTCAAAATAATTCAAAGACCTCTAAATATTCTAGAAGGTTTCAAAAATTTCAAGAAAATTCATAAAGATTTCGAAGACTTCAAAATATTTTGAAATTTCGCAAAGCATTGAAGATTTTTGAAATATTTCACAAAGATCTTCAATATTTCAATAGAATTCATAAATGTTTCAAATATGACACACAGATTCCACAATAATTTCAATGACTTCACAAGAATTTCAAAAAAATTTTCAGAATTTCAAAATATTTCGCAGAGTGTTTAAAAGTCTCAAAATATTTTAATATATTCCAAAGATTTTGCGAAGATTTGAGAACTAAAGAAAGATTTCACAGAGATATTTCAACGACTTCGTAGATATTTGAGAAGATTTCAAAGGATTTCAAAATACTTTGCGAAGTTTCCAAGAGAATTCACAAATGTTCCAAAGATTTCAAAGACCTAAAGATTTTTCAAAATATGTCAAAATATTCTACTTAGTTAGAATCAAATGAAAGAAGCCATTAAGAGTCAGTGTAATCAAAAAGACAATTTGCTGCTAGCACTAAAAGTCAAGTAATCAAAGATTCTCAGAATGCGGAGAAGAAAGAAATCATAAAGAACATTCCACAAATCTGGTAAACTTTATTCGAATGCAGAAAAAGTATTAAGAAAGCTCCAAGTACGAATGCTTCAAATAATTCAAAAATTCTAAAGCTTATAATTTGAAATGCTTTTAATTAACAACCCATTTAACAACTGATAATATAAATATCAGTTCCTATATTCACGCACAGCAGTTTAAATGCTTTTTTAGTTAGACAAAGACTCCCCGGAATTTGACTGACTGTCAGAAAATTATGTAGTCATAGAAATTTATAGAAAATTTGAGGAATTCATGCAAAGTTTGGGAGAATTATAAGAATTTAAGAAAATGGATGCAAATGTTTGCAAGCTTTGGAGACTTTTAGGCATTTTCGAAAATTGATAGAAATGTTTGGATAATACAAATAATAAAGTAGCTTTGGATAGGATTGACACTTCTGTTGACGAAGGGCATACCCTCGAAAAAGTTTCAGGCGGTGAATTGCGCCTGGGCGTTTGGAATGCTGGAGGTGATTTTGATCAGGACTGGATAATGAATCACATTGTAGGCAAGGAGGCGGTCTGATTATGAATAAGAGAGCAAAAAAGTAAGCGAAACTGTACGAATGTGTATCTCTTAGATTATTATGGGCTAGAATGAAAGTTGGAGTCAGAAGGCTATTTATTATAGCATGCCGTAGCATGCTATAACAAATAGTCACCATGAACTGGTAACCATCAACTGGACCCTACTATAGTTTATGGTAACAGTAATGATGTAGAATGTATCTTTTAGAATTTGTTAAATGTTTTAGGCACTTCCGATACTGGGGAAAGAATCATCCTGCTCGTAGATATGAAAAGCTGGGTGGGCGTTAGATTCGAAGGTACGGGTAGGGTACTTGGTCTCTTTGGAGACTCAAAAATAAACCTAGGTCTTTGATAGGAGAGAAGAAGAATTTATAATAAGTGGAAGCAGGCGCGAACTTGTGGAATATGTAAAGACCAGAAGTACAATTGGTATATCTTGAAAAGCTGAAGAAATATTCATGACATCATGAAGAAGACTGGTAGACTCAATTAGACAATAGGAATGTAGAGGGTGTATGGACAATAGTACGGGATAGCATCTTCAAGAGTGCATCTGAAGTGTGCGGTATTGCTGTTGTAGGAAGAAAGACTGAAGATGCTTAGTGGAATGATGAAATCCGCGTGGTTGTTAACGAGAAAAAGCAGGCATACTCGAGAAAGCTGAATATTGAAGGTCTTAGCAACGAGGAGAGGACTAGACTAGAAAATGACTAAAGGGATGAAAACAAAAAAGCAAAGATACTAATCAAAAACAGTAAGAATAACATCAAATTGTGAAAAGATAAAAAATACAGAATGATCTTACAGGATCTTGAAGGATTGATTGAAATTGTTTTGGAAATGGTTTCGAAAATTGTATGAAGGTCAAGCTATGGAGCATAACAAATGTCACACAGAAGAGGATATGCTAGACCATCCCGTTGTAGGTGTCGAAAGAAGAATTGATATCTGCGACATTATATCCTCAATTAAGGAACTAAAGCACGGTGAGGCTGGTGTGGATATGGAATGGCGTTTGTAGATGATAAGATTGTTACGGCCGAAACAGTCGATGATTTTCAGGAAATGATTAGCAGATTGGATACTTGCATTAAGAGTATGGGTCCTAATATTAACGTGAAGAAAATAAAAATGACTGTGTTCGAAAGAAGGTGTTAGAGAACACTATACAACGTTCCCTCAAACGAAGAGAGGATGAAAGAAGTTGATGATTTTGTGTATCCAGGAAGTTTATTTACTGTTGACGAAAAGATAGATACAGAAATATCCGGATGTATAAAAGAGGGTGCAAAGATTATTGACAGTGTGCAAGCCATTACTAGAAGTAAAAATGTAACGAATAGAGATAAGATTTCAATATTTAATTCTGTGCTTGCATCCACTGTGCTGTATGGTAGCGAAAGCTTGACGTATCAAGAAAAGGACAGGACTAAGGTGAACGCGTTCGGCATGCTATTGCTGCAGATTATATACGGTAAAACGCTTCCAGAAATAAGAAGTGTGAGTTAGACATTAATTTCAGGGTAACATTTACCACCGACAAAGATTACTCTTGGTAGTGTGGATGCTGCACTGCAACAGTCGAATTTTTCAATTATGTCCATGTCTAAAGGTAATGTTTCCCTCGGATGTAGGGTAAGAATTGCTAACCACTTGGGTTTCGAAGTATCGGCTACATGGGATAGGAAATGCAAAAGAAAAAAACAAGGCAATTTGGCATTTTGTCTCCGAGTCCAAGAGATATTTGAATCACTACCAAGGAAAAGTAAACACTTTTCTAATTTTACCTGCAACAAAATTCATCCCTAAATTTTGACTGTGATAATGGACAAACTCAGTAATAAGTGGGTAAGAAGAAACATTGATTGACGAGAGAGGGAGAAATTCGTGAAGTTGATTTGGTCATGTTGAGAGAATGAATGAAGGGCATTTAACGAAGCAAGTGAAGTTAGGTAAGATACTCAGAGGTAGATTGAGGAAAGAATGGTCGAAATGTGTGAATAAGACTCTAAAGCGAAGAAATATAAATAATCGCAGAAACACAAGAGCTTCCATGAAAGGATGTATTGATGTAAAGGAAGCAAAAGACGTATGCAAGGATAGGGATGTATGAAGGACAATTGTTTATAAGATGAAGAATGACGTCTGAAACGAAAGATTTGGTATACTCATGGACCCTCGTTTGTATGAGCAATACACGATTTCTAAATTGGTCTAAAACCTATTCCTTCTCCTACACATCCCTTACTTGCCCTGACCATACGAATTCTAAGACCCCCGGTAGTATAACGAGGCTAGAACCCACCGTGTAACGCTTACCCCGAAAAGGATTTGGCCTAATGTTATAATGATAATAATAAAAACCTAGGGATGTGAGCCAGCTTTGCGCGCGTCCATTGACGTCCATTGAGGAAAGGATATTATTCTGTAGTATTATTATCATTTTCAGTGGAGTTTGTACTGCATAAATTTTTATTCTTCAAATAAAAGTGTCTGTGGATTGCTTCTATCAACACCTGGATAATAAGAGGAATATATCTCATGTCTTATTCATAAGAAACATAATAGATTTATAGAAATCTTTAGAACGTCTGCAAACTTCGATTAAGTATAATGCTTTTGAGCGGTCTCGTTATGTTACGAGTGTTGTGGCCCCGAGGATAATATACTTTCACTGTCAAAATAATGTTACGGCAGCACGTACTTTCCCATGGTTGGTTCGCCTCGCTAGATTTCCATTCAATTTTCCACTGGTAAAAAGATTATCGATGGAAAACTACTCAGGCTCTCAGTAGCACTTAATGCTTTTAATGCAACACGAGAAAGGGCGACAGGTCGACCAGAAAGGAAAAAAATTGCGCACTGAATTTTTGATAATTAACAAAAAATGCGCTATAAAAAAAATAAAGTGGTCATTTATGTTACGTTTATTTGCATAAAATTTTGAAGCGAGTTAAATAATTTAATAAATAAATAGTTCTAATCATCAAAATTTCTTTGAACAAATTCTTATTTCCTTCATTTTAATATTTCCATGGAGGTCAATTTTTTCACGTATCTGGAGATCTCAACAATACATGTACAGCTGAAAATTTTGAAATTGTTGAATTTTAAACGTCTAGAAATCTCATCATATTATGAAATTAAAATTTTTTAATTTCAAACGCTATTCGTTTGAAATTGTCAAAGAACTAAAAGCAGTATCTATTTGAAAAATTTCAATGTATGAATTCAAAATAAAAGACTTTTCTATAAACATTCTTGAATCAAACACTGAATGACGAAACAATTTGAAATTTTCAATAATTTTTTTCTAATATCAAATATGTTTGAAAACCTTCTTATTTTCGTAATTTTAATATTTTCATGATTGCCAATTTTTTTACGTATCTGGAGATCTCAACTGTCCCCATAAATTTTTTCTGTCTTTAGTGTTTCATAGCCCTGAGTAGAAGCCCTTATGGTTTCGGTCGGCTGTCCGTCCGCCGTATAAAAAAGGGGAAGTGAGGGGAAATAAGAGGATGTGAGAGTAGATGGAAGACAGTGAGGGTAAGTAAGGTGAAATGAGGGGAATTGAGGGAAGGGGGTGATGGGAAAAAATTAGTGAGAGGGGGAGGGGGTGAAAGGGAAAATTAGAGGAGGTAAGTGGAATGTGTGGAGGGCGAAATTGTGAGAAGTGTGGTTGGGGAGGGAAAGGGGGATGATTTGAACAAACCTTTTTCTGTAGGTGTCTGCAGCCTACCCTAACTAATTTTGTATTTGCTTACTTGAATTTCAGTCTAATCGAAAAATTTCATGGGGTTAATTTCTAAATATATTTAATATCTACTAAAAATTTCGATTACAAATTCTTGCTCTGATAGAAGGAATTATTTTTGATATTTTTTGAGAACTTTCAGAATCTGATAACCTTTTCAATTTTCATAAATTCGAAGATGTCTCGTACAAAATCTAGAATCCTTTTTTTCGTGTATCAGAACTTTTGACAACCAGTTTTGAAACTCTTAAAATTTTTTTTTCGAATTTTGAAAATGGTCCTAAGTTTTTAAATTTTGATTGGATTAACCTAGTTAACGAAATTCATGAGAAAACTGAACAATATCTTCATTTATAATTAGAAATACTTGGATCGAAACAATTAAAACTATGAACGTTCAAACTGAACATAATGACAAATGTCATTCATATTCAAACTGCAGAATTTGTTTGTTAATGGAAAACATCCTCAAGCAGAAAGATATTTTTTAGAAATGTCAAGTTAACATAATGATAATAAACTATCGAATTGCGCGTCATTTATTATTGTTAAATTATTTATTTACTTTGAATTTATTACTTACTGAATTTATTTAGCTACTATTAAAATAAATATCAATTTTATTAAAAGGTGGATAGAACCTTAATTCATTGAACATTATTAGGAAATTATCTCTTTTATCATCTGAAGTCCTTATACCATGATTTAATTGGCATGAAGTCTTTCACGTTGAAATGACAGCGTCACCTCTCGTCACCTGTCATAGGTTTCGGTAACCTAATCTTCATTCTGTCACGAGCAGAAACTATTTCGTTGATAATCGTGTAAATATCTGAAATCTCTTCCGGTTTTTAATTGTTAAAATTAATTTACGGTATTAATTCATCCTTTTTAATAAACATTTTTTGTATCTCTTGAAGGTTAATTTAACACTAAAAAGAATAAATTTGCTTCCAACAGAATCAGAAATCAATCAGAAATGATCAGAGTACTTCTTGAAGACGTTGACTGTCGGAATTGCTTTTGATGTTAACAAGAAGTCGGCGCTTTTTATAGAACGAATTGGGATTGACACAAATTCATTAGAGAATTTTTGTATGTGGAGGAGATAGACGAGCGTGAAATTTATTTTGTGAAAAGAGATGTTATCTATTTTCTTCAGGGAATGTTAACACACTATAACTGTATTTTCTTTCGCTAAAAATAATTTTAATTTACTTTCATCAATCATTTCGCTCCTTAATTTATTTACTTCAATTCCGAAATGAATTTTTTTATTTCACGAGACCCTTTAATTGATTCTACATGTTTGATTAATTGTTCATCTTATTTGAAAACGATTCTCTAATTTGAAGTCAGGAAAAAAATGTGCTATAAAACTCATTTGAAAATAGAAATAGTTTGAAAGAAGGATTTGAGGTTTGCATTTGACACTATATTGTATAAGGAAAATGTTCTTGAATCGAATGCGTATATATTCAATCATTCATGTCTCAAAGCAATTTAATCTGTCGGTTTGATATGTAGATTTATAGGTTATTCTACTACCACATATTGCAGCTTAGTAGAATACATTAACATCGTTCAAGTGCATCGACCAAAATTGCATCTCGTTTAATGGAGTTTAACCACAATGGAATGAATGTATGTGATGGTAGTCCGAAAAAAGGCTTTTCTTAAAAATTGACAGTGATTTTCTATTTTTTTTTCAAGTAAAAGTCGAATAATAAAGTTTGAGCCCTAGAAAAACTCGATCGAATGATTCTAAGTGCAACAAATCAATCAATTGTTATTGGGACAATCATTTAGGACATCTATAATAATTCTAAGAAAAGAATTGGAAAAAAATTATTTCACTTTTTAACAATTATTCATTAACTCTTCTATCATATACACAAATAAGCAATAAAATTTTTCAAGGAGAAAAAACTATCCTCCGATTATTTCAAACAAACTTCATGTGTTCTAATTTTTGCTCTCGTATAAAACTGAAAACCCAACTCTTGCCTCTCAAAATCGAAAATTCAACTTGAAAAAAAATAGGAAACAATTTTTGTAGAAATTTTTTCGAAGAAATATTTTTCTGCTTTGACATTTTTCATATCTCGCTTCGTTCTCAAGAGAAAATTTGGTGTTTGAATTTTTGAGTTCAAGTCATTTCAACCGTACCGTGAGGTACTTCTATTGCTGTCTATATATCATAATTACGTAAATTATCCCAAATACGAAAATCGCATGACCCTCATTTCCAACTATTCACCTTGAGTATTGTCATAGTTGAAATATAATCCTGAAAAAATAGTTTCCGCTTCGCAAATTTGTAGATACGATAAGCTTGTTTGAAGAAAAACTACTTTTAGTGCTTGGAAAATCATTTTTCTTTAAATTCAAAATGGCAATAATTAGAGAACGGTCACATTGATGATATGAAACTTTCAGAAAACTTGTTGAACTTGCATCAGAATTCGAATATATATTAAAGGAAATTTAACACATTTTTCGCGACCCGTAAGCTTAAAAAAATGTCAATTTTTTAGTAAAAATTTTGAAAAATGACGATTTTCTGGGCTGATTTTCATTGCGTTAAAAAAATTCTGAAATTTTAATCTTTTTTTTTTTTCTTTAGTACATTAGGAACGAAGGAAAATGCTCTGCTATCAACATCATGTTTGAAAAAATCATGTGGAATCAAAATCTCTAACAATTTCTCATAGATTTTCTGAATGATACTCCCAATAATTTTTTATTCATTTGTTGCTACGAATAAAAAATTTATTCATGCTGGAGATCATTCTCCGACTTTTTTTCCGTTCTTAACTTGAACATTTTTGGGGCAGTACTTAGAATCATGCGATCAAGTTCTTCTAGGGGTCAAATTTCATGATTTGACTAATATTTTGAAAAAATCGATGAGCGTTTTCACTTTGCAAAAAAAGCCTTCCTTCGGACCACCCTAATGTACCTGTACATGTGTATGTCATATACAGACTGAAGGATATTACAGATTTTTTTTCAAACAAAATATTAATTGTAACCCACATTTTTCTGAAGTAGATAGTTCGTTCCTTTCAGAACAATTAATTGCACCTTCAACATTTTTTCATTAAGTCAAAGTGATGATTATGCACCAGACCTGTTCTAGGCCAATTCAAATGATTTGCGTTAACGCAAGTGAATGAAATCTCAAAGAAGTCAAAATTAAATCTAATAATTAAGTTTCGCACAATTAATTATCTCGAAATATAGCCTAGTTCTGTGTCTGTACCGGATAATGATAAAGGGAGTGGTTTTGAATCTGAAATAGATTATTTTGACTCAACTACGAATAATGACTTCAGTTAATTAAAAAATTATTAAATTTATTTGATTTTGATATAATACTCGAAAGTTTGAAGTTTAGTAGGACAAATTCTCTCAATTCGATAATCATCAATAAATTTACAAATTCTTAAGGGTTTCTCATCTTTCGAATAATTGAAGTTTGAGGTTAAGCAATAAGACAAAGGGTTCTCAATCACAGTCAATGAACTTACAATGTCAGGGTTGTTCGATATTTCACAAATTCAGGGGGAGTTCCAAAGTTTCTGAATTTCACAAATTATATTATCCCAGAGGAAAACTGGAGTTTCTACGAGGTTCGTTTGATAAGTTTGGTAAGAAAACAAGTGAAAGTTTCTTTGTTGAGAAGTTTGCCTTTATTTCTCAGGATAGTCTTCTCCGAGGGCTCCACGTTTAGTCCAGTCTGATCCCAATTTTTCCATCCCTTCAGAAAAGTAAGATTTATCAAGGTCTGCAGAATACGCATTTACGACATCGATCACTTTTTCATTGGACGAGAATCTTTTGCCACAGAGCCGGGTCTTCAAGTTGGGGAACGAAAGAAAGTCGCACTGAGCCAACCTGGAGAATAGGGTGAATGAGAAATCAATTCGAAGCCCGATTCGTGTATTTTTGCCATTGCGATTGCGGAAATGTAAGTCGTTGCGTTGTCGTGCTGAAACAGCACTTTTTTGTGCACTAATGGTGGCCGTTTTTTGTAACTCATATTTCAATCGGTCCAATAATGATGCATGGCACGCTCCTTCTTTGGCGCACTTTCACCTAGCATTACCCACTGCTTTGACTACTGTTTTGTCTCGGATGTATAGTGGTGGATCCAGGTTCCATCCATCGTCACGAATCGGCGTGAAATCTCCTGCGGATTCCGATTAAACTTTGCCAAACACTGCGCTGAAACATCTCTTCGGTTGGGCTTTTGATCGGAAGTCAGGTATCGCGGCACCCATCTTGCACACACCTTTTTAACTTCCAGGTTTTCGTGCAAGATGTTGTAGACTCGTTCAGTGGAGATGGCTGCAGCCTTAGAAATCTGACGCGCCTTGATTCGGTGATCTTTCATAAATATATGATGAATTTTTTCCACCATATCCGATGTGGTGAACTCAATTGGGTGTCCGGAGCGCGCTTTATCTTTAGTTGTGGCTCAGCCACGTTTAAATTCGTATATATAAAATTGAACGGTTATCAACGAAGGAGCAGACTCGACCTGAGCTTCATCTAGCTCGGCTCTGATTTGCGCTGCCATTCAATTTTTCAAATGAAAATGTTTTATCACTGCACGGAACTCTTCTTTTTCCATTTTTTCGAAAACTGCTGACACGCTCACTTCAAATGTATGCCAAACGCAAACGAAGCGTCGGTTTTAGCTAAAGCTTGGTAGAAGTTAGTTTGGAGAGTGCTATTTCTTGGCTATATACTACAAGGTTCATTTTAAAGCAATCTAGCGGGAAACTTACCCTACTCATCAAACGAACCTCGTACTAGAACCAATTCTTTATTCCAATGGAGCTGCAAAAAAAGAGCCCATCTTACTGGAAAGGAACTCAAAACAATATAAGCTTGTATATACAAACTAGTATATATAAACGATATGAATTTGTACCAAAGGAGATTTCAGTTTGATCTAAAAGTCATAAGGCTTTACGGTTATCAAATATTAAATACATAAAATAATCTAAAAGCTGTGACCTTTCAATCCTCTATCTCGGATATGGAAAAACATTTCACAATAATTCTCTTACTCAAAATAAGTCATAATTTGAAAGGGAAAAAGAAAATAAAAGTAGTCAATAAAATACAGGTTCAGGATATTCTTCAATTGAAGCTCGAAGGAAAATCGAATTATATCCAGTTGGGAAATTTCTGATAGATAATGTCAGATAACAAAATTAATAAACTTATGTTGGCTAAAACGCAAGATAGCAAAATTTTTGAATTCATAGAGGCTAAAACTCAAAGAGCACCAAATTAGACACAAAACAGCTTTATATCCGATTTATCAGGCAAAACTTCTCAACCAGACAGAATGAAGTCTCGCCAAACGTCGCAAAACAGGATCAAACTTCAGCATCTTCAATAAACAGAGATGGGATCTCAAAAAGCTCAAATGGATCCAAACAAGGACATGAAACTGACTCAAAATTAAACTTAAGGCATTAATCGAATTAAAATTTACAGGAATCGTTGTTACTTGTGAGGACTGTCAGTCTGAACTTGACCGTCGCGAGTGACTCGTGGAACAAGCGTTCTGATATAAAAATCGTTCGCTCCAAAAGTGCATAACTTTTCGATGGATTAATGAATTTCAATTCCACAAAATGGAATCTTCTACTAATAGTGAGTATGATTATTCTGTATCCATCATCAAACACAGTTCTAGAACATTCGAAATCGATTTCTGGTTAATTAAATTGAAAAATTTCCAAGTTTACCACTTCAAATATTTATTGAAAAATGAATTTCAGTAAGCCACGTTCGAAGATGGAAGGCTTTGTTTTCTTCCTTGAAGACGTAGTTTACTTGATTACCCTTAGGGTTTGTCTTTTCTCTGATTGATTGTATTTCGCAGGATCTAAACTCGGACTCAGGGCCGTACTTTCCGATAATTCAAATACTGGCATCAATAACTATTTTTATTCAACACCTGCGAGAAATATTTCATTTTCCGGGCTCGTTTCGAGTGGGAAAAATAATACATTACCTGATTGTTGACGATTAGTATAAGTCATCAACGCGTTTCCCCACTAGTACAATAATGAAATTTTATTACTTCTCTCCTAATGAAGTTTTGGAACGTGGACTATATTGGCATCACGGCTCAACACTACAATTTTGACATAACCTCAAAATTGAAGCTTCAAAAGAACTCTGAGTGCTATATTTGCGTCAATGAATCAGATGAGCTATTATTTTCCTTCAAATGATAAGGGTAAGTAAGGGCTGTGTAGGAGAAGGGTTAGGTTTCAGATCAATCTAGAGGTCGCGTGCTTATTCGCACGACACACTCGTGCCACAACACCGCTCTGACACGGCTCACTAATCATTCTCACTAGCAATCATCCAAAGCAAAGAGCTTTGCAAAGCTACTATATTAATCCACTTAGAGAATCTCTTAACGCAGGCCCATTAGTATCCAAAATATTCCGTTTTAGGCATCACTTTTCTTCTTATAAATAATTGTCCCAATTGTCCTTCATACAAACCTATCCTTGCATTCATCTTTTGCTTTTGTTACTTCCATACATCGTCTTATGCACGCTTTTGTGTTTCTAGGACTCCTTACATCCTTTCGCTTCAGAGTCTCATTCACACATTCCAACCATTTTCTCTTCGACCTACATCTGGGTACGCTACCACTCACTTTACCTAAATACACTTGATTCTTTAAATGATCTTCATTAATTCTCTCAACATGACCAGCTCACTTCACCTAATTACACTTGATTCTTTAAATGTTCTTCATTAATTCTCTCAACATGATAAACTCATTTTACCTAAATACACTTGATTCTTTAAATGTTCTTCATTAATTCTCACAACATGACCAAAGCATCTCAGCAAATTCCTTTCACTCTTGTCAAAAAATGTTTCTTCTACACGACATTCATTGAGAACCCACTCATTACTGACTTCGTCCATTAGCGTTTTACCGCGCATATGGCATTTCGCAGGAGCTGCATGCCAACTGCGTTCACTTTACTCCTATCCTCTTACTGGTATGCCCAGGTCTCGCTATCATATAGCATAGTGGGTTCTTGCACAGAGTTATATATTGCAATTTTAGTTTTATTCGTTACATTTTTACTTCTAGCAATAGCTTGTACACTGCCGATAATCTTTCTACCCTTGCTTATACGTTTGAATATCTCTGCATCTATCCTTCCGTCAGCAGTAAATAAACTTGTAAGACACACGAACTCATCAACTTGTTCTGTCGTCTTTGCGTTTAAGACAATATTGCATACTGTTTTCTCACCCCTCTTTTCAAACACGATAATTTTTGTTTTATTTGAATTAACCTTAAGACCCATACTCTTCATGTTGATATCTAGTCTGCTTATCATTTTCTGCAAATCGTCGACTGATTCTTTCGTAACAATCTTATCATCATCAGAGATATAATGTCGCCGATATCGATTCTTCTTCTGCTACTTACAGCGGGATTGTCTAACGTATCCTCTTCAATGTGAAGGTTGTTCTGTTCCATAGCTTGACCTCCATACAAGAAAAATCATTCATGCAGTCTTTCACTTTGTCCAAATCCAATACCATTTCCCTATTATCATTTTCGATTCCGACTACCTCAGTGCTAGTACTTCCTTCTCTAATATTTTTAACCTGTTTTCGAAAAAATGTCTTATTTCCTTCAAAATGATTTCACATTCTTTCATCTTTTTCCGCTTTAATTTTATCCTTGCTTTCTTTGATCAGTATCTTGGCTTCTTTGTCTTTACCCCAAAAATCATTTTCTAAACTAGTACTTTTCTCGTCGCTAAGACCTTCACTATTTAACATTTTCGAGTGCGGTTGCTTTTTTTCGTTGACAGTGACGCAGATTTCATCATTCCACCAAGCATCTTCAGCTTTTCTCTCTACAGCCGCAGTACCTCATAATTCAGATGCACTCTTGAAGATGCTATTCCTTAGTATTATTCATGCACCCTTTATATTTTTATTGTCTAATTGAGTCTTCCAGTCTTCTTCATGATGTCCCAAATATTTATTCATCTTTTCACAATATATCAATTGCACTTCTGGTTTCTGTCAGATTATATATTCCAAATTGGATCTGCTTCGACTCATTATTCATTCTCTTCCTCCTCCACCCTCTCCACCCTTGAGCTAGGCTCGTCTGTGAAACTAAGAGGTAGTTATTCGTTCCACACTCAGGACCTCTCTCATATCCCTTGTATCCCTTAGAATCCCTCTCAGTCTCTGATCCGCTACAACAGAATCAATCATACTGTGGCTCTGGCCTCTGCACCAAGTACCTATGTGGATCATTTTATGTCTGAACCAAGTATCTCTAATGAAAAAGACTTTTTCTAAGTATAAGCTAATCAATTTGTCACTGTGACTGTTCGTTTTTGGGTTTCCGAAATGACTAAATACCCTGTCAGTATCTTCGCGTTGCACACCCACTTAGCCATTCATATCTCCGAGTAAAAATATTCTTTCGCCGGGATCGCAAGTACCTTATATATCATTGAAAGGGTCCTAGAAGGTACCCTTCAATTGTTACCATCAACTGGAGCGTAGCACGCTAGAATAAATAGCCTTCTGATTCCCACTTTCATTCTAATCCATAATTGTCTAGAAGATACACATTCATACTTTTTGACATGTTGTTTCGATAATTCCTTTTTCTTAAGATCATTTACATCTCTAGCATTCAAAACACCCAATTTCGATTCATCGCCTGAAACTTTTCCGAGGACATGCCTTTCGTCAACTGAAGTGTCAATTCTTTCCAAGGCGACAGAATTAATAAACAAAACATCCCATTTAATTCGGTTCAGGTGGCAATTCTCCGTAGTTTTTCCAGATTATAAATATTGACCAAGGTCAGTAAATCACGAATATCAATAAAATAGTAGTGGACCTGTGGCAAAAAAAGATTCAAACAGCAATCCAAATATACGAAATATGTTCTAAGAAATGGAATATTCCTGCGGAATATAATGCGCGCTAATTGACAAAGTCAGTAACGAGTGGGTTCTCAGCAAATGTAGAAGAAACACTGATTGACATGAGTGAGAGAAATTTGCTAACATTATTTGGTCATGTTGAGAGAATGAGTGAAGAACGTTTCACCAAGCATGTGTATTTAGATAAGGTGAATGATAGCATACTCACAGGTAGACCGAGGAAAAAATGGTGGGAATGTGTGAATGAGACTCTAAAGCGAAGAGACATGAAGAGTTGTAGAAGCACAAGAGCTTGCATGAAGAGATGTATTGATGCGATGGAAAATAAAGTTACATTAATTTCAAATGACAGCAGTAAATAAAATTGTGCTCAAGGGTCAAAGCATTTACTCAAATGAGGGCACTGGAGTATTGAATTGCTACTGCAATTATTTAAATAAAAGTTTTTTAGACTATTGGCAATTTAGATGCTCAACATTGAATAAAATGTCTAACAAATTGTAAGATGACATTCAATAAAACGTTATAAATGTTGCTGCTTCAACAGAATTCTGGAAGGTTCTTGAAATTCTACCTGAAACAGAAGACACTTCGTGAAATTAAGATTTGAGAAAGCTTTTAGAAGCAAAAAGGACCGAGTGGGTCAAAAATGAGAAAAGGAAATAGGAATGAATGCTAATCAAGCAGGGTAGTTCTAAATGAAAGAGAGCTTATCTCAGTTTTCTTGTTCTTCGCTCCTTTGCTAATTTGTATAAGAACTGCTGCACACAATTATTACTAAATTGGAGAATAAAAGAAGGCTCCAAGCATTTGAGATTTGAGGAAGCTTTTAGAAGCAAAAAGGACCGAGTGGGTCGAAAATAAGAAGGGAAAATAGAAATAAATGCTAATCAAGCAGGGTAGTTCTAAATGAAAGAGAGCTTATCTCAGTTTTCTTGTTCTTTGCTCCCTTGCTAATTTGTATAAGAACTGCTTCGCACAATTATTACTAAATTGGAGAATAAAAGAAGGCTCCAAGCAATGAGGATTTGTATTTTTCAAAGAAAACTTATTTTATAATTAATTCCTGCTTAGTAAAATGTTTATTTACTTAATCGAAAATTATATTGATTTCTAATTCTTGATAATTGGTACAACGTTTGTTTCTTTGGTATGTATGAGTGCAAGAAATAATTCAAATTGTTAACTTCAACTTTTCATTCAAGGAATAGGTTCATCTAAATCAAAATTTCAGTGTTGCTTTAAGGGTTATTTTAAATATAAAGTATTAAATTCATCAAATTATTTTTGGGATACAAGTTACCAGTAATACTTGAAACTTCAATTTACGATTTTATTGATGAAATTTTCAGTTTCAATAATGGTATGTTTAAATTCAAAAATCATTTTCTTTATACACAGCAAATAATAAAGTGAACCTTATTCATAATCAAAAAAGTAGTTGCAAAATAATCCAAAATTAGAAAAATGACTAAATTTGAACCAAATAATCGATATAGTGAGTTGCAGGTGAATAACAAATAATCTTGAGACGTGCTAATATATAACCAAGAACCGGATATAAATAAAACGTAAAACGGTTAACTGATCGGCTAGGTTTGCCAAATTGTTTGCATATATGACACTTAAATTTCGAATCAGTCGCACTCTGAAAAGTCTGAGGCAGATCAAATGGCGATAAAAGTTATTTTAGAAAATTCTTATTGGATTTGATCTGTTATTTTCAAAACCATCTTTTTTTGTTGAAAATTTTATAAATCGACATTTCCAAATGACAAGGTTGTTTCTCAGAGGGAGCTGCTGCACCAGCGATTTGCATGCTTGCAGATTTTGACACTGAGATTAGGGTGCTTATGAAAAATAAAAATTTTTTATTTTGTAAACTCCACCTCCCAACTTAGCTTTTTTTAGTGTAAAAATACTTCCATAAATTTTGTTTTCATTTCAAATATTGTTTAGAGTTTCCGCTAAGCCGTTTCAAGTCTGTAGGTTAATTTTTTTAGTTTTCGATTTAAAAAAATATGAATTCAAAGTTGAAAAATTCTTCTACACCTAGAAAGTATTTGTTACTCAGTAAAGAACAAGAATTTTCGAGTTCATCATCCGGCTTAGAATACGAAAATTTGGAATCTCGTTACAATTATTGGTCTGAAACAGCCCCTAAACATTTTTTTCCCTGAAACGATATGAACAGGATTTTTTCTTCAATATAACGAGAATATTCTCCATAATGAGTTAATTCAAAATATTTTTACCGGGTGACGGAAAGCAATCTCGAACTTCGAAATTTTTTACACGTAGTGTTTTCGGTGGGATTTGAATATACGAAAAGTAAAATGGACTTTTGAATAATTCGAGTGATTACATAGGATCTGGAAGAAATTTCAGGCATTAAAATTGTTTCAACTTAAATTCTTTATTTTCAACCTTCCCGATTTTAAATGGATTCGATCATAAATTCATTCTACACAAGCCATTCTGCTTTCCTCATCTTAATTGTCAGTTCGTAGCAGAAAAAAATTTCTCACCTGTAATGAATTTTTAGTTTTACGTATTCCACAAAATAATCGACAATAAATGAAGTATATTATATTTTATAAAAATGAAGGGCTACAATTTTCTTCATGAAAAATTACGTCTGTATTATAAATAGGAAGGAACATAAATATTCTGTTATAAAGTTCTTTTTTGCGATTACTTTGAGAATGCTGAGACCCTCTTTCCGCTTCTGTAATTTTGCTTTACTCTTTTTATCCCTTCTTTCGAGAGTAGACTTGCCAAAAGATCAATTTTAGCTAAGGTCTACCGACCTTTCGGCTTGAATGGTTCACTCTTTCATGAAAGGATTTCACAGAGAGTAGTGGCCGAGCGAAAACGATGTTTAATTCGGTAGAAACTAAAATTCCTATAAAAAGAGTGTCTTGAAATTTCTCAAAAAATACTTTCTAGCTAAAATATCTGTTTTAGAAATCTATCCAAAAAGTTGACTTTACAGAACTCGGTTCCGCTACTAATGCTAAGCAAATTTTCTCCGTTATACTTTTACAGTTGTTATTTATCCACTCCTCTATCATTTTCAAGATTGCATCATTGCTCCTTGTCTCTATTCTATTTTGTTATCCTCTCAATATTTTTCCCTTCCCAAATTATTCTCACATCTCCATAGCATTCGCCATATTTATATATTTTCATTTCGCTATAGTTCCTCTAATTTTCTTGATCCCTCCTGGTTATTACTTCCCTTTTTAAATTTCTTCCTACCTCCTCTCTTATGATCACTTTACATATCCAATCCAGAGTTTTATTGTCTCCTACTTCCCTTAATGCTTCCCTTACTTCCATACCCCAACAAGAAAAATTCTTATCTTTCAGACCTCTCAACTCTTTCCTTCAACAAATCTTCGCCCTTCCTTTCTCATTCACTTACCAATAAGTTGTTCTCTCCTGCTATGTTCTATGTTATTCCTTTAATTATCTTAGAAGTTTCTTCCATGGAACCCCTTCTTATCCACAGCTCTTCCTTCCTTGTTCCAAAAGATTCAAGTGTTTTCTACTGTCCATCTCATCTAGCTTCTGCTAGCCCTTTTTACCTTTTCCTTCTCTCTTCTTATTTTTTTTCTGTCCAATTTTGGACCTCCTTCTCCTTTGGTATAAGATTGTCTTCTATTCGAATCGCAGTTCCTTTTGGTCTACTTTTTTTGCCAATAATCTCCTTTTTTCTGTGATATTATATATGAGATTATATATTATTATACCTTATATAATATCATCACTTCCTTCAATTATTTCCTTATTTTTAATCCCATTCGGTCCGCTGGTTTTTTCTTCATTCTTTGCTTCTCCATATATTTATTCTTCCCATTCGTGTAATTATTTTCCCTTCCCTTTTTCAGTTCTAATAACCCTTTTTTCACAAATTAGTTTCAAGATGCTTATTTAAGAATACGCCAATTTTAAACGAATTTTGGCATTGTATAAACCCTGGAAAAGGGACTATCTGCACTGAAATTTCAGTAAAAATAACTGGATTTTTTCGGGACACATAGAAACTGCCTTTTTGGAATGATTAGGTAAACTCTGAAGGTTTGTAATTTGAAATTCTTGAATTTTGGGCTGTGAAAATGAGAGTGAATTTTCGTTTCTACTAAAATCTTATTTTTCAGTTTAGAAAAATCTATCCAATCACTACGTATGTTATTTGAGGGTACCGTGCTATAAGGACGTAACCCTCAAATTTTCGAAAATGAGACTATTGCCTCAAAAAATCAAAAAAAATTCTAATACATATCCTGACAAAATTAATTTTATTATCTCATTTTTAAAATTTTCCTCACTTTTAAAAATATTGAAAATTGGATTTTTCATCATCATACAAAGTTGAAAAAACGTGCCCCTCGAGCAAAAAAAACTTTCCCCTTCATTTTCTCGAAACCGAATATTTTGTATTCAAACTTTTTTTTATCGATTTAGCAACTCAATAGCAAGAAAGTGAATTACAACTTTTTTTTTAAATTGAAAGTTGGATTTTTTATCACCTTCTAATGTTGAAAAATGTGCGCCTCGAACGAAAAAAATGTCTTCCTACATTTTCTCAGAAGCTAATACCATTTTTTAATCAAACTTTTCCGAATTCATTTATCATCTTTAAAACTTTTATAATTCCATTTTGAAATTACAGTGTTGAATGCGCAATTCTGAAATATGTATAAACTTTGTTATTTCAGTATTGTTAATCAGTTAATAATAATTTAGAATGTATAGTTTTTCAATGCTTCTTGAGTATTATTAAATTTTGACTAGCATTATATTTGAACTTGTACAGTTTTGGAGATTTCCAGTTTGAAATTGCATAATTTGTTAGTTATTACATAAAAACTGTATGATTTTGAATGTTTAATTCTGAAATAGTGTCCACACGAAACTTACTAAACGCTTCTTCTTACGAACAACTAGTAACATGTCCATTTTTTAACCTGAAGGTATTGAAAGGTATGTAAAAACGTAAGATTTCTTTTAGAAAAAAAAGAACCCTAAATTCGAACAAAAGCTGATTTGTTTTTGTCCTGCATTTATGAAGGTCATATGTTTTTTCATTAAACAATGCATATGATTTTGTGAAATTGTGTAACTCTGGTAGGAAAACAAAATTTTGTTTGCATTAACTGAGTGATAAATCATCAAAATTTGTCCTTATTTATCCAAATAGATGGTAGCGAAAAATAATGCGTCATGCACTAAAGGGTTTTCATTTTTAACTTTACATGAGTAAAAATTTGATTTTATAAATTTAAATTGCAACACTCAAATCAAAAAATCATTGAGGTTCAAAAGTTTTTATTCTTTAATTTTCAACCTCAATAAGCTAAAAATGTTTGTTATCTGAGAAAAGACCAGAAATGTTGTGTGGAGCAGTAAAATCAGGAGTCAAGTTAATTAAATCGAGCGGAAGAGGAAGTTTGCGTTGGAAAAAGAAACGAAGAGTAAGGTAAACATAATATAAACGGTGACCCAGTTTAATCAATAATCCCAAATATCTTCTAAAATACTTTATCCACGAAGGAATGGTTCGCACGAAGGTTGACCAGGACCGAGGGGGACATTTGACTGTACCATCACATTTGACCTTGAGGTCAATTTTTGGGGTCAAATGGAGGTAAGACCCTTTTCTTGAATGAGAACCCCTATTTTTGACTGCGGACTTGAAAAGAGCGGGAAATTTCACGTCAAAAATGACCTGTGTTAAAATGGTTTTTGTGACCTTGGAAAGGTAAAAAATTCAGGTCAAATGTCTGAGAAACGACCAGATGCACTTTTTCTGAAAGGAAACAGAACTTACTACGTCCACGCCGTTGTTTCTGGGTAACGCTAAAAGTAGGGACAAAGTGTCTTTATTTTTTGTAACTAGTCACAGAGAAGTGACATTGGCAAGATTGTCACTTTTGTAACTACATACATATTCACAGACTTTACATCTTATCCGAAATGATTATTACTGTCTAGGTGTGTCTGGGGGGTGGGGTGTTGTGTTAACAATCAACAGCCTGTAGTCTACAAAAAAATGCTTCCGGGCAGAGAGTTCAATCTATAAAACATCGTCTCGACCTTCAAGTGACCTTGAAAATTGACCTGAAGGTTATGATGATCAAGGTGATGTACACCTTAACATTTCATTATATTTTGTGAAGCATCTTGAACGTTTGTTTACCCCGAAAAACCAAGACAATTCAGCAAAAGGGCATCTGGTCGTTTCTCAGACATTTGACCTTAATTTTTTACCTTTCCTAGGTCAAAAAAACCATTTTTCCAAGGGTCATTTTTGACGTGAAATTTCCCGCTCTTTCCAAATCCGCAGTCAAAAATAGGGGTTCTCATTTAAGAAAAGGGTGTTACCTCCATTTGACCTTGAAAACTGACCTCAAAGTCAAAATTGATGGTAAAGTCAAATGTCCCCCTCGCTTCTGGTCAACCTTTGTTCGAACCATTTCTTCGTAGATAAAGTATTTTAGAAGATATGTGGGATTATAGATTAAAACGGGTCACCGTGTATGTTCCAATTTTTAATTTTGTGAAACATGCGGGGAATTAGTTGCCACGTTAAACAGTAGTGTGTTCAACATGTCACAAATTGCCCGTCCGAAATTAAATCACGCTACTTTTTATTACCCATGTCCGATACACTTGGCAATCCCTCTTTTTTTCTATAAACTAACGTGGGCAAGCGTGCAAAGTCTTTTTTGTCCAATATGCACCGAAAGTATGTCTTTCCATGCATGCAAAGTACGCGTAAAGTGTTTTTCCGCCCGGGGACGAAGCGGGCGAAAAGTAGGTTTTTGCGCCCACTTCTTTAGTACCCGGACGAAAAACGTTACTGCGCGCCCGCTTCACATGCCCGAGAAGGCAAACTTATATATGCAGGTTATGAGCAAAAAATATCGTGTGTATCAAGGGCGTAAAGCTGGGAATTCCCACAAGTATGAAGTTTGCTGCACGAGCGAAGGGAATGTGTCAAGCCAAAAAAACATTTTCTTAACTATATTGACTTTGCAGGCCAAAATTCTTTGAAAACAGGGGAAATGAGAAGATTTTTCAGAAAAATAGGGGAATGAATTTCTTTGATAAAATTAATGTGGGTACTATATAAAACTCAATATAAAACGTTTTCAATTCGTTACATTTGAAGTCAAAATATTGAATTTTTAGCAAAAAAATCAATTATTAACCAACAAGTTTAATTTTGGAACAAATAGATAAATTTTCGACCAAGAAAATCGATTTTCCACTAAGAAAACGAATTTTCAAGAGATGCATGAATTTTCAACCAAATAGCTAAATTTTCAAGTAAAAAAGATCAAAATCAGAAAAGAGATAAATGTTTAATCAAAATAATAAATATTCAGTCAAAAAAATAAACTTGTAACAAAGTAGTTCAAGTTTCAAATAAGTAGTTGAATTCCCAAACAAAAAAATGAATTTTCAAAACAAAATGTGACAGTTGATATTTCCACAAAAAAGATTTTAAATTTGAATACGAAACAGTTACGTGCAAACAAAAAACACAAATTTTCAGCACAATAGTTGAATCGTTAACCAAAACAGATTATTCTTGAACCATACAGCTACCTGTTTAACCAAACAGGTGAGATTTCTACCAAGAGAGAAGAATTTCTAAACCAAAAAATACAAGTTTCAACCAAATTCTTGCATTTTTAAGCAAACAAGATAAATTTTCTACAAATCAGTTTAAATCTAGAACAGAAAATATTAATTTAAAAGTAAAAAGTTAATTTTCAACAAAATAGTTGAACTTTATACCAAACTAGTGGAATTTTCAACGAAATAGTTGAATATCAAGTCAAAGATAAGAACGTTTGAGCAAGAAAATAATTTAAATTTTCAGTTAAGAAACTAATTTCCATCAAACAATGAATTTTCAACAAAATGTTTAAATTTCCAATCAAAGGGATAAATCTTAAACAAAAAACAAAATTCTTAACAAAGTAGTTCAACTTTTAATCAAGTAGATGAGTCCTCAACCAAAACAGAGTAATTTTGAAACAAAAAAGAAGAATTCTCAATAAAAATGTGATAGTAATTCATCGAGAAGAAATTTTTATTTTGAATGAAAACCGGGCTTATTCCAACAAAAAGGGCGAATTTTCAACGAAATATTTGATCTTCGACCCGAAAATATGCATTTTTAAGAAAGAATTTAATTTTCAACCATATACTTAAATGATCTATCCACATGGTAATTTTCAACATAACAGTTCAATTTTGAACTAGAAAGTATGACATTTGAACAAACTTGTTGAACTTCTAACCAATTAAAGATAAATTTTTAACCAAAAATATAACAGTATACTTTTCAACCAAAAAGAATCAGCTTTCAACCAAAAATAGTTGAATTTCCTAATTGGGTTCTATTAACTCAGTTCGAACTCAAATGAAAGGACGAAAAAATGTAGAAATCAGGGGAATCGGCAAAAAACGCTAAATATTAGGCCTCGGCAATCTTTCAAGAAACTTGAGGAAGAATACTCTTGGGAAAATATTTTTCTCCGCCATGCTTCCTTAAAAGCAACATCTGAACGAAAATTAGACGAATCGTCTGAAATAGTCCTAATTGGTCGAAAAATATTTATTTTCACAATATCGCGGATTAAATTCTTGTGTATTTCCATATAGTTATGAATAGAAGAGTTTTGTAAATCAAAGTGTCTAGGCATACCGAAAATATTTGGTCTACTATCACCGAATTCGGTAAACCTTGACACGGCCAAATAACAAGGTACTAGAAATTTGCAAACGATACTTCTTAATTTTGTTCCTTCCGGTGATAAGTACAGAAATAAATTTTCCTTGATAAAAAAAATAGTGTAGAGATTTCAAAGATGATATGAAATGAACAACTCCTTAATAATAAAAATGCCTTGAAATCCATTGTGAAAGTTTCATTTAAAATTTCTTGCAATCCTTCAGGGAGGATTATGAAACTGGGCTACTGTTATTCAACATAAACACCATCAATTTTCCCTTACGATTCTCTCCTCTCCCCTTCTGTAATCCAGATTTCCACTCTCCCAAATAAAATACAAGAAAAACATTGATTTTTGAAAGAAAAAAATGAATGAAAAATGGGATGAATATATATTTTTGGAGAGAGGGATGAAGAAGTATTCGGGGATGAAAACACCACTTCAACCCTTGACTGTCTTTCCGTGGCATCGATTCGTTCTATTCATCAGGCATACTCCAGCAGTATTATGGATGTTCAAACAAAGGCGAGAATGGACAGACTGACAGACGGATATCGGTGTTTCTCAGCCGCTTAACGGAATTCTCGTTGTTCTCGAATGTCGACAAACTCGTGTACATATATACCTTTGAAAATATATGTATAAATGTTATACAATACGCACACTTGCATACCTCTTGCACAAACTCGTCCAGGAAGATAGCAAGCATCCCAAGTCGCACACGTTGTGTTGCATTGACACACATTCATACAAGAAATTCTAATTAGTTTGTCCTATCAGCAAGAAGAGCAGCATATAAAGAAAATAATTATATACCTAGAAAATGATAAGCTTTCTTATAGTGCTGCCTAGAGTAGGACATTTACAAAACTAGCGATTAAAAACATGCAGTTACTTCTCGCATGATACTCGTATGTTCGGAAAAAAATGAGATAGAATAATTAATAGAAAAGCGTTGAAAAGGTTATAAAATTCCAAGTCAAATAAGCTCTGTTCAAAGTATTTTTTATCAATAGAGACCGAGTTAATAAGTGAAAAAGAATGATCTAACTTGTGATTTTTGCCAATTTTCATGATTCAACTTCAACTTCTGGCTAAGTGCAGGAACATGTGAATGTTTTCAATCGCTAGTTTTGTAGGTGTCATACTCTTGGAGTATATTATTAAAATATTCGTGTTTCATAATTTTCATAGCATTAAGCCACATTCCTTTTGGGAAAAGCGTAACTCGTTCAGTTCTAGCTTGGCTATACGACCTGAAATTCGCTGTTTGGGATGTACTAATGGAGCGAAATTACAACATTAGATCAGCGATTGGCAGGCTGAGCAACTCATGACATTCAAATTTATTAATTCTTATGTGTTTATAATAATCAAACGCGCCTTTTTCGAAAATAACTACTTTTCATACATAGGCCAGACGATGACGCACACATCTGGAGATAAAATTTAACAAGGATAAAAAAGGGGATTTCATATTTTTCTAAAATGAAGCTTGAAATTTTCTTAAAGATAATACCTGTACATTGTGCAATCTTAAGACGTCAAAATTAAGTACATTATTAATTTTTTTCCCGTAGAAAACATAACTTTTGTTTTGTAAACTGCACCAAGGACAGGTCAAATGATGACGTTTTAACTGTTTCATACTAGTGTTGAAGAATGAATTATAATATTAAGAATAACAGTAATTATCGGCCATTACTCGTATTTCTGGATATGTAAATGAATTTTGCAGAGGAAATTCATATTCATAAGTGAAACCCATTTTTTTCAAATTCCAGGAACGTTGAATTCTGCGCTACACGGAGAATCACTCAAATTGTAATTTTAGGTTTATTCGTTACATTCTTACTTCTAATTATGGCTCGTACATTGTCGATAATCTTTCTACAGTCGTTTATACGTCAGGATATCTATGCATCTATCTTTCTGTTAGCAGTAAGTAAACTTCCAATATAAACGAAATCTTCAACTTGTTCTATCGTCTCTTCGTTTGAGGAAATGTTTCATATCGTTTTCTTACCCCTCCTTTCAAACACGATGGTTTTTCTCTTCTTCACGTCAATCCAGCGGCGGACTGGGCGCCTGGGGTGCGTGTGGAAATATGGGCTCAATACACGAAAACTGATTAACAAAAGATAATAAGAAACCAATTCCTCTATTTCCCTGTTATTTGTCAATAACGTTTCACGTAGAGTTCATTTTCAAACCAGTTTCAAAGCAAATTTTTTGAACTAAGTACCCTAAGCGGCGCTGCGGCAAGGGAGGCGCTGGTGGAATCCCCTCCTGAAGCCCAGGACAGTCCGCCGCTGCGCTAATCTTATGTTACATAATGTTCATGTCGGTATTTAGTCTGATCAACATTCTCTGCAAATCATCGATCAATTTTCCCGTGAAAATCTTATCATCTGCAAATGCCAGTTCATGCACTTTTACTGTCCCAAGATCAACACATTATTCATCTAAGAGAGCCATTCTTAGACATTTGTCCATGTATGTTTTGAACATCCAGGAGGACATAACGCAGCCTTGCCCAATGCCCTGCTTGATATCAAGCTAATTGTTCAGTTGTTCATTCCTTCTTGCACTTGCCTTACTACCATTATATATTGCTTTTATTACTTGTAGAACCCAACTATGCACCCTATACTCTTTAAGGACTTCCGAAAGTCCAGTTCTATCCACTTTATCGAAAACTTTTTCCACAAAAACAAATGCAGAGAAAACTTCTTCGTTAACTTTCAAACTTTTTTTTTGTGATCCGTCTCAAGCTAAATATCTGATCCGCACATGATTTCTCTACCATAAGTTCACGTTGGGCTTCCCAGATCCCTTCAGTAGTTATTCCCATGACTCCACCAATGAATATTTTGGTGAATATTTTGGCCATATCTCAGAACACATTTTCATAAATTCGCTGAGCGACACAAATATCCACCACCGCTCTTAAGCATTTTAGCGGTAATACCATCCACACTAGCAGCTTTTCTGTTGTTATGCTCCATAGCTTGACTACCATACAATTTCTTGAAAAAATCACTCACAGAGTCTTTCACTTTGTCCGTATCCCATACAATTAGACTATTAGCATTCTTTATTCCGACGAACTCAGTGCTAGTACTTCCTTTCCTAATATTCTTCACCCATTTCCAGAATGATTTATTATTACCTCCAAAATCCTTTTGCATTTTTTATCTTCTTCCGCTCCAATTTTATCCTTTCTTTGACTAGTATCTTTGCTTTTGTGCTTTTATCCCTATAATCATTTTCTAGTCTAGTCTTCTCCTCATTGCTAAGACCTTTAATATTCAGTTTTCTCAAGTACGCTTAAATTTTTCTCGTTAATAACTACACAGATTTCATCATTCCACCAAGCATCTCCAGTCTTTCTCCCTTAAGTCGCAATACCGCCCACCTCAGACGCACTCTTGAATATGATATCCCGTAGTATTATCCATTCACCCTCTACATTCTTATTGCATAATTATGTCTTCCAGTCTTTTCTGTAGTGGCCGAAATATTGATTCAGCTTTCCACCATATACTATTTGTATTTCTGGCTTCTACGAATTCTCTTTTTTATCTTGTGCCTGCTCTGACTCATTATTGATTTTTATTTTCTTCCATCCTCAACATAGGTTCATTTTCGAAACTATGAGGTAGTTATTCGCTGCACATTCAGAACCTCTTATAACACTTATATCTCTCACTAGCCCTATCAGTCTCTCATCCGCTACAACAGAGTCAATCATACTGCGACTTTCGCCTGAGCACCAAGTACACATGTGGATCATTTAATGTCCGAACCAAGCATTTGTAATTACCAGGCATTTTTTCGAGCTTAGGCTAATCAATTTCTCTCTGTTACTGTTCATTTCTGTATCACCGAAATGAAGAAGTACCCTGTCAGTACCTTCGCGTTGCTCACCAACACAGACATTCATATATCCGAGTAGAATGATTCATTCTCCAGGATCGCAAGTACCTATAGTATCATTTAACGAATTCAACAAGATATCTTTGACATCACTACTGTCACCATCAACTGGAGCATATCATGTTATAATAAATAGCCTTCTAATTTCCACTTTCATTCTCACCCATGATGATCTAAGAGATATACATTCACACTTTTTGAAATGGTGTTTCGCTCTCTCAATCATAATCAGACCGCCTTCTTGACTACCATGTGATTCATTATCTGCTCCTGACTAAAGTTCGAGTCCATTTTCTACCTTCCTTATCTCGCATCCTTTCTTCTTCGCTTCAGGTATTCATGAAGTATCTAGCTTCTTTACGAGCATTGTATCATGCAGTTTCCTGTCCTCCAGATCACTTACACCTCTAGCATTTCGAGCACCCAGTTTCCAATTCATCGCCTGAAACTTTTCCGAGGGCATCACTAGTCATGTAAGCCGAGCATTAAAAAAATTTTTAAATTTATTGTGAGATGAAATTGAAACTTTGAACACGATACTTATCGCAACATACGAAAGTTTAGTCGAACGATGTGATCATCTCGTATGGATCACTTTTCGCGACTACAGGTTCTTGATTTCCATCACATTTTAATTCCATCTGATTATGTTACGAGAAAATTTCGACTTTGTCTGGAAATGATTGATATGCATCACTAGACATCACTTTTCGTCAACAAAAGAGTCAATCCTATTTCTGGCCGCATAATTATTTGGATTGATTATTATTTGAAGTCTACACCCAACTGCCAACTTTAAGCGAAAAATGTTTTTCATAATTGTAAAATCACATCCAAACTAAGCAGCTAAGTTTTTGTAAGGTGGGTTGTCCATTCGTAACATCAATTCCACCAAGCACGTGAATTTTGTAACAATCATGTAATTGGTCTTGGGACTGTTGGATTAGTTAAAATAAAAGAAATGAGATGAAATAGAAGAGTCTCCTTTTAGACTTGAGGTGCGCTTACGTGTTAGATGTTGAAACCCACAAATTGAGATTGAGTTATCCTTTCAACTGAGATTGTATTATCTATTTTTAAACTTCCCCGCATATTTTTGGAAAGAAAGAAATATGAAATTTCTACTAAAAGAAAGTAAATGGTATTTGTATTTTACTAGCAACATCAGTCACGCACTATGCGGGCATGCAGTTACTGCTGTTCAAAAGCCAAATAATTTTCAATATAAGTTCAAAATGATAGATTATTATGAGCTCAGGCACATTTATAAACAACATCAGAATAAAGAAAATATTTTGAGTTGTCATATATGGACACACACTTATTCAAGAAATTCTAATTAATTTCTCCCTTCAGAAAGAGACTTCTTTTCAACTTAAGGGGCGCTTTCATGTTACATTTTGAAACAGACAAGTTGGAATTAGGTTAGCCTTTCACCTAAGATTTTATTATCCATTTTCGAACTTCAGCGCATATTTTTGGACAAAAAAAAATATGAAACATCTATTCAAGAACAGTATTCGGTATTTATATTTCATTTTTTGAACGGAACCATTCTTGAGGAACACATGATTTTTTAAATTACACTGAAGGATGTTGTAGGTGTAACTTTAAGATGAAAATTAGTTAATCTTTAACTTGGTTTATAAAATTGACAAAACAAAGGCGCATTGATTATTGCGAAAATGTTAAAGGAGAAATCTACGCATAAATAAAGAAAAAAATAGTTGAGAGCACAATTGTTTATTCAAATGTAATTATTTGCTTATTTTTGTTTTCTCTTGCGCTTCAGGCGAAAGTCGTAATTTTTATTCAATTTCAATTCATAAAGGTACATTTTGTTTCCGGAAAGGTTCTTTACAATTCTATTCATCACGTTTTCATAAAGTTTACTTCATTCAGAAATAACATGTAAAATTGTTTTTAGTTAGTCGCTTTTTGGATTAAATAATTTCCTGAATAATATTCTATGAAAACGTGATGAATTGAATTCTAAAGAACCCTACAACGCACAGAAATATCTTTTCTAAATTAAAATTCTATGAGAATGACGACTTTTGCCTAAATGAAAAGGAAAAACACTAATATGCAAATAACTAGTTTTAAATAAAAAAGTATGACCTTAACTATTTATTTATTCTTTAAATTCATGTTTTTCCCCTTCAATTTTTTGGCAATAATTAATAGGTCTTTCTTTGTCCATTTTATAATGTTGAAGATTGAGAAATTTTAGACTTGACTGCACACCTAGAACATCCTCAAATCACCGAGCACTTGGATAATTTTCAATCCTTATTCAAAAGATTTAGCGTCGGGTTACAAGTATTTCAAATTTAAGCTCCAAAGTGCTGTATTTCTTAGAACTGAACTCTTAAGAAATAATATGGCTATAGGTTTACAATTTTCAACGCATAATTGTTCAATTTTGAAGACTTTAGAAAAATACTTGAAATCTTAACTCATTATAGTTGAGGTGCTTTACATTTTAAAATGTTTAAT
Source organism: Melikaiella ostensackeni (assembly GCA_032362435.1). Lineage (NCBI taxonomy): Eukaryota > Metazoa > Arthropoda > Insecta > Hymenoptera > Cynipidae > Melikaiella > Melikaiella ostensackeni. Next base: position 60,728,569 of record JAUMHM010000031.1, read on the forward strand.
TCTTGAGGTGTAGCTCAAACTACTTAAATTTCAAATGGAATGTTACATTTATGAATGTTTTAATTTGAATCATTTTTGATTTGTTATTTCTAATTTCCGGTTTAACTTCTAACAAACATTTGATTAGTTTTTAAATTCAGTCCTTTCCATCTAATGGTTTAGAAATGATTAAAGATGCTTAAGGCAAAATCGGTGTGTTCCATTTAAGAGGAAACTGTCAAGTCGTTGATTTTGTTTATCAAACAAAATTCGCGTCATGGAAACTTTACAAATTTATTGCGCAAAAATAGAGAAAAACACATCCACCAAACTTGGTCGTTGCTTTTACTCAACTTGATGTTATCTGTGACATTTTTTCAGGATCACAAACAACTGAGTTAGAAAATCTTGAAAAAAATGACCCAATTTTTCAATTGCAAATATTTTTGCAAACATTGAAATTTTCGCTCAATCCTTTTGCATTTATATTCGTAGCTCTAAACACTAAAAAATAACGAAAAATAAAGAAAATCCATGACTTGAAAGTTGATTTTAAAATGGAACGCTCTCAATATGAAAAGTTTGATGAAATTTCAGTTAACAAACCTGTATTGGAGCTTGGTTTGTGAAAATTCCAACTGCGATAATAATAAATCGATAGCCACAAAATGCTTTGGTATAACAGGGGAAAAAGTGAAGAGTGAATTGTCCTGCTTTTAGAGGGTAAATCGATAGGCACTTATTTTAATTAATGCGTTGCATTATTAATCAGTCTTATCAGACTTAGTCGACCCTTAAAGGTTTTCTTTTACTATGTCATAAAACATTTACACTTACCAACTTCAACTGCAAGGTCCTTGCATATGAGATTTTTTGACTGATTCATAAGACAGTCTGTATTCCCAAATATATTTCAAGATCAAAAACAGGAAAATCCATGAAGCTCTTTTCGAAAAAAATCTATTTTTACATTCAAAGTATTTGAAAATCAAAAAATTCTAATAACTGAATTGTAGGGTACTACTATATAACATTTTCCGACTGATTGGGATAGTTTGTGATCCCATAGATATTTGAATATGGAAAAGGAAATCCTTATGGCTCTTCAAGAAAAAAAAACAATTTTCCTTTGTACAAAGTATTTCAAAATCAAAGAGTTCGAAAAATTCAATTGCAAGATCCTTGCATATAGAATTTTCTGACTGATTAGGGTTGTTTGTACCCTCGCAGATACTCTAAGATCAAAAACAAAAAAATTCATTGGGCCTTTTTTTGTAGAAAATCGACATTTGCTTTCAAAGTATCAGAGAATCAAAGAAATTCTAAAAATTGAACTGTGAAGTACTCCTATGTAGGATTTTCCAACTTACTAGGATAGTTTGTAATCTTAAAGATATTCGAAGACGAAAAAAAAATCCTAATAGCCCTTTCTAAAAAAGTCCATTTTTATTTGTACGAAGTATTTAAAAATAGAGAAAGTTGGAAACATTCAATTGCAAAACACTTGCATATGGGATTTTCCGACTGATTATGGTAGTCTACAACCTCACAGGCACACGAAGATGAAAAAAAAAGACAATCCATCGGATCATTTTTGAAAAAGATGGACTTTTACTTTTGAAACTTTTAAGAATTGAAGAAATTCTAAGAATTCACTTGTAAATTACTTACATGTGAGATTTTCCAAATAATAATGATAGTTTGTAATCCCACATATATTTGAAGATCAAACTAAAATACCTAACGGCGATTCTAAAATAAAGTCAATTTTTATTTGTACAAAATATTAAGAAAACAAAAAGTTCGAAAAACTTAATTTCAAGATCCTTGCGTATGGGATTTTCCGACTGATTAGGGCAGTCTGTAACCTCACAGACACTCTAAAAACAAAAACAAAAAAATCCATCAGGCCCTCTTCGGAAAAAATCAACTTTCACTCTCAAAGTATTTCCGAATCAAAGAAGTTCTAAAAATTGAATTATAAAATACTTACATTTGGGATTTTCTAACTGATCACGATATTTTGTAGTTCCACAGATATTTGAAAACGAAACAAAAAATCCTTATAACCTTCTCCAAAGAAGGTTAAATTTATTCAAACAGAGTATATAAAAATCAAAACGTTCGAGAGAACTCATTGCAAGATCCTTGCCTATGGGATTTTCCAACTGATTATGATAGTCTACGCGTATAACCTCACAGACACAATAAGATCAAAAACAGGAAATCCCATCTGACCCTTTTTGAAAAAATCGACTTTGACATTCAAATTATTTAGGAATTAAAGAAATTCTGAAAATTTAATTGTAAGATACTTACACGTGGGATTCTCCGGCTGATTATGATAGTCTGTAATCACGCAGATATTTTAGGACCAAAAACGAAAAAATCTATCGCGCCCTTTCTAAAAAAATGAATTATTAAAAAACGTTTTTGAAAAACAAACTTTTATTAAAATATAAAAAGAAACAAAATCAACGAAGACATTTTAATATGTACGCCCCATGCTTTCATTTTTATTCACATTACTATTAATATAATATTATTATCATTATTGCAAGCCCCCTTTTCAGAGCGAATTATTTTGTTTCCATTTAGTATATTTCAATAATAGCTTTTTCTTCAAAAACTTTTTGAAATTATTTATTTTGTTTTTTGCTTTTCAGTGTTTCGCAAATGGTCCTTCAATTTTCAGTTGAAGGAATTCAAAATCTTTCAAAGATGAATTTATAGAAAATTTGTGCAAAATAAGAAATAGGGGGATCCTCTTGAAAGGATAGACCATTTTTCAGACAGATCATCAATCTTTTCTTGTTATATTGATGAGATACGAGAGACGTTTCAGAGCATCTGCAAAACATTTTGTGGACATTGGCTTTTTGATAAGAAACCCTTTGTATGATCTTGATATCTTTTTATACAGAGAAGGATTTTTATGAGACAGAATGGCCGACATTGTAAACTTCCTGAATCCAAACAATTGCAAAGTTGTTAAATAATAAAATAATACGATATTGAATAAAATAAGATAGTTTTATTTGATGAACATATTTTTCCTTTCATATTTTATTTATTATTTTACTGCTCACTTATATATTATTCAAAAATTTTTTTAATGTTTTGAATTCGAGAACTTTTCAACTCTGAAATTTGTCCGTGTCGACCATTTTATAGTGTTGGATATTCTACAATGTCGGAAATCTTATTTCGGGAATTTTGTTCTTCGAGAATTTCCCAATTTGGTAATTTTAAATTGTCAACAATTTCATAATTTCGAAAATTTTCCATTTCAAATATTCACTTTTTCTTAAAATTTAGAGTGTCCATTATTTCATTTTTTTGGATTTTTCAGTCGTGCCAATCCAAGCTATGCTTTTAAAAAGAATTGCGTGTGAAGTTAAAAATTTTTTTATAACAAAAAAAATAAAAATGCATTTTTTTAGTTTTTGTCCGAAAACACTAATTTAAGAGAAAAAAGTGTAGATACCAAAAGTATGCGTTTTGATGATATCTACAACTTTTATATGATTTTTGTTTTGTCTAAGATCAATATTTTCTAAGTTGAAAGAAAAATATTGTTTTCAGACTAATTCGCATCAAAAATCCGTTTCGAACTTTTAACTAGGGTGCAAAAGGAGCCCTCAGGCCAAGTATCGAGTCAATATTCCTGTAACACTTTTTCGGAAGTATACCCAATAATAAAAATATATTTCTTATACATAATTTTCTAACTACGATACTAACCAAAGAAGAAATTTTCTTATTGTACATTGCGTCTTTAAAAGAAATTACGTAATTGATTACAGATTTAATAATATCCACTGATAAAGGCCATAATTGCGTGCCGAAAGGTTTGAAACAATTCAATTATATTGAATTTTTATGACCCCAAAGCCAACGACTAACATCAACATTCTCAAAGAAATTTATTATTGAGGGTCAGTGCGACAGCCCACCGATTATTACTGGAGGAATATGCTGAAAATTGTTTAAGTACTAAGTGAGAGAGATTGAATATAATTAATATTATTAATAATATTTGTTATTGTTGCAGGTGTTATCAACAGAGGCGACTCATTTAGAAGAAGAAGGTCGCGGTCGAATTCCCTGGCACCAGCCGATCAAGAAACGGAAGTGAAACCAGTTTCACCTCCTAAGGAGGTTATTTCTTATACGGTAGTCATATTAGGAGCAAGGGGGGTTGGAAAAACAGCCCTTATCAGCCAATTTATGACGAGCGAGTGTATTAATGCCTACGATCGTCAAAGAGGTGAGATTTTCATTTTTAAGACTATTTACAAACCATTTAAAAAATGTTTGAAATCTTTTTAAAATACCTTGAAGATATTTTTAAAATATGTTTAACACATTTCAGAAACATTTCAAAAACACACGTGTGGAAGAAGCCCCGTTTAGCACTCTTTGAGATGTTGGCCCCCCTCAGGAGCCCATGTGAAGTTTAATATCTCAGATATTCGCCCTGCATGTTACCCTCACGTCTCAGTTTACAAAATTCAAACGATTTTTTTGTTGCAATGAAATGTCTTTTGAGTCAAGTAGTGAAACATCTCACCCAAATGCGCAATTATTGAAAATAAAGATAATTGCTATAAATTTTGATGGGCGTGCGAAGCGTCTGCCTAAAAAAAATTATAAACATTGGGTTAAGTTGATCTAAAAGAAAAACGCAAGTCTTATAACATGCTGATCATGAGTTCAAATCCCTGCCGAGGCGTTAATATTTTAATATTTTTGTTTTTTGACTTTTTTATACACATTAAGAATACATATATATATATTTTAAAATATGCTTTAAAGTGATAAGAAGAGAATTATTGAAGATATTTCTAAAAATTAAAAATTTTCGGTAGGAGCAACTACAAGGGGCCTACAAGGGCAAGGTAGCCATGTAGGAAACCCATATTGGATCCCTATGGATTAGCATGTCGTGTCCATGAGGAGTCACGCCTGGATTGCCCTCATGGGCCCTTTATGGCTTGAGGACCATCCATGAGGGCCCCCTGCGGGGGCTTACTCTATTTTTCCACACGGGCATTTCAAAAACATTTATAAATTACACACCCAGTCAGAATTGTGCGTCCACCTCGTTTTTGATGATTGATTAAGTTTTCTTAATTTCAACTATACTAGAAAACAAACACGCGCACTGCGCGCGTGATAATTTTTTGTTGGCTCACGGAATTTTTAAACTAAAATATGAGATTTAATATGAATACAAAATTTTCATATTTCATACATGTTTATTATCTGGAATACTATAAAAGAAAAGCAAGCACAATATTTTTGACAATTGATGAAAATGAATATCTTAACTTTAGAATTATTATATTATATTTTTACGCAATCTACTGATAATCAAATTATTATATATTACATTAATAATTAATATAATTATTAAATAATTATATTAATATATATTATATTAATATATTAAAAATTGATTAATAATATATTAATATTAATCAAACCGCTACATTTTTGTTAAAAAATACCGATTTTCGGCGAGAAACACTAACATAACCTAAAGTTGTCCAAAATTGAAAGTTGGATTTTGAAGTGAAATTATTTTTATGTAAACAAACCGATTTTAGGTGAAAAACGATAACATACCCTTACTTTATGATTTTATATCAAAATCCTTTTTTAAAAATACTGATTTCCAGCGAATAGCACTAACATAAAACATCTATAATATTTCCAATAATTTATTAGGTACTTTAAAAGTTTCAATTTAACCGCGCAAGAGTATTAAAAATGAGTGAAAGTAGGCAGAAAGCACCTACAAAAAAGGGTTTCTGAGCATATTAAGTCATTATTAAAGTCGTTTAAGTTTCCTCCCTCCCCTCTCTACACTTCACCTCATTTCCCCACCCCAAAAACCCCACCCCTCACTTACCCTCATTTCTCCTCAGTTCCGTTGACTTTCCCTCACTTGCTATGATTTCCCCTTACTTCCTCTCATCACCATCAGTGCTCCTTACACTCATTTCCAATCATGGAACATTCCCCTAATTTCACCTCACTCGTCCACCCACCCCACATTTACCTTCACTATGATAATTTCCCCTTACTTTCCCTCGTGACCATCACTGATGCCCCCCTAATTTCCCCTAATTTCACATAATTTCCCCGAACGTCCCCTCACTTCCTACAATTACCTCTCGCTTCCCATTACCACCCCCGCTTCCTCTCCCCCTCATTACTCCTTATCGCACATTTCCCTCATTTCCCCTCACTTCTATCCATTTCCCCTCCTCATCCTTTCTATATGACGAACAGATATCCGACCGAAACCATAAGGGTTTCTGACCGGGCCTACGATAGCCTAGAAAGCGCGAATGTTTCTCCAGTCGCATAAGGTTTTCTATGATTTTTTTTTATTAGGAGGGATTATTCATAGATTTTTTTTCAATTTTGAATTTAGGATGTAAGATGAAACAATAAGTTATATTTAATAAAAAAATCTATGTGTTTTTTTTTTCATGTTTTTAGTTTAATACTGAAAAATATTTAAAATAACTACAAAATCAAAGATTTTAAAAAGCTCCCTGGTCTATGCATTCTTCGAAGTAAAGAAACTAAAGAAAACAGCTAAACAAAACAATAACTCTCTTTGATAAACGACCCCGGTCTTGTAAAATTTTTAGATTCTGAAAAGATTGCTTGTTAATTCATTTCTGCATAATTGATTATTTTTATCTTTGTTTTTCTATAATTTTGCTCCTAAAATGGTATTGCTGAAATTGAGGAGTTTTCCTCATTATTGTTTACAAGGTTTTTCAATTTTGTCAAAAATGATTCAGTTATTTTTTAATTTTTCAGTTTGTGGGGTTTTGTAGACCCGGGCAAAAACCCTTAAGGTTTCGGTCGGTTGCCCGTTCAAGCAATGGAAGCCAATTAGGTTTTAAACAACAATGATTGCGAAATATTCAAGAAATTTCGTTACACCACTTTTTTAGATATGATAAATAAAAATTAATAAATAGGAATTTGAAAATTTGAAAATACTCCCGGTTATTGTGTTCTTCATATTTGCATAAATAAAAGGATGTAAGAAAAAGTTTCAAGTTAAAAACTATGGGAAACAGTTGTATTCGAATGCACAATAAAACATTATTAAAACTATTTGTAAAAAAGTTTAAAATTGAAAATTAAAAATCATTTAAAATGAATATAAAATTGAAAACTCTGAAAAACTCATGCGTTTATGAATTATTTTAAATCATAGAGATGAAAAATAAGAATAAAATAAATAAACAAGACAATAATTAAACAAAAAAATTTTTGCTTCAAAAATTAAGAATTAAAAAAAAAGAAATAGCTAAGCAATTACAATTTTGAAAAATCTCCCGGTTTTCGTGTTACTCACAATTATATAAATAAAAAAATATTTTTAAACAGCTGCCTAAATGAAGAACAAAAAAATAGCTGAGTATTTTTTTTTTAAATTGAAGAAACTTGTGAATAATAATGCGGAAAGCTCCCAAGTTCTTACAATGTCATTTCAGAAGCTGAATTATGAAAAAAAGGTTACAAATCTTTGATTATAAAAAAATAATAAATAAATTACAAAGTACAATTTTTCTTAATTTAAAAATTTTGACTATACCAAGGAGGTTTTCTTCTACTTTTCTTTCTTTAGATTTTTTGTGAACGTCTTCATTGTTATGAAAATTTATAAATGCGGAAAAACCTTACTTGGTAATTCACTTTTTTTTATTTATTCTTGTATAAGTAAAGATTTTTCGAGATTTTTTTTTGTTAATTTTGCTTTTGAAATGGCATTAACAAAATTTAAGTATATTCTGCATTATTGACTTATCTAGCAACTAAGAAACTATAAATGAGTTATTTATATTGTTGTGAAAAATTTTTTGAACAGATATTTAGAGTCTGATATTCACATACGGGAAAAAAATATTTCTTACCTGAAATTACTGCAATACGTTTTGGGAATTCTACCCAGTACCAAGAAATGCCATAAATTAACGACTCATATTGTTAGAAATAAATGACATTGACAAATGCTCAATTCTATAAACAAGCTTATTAGAAAAACTGTATAAAAAATGCTTTTATTTTCAACAAGTAATTTTCGTCAGTAAGTAAAACTTTCATAGTAAGTTTCAGTAATTTTCGTCAAGGGAGATTTTTCCTATGTGATAAAGAAAGTATTTTTTTTATACATATATATTTTTCAACGATATCAGTCGTTGAATTACGTGCTATTTCACAACTATACCTGTATAGTTAAAATTTACATAATGTATTGCAGTAATTTAAGTGAAAAAAATTCCCAATGCAAAAAGGTTACAACTTAGTATTCGTTAATATAATTCATTTATAACAATATAAATTGTTAATTTGAAGCATTTATTAGTATTTTATAAAATTCTCGATTCTTAGTTTACATAATTAAATATTTGCAAGGTAAATAATGATTTTGTTGAAAATACCTTTTGTTTCACTTTTCTTCTTGACACAGTTCCTTGCAAAAACAAATATTGAAAAATTCGCTTATGATCGTCTCTGCAGAATTTAATCAGCTCTGATTTAAAGAAAAAACGTCAAAATCGGATGAAAATTGTGAACCGTAGACTAATTTGTCCAAAAAGATCCAGTTTTGTCCCACTGTGTGCGGTCATGGGAGCTCAAGCAGTTCCTAAATGATTATAACTATTAATTAGTGTTAGATTCCAAGACCCATCATACTGTTTAATTCCTTCATAGGGGTTGAAATATCCAATTGTGCATTTGGAGAATTTCAAACTCAATTGTTTGAGTAAATTATTACTTAAATCTTTCGGTACGATGCACGGAAGAGGAAAATATGATATTTGAAATTTCAACCCCTTTGAAGGTTGGTTTTCCACGACTAGGGGTGGTATTTTTGATCAACTGTGTCATGCTTTTTTTTCTCAGTGTCCGGTATTATCGGTTGTATTTACTGTCAAGCACCCATCATTTTTGTTGAAATTAACGTTAATTAATAGTTTGGTTGATTTTGGTGCTCTTTAGGCCCCCAGACCCAATTCAAAATTACCTTTTCACCAAATGAAACAAGTTTAGAGGGCGCGTGATAAAAAAAAACATCACATACGATTCTCCGCATGAGAAATTGAATTTTCAGGATTCATCAGATTATTTTCAAAAGAATTAAAGAACGCCAATAAAATCTTCAAAAATAAATTTTTATCGTAGATGTTTCTTCCTTGTTGAACTATAGAGAGGGTCTTGGTTGTACATAAATCGACTTACAAGGGATGGAGAGTTCAATATTAAAGGGGTTACGAACGGTTTCTTCTAAGGCCTGTCCGTGACAAATTGTTCTTCGCTCGACAGAAAAGCATTGTTTTTTTATGAGAAGATTACAAAAGAAGAAAGAAAAGCAAGGAACGTGTACCTCAAATGAAATATTTAAGTGCGTCTCTTTTTTTGAAGGAGAAGATTTATTATATACGAACTTTTATGATAAGAAAGAAGAGACTCCAATAAAAAAATAATAATAATAATAGGTGCATTCGTTCAAAATGCTTTTAAAAAAATTTGAATACTTTATGAACAATTGCCAAAAAGTAGAACATTCAAAATCCGAGACATTTTTACATTTTCTTTGACTAATACTTTTTCCTGAAATGTCTCAATAGAGTACTTATATCAAAGCAAAATTTGGTAGAGTTTTGAAGTTTTGGACGACTTTGTTTAGAAATTCATAAATAAAAAATTACGGAAAATATTTTCTAAAGCACCTGTCCCAAACTACATATTTATCATTATTATTATTGTTATACAGGGGATCTGAAAATTTGTATGGTAAGGGTAATTAAGGGATGTGTGAGACAAGGGATAGATTTTAGATCAATCCAGGGTTCGCGTCTCGCACATTCAAACGAGACGCTTTTTCCACAACACCCCTCCGACGCGGGTCACTGATCAATCCCTCTAGCAAGCACCCCAGGTGAAGACCTTTACAGAGCCATCATACATCACGGTTCACACATATACACTCAAACTGACTGATGAATCCATAGGGAAATTCATCCTCTCTACCTCAACCATATCCACTAAGCAAGGCTCTTCACGAGTGTCCTTGAGCATCCAAAGCCTTTCGTTTTAGGGGTCGCTCTTCTTAAATACAATTGTCCTCCATATATTGCTAACCTTGCATACATCTTTTGCTTTTTTTACATCCATACATCTTTTCATGAAAATTCTAGTGTTTCTACAACTATTTATATCTTTTCGCTTTCGAGTCTCATTCACGCATTCCACCCATTCTTTCTTTGGTCTACCTCTGAGCATGCTACCATTCACCTTACCTAAATACACTTGCTCCGTTAAACGTCCTTCATTCATCCTCTCAACATGACCAAACCATCTCGGCAAATTTCACTCACTCTTCAATCAATTTTTCGCCTGCACCACATACTCTGAGAACCCACTTACTACTCACTTGTCCATTATCGTTTTACTGAAAAAATTTTCCGCAGGAATTGCATGCCAACCACGTTCAGCTTCCTGTGTAAAAATGTTTCGTCTTGCGTTTTGTCTTGATGACAGGCAATCAAGACCTTTCAAAGACTTGTTGAAGACATTTTGAAAGTCTGGCTTATGGGACCGAGCTAGACTTCATTTATCTCTCAAATCAGAAAAAAGGTTTCTAATGCCTACCTGCCCTGGCGAAAAGGGTCATCCTCATACCGCCATAAAAGCTTATCCTTATTTGTGTTCAAACAATTCTGAAAATTTATTATACAATATGCATAATAAATGAATCCATTTTATTCCACTTATTGTTACTATAACACTTGTTGGCGAAAATTCCCAGAATGTCGTCCGTTTATCCGTATTTCTTACGGCTTAAGAGATCTTTATAGAAAACGATTATATCAATCTTTTTGACACAAATTTTAGATGGCTATAGTCGCGAGGACCCACAAATTCTGATTTTTTCACCTCTAAATTTGTTGAAAATTAAACAGAAAACTCATTTTAAAATTTGAGTCAACATTATTCGGTCCCTTTTTATTGGCCTTTAGACAAGACATAACAGAAATCTTCATGTCTTCAAACAAGTTCCATTCGTCTTAACACTGTAGGCTATAACCATAAACGTAAGACAAAATTCAACGTCTTAAAGACAAGACGAAATACTTCCACATAGGTTACACCAATCTTTTCTTATTATGTCCAGGTCTTGCTATCATACAGCACAGTGGGGGAAAGCACAGAATTATATATTGCAATGACAGAAAAAACGAAGAATAAAGCTTACATAGATTCATGGTGAAAAATTCGCTGCAGCAAAAATTACCTTGCCGGTTAAACTTGAAGTGAAATAAAAATAATTTCGCGTTTCTAAACTTGCCCCCGTAATATTTCTCATCATAAATGTCTCGCTTTCATTCCAAAAGTAGCGAGAGTTACTATACCGGCGCTATCTACCATCATTTGAGTTCATTAAACTGGTATAATGTGATCTATTTCAGAGGAGAATAATAAGGAAGAACATGGTTTTATTTGTGTTTTTTGTCACCGATTCTACATTTTACTCCAATTTGTACACTCCCGCCTGTTGTAGAAGATGACGCCAGAATTATTCTCCTGACCTCGGTGAGAATTTAGCCGAAGTCTGTTCAATTTTTATCCGCCAAAAAATTCGTTTGCAACGCATTTTAGCTTTTTCTTCATCTGTTATTTTAATATTCTTTCTCACTTTATGACTTTTAATGATGGCTCGTACAATGCCGATAATCTTCCTGCCTTCGTTGACACGCTTGAATATCTCTGCATCTATCTTTTCGTCAGCAGCAAATAAGCTTTTGAGATACACGAAATCATCAACCTGTTCTATCCTCTCTCCTTTTAAGCTAATTTTGAATACTGTTTTCTCACCTCTTTTTTCTAGCACGATAATTTTGTTTTATTCATGTTGATCTTGAGACCCATCATCTTCCTGCTCGTATTCAGTCTGCTTATCTTGCTCTGTAAATCATCGGCTAACTCTGCTGTGACAATCTAATCATCTGCAAATGCCAATCCACGCACTTTTATGATTCTTGGACGCTTAATATCAAACCAATCGCTCAATCTTTCATTTACTCTTACACTCGCTTCACTACCATTGTGTATTGCTTTTATTACTTCAAGAAGTCGAAGATTCACTCCGTACCCTTTCAGGACTTCCCAAAGTTTAGTTCCATCTATCCTATCGAAAGCTTTTTCCAGATTAACAACTGCACAGAAAATTTTTCTGTTTACTCTCAAACCTTTTCCTATGATCTATCTCAAGCTGAATATCTGATCCACATATGATCTTTCTGGAATAATTCTTTATTGGACTTCCCAGATTCCTTATTTATTCCCATGACCTTACCAATAAGTATTTTGGTCAATATTTTGCCCATGTTACTTAGGAGGCTAATCGCTCTATAAGTAGTTCAGTCACCTTCATCACACTTTCCCCTGTAGAGTGGAAAGATAATCGCCTTTTTCCAATTATTTGAAACTCCACCGTTATCATCAAACATATTTATTGATTCACTCAGCCACCCAAAAAAATATCCGACACAGCTCTTAAGCATTCTAGCGGTAATACCATACACACCAGCAGCCTTACAATTCTTAAGTTCCTCAATCACGGATATAGTGTTGCGGATGTCAATTCTTCTTTCGCCATCTACAACGGGGATGTCTAACGTATCTTCTTCTGTGTCACATTCGTTATGCTTCGTAATTTGAACTCCGTACAATTTTTTGGAAAAGTCACTCACAGATTTTTCCACTTTGTACGTATTCCATACCATCCCACCATCAACATTCATAATTTCGTTTAACTCAGAACTAGTACTTCCTTTCCTATAATTTTTCAACCAATTTTCGAAATAATTTCCTACTTCCTTCAAAATTATTTTGCATTTTTTTTTCTTTCGCTTTGATTTTATTCTTGCTTTCTTCGACGAGTATCTCTTCTTTTCCGTTTTCATCCCTACAATCATTTTCTAGTCTAGTCTTCTCCTCATAGCTAAGACCTTTAAAATTCAGTTTTCTCAAGTACGCTCGCTTTTTCCCGTTAACTGCCACGCGGATTTTATTACTCCCGCAAGCATCTCTAGTCTTTCTTCCTACAAACGCAGTACCGCACAATTTATATGCACTCTTGAAAATGCTGTTCCGTAGTATTATTACCCATGCACCCTCTACATTTTTACTGCCTAATTCCGGTTTCCAGTCTTCTCTATGATGTCCTAAATATTTATTCACCTATTCACGACAAACAAATTGTACTTCTAGCTTCTACAAATTTCATACTTTACCTCGCATCTTCTCCGACTTATCATTAATTCTTCTTATCCTCCATCCTCGACCTAGGCTCATTTTTGAGACTACTATTTGTAAGAAACAAGGTTTTTTTCTAGCATAAGATAATAAATTTTACCTCGTTACTTTTCGTTCTTGAATTTTCCAAATGACCGAGTACCCTGTCCGTATGTTCGCGCGGCACACCAACCCAGCTGTTCATATTTCCGTGTAGGATGATCCTTTCCTCAGGATCGCAAGTACCTAGAATATCATTTAAAGCATTTCAGGAGATATCTTTCACATCACTACTGGCACCATGAACCGGAGAGTAGCATACTTTATTAGGAAGAATTCTGATTTCCACTTACATTCTAGACCATAGTAATCTAGAAAATACACATTCATACATTCATATTCTGTCACACACGTCCAAAATTCCTTTGAATTTAGCAAAAAGATACAACAGTTTCACATTCAACTCCAAGACATCTTAGTGAGTTTCGACGTAGTATCTCTCTTTACCAGAGTACCAATCTCAGATACAATCGATATTATTAAATCATTTACAAACTTCCCCTCCGATCTCATACCTTTGATAGAACACTGTCTCAATAA